>CM057379.1:1495000-2152500 GCA_030015415.1 Cynopterus sphinx | reverse complement strand
GAACCTTGTTCCACAAACACAGACTCCAGCACCTTATGGGGGGAGGAGGGGTTGACTTTACCTGTAGGTAGCCGCTGCTGATAAAATCAACTCTCCTTTGCATATGAATAACAAGATTTTGATTTTACGAATCCTAGGCGGAGTCAAGATGTGAGCTGCCCTAGGGCGGAATAAACCGGGGCAGTGTTGACCTCCCCGATGCTCAGAGCCGCTGCTGTTCCCCAAAACTGTCCGCACGTGTTCCGAACGACAGGTGCATTCTCCACCAGACACAAAACGCTTGGCGCCAATATCTACCTATAAGGTAATTAACACCAAACCTCAAGCTATGCATCCCACCTCACACACGTGGTGAGTCATAAGTCATCAGGAGGAATTCTCTTTGCATTAAGTTCAACTTTCTAAAGGAAATAAGTTCCATTTTGCTATTATTTTATAGAGACACCTCCCCCCCCCCCGGGGGACAGGGCTGGCAGTGCTCTACAGCATTCAAGTCAGATTTTCTTGAAATTGCCTAGTTCCAGGTGAAGCCCAGAATTTTTGTTCAAATGCTCTTCATTCCAAAACTTCCTTGCTTTGAGTTCTTTCTCTATTTTGTATCCATTGTGGAAATCTGTACAGTTGGCCAATGTGGAAGGATTTTGATCTAAAATGGAACCAGAGATATAAAGTAGAAAATCTGATGCATGTGCCCTTGGAAAAACAAAACTTAAGGACCAAGAAACTGCTTTCCCATGAATCTCTGGTTTATGGAAAACTGATCGTGTTGACAATTTCTTGGATGGCAAGGAGCTGGTCAGGGGCTTGCTCATATCATCCCTGGAGAGTTTTGCTTATGTTTTCAGGGATGCAAACAAGGAACGACCCAGGTCAGGCTGGCCTCGCAAAATAAGCCCAGCACAGCTTTGTTTGTACGGAAGGACTAGCTTCATCTGCTCGGGGAATTTTCAGAATTGGTCTCTGTTTATGGTTTGAACAGACTCACACCGAAATGTCCCTTCTTTTCCTTCCCTGCCCATAAACACAACCTCCCTGACTCGCCCACACTTGCCTCAGTTCGCACGTCCAGAATCACTCTCTCTCTCTGCTTTTCCCAAATAAACTCAACTTTTCGACAACTCTGAGCTTGCCTCAGGAGACTTTTTGATTGAGGTCGGCACTAACCTGCTGGTTTCTGTGCAATGTCAGCTCTGACTCACAGAATGTTATACAAAGGCAGGTGAGCAAGCTCTCCCTCACGGTTTCACTTAGAGTTGTCTTGGAAGTCCTCAGGAATTCGTTATCGTTGCTGTTGTTGATTTTACCATCATTTTTTCCTGTTCCAAGGAAAGCAATGAACGAAGGGCTGGAATGGTGTGCTGCCTGCATGGTGGGTGGGGGAAGGAGGGACAGAGTTGGAACTCATGTCTTCCCACCAGGAGTCCAGGCTTCTCAAGCCCCTCAGATTTCATTTTCTGTCTTTCAATACAATTGTGCTTTATTTTCTTATAAGTAAGATTTTCTTGAGATCTCCTGGTCCCAGGTGACCCTATTTGATCATATCCTTCAATTAGTTTGCCATTTATTAATAACAAATAGTTTTACCAATAGAATCTTATTTTATATGTATTTTATATATAAATATATATAATATATATTCTTTAATATATAATATATATAATCTTATTTTATATATAAATATATATATAATTTTATATTATATATACTGTATATTATATTACATTTTATATAATATATAATATATATATAGAATCTTATTTTTATATAAATATATATATATATAAATATATATTTTTTATACAAAGATATTGACTTCTTTTTGGAAAGAAACACTGTCAGTCTTTTCTCATAATATTTAAAAATGGTTTCCAGATGGATTATAGTTGAATTAAAAAACAAAAATATATTAATAAATACTTAGGAGAACTTTTATAAAATATTGGGAATGAGGAAAGCCTTTCTAAACAAGACTGGAAGCTAGTGGCAATAAAAGAAAAAGGCTATGTTTGAATACCAGAAATTTTAAATTAGATAGTAAAAGCCACTATAAACAAAGATGAATGATAGGCTTGTGTAAACATTCTTGCAACACAAGTTAAAAATAAAATAGTTTAATATTCCTCTTATAAATACAATTTTTATAAACTGAGAGAAATAAAAGATAAATAACCCTGTAGAAAAAAAGACTTAAAAAGCTACTTCAAAGGCGAGGAAATCCAAATGACCAGTAAACATGAATCTTCAGAAGCTAAAAAAAAATCATTGCAAAATTTATGTCCTATTATAATTTTGAAGACAGCAATAGAACAACAACGATTCTTTGTTTTGAATTTCCTTTAAAATTAAAAAGACCACAGATTTAAATAATAACCACTGGTTTTTTTTATTTTCAGTTTGAATGCTGTTTGTATTAACAATGTCAAAATATGGGAAAAATAATCAAAATAGGAATTACGGAAATAAACCTAATAACAGAAGGGTACTGAATATATCAATAATCAATAAAAATTAACTAAAAACAATTAAAACCAACTCTTTTATTATCTAGTATTTTCTTTTTAAAAATTTTATTTATTTAAATTAGTGTTAAGTATAAAGCACATTGGTTAGACATCCATATAGTTTATAAAACGATCCCCCCAATTGCTCCCTCCCTCCCCTGGCCCCCCATTTAGCCATAATATTGATGCTAACTGCACTAATATGCCATGCTCCCCATCCCTGTGACCATCTATCTAATTTATAATTCTTTAACCCTTCATCCCATTCTCCCAGCCCCCTTCAATTTCCTCTCTCTGTCACCAAACTTTCCTCTATATCTGCGAGTCTATAAAACCAACTTTTTAAATGCCCAGAAGCAAAAACACACTGAGCTTTTCCCATATGTATTAAACACAGCCACGTTTATCCACACGAATACTTTGTCCACACGAACACTCATTCCTCGTAGTGCTATTATTGAATAATATTATCACAGACCTGCCAAGTAATTTTGTATAATATTTACCCTTTTTGATGATGTAACACAGACTACACTTCATTAAACTATTAAACTGTTTTCAGAGGAAAAACTCTTGCTTCCTTTATGTGGTCTCAAATGAACAAGTTATTTTTTTCCCCCAAATCCAAACAAACACAAAATTCTTAATCTTTTAAACGTGCCCTTGGATAAAGAGAACATAAATTTCTGGAATGACTTGTAAGAGTATTCAACTATTTTTAAAAACAGAATTTTTTAAAAAAGATAGCCAGCCAAAGTTTAAATATAATCTAATTTTGCAGCAATATGTCTTCAATTTATACTTTTCTCTGGTACAGCTGTCCAGAACAGCTCCTATAAAGGAAATGAAATGGCAGAACTACAAGATTTCCAGTGTCAATTAATAATCACTACTATTCTGTCAGTTTGCAAGCACCCCAGATTCAGTTCTCTAATGCCCTTTTTTGCATCATTACTCTTTTTGTTCTTTGTACTAAGTTAAAATATGGGGAATCATTTCTTTTTATCTTATTTCTAATAGCTCCCATCAGCTTTGATTTTGATTTTAGTATATGGAGTCTAAATATTCATCTGGACTTGTCGGCACCCAGACCAGCCTGGCCGAGCTGTGTCAGCCACACCTGTGTCCATGAGCCACCTGTGCCTGCCACCCATAGTGCAGAAAAGAAGGGAAGAGTTATGTCACCAAGGAGCCTTGGGAATCAGTTGTGAAAGGACCCATTTGGCCTTGCTTGGCATATGTTTGACGTCGTCTGGTGGTTTTAACACATTTGGGGGGAGAAAGGCTTCATCAGGTGAGTGAAAAGAAGTGTTTGGAGCCCCCCAGTCCTGCTGCATCCTATGTCACCCCATGAAAACATGGCAGTCCCCCGAAGAGCAAGATGGGAACCTTTCTCAGATGCTCAAGCTTCCATCTGAGATGGAAAACCAAGGAAAAGGAGGAGAATTTAAGGCCCAAAGAAAGTGCATTTTGGGCTTAGAAAGTAGTTCCTCAGCACAAAATTAAATATTCACTTATGCTTTGCATAATTTCCATGATTTTATATGTTCTGCACTTAACTCCTCATTTGGAATTTATTTTGGTTATTGTTGGATGGTGAAGGGGTAACATAATTTTCCCCTTTGGCCAATTTCTCACACTATTTACGAAAAAAATTTTTTTATCTTCTTCACTGATTGGTGATGCCTCCTTTATAACATATCAATTCCTTATGCACCTTACTGTCTGTTTCTTTGCCCTTTTTTTTCTATTCAAGGTGCTGGCAAATTATGACCCACATGCCAATTCAGGTCTACAACTGATTTTTGCATAGTTCTTGGGATAAGAATGGTTTTTACATTTTTAAATGATTGGGGAAAAAACAAATAAGCAGTGGAACATTTCATGACCATGCAAATTATGTAAATGTCAAATTTCAGTATATATACAGCTTTTGTAGAACACAACATGCTCGTTTGTTTACATATTATTTATGGCCACTTTTGTGCTACCCAAGATGACTGCTTTGGCTCAGAAAGCCAAAAATAAGTACTGTTTGGCCCTTTATAGAAAACGTTTGCCAATCATGATACCCCCCAAAATATTCCACTCATCAGTCTACTGGGTCTAAAGCTATCATTGGAAAGCAAAGTTTACTAGATATTATCCCTTGTTTATTTTTCCAAATAAAATACATAATTATTTATTCAAATTACTATTATGAGATGAAAACCTGTGTTCCCCCCTCAGTTCACATGGCAATGCCCTAATTCCCCATGTGCTAGCATTTAGATATGGGGCCTTAGGAGACGATCAGGATTAGGTGGGGTCCAGATGGCTGAGTCCCCTTTGATGAGATTAGTGCCCTTTTAAGAAGAGAGGCAGGGGAGCTTATCTCTCTCTCAGCATGCAAGAAAAGTCCGCATGAGGTCACATCAAGAAGCACCAGTCCTGAGCATGCTGGCCCTGATCTCAGACTTCTAGTTTCCACGACTGAAAAAATACACATATATCATTTAAGCCACCGACTAAGGGTATTTTGTTACGACAATCAAGCAGACCAATACAATTAGCAAACAAGGTCCACTGGGATGTGAACATGCTAACATGAATGGGTTTGGTGAGGACTGACCTTGCTGTTATATGTACTGTTTTCCCCGTAACATGGTATATCCCCAGTCTCTGCTTAGTTGGAATTTTTCTATAAATCTCTCAGGAAAGAACTTCAGTCATCTGCTACAGGTCCCATTTTTCTTATTATTAATTTATTCAAAAAAATGTATATTTTAAAATATTGCCAGTGGAACTCTTTCTTCTATTACGTTTTTCTAATATTATTGGAATAGGAAAGCCTTATTAGCTTCTTGCATTGCTTCTCCTCACTTTTCTTGATTCTCTTGGGTTTTTCGGGTAACAATGAAATATTTACAATAACAATAATAGAGAATTAATAATAATAACAACAAGAATAATAAACTTCTCTTCTTCTCTAGTACTTGACATTTTTCCTTTCCCAGGACTATTGAAAAGTACGGTCACGATAATTTAATATGACTGCTGACCTGTCTCGGCCATTTTGGTGGGAGGGCAGGAGGAGCAGTAATGGTCCCGGATGCTGCAAAGCCCCACCTTGATGGGTCCTCTCGCTAACTGCTTCTGTCACCTCCTCTGTGGTCCTGTGTTTATAGTTCTTTAATTGTTCTTTCTTCTCCATCCATCTCCCTTACTTGTTTATAGTATGTGACAGAATCAGATATTTACTTGAATTGTCATCAATATGAACAGCAATTCTATTTTTGTCCTTCACAGTGGAGGCCTCATCCAGGAAGTCATCCAGGAAGATTTGTCACCTACCACATCCCAGCACCTGGCCCATGGGAGACTCCTGGGATTCTCAGACGAATTCCACCCATTCTCTGGGAGGTACAGAATCCCACCCACAAACAGTGTGACTCTGGAGAAGGGGCCTGGGCTAGGGGAGTGGGGACTTTTTCCTATGCTTTGGTTTCTATTTATTTTTTATTTATTTATTTTATGTACATGTGTGACATTTATAATAAATGTCAACACTTTTGACTTAAAGTAAAAAATAAAATTGAGACTAAAATGTTAAACAAGAAAACTGTGTGTCATTTAAGTACTTCACAATATAGGAGAGAAGAAGCCAAATGGAGATCTGTAATGCCAGATACTGCCCAGTGCTGCCACGGGGGACTTAGCCGCGATTCACCAGGCCATCATGCAGGAGAGACACTGGCCTGGCCGGAAGCAGGGCAAGCTGAGTCTCAAGGGGTGGGATGGAGTCATGTGAGTGATGTCACACTGAAGCTGAAAGAGAGGGCTCTGTGCCTCTGCAGGTGAGGGTTATATAATGGAATATATCATTCTGGATAGTTCCTTTACCTATGAGCTTCCAACGCTTCGCCTATAAACCTGGGGCTAAGAGATCTATGTCATGTCCTATCCATCTATTTATCCATCTACGGAGATCTATCTGTAGAGACAGAGACACATCCAAACTCAATTCATTCTCCCCTTCACGTGCTCACTGCCATCACTTCAAGCTTTCTCTTCATTCACATGCGTGGTGCGATCACAGATCACCCACCACAGTCTGCAGACTTACGAGGCTGCCTGGCTGCAGGCCTTTCTCTGACAATCTTTCATGTAAATGGTCTGGGCACATTAAAGACCAACCCATTATCAACCCCAACACATCTCTTGGGAGTTGCACAATCGAGGTCCCCAGGAAGGAAGACAGCAAAGATATGACCAGACAGGAGAGAAGCTTTCAAAACAGGCAGGCCTGCAAACTCACCTGAGACCTTAAAACTGGCTGCTTTTTAAAATTACATTTCTGATTTGAATTCCCACATCAATCATTTAATGGAATATTTTTTCTCAAACCTGAAACTTCGTCGATCAACTTGTTACGAATTAGTCCAAATGACAGGCTGCTTTGCCACACACGAAACATGAGATAAAAAAAAAAGCAGTGCATTGCTTTCCTTTGAAATATAGTCATAATCATATCTATCAGTCTTGAGACAGAAAAAAATATATAATCTATAGCAGCTAAATGTAGGGGCAAGCTTACTTGTCTAACACAGAATCGAGCACACTATTCTTTCGTAATGAGGCCTGCATTTCCTCACTCGATCCATAAGCCCTGCCATTATGATTACTGCTCTATCTACAGTTAGAAAAAGATGACTGCTTTTAGACAACCAGAATGATTAATATTTTTTTTTTACCCAGAAGAACCAGAATTAGACAACACAGTAATGGCAGTAAGTAGGTGCCAGACACATATGACCATCTTGCCAATAATTGGTGTCATCCTTTTAAATTTAGCCATTTTGATTTGTGAGGAATGTTATATCATTTTGGCTTTCATTTGCATTTCCCTGTTGACTAAGGAATGTGAGGCCCTTTTCATATGCTTTTGTCATCCTTTGTGAAAAGTCTGTTCAGATCTTTTGTCCTGTTTTTAATTAGGTTGTTTTTCTTCATATTATTGAACTGTAGGAGTGCTTTATATATTCCGGATAAAAGCTGTTTTCAGACCTATGTTTTGATCCCACAAATATGTTTCCCTATCTTTGGTTTGCTTATTAATGTTCTAAACAGTGTTTCCGATTAGAACATTTTGTTTTTTGAAGGTTATTATGTTCTCGGTCCTGTATAAGAAATGCATCTATTTCAGCCCCAACAAAGATGTTCTTTTATTTTTCATTTAGAAGCTTTTCAGTTTTAGTTTTTGCTTTGGGCTACAATTAAATGATTTATCAGATTTTATTTCTTCACGCAGTAGACATAGAGGATCTTGGAGTGTTTTCATGGGGGTAGCCCACTGTCTTCTTGCCATGCTGGAAAGACTCTCATTGACCCATGAGTCTCCTGTAGGCCTCTGTGCCAAGTCAGAGGACCACATGTGTGGGGTCATTCTGGGGCCTCGCTACCGCCCTCTCCCAATGATAGATTGATCTCCAGGCGGCAGCACTGGTCCTAATGGCTACAGCCAACCCA
The DNA here is from genome assembly GCA_030015415.1 of Cynopterus sphinx. Taxonomy (NCBI): domain Eukaryota; kingdom Metazoa; phylum Chordata; class Mammalia; order Chiroptera; family Pteropodidae; genus Cynopterus; species Cynopterus sphinx. The sequence goes on along the minus strand of CM057379.1, from coordinate 2,144,491 downwards.
AGTGAGTACTTTCACCAATGGGCTTCCATAGGATAACTCTGACTATCCTGCGTCCTTCGCATTTCAATGTAAATTTTATAATCCACTTATACATTTCTACAAAAAGCCTGTGGGATTTACACTTGAGATTAATTGAATATATACAACGATCTTGAGAAAATTTACATTTTAATAATTTTGAGGTCCCCCAGCTATGAGCACAGTATATTGCTCCAATTACTTAGGTATTGTAAAGATGTCTTTCAACAACTACGTAATTTTAAATTTGGAGATCGCGCTTGTCTTGCTGAAATTTATTAGTAATTGGTTTTTGACATAACTAAAAAGGAAATTAGAGTTTTACTCTTCCTTTCTAATTGTTTTCCTGCCAGTTATATAAAAATATAATTGATTTTTGTACATTGGCTCTTTAGCCTTCAACCTCAGTATATCTGTATATTCGTTCCCTTATTTGTTTAATTATTTCCTGAGGATTTTTAAGTGTAAAAAATCAGTTCTCTGTGAAGAGACACAGTTTTACTTGCTACTTTCTATGTTTTCTGCCTTTTATTTATTTATTTTGCCTCATTCCACTTGTGTGGCCTGCAGTAAAACACTGAACAGAGGTGCCTTGTTCCGGATCTGAGGGCTTTAACTTTCGACATCTGAGTAAAATGTTAACTGCGTGTTTTTCATCAATGTTGTTAGTGGCTTGAAGGTTCCCTTCCCCTCTGGACTGCTGAGATTTTTATCACAGAATGGCGACAGACTGTGCCGAGTGCCTTTTCCACTTATTGCAATATTGGTAAACTTGTTCTCCTTTATTCTGTAAATACGGTAGGCTAAATTTATTCATTTTCAACTGTTACACCAACCCTACATCCTTGGAATCAGCCTAAAGTAGTCAAGATATATTATCCGTTTTCTAAACTGTTGGATTTGATTTGCTAATATTTTAGTAAAGATTTTGCATATAAATTCCTCAGGAAGACGAGTCATTTTCTTTTAGATGTCTTGATTAAGTATTGGGATCTGTGTTACGCTGGCCTCATAAAATGAGCTGACAAGTTTTCTTTCCATTTCCATGATTTTTTGAAACGATGTGTGTAAGACCCAGGTTATTTTCCCCCTATTACCATCAATTTATTCTAAGAGGTGGTTTTGGAATGACTTTGTTTCCTATGTTTTTTAATTCTATCAGTTCTATTTTAGACTATTTGAAGTACTTACATGCTGGTGACTGTATGTCATCCTAACGCATGCATGCACATGACTGTGGGATGCCTGGTAATTCTATGGGTCTTGAAAACATTAGTATGGCCACTCCAGCCTTAGAGGGCTTGTGCATGTGACATGTATTCCACATCCTTTTATCTTTAGCCTACATGCTTGTATATTTAAAGTGCATCTCTTGCAAAAAGCATATAGCTGGGTCTTGCTTTTTATCTAGTCTGATAATGTGCACCCTTTCGTGTAATTACTCCAATCATTTTAATAATTATCGACATTAGTGGATTTGGGTCTACTGTTCTGCTAGTTGTTTTATGTTTGCCTCATGTGTTTTATGCTCTTCTCTTCATCTTTACTCTTTCTTTTGGGTTGGTTGATGTTTTTCTTATAAATTCATTTATCTTTTGGCTTGTTCACTATATCTCTTTGCATTATTATCTGAATGGCTGTCGTGGTGATGATGAGATCCATCCCTAACTTCCACCTGCTGTGACATGAGCACATCCTGGCCAGGGGCCACAGCTCCATCTCTGTTCTGCTCTTTCATCCTCAGCTGAGACCTAGGATTAGGTCCTGTGCATCTTTCAAGAGTCAGCCTGAGGTCCATATGAAGTTCATATTCAGTGCCAGGGCTCTCTCTCTTTCTATCTGTGGCTTTCTGTTCCTAACCTTTCCCATCTTCCTGTTCCAACAGCTCTAGTGTCACTGAACACTTACTGGTGGTACGATACAGGAAAACTGCAGAATTCTGAGTTCTATCCACCTTCTTGGGGCGGACTGTGGTCCTCCCTAAAGCCAAAGTCTCATAAAAAGTAAAACTCGTGCAGGCGCAATTTCTTTCTTCTCATGACTATCTCATTCTGCCACTCTCCGGTGCCCAATTAGGGCAGTTTTGTTCCTATCTTCTGCAGAGTTCGGAGTGTTATTCCTTCTACCATCAATGGAAATGAAACTCTGTTACCCCATCCCAAAGATGAGGAAGCTGAGGCACAGAGGTTGAGTAAGTCTCCTAAGGCTCACCATTCCGACGGGATGTCATTATAGCAAAAGATGACAAATGTTATCATTTTGGTAAGAAATATGTCTAATCTACTTATGAGGGCTCCTCACTTGCCACTGTCTGTCTTTGTTCCCACCACTTCAACCAGCCCACTAGGACAGACACAAAGTGGGCTGTGTGCCCACCACCTTCCACCCCGAGTTTCCAAGGATGCCTGGGGACAAGTGGGGGCAGTTGGGCCCTGAGGCTGGCAAACTGCCCTAGGATGGAACCTGGGCATGAAGGGGGCACCCCCCACATCCAGATGCTCTCAGTGCAGTTATGTAAAAGCAGGCCCTGAAAATAATACACCCCAGATTCTACAATAGCTACTTCACAGATTAAGTATAAGAACAACCCATTTATTGCAAAAGTACCCCAACAACAACAACAAAAAAAAACCTTGCTGAAGAGAATAATGTCTCCTTTAAAACTATGCAGGCAGCAAGCAGGGGCACAAGGACATGTTTCAGCACACGGAAAACGTGAGAAGAAAGAGCTTAGTGGGAACCTCAGGGATGTGTTTATGTAATTTTCTAAATAAAAAAAGTGCTGGGAGCTGGTCCCGGATTCCTCTTTCAGTGTGACCACTGGCACCATGTCACCACACAAGTCGACACTTCAGAAGGCCTCCTCTTTGCTGGAAATCGTCAGAGTGCTCTCAGATCTAGGAGGTGCCAGGAAACGAGGTCCCAGGTGACCCACATGCCTTTGATCGATGCGTATGACGCACGTAGAGACTGTCCAGGCTTGCAGGGGGTAGGTGGTACCTCCGACTTGTTGGGTTTCTGAGATAGCTGTAGAAGCCCATGCCTGTCATGCTCCTTCTCCCCGACCTCGTCCTCTCCAGGGCCCCAGGGGCTGGCTTTCCTCTGGTCAGCAAGCAAGCTCTAGGTGCTTTTAACCAAACCCTCTTCTTTTCTCTGATTCTTTGGAGCCAGGTAACCAATTCTCGAAGCTTTCCTTTCTTTCCTTTTCCGGAGGCCAACTATGTCTCTTAAATTGTCTAAGTTTGGTTGTGACATTTATTATTATCATTTTATTATCTTAAAACTAGTAGTTACAACAACATTTAAGCCAAGATGAAAATAGTACACCTAGCGGGCACTTAACATATACCCTGGGAGACAGTCTTCTGGGAAGATTCTCAGGTGTTCTCTGAGACATGAGGAAGCCAGAAGCCAACTGTTCACACATGTTGGCTCCACATGCAACATGCCACATCTATCATATTCTTTTATTCCTTGAGTGCAAATCACAGACACCTGTCCTTTTAGAAAAAGCCACGAGCCCAGCTACATGCATGTAAAATGACATACATGTACATTAATTGCAAATTTGATGGGAGGTAAAATTGTTTTAAAATATTCCAAATATGGGATTGAGCTAGTGTACTGTGTTCTACAGAACACAGATAGCTTCACACACATGCTTTAAAGAATATCTTGGGTTTCTTCAATCAAAGAGCTGACATTAAATTAAAATAGAAAAATGCTCATTACATTAATGCAATCCCACAGGTCTGCCCTAAAATGTGACTGGTCACCCCAAAACACATCAGTTTGTCTGGCTAGTGTTAGAAATATGAGACAGTCTACAAAAAAAAAGAGAGAGAGAATAACAATATCTCTATCCTGAACTCAAGGCAAAAAAAAAATAATAATTTTCAATACAAATTAACGAGAAAGGAATCAGACATTGTGAGAGGAGAGAACTTCTTAACGAAGACAGACACTGAGAGAGGCAATGGCATAAAAAGTGGCATTTCCAGTAAAGACAAAGCTATTCAGGTAAACCACACTTGCACATAAGATTTCCTAAAAATAGTCTGCCAACTTTAAACAGGCTTGCTCACTCTCCTCGTTAAGCAAAATCTGTTTAATATTTGGGGACAAGCTTAAAATAAATCCTAGTTAAGAAAGCCCTAACACTGATGCCATGTGTGTGTGTGTGTGTGTGTGTGTGCGTGTGCATGTACGTGTGTGTATGTGTGTGTGTGTGTGATCTGTGAATAAAATGGCTCGATTTCTGTCTTCATTTACAAACTGTGTGGTCTTTAGCAAGTTGCTTAAACCACCTGAGTCTCAGTTTAATGTTCTGTAAAGTAGGAATACTGCACTTTTGTGGGATTTAAAATGAAATAATATGTTGAATAACATCGCTTCGTACAGTGTCAGGCACATAGTAAACTCCAAATGGTAAATGTTATTATTATTTTTTTTACCCAAGACCCTTGGAACTCTTAAATTCTATTACAGACTTTTATGCAAGGCACCATGAGAGGATTCCTTATTTTTGATAACTCTGCTTCACCTAAACCTTCTAGCATGTCTCTGTCCTGTTGATTCGAAAGGCAAACCTAGAAATGCAGATGCAAGAGGGCGACAGGGCAGGCCTTGCCATCTGTAATTAATGGTCCTGCCTCTGCCCACTAACCCACAAGGAGAGTCTCTGGAGTGACATGAGCACAGCTTCCAGCCACCTCATCTGTTCCCCAAGGAGGCATACACCGAGGCTGCAGATTTAGCCCAGAACCATCTGTGGCGGTCCTGTGACAGCTCTGTTACTGCCACCCGCCCCCTGGGAGGGCCTATGTGCAACGTGGTGAGCCAGAAAGAAAACGTTTTGGGCTCTGCTTCAGCGAGGGCTAGAGGCGGGTAGGCAGAGAATGCTCAGACGAGCAGACCTCAGGTAAAGAGTAGGGAACCCAGAACCCCACGCCCAGAGGATCGACTCCAGCATACTGCAGTCTGAATAAGGCTTCCTCGTCACTTCCATAAACAGAAAGAGAATGGATCCACACGCCAAAAAGAGGCAGACACACTCTCAGGGACACATGCACACACCCTTGTGAACAGGCTCAATAGCTCTTAATTCTTGGGGAAAAAATAATATTATGTTAGAGGTAATTTATTTTAAAAGCATCAGTTTCATTTTCCAATAGATCTAATTAATTTATGGTATTTTATTTATTTATTTATTTATTTATTTATTTATTTATTTATTTATTTATTTATTATAGCATTGGGTGTAAAATAGAACATTTGGTCCATGGTACATATTTGCTTGTAAAAACATAGTGGAAATTCAATCATTTTAGATGATCCATAATTGGGTATATAGAGATTGGCCTCATTCCAACAGAGTAAATATCAAATAAATGGCTTTAATCAAAGGTATGCATAGCAGCAGAATATCTACTAGTCTGACTTGGAAAGTTCTAAATTTTAGAAATTGTTAAAATAAAAGATAATTTTCAGTTAAGTCAACAGATAAGAGCAAGTCCTTACCTACTAAAAAATGAATGCAAAGGCACTTATTCTTTCAGAAATTCTCTATCGTCACGTTTGTGACTCAAAGCAACCCTATTACTACTGTTTCCAGAGCACCTTTCTTATATTTAAACAAATTATATTGGGTTTTTACAAACAGTATTGTATGTTTATGTTAAAGTGTAGAAAAGAGATAATCCAAAAGAAAATATTGAAAAATCACCTAAAATAGAAGTACCCATCATTCGAAATAACCCATTTCTGAATGTCGAAGTGCATCCTTAGAATGGTTTGTGTTCATATGCAGATGTTTTCATTACAAAAAAAGGAATTGTGATATTACTTTCATTTTGAAACTTTTTTCACATAATAATGTAAATATTTTGCCATATTTGAAGATTAACAGATCTTTATATCTTTATATCTTATTTGAATATAACAAAATTTCTTTAAGCCATCCACTTCTGTCAAATTTTGCATCATTTCCCCATTTTTGCCATTATGAGATACATTATGATGAACATTCTGGGAAGCTAAAGTTTGGCATGCATTCACTGGTGTGTTTTTAGGATCCATGATGACAAACGTCATTGGTGGGTCAAAGGGCATTCTACTGTGAAGGTCATTGCTAAATTTTACCAGACCTCCCTCCAAATACGGGATCCAATCTAAAGGTCACTGGGAGGGTAGGAGGCAGTCCATTGGCACACCAACACTGAGATTTTCCATGTATTTGAAAGTTCTGTTACTTTGCTTACTGATATTTTCTACATTGTGAGTATGATATTCATATCTGTTGGCTATTTTGTGTGTGTGTGTGTGTGTGTGTGTGTGTATGTGTGTGTGTGTGAAAGAGAGAGAGAGAATTGCTACACATCCATAGCCTATGTGTCCACCTCCCTTAGCCCATTAAAGTTTTATTTTTTTTTTTCACTTGAAAACGTTCCTTTATCCATTAAGGAAATCAACTCTGTACCACAAATGCTGCAAATGTTTGTATCTAACCCATATTATTACTTAGGAAAACTTGCACGTAAAGACATTTAAAAAACCATATGGTCAAATATATGTCTTTTCCCATGTCTGTTTTTAAAACTTGTCATCCATTTCGTCTGCAATATGGAAAAGGCGATTATCTGTCACTAGTGTGAACACGACCGTCACGACATCCCCATCAGTCACTCTCCCCAGAAAACACATTTAATACCTTCCTGTATCTTATGTGAACATGAGATTGTATATTTACTATACGTCTTTATTATAATGTCATGAGCTAATTTCATAAGTGGGATAAAAAAAAGGCTCATTTCATTGAATAGTGGCCAAAACAACATCAAGCCAAAATGGGTTCATTTTCTAGGGCTGCCATAATAACTACTACAGACCGGGAGGCTTAAACAAAAGAAATTTATTTTCTCTTAGTTCTGGAGGTGATGTCTGAGATGAAGGTGTCACAGGGTTAGTGTCTACTGAGGCCTCTCCCTTTAGCCAATAGATGGCCTTCTTCTGGGTCTTCACATGGGTTTTCCTTTATTTATGTCCTCTTCTTACATAAGGACACCAGTCATACTAGTTCAGAACCACCCATATGACCTCATTTAACCTTAACCACCTCTTTAAAGACTTTATCTCCAAATACAGTTACATTCTAAGGTTCTGGGGGTTAGAAATTGAATATATGAAATCTGGGGGTGGAAGGAGGGTTCATGATCCAGCCCATGACAATGATTAGTTAATACAATCCTTACTATGAGAATAAATAAAATTCTAAAAGCCTGCAGCCTGTAACTACCCTGCACAGATGTCTGCTGAAAAAGAAACCAACCATCAACATTCTCCTTAGAATTTAAACAAGGCCCAGGATCCCATAACATAACATGCAAAATGTCCTAGAATCAATCCCAAATTCCTCAGCACACAAAGGCCCAGGAAAACCTCACCACTCAAGTAAAAGCAAAATCAGCAGATGCTAATCCTCATACATCAGTCAGAGATGTCAGAATTCTCAAAGACTTCAGAGTGACTGCTACAACCAACCTTGAAGAATTAAAGGCAACCACACTTGAAATAAACATAATAATAGAAAATCTTGGGAGAAAAACTGATGACCCAGGGCAGAAGGAAATGGAGATTTTAAAACAATAATATGGTGACTTTTTAATTCTAAGTTAATTTGTTCATTTTTTTTATTTTAAAAAGAGCCATCTTAAATTTTCCTCTGAAAGGGGTGTCACCTCTCCTTTCCAGTCCCTCATTCCTGACACTGATGTCATGGAGACTGGCACTGGGGCTCAGTTCCAGAAGAATCTCCAGGACAACTTCTGTGGATAGACTTTTAAGAGAAAGACTGGTAGGAACATAGACGTAAAAAGGGAATGTGTAATATTCACTTTGACTAATTATGAGAAATATACTTCATATTGTGTGCTCTGGGAACCAATGGTCAGTTCAGTCAAATGGCCACGTCACACAGCTCTCATAATTCAGGTGCCCCCCAGAAAATTTAGCCATCAATGAAAACCATGGGATTTGTTCTCTTTGGGTTAAGAAAGCAACATTAAGAAAGAGCCATTCTTTTAACTAAAGAAAATGCTGAGCAAAATTACTCTTCATAGATAAAACCTAAGCTTTAGCTTCTATAAAAGAGATGATTCATACACTATATATCTTCCAAAGTACAAAGTTATTGCTTCTTAATTTTTATAATAAATCTCTACAGAAGTATTAGCTAAGGATTTTTCTGATAGATTCAGCAATTAATGCATGAACAGGGAGAATGTTTCTAAGACTGAAGACAGAGAGCTTAATAATAAAAGAACATTTATAACACTTAGGGACAGATGTCTGCTGCTCTCCCATGTCACAGTTTTTAAAAATACAATCAATAGCATCCCCATATTATGAGGGGATTGAATTGAGTTGAAATAGCACAATATTTGAATTATGACTAATATATTTAAGATTTAAAAGAAACTTTCCAGAAGCCACATTCTAGAAGAGCTTTGTTACACACAAGAGCAGGGGCTGTGGAGCATTTGGATAGCCGATGCTTAGGTATTTTTTCCAGGACTCCTGGGTAATGTCCTTTCACTGTTTAACATTCCTTGTCCCTTTAGGGCCTACCTAATGAAGGCCAGATTATTTGTTACACACTACATATGTGCTTAATGGCATGGTCCCAATTCATCTCAAGCATCATCTCTAAACCTCGCCCACAGCCCATGGCCTGCATCTGACCACTCATAGCAGATGTGGGTTCTTGGACGCACCTGGACTCTGAGGTCTCTGGGCTTGCACATGTGGCCACCCCAGCCTTCCAGACTCTGGAGGTGCCCTCTCCCACCATGGGCACTGAGGGCCTCACCCCTTGGTGCTGGACAGTACTCACCACACTGCTAGATAACTGCTTGTTCCCACGTCTTGCCCTCGGTGAGACCACATGGCCCCCACGTGATGCACTCTTAGCTACGACTAGGATGTAGACCCGGCCTCTGAAGGCAAAGGGGCATATGTCAGTCACCGCTCTAGCATGATGACTAGCTGATTTGAAAACAGCCCATGAAGAGACACGGCGGGCTTTATTACCCCATTTAACTTGAAAGGAAGGGAAATCTACGGATGTTAACTTAGTTTCACACCTGGGCCGCTATATCATGGCTGAAAAGAATAAGACAAATATATTCTTCACACACACAGGGGAAGCTGGAAGAAAGAAGACATTTTCTAAAACAGATGTCAATTGAATAGAATTAGGCAAAAGTTCTCCCGGATCATGAATGGTACAGCGAGGAGAGAAGGGGGATGTTCTCTGATTTAATTAGAAAACTCTAAAGTCTGATATTTCAACTCTGACAAGGAAAAAATCTCCAGCTCTGGCAGCAGCATCAAAGATGGGTCTCTCTGGCGATGAATTCTCACATGTAATAGCAAAAAGCACGGTCACACATCACCATGGATCTTGAGATCTGTGTCAGTCCTACTGAGAAATTCCACCATGAAACTACAGCACACCTCCGGCACTGAGACAAGACACTCAGGTGATGTAATTTCCATAACCCGAGAGAAATAACTTAAAAAAAAATAGAGAGAGCTCTCGACAGGCTAATTATTGTACCAGCCATAATGATAACACCATCTACGGTCCTTCAACTGCCTTTTATACTCATCTTACTGTGGACTTCATGAAGAATTATGCCTGTGATTAAACTGTATTGAGACTCAGAGACTGAAGATTCAAAGATCAATGCCTGAGTCACATAAAAAAGTGAATATAAAGTAATTCTACTGTGACGATGTGGAGATGAGCCGGCTACAAACGAAATGGTGCTGAGGGAAATACCTACCCATAAAAGGACAACTTTGATTTTGACCTCTCACCGCATACAACATTTATTACCAAATGAACAAGAAATGAAATATATTTAAAAGGCAGGTCACGAAATATTAAAAGCAAAATCTAGAATGCTGTTCTCTCTTAAAAGAACAGGATCAATTATAAGGAAAAGGTGGGTGAAAAGAGAGAAGGCAGTTCTGCCACACATTGGAGGTGTTTTGAGAGGCGGGTCCGGGTCAGACTTTTCTTTGTGTTTCTGTGGCCTGACATCGTGATTTCTATTTGATACTCATCAGTAAAAAAAAATGTGTATTGACTCAGTTTTGAAATAAAATAATTATATAAATATCAGATACTTCTGGCCAATGAAACCCAACTAAGATGAAAGAAGGAATTAGGAAACACCAAAGATAAATACGACCAGTGAGGTTGAATATCTAAACTGCATAAAGAACTAAACTTGTTAATAGCACCATTCCATAAAAGGCAAGAAATTCTAGATTCACAAGACATGGACCATGAAGAAGTAAACAATCCTTGGCAAATATGTTAGTTGCATTGGTAATTAAAGTAAATATATATATAAATTCCTGAGGTTCATTTCCTATCCCAATAATAATAATTAATAATAATAATAATTAATAATAACAACAATAATAAAATGCCCAAATCCATTGCAGACACATTTATTGTGCTTGAAACGAAAGAAACCAGGTTAGAGATTCATGAAACAATCCTATTTGTTCTAAAGAAATAAGTTGGAGGAAGATAAACAATACCAACTAACTACTTTGGATTACTTTGTAAGTCCAAAGACAGCACAGTAGCAAGACATTTAAAAATCAGTCTTTGGCAATATAAATAACAAATGCAAACTCTTTAGACGTATACAAAAATTTACCTAAATTGTAATCCAAAAAATTAGAGAAAAATGATCCGTATGCTAGGATGACCCCTAAAAAAATGCTGTGGCAACAGAGCGACACAGATTTAAATACTGAGAAGAACCTCACCAATTTAAATATTGGCTAAATGACAGAATTGTTTATGTACTCTACTGAAAATTATTTAAAGATATATTTTACCAAAAAATTACAGAGGCGGGCCATGTTTTTGAAATTCTAAACTCTAATGAAAAGTTACCACAGACTTAGCCATTTTAATATTGTTTTACAACACTCCAAATATCATAATACTTGGGAACTTGCAACAATTGATGCTGTGGGAATCAACCTCCAGAATTCTAGAATATTAGATGAGGTCATGCAGCGACCCTTCCTGCCATCATGCCATCCAGATCTCTGAGGTCCACAGAGCGACACATTTAGCTCCTGACCAGGGAGAGCAGCTCCTTGATCCGGCGAATTCCTATGACACATCGAGGCTGCCAGGGCTGCAGAGTTCACATTGCAAAGTGGGGTTCATTTCTTCAAAATCACGTAGGGAGAGGAAGACAATGTTTGGGGTGTCAGCAGGTCATGAGCACAGCATCACTTCCTCCTCCTGAGGATCTGGGGACAGCACCACGACTGATGATCTGCGGCTGCCTTCAGAAGTGCCGAGCCGGTGCTGCTTACTGCTGGCTGAACCCCAAGTCTTCACCCTGGTGCCCCTGTGCAAATGCCTCCCTCCTACCAGGAGAAGACACGTCTCTGCAGGGTGCCTTTCAGCTCGTTAGTAGGACCACGAGAACATTCTGGATTTACTGGCGCTCTCATCTGGAGAAAGCCAAGTCAGGTTTCTCAAGTCCTGTTTCTGTGAACTGGGGGGTGTTAATAGGTGACACTTGTTGTGGGAGGCATGTCGGAGCTGTTGGTGATGGGGTTCCTGGGCAGCCAGCACCTATAACCCTGCATTCATGCATTTGCATATGAGATTATTCATTCATTCATTTATTTATTTATTTATTTATTTATTTATTTATTTATTTGCCTACCTACCTACCTATAGAGAATTTTTATTTTTAAAAGCGTTTATTTGTACTCAACTAAAGACGTATCTCAGGGAGCCTGGTTTCAAATACTCCCTCGGAAGACAGTTGTGCACTCCCTTTTATATGTCGGAATGGGGGAGAGGACATAAGGAAGGTTACAGAAAGGGGAGAAAGCCAAGTGGGGTCCAGTCTTGTGGGTGGGGGGTGGGGCTGCAAGTGGGGGGCAGGGTTTCAGGCAGTTTTGGGGGAGATCTCCTTCTGGGGTCTCAAAGGTATGCTGACCGGAATGCACAAGAACCATGGGCAGGGCTGCCTTATGACCTCTCACTAACGCAGGTGTCTGCCCTGGGCGTGACCACTCACCATGCCTTGCCCAGGTAAGAATTTATTACCAGATCTCCCTGTGGATTTACTGTGCACTGAAACCCCTTTATTCGCCCAGTTCCCTATTGGGTCCTAAACCGTTCTGAAGGATGGCCTGATGAGCAGCGGCCTTTTGGTGGGAGAGCGTGGCCTCACAGCCTCCTTTCCAGGAAGTCTCAGCGTGGATGTTGTCTTGTTGGGAAATGGCCTTAGTGGGGGTGGTGCAATCCCATAAGCCCAGATGGGTGCTGAGGCTGAATTATCCCAAAAGGGAAGGGCAGGTAAATGAAAGGCAGGCAGGTCTTATGGCCTTTGTTGTGGAAAACACACTCTGGATCAGTTCTATGCACACAAAACCTCTTTTCTGTGGGGACCATCCTGGAAGAGGTGGGTGTGTAAAGACATTTGGGACTCTGGTTCGTGTGGATGTATATCTAGGTGGCCCCTGTACTCACACTGAGGCAGATCACTGCCCTGAATTTTTTTTTTTTTATTATTTAGTTCAACTATGTGAGCGTGACTTTTATAATTTCGATGAGAAGAAGCTTCTCTTATCAAAACCTGTGAAGCAAAGTGAACTTGGGAGAAATAAGTGGTTTAAAATAGCTTTACCAGGCATCCTGTATCTCCCATTCATATTAAATGAAGTGGGAGCCATAAAGAATGGATCGTAACCAAGGGAGGCCAGAAGTTCTGAGGTTTTTTTTTAGCACATGAGAAAGATAAGCCTGATGAAAACTCCTCAGTTCTGCCTTTATTTCCCTGGCTTTGATAAAAAAAAAAAAAAATAGAAAAAACTGAAAGCATTTTTGATAACAGTCTTAATGAGTCGCCCAGCCTTTCACTTATATGTGCTTTGAAAGGCTCTTCAGTCACATCCAGTGAATTCACAATTAGCTTCCGAAGGTCAAAAGAGCAGCCATAAAGGAACCAGGCTGGCCTTTCAGTCTCCTCCAGCAGGCGGTCGGCCCACCTGCCCTGTGTGGGCGTCTGCGGCCCCACGGGGGCTTATTCCCATGTCCCAGTGTCTGGCCTTACTGGGGCAAGCTCATTTTCCCTCACTTCAGCATTTTTCTCTTTGTTCACCAGAAGAAGACAGAGACAGCTGTGATCTGCACATCTGAACACCCGCCAGAAAATGCAGCCCGTCTAAAACCTGGACAGACCTTACCCCATCTCGCACTGTCTTAAAGTCACCATCATTGGTGGCCTCAGTTCATGCTTTTTGAATGCCCCTTGGTAATAGTCCTGCCTGCTTTTTGCTTTTGTTTTTGAAAAGACTTTGAGAAAAGAAGGCACCTTTCATTTTCTCTGGGCGACCACCTCTGTGGTTTAGTGGAGCTCGGTTGGGTGGTGGCCATGTGCTGAACTTGGCTGAGTGACATATGATGGACCATCCCTCAGAGCCAGGGAGGGCCCTGGGCAGCACCGTGGCCTGGTGACCCTTTCAGGGGCAGGATAGCAGCCTATCAAGGCAGAGAAACAGAAGTGATCGGAGAATGACTGGCATCTGCAGAGGCCTCGTGATGCCCCCGTGAAGACCACATTTGGATCACCCCACACCATGTGGACTCTTGGATCTGTCACCTCCCAGATGGCTGGCCTCAGGCAAATCAGTCACCCTCCCTGTGCCTCTCAGGCTCTGGGGAAAAAATGGGTTAATGTATGCAGGGCCTGCTGGAAACCCTGTGGGTGTGTGCCATCCTTACCATTTCCACTTAAATGACAACGAATTCCTTGGCTTTCTCTCTAGGTATGGCACTGGCCTTATAATGCCTTCCCTGTTACAATAAGAAGTGCATCTTCAGTCTGTTATCTCCTTGTGGGAGTCTGTGAATGCATCCTTCTGCCTCATTGCATTGCTAGGACGGTTCTCAGCGCAGAAGAAATAGCATGGGATGAACAGGCCGCCTCATTACACTGCCTTTGGGAAAGAGTGTTGAGTAAATAAGGAAAGCTACTGCATTTGGGTGGAGAAAGAACGCCTTCGACGTGCTCACGGAGACCGTCTTTACAGAATTAATCTTTTAAAATATTGCTTTAATTAAATTCACTTTCAAGTCAAATAGGAATATGACCATAAGATCACCTATGAGAGGTAGTCTGAATGTGTGGTTTCTAAAAGAAAAAGAAAAAGAAAAAAAAGAGAAATCCTCTTTTTCTATGCTTGTACTTGGGCTGGTAGAAAGAGCTACATGCAATAAGCTGTCAGGTGTCACGTAAAGATGAAAGTGGGATGCTTGCTCCCCAGGGCAGCACTGGATTTGCCAAGAAGCTAGAAAGCACCCTGTCTCGTTTACCATGTCCTCACACTGAGCTTTGCACGCTGGCCCAAGAAGCGTGCTCACACAGGATAGGATGCTTTTCCCCTAGAAGATACAAAGCCACACCAGAGCCATTCTATTCGTATTCATGGCTTTTGAAATGTGTGAAGCAGATCCACATGAGAAAGTGTCCTCAGCTTAAAGGGTACCCAGGTGGCCTCCCTCTGGACCCAGGGGTGCTGGGGGTAAGAGTGGGGCTCCCTTTTCCAGCCCATGCTCATCACTGTGTCTTGCCTATGTATTTCATTTGTTTTATGAACCTCCTATGAAGATTTCTGCCACTGGATCTTCATAAATACTGGTTCCCATTGAAGCAGGGTGATTTGCTAATTACTTTTAACTTTACTTTTTAAATAATAAATATCCCAGATCACATCTTTTATGAACAGATTCCAAAGATGGTGAGAGCAAAGGTTAAATCTGTCCCCCAAAATGCGAGGAATGAGAATGAGACCGATACGATGCCTTTAAAACAATCTGCAGGACAGCAACGCAAGCCGATCGAATCAGAGACCCAGCATTCGGAAAGACAGACAGAAAAGAAGATGCCGCAAACGAGGATGACTCAGCACGTTTCTTAGCTGAACAGAGCATCTGACAACGGCCTGTAAGGGCAGTTCCAGAAGATACAGAACAGAACCCCTAATGACTTATTAATGGATTCCTAGGATAAGAAGAGAAAATAGTTCATAAATACACTGAGAATGAAAGAAAAGGGAACCACTGCGTAGATGTAAAGCCCGAAGGTTCTTAGGCTTTAAGCTAATAGGCTTTGCTATTTTAAAACAAATTTTCATCGGTGTCATGGGTTGGTTGAGCCCGTATTTCAAGTCCTGTCTCCCTCCCTGTCTCTCTCTCTCTCCCTCTCTCATCCCCCAGTGTGCCTGTGTGTGTGTGTGTGTGTGTGTGTGTGTATGAGTATCCGTGCATGTGCTTGTGTGTGCGTTTGAATGTGTGTGTGCACGTGTGCGTGTTCCAGACAGAAATAGCCCAAAGGAGTCGCTTTTAGAAACGAATGAGATAGTAAAGATGGACATGTCTTCTGTTCAGCACTGAGCACAGCAGTGGCATCAAACACGGGACTATCACAGGGACTAAAAGGTCGTTAGGACCAGGCTGATCTGCTGTCATTAAAATCAGATGACCCAAGAGCGTCTCTCCCCCAAATTTTATTAGTGCCTTTCCATGAGTTGAATTCTGCAAAAAAACAAATAAGGTAATCCTACTCTGACCTCTTTTTGCACACTGTTAAAAATCAAAGGGAACAATGACAAAACGTGGGAACGAGATGCTCATCGATTTTTAAAAATAATGAATAAAACAAATGATGAGTTAAATATTAGAAAACATTAGTGAAGTCTAACAGACTTCTCCCCACCATTGTTCTGCATGAGAAATGTACTTGAACACCTTCGATCATGCTCTTTCGGAAGTTGCGAGGCCATAAATTGAAAAGATAATATTCAAGATGACATCTGAACGTCACGTGTGTGCATGAAGGCTGAATGCCACAGAAAGGAACACAGGCAGATACTTGAAAATAGAAAAAAAGATAAAGACTTTTACAAGGGGAATTTTTCACACTAGAAAAATTTACGTCCTTACACTAGAAATTTTTTGCTCTTCATTTTTAACTGCCTCTGAAAAGTGAAAACACTTCAAGTCAAGAAAAGCACAGAAAAAAATTCTATAACAACACCTGCAAACCTGCCATCCACAGCTGTAGAAAAGATATAAACGATTGCTAAGAAACAGCCCCCTGTTTGTCTATTCACAGAGGCAACTGCAACCCACCCCTTTTCTGTGTTCCCCATATCTGATTATCACAATAAACAAAATATAGGGTTTTGCTGTGTGTTTTAACTATACAAAATGGCTCCCTACCATAAATCTAGATCCAGCAATGCTGCTTTTTACTCAGTTTGATGTTTGCCAGAACTTATAGACCCGGTTCATTTCTTTAACCCTGATTAATATTCTTGTCTCTGAATATACTATAAGCTAAGTATTCATTTTCCTACCATTGAACGCTTATTAGTTGCTTTCAATTGTTGACTACTATTCATGATGCTGAGATGAATATTCTGGAATCCGTCTCCTTGAGGATACTCACGAAAGTCTCTCCAGGTAGAACAAGCAAGTGACATTTCTGCTTCAAATAGATGCATAATTATATCTTCCTAAAGTAATTATTTAATTGTCACTACTACCAGCAGTGTGGCAGGTTTCATTTCTTCCTAGGCAATTCTGTCTCAGATATGTCAGACTCTCAAAACGTTACCAGTCAGAGGCTTGTGGAACCGAAACTCCTCGTAATAACAATCATTCTTCTGATGACTAAGGAGGCTAAGCATCAAGCCCTCTGGTTTTTGTTTGTTTGTTTGTTTTGTCATTTAGATACTCACTGAAAAATCTGTCTTATCTTTTCCATATATGTGGAACATAGATCCTTCACCATTTATAGAAGAGAGAACTTTTATCAGCCATATTCGTTACAAACATCTTTTGATCCTGAGTGTTTCTTCACGTTTTTAATGGCATCTTTGCCCAACTGAAAATTTAAATTTCAGTGTTCTAAAATTAGCAGTCTTCCCTTGTTAGCTAGTGCTTTAGGGGTCTAAAGTTCTCACAAAAGCATAAGCCATTAAGGAAAAGATTTAAAAACTGAAGCACAGTTGTCAGTGGGAATGTCAATGGATGCAGCCACTATGGAAAACAGTATGGAGGTTCCTCAAAAAATTAAAAAAAAAAAAAAGAACTACATAATAATCCATCAATTCCGCTTCTGGAAATACATCTAAAGGAAACCAAAACACTATGTTGAAAAAGTATCTGCACCCCCATGTTGACTGCAGCATTATTTACAACGCCAAGCTGTGAGAGCAACCTAAATGTCCGCGGATGGATGAGTGGATGAAGAGGATGCGATATATATATATATATACACAGTGGAATCATTTGGCCATAAAAGAAGGAAATCCTGCTATTCATGACACTGTGGCTGGACTTTGAAGGCACTACGCTAAGTGAAATAAGTCCAAGACAATTCCTGTATCATCTCACTTATATGTGGAATCTAAAATAAAAAGCCATATTCATAGAAAAAAAGATAGAATTTATGGTTACCAGAGGCCAGGCTGGGGAACAGAGAATGAAAAGAAGGTGGTCAAAGGTACAGACTTCCAGGTAGAAGATGAACAGTGCAGTGCACAGCGTCCTGGCTACAGTGAACCTTGCTGTGCGGTCCACATACTAGTTGCTGAGACAGTAAATCCTAAGAGTTCCCATCACAAGTAAAAAACTACTTGTTTTCTTTTTCTTTTTATTTTTCATATCTGTATAAGATGACGGATGTTAACGAAACTTATTGGGGTAATCATTTCACGAGATACGTAAATCTAATCATAATGTGTAAACCTTAAACTTACAAGACTCTATGTCAATTACATTTGAACAAAAGTGAAAAAAAAAACTGACGCACTGAACACTGAAATCTTCTATATGACAAAAGTTATCACAGGTTAAAATTAAAGCTAAAGTTAAGGCTTATCTCACTGGAGCACATGTTAGGATTATGACAACTCAGATAATAATTAAAAACGGTTTGATGCAAATGTATCCATATATTTACCATTCATTCATTCAATCATTCATTTATCCATGCTTATCTTGCTAATTGTTTATCTTCCAGAACATAAGTTCTGTGATGCTAGGGATTTTTAACTATTTTGTTTATCCCTGTTGAACTGTTCTAGATACATAATCACTTATCTACAGATATTCACTGAATGATGCGTGAATTGCTGTGCCTTAAAAAAATACAATATACGCATGCAAAATTTTACATAGAAAGTTGTTCACTGTAATATTATTTATAATATTGAAATAGTATAAATTATCTAAATGCACCACTTTAGGAAACTGGTGAAATAAATCATGTTTTTTAATTTGAGCTGTCTGGTATGGTGGCCACTAGCCACAAATGGCGGTTAAAAGCACATGAAAGGTGGCTCAGGTGGCTGGAGAACTGAACGTTTATCATATTTACCTTAAATTTAATTTTGTATAGCCACATGTGGCTTGAGGACAGCACAGTTCTAAACTGTGAGACTAACACAATCCAAAAATCGGTTGCATTTATTTAGATTCTATTGCTATTTTTGTTATACAAGAACAGTGTATACCTGTGTGTGTGTGTGTGTGTGTGTGTGTGTGCGTGCACGCATGTGCAGGTGTGCAAAAGCAGGGAGCTTATGATTCTCACGAACTGAATCAGAATTTAAAACTAAGTCCCACTGTGAAAAGATATATGAAAATTGTACAAGCACGTATATTTACAAAATATGAATGCCGGCTTAAAGTGATGAAAATGTAATATTCCTCAAATAAATTATACATTCTTGGAAAGTTTCTAATCCTTGCATTTTTAAGAAGACTTTTTAAATTACTTTCTTACACATTTATATGTAAATTGCATTCTGTCTATTGAACACATAAAATTATTTTAAATAAATACCCGTCATACACAAACAGGTACCAAATGGTGTCTGTATTCTATTGAATAAGGCAATTGAAACTACATAATGGGTCCATCTTCTACCAATTTAAAAACAAAACGTCTGAACAATTTGTCAAAAATGTACTCCTACCCCCAAAATACAAACAAGCTGGATGTGAAGTGCCACTTAAATTTTCACAACTTTTAATAGAAAAGGGACTTGAAAGTGATCATTCCAATATGTAGCCGTCATTCGACAAATATTTGATGATTTATAAAAGGCTACAGTGAGTGCAAAACACGTCTCCCTCCCCATGTGACAAACTTTAAAGGTAGAGGCCCCTACAGGCTACAGAAAGAGTCCACAGAGCTATCACACAACAATGAGTTGGACATGGGACTTAAATACATATTTTTAAAAACAGTTCAAGTGGAGAAAGGCACACAGAGAAGCACAACACACACCCACATATCTATAAAGAGGACTGATTTGTGATCTGAGAATGAATTACTTATAGAAGCTCCTGCCATCACAGCACCTGGTGGACGTGGGTGGTGGTGGGTGCACCTGGGATGACACCTAGGAGGCTGAGGGAGGACCAGGTCAGAAAGAAGTAGCCGAATGGATGTCAGCCACTGTCCCAGTTCACATTCCGGCGACAGTCACAGACTTCTTTGAACATCCAATGAAAGCTGTTGAAACTTTTTAATAGAAACAAAAATATTTCATAGAATTCCAGAAGATTCCTGAGACCCCATGAAATCCGTCAGAAACCTCTGCTCTAGGCTCAAATGTCCGGCTGGAGTCTGACAGCTGATGGAAGCCTTAAACAGCCAACAAGAGTGGGTTTGAACCAACCTCTCTTCTGACACTTTCAAAAACATGATGAAGGAAATTGGCCGGGCTGGCCAGATGACCCACTTTTGGGCCTTAAGGGAACAATGTGATGTCTCTGTGGAAACTTGCAAAGAGCTCTCCACATCTATTTTTTTTCTAAAGAACCACAGTATGGATGCACACACATGTTAACCAAACCCCAGCCAGATCCTTATTTACAGCAAGTAAACATTTGGTGATCAGAATTATAATCAGATATGTGCTTCCTATCCTCAAATAATCACTTGTTATTAAGAACAGCACATCGCCCTCACTACAGTTAGAGGCAAAAGTGCGTTCACGCTACACATAGCCACTGGGACACTCAAGTGCTCTCAGGACGGAAGTGCTCCTATTAGGTAATGCTTTTATACAAAAAAAAAAAAAAAAAAAGCGAATCCCTTTATTTATTTATTTTTAATTTAAAAGAAAAAAAATTGTAAAGCAAGCATATTTGAAATTCCACTGATCGTTTTCTTTTCTATAAATAGCCTTGGCATAGCTTCTTTCTGCATGAAATAACTAATAAGCGAATTCATACTTGTGTGTTTACTGCAGCCTGCCCTTTTTCATCTGATGCCCTTATTTTATTTTATTTTTTTTACAGACGCATAATGCTTGAGTGGCTAGTTTCTACTCACTGACTTCTAAGCCCTCCACATTTCTTAAGGAGTTTATGCCATAGTAGGGTTTTTTATGGAAACTCTGGCGAGAACTCATCATTAGTCACACCTCAGCATTTTTAATAGTTCCCTAAATCTGTTCTGGACTTTGAGACAGAAATGGAGGATTATCCTCAGGCTTCTGCATCTGGACAGTGACTGAGCTCCCTCGGGGCCAGGCTCTGAGCTTCTGCAGTGGGTCCCAAGTGGCCACATGTGGATAAGGAAGGCACAGTCACCAGTCCTTCCAACAGGGGAGTCCTTGTGCGGTGGGGCTGCCTTCTGAGACCCGGTCCACCCACAGCTACCTGCCACATACCCCCGGTTCTGTCTCATGCTCACCTGTGCCCCTTCAGTTATCCCAAGGGACATGCTGCCTGTCAGCAGAGCCTTCGTGAGCCTCTTGTGACGATGCATCCAGCCCAGCTGAGTAGTAGTTTAGCGGAGCTACTGCACAGTCGGCTGACCACTTTTCCCTTCCTTTTCTTTCTTTCTCCTTTATGAAAAGCCTCATAATAACACCTAGAACTTTCCTTGTCCAGGTTGTGACTTCTCAACAGACACCTGAGCCTAAAGAACATGCCAGTAAAAGAAAGTGATGAGAGAACCCTGTTGCATTTCAGTAATAATCCATGACCCCTGAAGCTCATGAGGAGGAAAATGTTCTGTATCTTAACCACTCTGGCGTCTTCATGGGGTCAGAGATTTGTCAAACCTCATAGAAATGTGCACTTGAGGTGGCGCACCCCGTGCATGCACAATTTACCTCGAAGAAGCTCATCTCAAGTCACAGGAGAGCACAAGATATGAGGCCGCTCATCTGTGACAAGGTCCCTTCCAGATGTTTTTTCTTGGCCTACAAACTAGATCCTCAAAAATGGTCACCCCCAGAAGTGGCCGAATGGCTGGTAAAAGGCCTGAGTTTTGGCAAGCACTGCATTGGTCCTTTCTTCAGGGAGAGGATGAAGGCGGGCCATAAAATTTCATCATAAAATTTCATTTTAATTAAAATATTTAAAAATACTATAAACTGGTTCCAAATCTTTAGTTTAAGTAGGCTAAGTTTGAAAATCCTTTCAAAATTTTTTAAACTTCTGAGATTTCCTAAGAGTTCACAAGAAAACCAGCCTATTCTGGCCTATTTATGGTTCAGAATAATGAATGATAGAATATTATAAAAGAGAATCTATGCAAGAACGCATCTTTCTACCATCTGATTTGAATGACCAGATCCCAAAGCGATTTCTGGGAACTGGAGGGACTACCACAGAACATTTATAAAATGTGCTGTTCAAGAAATATTTCTTGGGAGACTAAATTATGTTCTAATCTAAGGCTCCCCAAGCATGTGAGACACATAATGTTCGACTTCTGCTAACATCTTTAAAAATGATATTTTGGTGATGTTATTCCCTTCTGATGAAAAGAGCTAAGGTCTGTGACAAATACTCCCACTCGTTAGTCCTGGCGTGTGCAAAGAGGTGGAAGAAACTCTGTCAGCCATCGAAATGCTGCTTTTCACTGATCAAAGACTCAGAATCCAGACTCTTGTTCCCAGAGGGATTTTAAAAAACAATGTAATTACAACACTGATTCAGGAAAAAAGTGTGTTTTTCTCTGTCTTAACAAGTCAGTTTATTTGAAGCGATTTATACCAATACTTAGGCTGGTTTCATGAGCAACACGAATGGGACACTATTCATGGGAGCAATCACGACAAATGCATTTCTCCTTCCAATCGATCGCACTATTAAAATTATTAAAATAGCTCTATTAAAGTATTATGGGATTCTCGTCAAGTCATTGGTAGTAATGTTTTAATTAAATGGTACAACTTTGTACTAATTTCATTATTTCAGCTTACATATTATTCAGGAAATAATATTAAGTACATAGGCAAACATAAATAATACATCTCTCATAAAAGATCATCGTGATGAATTTAGACACAGCGCACTCACTAACTGGCTTTCAAAGGTAACTGTGACCTCAGTAGGACCTCCAACTCTTCCAACCAGTTACCTAATGATTACATACTGGATGCTCAGAGGTATTTACATAGTAATAAGCAATGGGAATTTTCTGTTCCTTCTGACATCTTGAAATAAGTGTCCCCCCAAAACATGATTCTCCAGAGTCGATAAGAATGCTGACACTGTGTTCAGGTACCGACTGGTGTTGGCGACTCTTGGTGATCACTGAACCTTCAAGAGATTGCTAGAGTATGGCCCACAGCAGGCTTTCTTAAATATTTTGAATAATAAAAGAACACGTGAATAAGCATACTTAAAGAAATATCATAGGCATCATTACCTCCAAACACTCGCTTTCTGGGTATTTAGATGGGAGCCCAAACCTACTGAGAGATAGTGCAATGCAAAATAAGAACGTGGACTTGGACACTTCTGGTCCATGAAACACCATTAAATCACTTCAACTCTCTGAACCTCATTCTGCCAGTATTTGAAATTGGATAACAATATTGATTTTGTACAACTGTCAGGAGTATTAAAGGAACTGTGAATGTAAGTTACCCAGCGCCTGCCTCCTAAGTGTCATGAACTCAGAGCAGTCCCCCTTTACCAAGCAGCATTTTTAGAGCCATTGATAGAATGAAATGTGATAGAATGAAAATTGACCCTTGGAGACAAACTTTGCAAGTTTTGAACTTGCTATTTTTATTAAAAAAGAAAAAAAGCAACACCTAACTCTTCCTGTGAGGAGGCAAGAAATAATTCTTAAAGCAGGTGACTCTTGCAATTATTCATAAAAGATGAATAGAAATTTTGTGGGCAGAGAGGAAAGAGAGGGGCAAAGAGAGGATGCCATGGAGTAACAACCATAATGACCCAGCAGCCCTAGGGTGAGGGAATTTAAGCAGGTTTGTGGGGCTGAGATGCTGAGTGTGAGTAAAAGGGTGGGTGATGATGGCAGGCCTGCGATGGCACAGCGGAACATATGCTGTCTCCTGCAAGTAATAAGGGTCACCAAGCTGTGACTCAGGGGTGGACTGAGCCTGGATGCAGGGAGAGAAGACACCGCAGTGTCAGTTCCAGGTGACAACACTCCTCCAGGCCAACAGAAGTTCAGGACAATGAAGTTCATGTCTACCAGGGATGTTAACACATTGTGGGGCCCTAACGATAGGCTTAGCCATCAACTGGTTGACAGAGGATGTCTAAAGGAGAAAGGGTAATTCCAAGTAATGCACACTCATAGAATTTCACTTCACCTGCCTGATTATCGGGTATTAGGTTCTGTCCAAAATGTCCATGATCATATTAGGTACATGTCAAATGGTTCTTGATATTGGGTCCCGTGATAAACGTCCATGCTTAGAAAACATCGCTGGGTTCAGGCAGGCCATAATATTTATTTATACCTCTGGTTTACAGGATTGATACATAAAACAAGTACTATCATGTTTTATTGGTCTGATCATTGTGCTGAGGCTATATTGGCAATGATAAAGAACCTGCTAGCCTGGGTGACCTAGACGGGAATAACATGTAGGGTTAGGAAAATGGGTCAGCATGGGTATTTTGGACAGGGTCAAAGATCAAGGACCTTATAGCGTGGACTAAATGTGTCCACAGATGTTTTGGACAAGACCAAGCATCTCGTATGGCCTCACCTATCCTAATTAATATGCCAAGTTCATAGCATCTACTGTCCTTGTCGGAATTATAAAATAGTCCCAGTAGGACAGAGCCCAAAGCCGTTATGTAACATTGTTGGCTTTATGAACGCCTTTCTACATTTTTTTCAGTATCATTATCCTCGCCTACAAAATCACCACCTGTAATTGTGTGCTGCTGACTGCAGAGGCAGCGAGCGCTGCTCACACCCAGGCCCGCACTGCACACAGATGCAGTCAGCTACCGCCTCCCCTCCTGGGGCAAGTGACAAAGGCGGACAAGTAAATATTATGGCCGCCTCTTTATTTTTAATTTCACAAAGTTAATTTACATGCAAAACAAGGATGGATCTGGGGTTTTAGGCAAGTTGCCAGAAAGGTTCTTTAGGGCGCAATGCCTGAGCATACAGTCTTGACTTGACTGTACTTTCAACATATTTATTAAAGTGCTTGAGCCCAAAGAAAGATTACAAACCCACAGCTACTGAGAAGCAGTATGAAAGTTACTGGCAAAAGCTCTGACTCTAATGGCTTGCTCTTGAAGGGACAGAATAATTAGGAGCCGCTGGTGCAAGACTGAAGTAGAAGTCGTTTATGCAAACAGACATTCGGCACCAGCGGCAAGAAGGTCCCGCTGACAAAACCGAAGCCACAGCAAATCTTCATCTTGCCGTAATTATTTCCACAAGAGATTTTATTTTCTCACTCCATTTTTAATTAGTGGCTTTCATATTTTGATATATATATGTACACACACACACACACATATACATATACATATATGTATATATATAATTTATAAAGTATAATAGAAATAGATTTCACAAAGTAGATTCATTATGACTAAGCTGATAACACAAAATCAATTTATGAAAAAAATATTTGATTTAGAAAAAATTTGAATTGCTAATATTTGAACTTTCTAGGCAAAGCCATCTTCAAAATATTACCTTGATGCATGCCAGAGGCGATAGGTATATTTCATTTCATCCTACAAAATGAAAATACAAAAGGTTCCACAAAGGCTGCTTCTTGTTGCCAGGTTCAGCCCCAAGATGGGCATGTGCTGATCAAACCAGTGCATGGATCTCAGATGGAGAATCTGGGACTTGAGGACACTTACTTCCATGGAATTTATGAAGATGGAGCATCTTGGTGGGGCCATTCCCATTACGAAGAACACAGAGCACATGACAATGGCATAACCTTGCCCACGAGCTTCACCCAGTGATGACAATGATCTGGTAGGAGAACGGCTTAGTGGGCTCCTCCAGCAGAGGGTCAGAAGTGAGGGCGAGAAGAAGAGTGTATTTTCAAACACTAAAGCAACTAGAAGTAGAAAGCAGGTCAGTACCAGCTGATACACCTGCTCAGTGCAAAATGCTGAGCGCCAGCTATAAGGCGGGACGGCTTAAGATCTACCTGGTCAGGTGGGGAGATGCCAGGTGTGCCACTGATAATAAGAGGAACAAGAAGGCAGGCTAGTTTTGGAGGCTTGTTAGAAATTCCTAGAAAGCACCTCTTTTTATTAATACAGCAGAATCAGCAGCACCTTGCAGGCTGGCTCTCCCCAGGCACACAGGAAAGACACAAATGCAAGAATCAGATCAGGATCTGATTCAGTAAACCTTCCAGAACCTCCTAGATTGAGTTAGGGCCTCCCCACTCATGCCAGCTGGCCCCCGTGCTCAATTCCAGAGGCATGGAAATCACACTACCATAATTATCTGAGTATCTGTAGGCCTTCTCCACTAGATTCCAGTTCACTGAGTCCACAGAAGGGTTCCTAACCTGAGTCCCTATCAAAGGGACTTTTGATGAGAGAGAGAATACAAGGAAGCCAAGGGCCTCCAGGTGTGACACAGCAGCCTCCCTCTTGAGGAGACATGCCATCCATGCCGGTAACAGTGCTAGGTTTCAGCCTTGGGGAGTGTGGAGAGATAGCACGTGCTGAGAGCAGAACCCAGTCCCATACGCCCATGGAGTTCAAGGCTCAGGCAGTAACAGAAATTGAACAAACAAAAAAGAGAATATGCACTTGAAGTTATGTAACATCCTTTATAGCCAACACATAAAGGGTTGAGAGAAGGAATAAAGAGGGCGTACTTGGGTTGTCAAGAGTCGGATTTCTCTCAGGAGGTGACCATTTGAGCTGGGACCCAAGGGATAAAAAGGAGCTGGGACCACTCCAGGTGGCCAGGTGTGGTGCCCTCTGTGGACTGAAGGAGGGGAAGGTGGATGAAAGAAAGGCATGCAGGACAGAGTGCAGACGACCAAGGGCTTCGCAAAGGAGATGGTTTTCAGTAGAGTAGGGACACGTTTTAAGCGTGATGCATGCGTGATGCAACCTGGATTCACGAGCTCACGCTTGAGCTCTAGAGATGCAGAGTTTCTAGATGTATTTTGGAATGACCCGGATGTGGAGCCTGGGTGCATGAAGATGAGAGGAAGGGACAGTGGGGCCGAGGCCACAGACGCTGGAGTCAGCATGCCTGGGAACCCTAGCTCTGCCCGGTACCTGCCATCTGGCCGAGGGCAAGTCACTTCCTCTCTCTAAGGCTCAGTTTTATACACCCAGAAACAGGAAGGAAGGGATAGTATTACCAGAATTAAGTAAAATGAAACATGTTAAACACCTTGGATTAAATAAAATGAACATGTTAAATACAGTAAACCCCAAGTAATCGCTGCCATCGATCACTGTCACTGTCATTGTATTTATTCGTGCATTATGGCTCATCCAAGGCCAACTTTGGGCATGGCGCCATGAGAATAAAGATCTATGAGAAAATATGAGATGGACTGGAATTCTGTTCTGTCTGTGTAAGGATGGCCACGGGTCCAGTCAGGGAAATATGAGCTTCCTTGCAGTATGTGCATGTGTAAGGTATTCGTGCCTACTAAGGGGGGCAGGGGGGTGGCTCTATGGTGTCGTTTTATAGATGAAGGGTAGCAGTGAGAAGAGAGAAGAAGCCCATCTTTAAGGAATAGATTGCCAAGATAGAAAAAGTGAATTTCTCCCAGTAGTCCTGAAAACTGATCATTTGGAAGTAGACATGTCCTCAAGCTTTTGCAATGGTCCCCTCTGGAAAGACCCAGGGCACAAATTACATTTGAGGCAGCTATGGTGGCTCCAATAACACACCCAGTCTCCAGGCCTTTGGTGACTGTGGCTAAGTTACATGAAAGGTGAGATTACTGGGGAGATGCAATCACAAAGAAGGGGTGTGCCAGAAGACCACTCATCAGCTGGAGCAGAACCCACTGGTTGTGGGCTAAAGGAGTGTCATGTCGTGACACCATCGAAATGACCTTCCGGGAGAAGCAACAGCCCTTCTCAAGGACAAGCCAAGTTCTCCAAGTGCAGAATCTTGGGTCATTTAATACATACATGGCAGAAAGGCACTACTTTTCCAGACTCCAAGCTGAGTGACTGCTGAGTCAGGTAAGACAGATCTGGACGTGTCCCCTAGAACTTTCATGGGCTTCCAGAGTGGAACTGGCATTTATTCCTCCACTTTACGGGCACTCACAGCCTTGCATAACCGGCTGCTTCATTAAAGGGGAGGTGGAATTTGCCCTGATTTTTAAGTAGCCAGCACATCGATTCTCCAAGAGGGAGCAGGCTCCCTAACAAGCTGCCTTCCTCTTCCATGTGGGGATGAGAATGGCACAATAGCATCACCCTAGTGGACCCTGAACTTGGTGGCTACGGTTCAGAGAAACACTGCAGTGGGACACGGGAGGACACCTTGAAAGAGGTATGTGTCTGGAGGAACCAGTTGCCTCGATGGTCCCCCGTCTTGCCTGCCTGTTGGCTCACACCTCTGTATTACCCTCTCTCACTGGGAGTGAGCTGGATGCAGTGACCTGATTCAGTGACCAGAATGTGCCAAAGTGATGGGACAGATGTCGCTTCCAACGTAAGGCTACCAAGACTGAGACTTTGTCCTGCTTATAATTTCTCCCTTGCTGGGACTCTGGCTCCTGTCCCTTGCTTGCCCCGTGGAAGCGAGCAGCCATGTCATGCACTGCCCCATGGAGGGGACCAAGGAGGAAGGAACTGAGTGAGGCCACCAGCCAACAACAGCTCGTGGGAAACTGAGGCCATTAGACCAACAGCCCACAAGGCTCTGAATCCTGCGAATAGCCATGTGGGTGAGCCTGGGTCCTACCCAGCACAGACTTAATGTGTCTTCATTCCAGCCAACAGCTCAACCCAGTCTTGAGAGAGATCCAGAGTCAGAGGGCCCAGCTAAGCTGTGCCTGAATCCCTGACCCACAGAAACTGTGGCGCACGCCATTGGACACACAAGGTCACTTGTGCTTCCCCTGGGGAATGCACCTCAGGCAGGGGCACCCAGGTTTAAGCTAATTTCCATTTATTTTTCTGTTCTGCATGGTCCCCAACCTCATATCTCCATGTGGAGTAATCTCCTTGTCTCTCTTCCCTTGCCTCATTCACCCTTCCTTGCAGAAGAGTAATGTGACAGGTGAGTCTGAAGAAGAAACTGGCCTGCGTGGTGGCTGGATACTACCATCCCCCAAGAGCCCCATGTCCTAGTCCTGTGGCAGGCTGAGCCATGGCCTAGAGCTGTCCACATTCTCACCCTCAGAACCCATGACAATGACCTTACATGGCAAAAGAGACTGAGATATGATCAAGGATCCTGGATTGTCCAGATGGGCTGACGACACATGGGTTTGATAAGAGAGGCGGCAAGAGGGTCACAAGGGAAATGCAAGCTGTGACGATGGACTCAAGAGGCTGTAGAGGCAGGAATATGGGTGACTTCTGGAATCAGAAAAAGTCAGGGGAACAGACTCTTCTCTGGAGCCTTCGGAAGGACCCACCCTGCCAACACCAACTCTTCAACTTGAACCAATGAAACTGGTTTCACAGGTTTAGTCTCCAGAACTGTAGAAGAATACATTTGTGTTGTTGTTAAACCCCCAAATCTGTGGTAATTTTTTTATAGCCAGAAAGACAATCCTTCCTGCTCACCTCGGCTGGTCCTTGTTGGCTCTGTGGGACCTTCCTGCCACAGAGAGCTGGCATTTGGACAGGTGGGCTCTGTCTCATGGGGGAGGGAGAAAACCTGGGTGGGGTATGTCATAGGGTAAAGTTAAGTGCCAGAATGCTCACTTGCTCCCAGATCCAATGGACGTATGTCATTCTGATCTCTCTGAGCCATGAGTACATCTCTCAATTAGTTTTGAAAATAGGGAATCTAATACGGCATGTGCTCCTGAAACCTCAATTGATTTCATGTGTGTTTGGTATAAGCTATCATCTATCTTTCTCTCTATCCACCTACCTATCTATCCATCTATCAATCATCTATCTACCTATTTATCAATCTATCAATCATTTATCTATCTACCTATAGAGATAGATATCTATTTTTTAGGTACTATATATCTACAGATACCTCAAATATATATAAATATCAACTATATATGTCCATAGATATAGATATCTCTTTTGAGTCTGTTTTTATAGAAAACACTGACTGGAACACCTGTTAATGTGAATCCAAAGAAAGCTGTCATAGCCATATTAGTTTCAATAGAGCAGGCTTCAGAACAAGAAAGATTATCAAGCATAAAGAGTGACATTGCATAATTTCTGCAAGAACACATAATAATCTTAAATGTGTATGCACCTAACAATAGTGAGTCAAAATATGTGAGGCAAACTGACAGAACAGACAACTCCATTATTACAGTCAGTGACTTCATACCCCTCTCTCAGTGACTGAGAGAGCAAGTAGGCAGGAAATCAGTAAGGGTATAAAGAACCTGAACAGCATGATCCATCAACTTGTCTTGGTTCACATTTAAAGCACACTCCATCTCACAGCAGCAGAATACACATTCTTCTCAAAAATACGAGGATGGTCTACCACAGTTGATCACATCTCGGGCCACAGAAATGACTTCAACGAATTTGGGAAAATAGAAATGATGCAAGGTATATTCTCAGACCTTAAAGAATTAAACTAGAAATTAGTAGCAGGAAAGTAGCTGAAAGATCACCCAAATTTTGGAAACTAAGCAATATGCTTCTAGACAGTTCATCTAGAGATAAAAGGTTAAAGAAGAAGCCTTAAGGGAAATTAAAAATATCTTGAACAAAATGAAAAATAAAAATTTCACCAATCGAGATCAGTGAGATGCAGCCAAAACAGTGCTTAGAAAGACATTGACAATATTAATTTCACATGTTAGAAAAATAGATTTAATATCTACAGCATAAGATTTCATTTTGAAAAGTAGAGAAAGAAGAGCAAATTAAACATAAGGCAAGAGAAAGAAGGAAATAATCAAATTAGAGCAGGAATTAATGAAATTAAAATCAAGAACATGACAGAGAAAATCAAGAATAATAAAATCTGGTTCATTGAAAAGATCAATGAAATTGATATACTCATCTCTGGGCTAAGCAAAATTCTTAGAATAACTTGAGGGGTTTATAACATATTTTTTTATATGGTGCTGTGTCATAGCATTTAAAAAGAATTATGCTACTTCTGCTTCCCAGTTTGATTATTGAATCATTTAGGGTCACAGCAGCATGCTGATAATGAATAAATTGCCGAATACGACATGGTCCTGATGCCTGCAGTGCCAGCCACTGCCATTGGATGAACGCTCAGGACAGTTTTGTGGAGCTTCAAGGAGGTAGTCCTCAGGGCTGGGGGACTGTGTGGCATCAGTTCGCTCCTTCTACACAATCCTTTGCTTTATCTAGTCACATTCATTTCACGTAAAGTTTTTCTAATTTTCCAAGGGTCATTCAGGATAAACTGATCGCAGTTCTTGAGGATTCGTTGTTGTTGTTTTGGCTTATTTTTCATTAACATACACACACACACACACACACACACACACACACACACACACACACACACAGAGAGAGAGAGAGAGAGAAAGCAAGAGAACAGTGTTTTTGCCTGAATCTGGGAAAAGAATGTGTGTTGATATCTTTCCATTTGGGGGCCCATGTCAGTACCTCTTTAACTGAACTTTCTCAGGACGGTCCCCTAGCGAATGCCACAGCCACATGGCCACCAGAAAGTTTCTTTACCTTTCAGTGAACCATGATCTTTCCTCCTCTCATTATTTCACAGAACTGCTTTCACACAGCTGCACGGCACTCCGTTTACAAGCGTGAATGGACAAAGCTGGAAGAGGCCTCAGAATCATTTTCTCTAAACTCCTACTTTTACAGATTAGGGCATTTGCATGCAGAGGGCAGTGAAGGGCTGGAGTCACACATCCACCCTCCAATTCCAGATTAGCACTCTCTTCCTGTGTCTCTCTTGGTGTCTTCTCACTGTCCCCGCCGCAAAAAGTGAATATGTAGACATATTCCTGCTTCATGCACATAATCGATCACAAAAATGGAAATGGTTCCTCCTTAGGTCTTGAAAACAGCCATTCTCTCTGGAATACTTTTACTCTTTCCTTTATATTATAATCCAGCCTATTCCTTCTTGGTCTGCCCTCAAGGTCCAGAAAATCATACAAGACTTTACTTTTATCATGTGACTTCTGGGAAAGCTGACTCTTCTGTTTAATGTTCTACAACAGTGGTGGGGGGAGGGTACCCAAACAATTCCACAGTGGTTATGGGGTGTCTCTGCAGTCAGCCCACCGGGGTTGGAATCCTGCACCTGCCTCTTGTAAGATGGACAACTGTGAGCCACCAGTTGCCACTCTCCACCTCAGGTCCCTTTCTGCCACAGGAAGAGCCAGGGAGTGTTAAGGTATAAAGTGCCTGAAAAGCAGATGCTAATAAACTCAATGCCAATCAATTAGTTAATGTTCATTCATTCGTTATTATCAACCCATTTCCTGGAAACGTACTTCTCAATAAAAGACATGACGGTAGAGGTGTTTCGGCTGACAGCATCATTTTGTTTTCTTTCATGCGGACGGGACACACAGAGCATGGTCTTGCTGGGTAGAACCAATCATTCTGTTTTAGTCTAGATGAATTGCATACAAATTGCAGCCAACTAAAATCCTTAATGTTCTGTCCCATGAGCAAGTCTGTGGCCCACGCTTCTCCCTTCTTGTGCTACGGGGCCCACCTTTTGACTGCCAGCCATTCAGACTAAATCTAATCGTAAGTGCTTTGTCACATGTTCTAATTGGACAAAATTGCTTTTGGGTCTTTATTCTATTTCCATTATGTTCAGCATCTCCTCAGGCTCACATCATTAAAATTGCTGTAGGGCTGCTCTCAGCAACACTTGTCACCTCTGATTTGAAATGGAGGACAGGTAGAGGCAGGAATGACTCTGCAAGGTGCATCTGAAGACTGATTTTCAACTTGACATGTGAGACACTGGGCACACCAGATGTGCCTGCTCAAGCCAGGGACGGCCCCTCCAGGTGGCACTGCTTTCCCAGCCACATTGCTCTGTCTTGTCCTCAAAACTTGACGCGGGATGTCATCAAGTGTTTCCTAAAATATAGACAGCCTCTGCCTGCAATGCCCCCCAATCGGACAGCCCACTGTGTCCATCAAGGTCACGTGTTCCTATCAGACCTTTCATAAATGGGAAAGGGTTTCATATTTTGCCGAATATGTTGTCATTTTATAAGTCTTGCATTTCACACCATCTGGGTACTTCTCATGCTGCCAGTCAGCTTACATTTTATTTTTAGATGCCAGCTTCGGTCAGACCGTGAAAACTCTGCAGGCTAAATTTTCAGACATTCTGAGCAAAATATCTCAACGGCCTTTTCAGACCCTGCGAGAGTGGAAGCTAAAATTGCTGAGAATCACTAGGTGGTTATTTCACAAAAAGAGAAACAAAACAGCTGTAAATGGAAAAGGATCAAATAACTGATGTATATGTAACCGTGTCACCCATGCTGGTCAGGAGAGGTGACTATAAACAGGTGATCGTGCATGAGACACAACACTGGGGACAAGTCTCGGCAAAGACGCAAAACCCGACAGCCGAAAAGCGGATTGCTAAGAAGATCCCAAAGGACGGGATGAAAATCCTTAAGTGCCTTTTCTCCTAAGAAGGTTCTAATCTTTCTTTGATCTCTTCCTCAATTTGGACTTAATAAAAGAGAGGCAGGGGTGCAGCAGGAGCCTGCTGAGCCGACGATCGTCAAGTGAAGTGTGCAGCCTCATTTCAGCAACAGCTGTCTGTCTTTTTAAAGCAGACTCAGCAGGATGTGCATCTTCAGAAGTGCTGACTGGCAGAGCCCTTTAGAGGCACTTGGGGGAAGGCTTAGCAGTACCCTTCAAGCTGGAAAATGAATGGCACATGTGCCCAAATGTCGTAGCTAGCTTCACCGTGTCAGAAAATGTTACATGAACTCTGAAACATCTGCTTAAAACCCAGTGGAGAATGTTCAGACAAACTCAGGGCACAGCGGAAATCAGTGATGGAATAGGATAAATGATACTAAGTCTTACAGCAAGGGGGAAGGCATTGTGACCAATTAAAATTAACTTCATGTTCATTAGGGTTGTGGCACATCTTATGAGGCTCACAGAACTACATGATGGAGATACATTTCAAAGAGAAAAAGTTGCTTTGGAAGATGCAAATTATACATTTCCGAAAAATAACATACTGTGTTTAGTTAATGGAATTTTAATAACAGATATTTAAGGATTTTGTGGGGTAATACATTATTATAGTTAGGATAAAAATAAGATTTCTCATCATTATTCAAGAACAGGCCCATGGGCCAAGTCTGGCCACTGCCTGGTTTTGTAAATGAAGTTTTATTAGGACACAGCCCCATCCGTTAGCTTGTGTGTGTTGGTCCTGGGGGTTCGAGCACTAAAGCAGACAGAGTTGAGTCATTGCCATGGAGACCAGACAGCCCCCAAATCTGAAAATATTTGCTCTGTTGTCCTTCCCCGCAAAAGACTGTGAATCCGTTCTAGATCATGCACAAGTCTTTCTTTGGGGCTAATGGTCTTACTCGTAAATCCTGTTGACAATCTCATAGTGACTGGGGAGACGTGGTGTGGCTTTAACCCAGCCTCTATGTTCTAAGCACAGAATCTGGGCCTACAGATGACCTGACTATGGTGAATGACTTAGTGAAGAGTTCTGTTATACAGGAAACAATCGCCATTCTTTCTAAATGGTTATGAATCCACATTTCTCAATCTCAGTGTCACTTACAGGTCTCCTAGTCGATGCTAAGATATTTCAGGGTTTTTTGTTGTTGTCATTGTTTTAAATCATAGTCATTTTGGTAACCCTTAGAAAAGTACTGAAATGTAGCAGTTACTCAAGATATAGCTTCTGCACAGATTAATGAACTTAGAATTGACATTTATAACTTATCTAAATTTACAAAATATATTTATTAAAATTGTAAGCTGCTTTGTAAAAAATAATACATTTTAAAGTTATTAATATTAAATAAATTAGTTTTCAAAACTTTTTATACTCACCTTGTATTTTTTATACTACATAATGGTTTCTATAGTTTTGGATATTTAACTGCTGATCTAATTGATACAGTATTACACTGGTTTCCTTACAGTTTCTATGATTCATCTATCAACTGTTATAAAAAGTCTACATGGGTATTTTGCTGGATGTTGAATGTCTTAACCCATTTAAAAGCCTCAGGAAAATGTTCTCTCCTAACTAAAATTTGATTATGTATATTACTGAAAAAAATAACAAAAAATAAGCTGGAGAGAAAAAACTCCAAAAAATCATAAGCTAATAATTGGCTGCCATTTATTGAACACTTAACATAGGCAAACACTCAGCTGGGCATTTTATACACCAACCAATCCCGATTCTGTCACTGGCCTTCTTTGACGAATAAGTAGACAGATATAGGTAAGGGAACCTATATCACTTGCTAAAATTCTTACAACCAATTCATGCACAACTGGGAATGAAGCTCAAGTCTTCCTGACATTGAAATTAAAAGCTCTTTTCATTATGCATGTTTGAAAAGGGGAAATATGCCATTCAGTTCTGAGAGATTCAGTAAAACATGTTTTACAAAGAATTTAACTTCTATATTTGCTCATATATCACACGAGCAGGCTTTCCTAGTTCTGCAGGCTGAGGTTCGTGAGATGAGACACGGCACGCAGAGCCATTTCATGTGACCAGGGAGTGCCCACTGGCCTGCCCTGGACCAGGGACCTAGAATGGATAGGATCGTGATGCCTATGACCAGAGCCCAAATGTGGGCTCCTAGAAGCAGAGCCAGTTCAATTTTCCTTATTTTTCTGCCCATGATAAGTAACCTAGATTCTTGAATTTGTCTTTCTACATCCTGTTTCCAGGTTTTTCAATCATCTTTGTGTCTGTCCTCTGATTCCTCAATAATACTATCCATGTGAAAAGCTCAGTAAAGGATGTCAAATTCCTGTGAATAACATAAAGGCTTAAGGTTGTTGGGACAGTTGTCACTCTTCCTGATTCCCTTAAAAGGACACTGCTACCTCACACACTTTACAGTCAGCTGTCGCTCGCAGAGATGGTGCAATAAGAAAGAACCATCCGTTATACTCCTCTTTTGGTGATATCCAAGGCATCTGGATGCTTAAGATATCCTTACCTTTGTTTATGCATTAGTGCACCCATTTGCTCAGGCCCTCATGGGTTTATTTGTGTGCTTGTGCTCTCAGTGTCGGGACAAATTAAAATATTAACAACTCTGGTTCCTGTCGCAGATCTCAGAAGCTCATCCCAAGGACCAGAGAATGTGCAGCAGGAGGACATACTGACAAGTAAGCATGTTGAAGTGGGATGCGATGACTCCATAGCAAATAATAATATGACAAAGGGTAGGTGCCATGGGAGCATGAGGGGCAGGGTACCAGGGTACCCAGCACTGCGACCCTCACCCACAGATCAGCTATTCCCCACTGGTCACTGGGGGCCAAAGACACTGACCTTTTCACAACCTTAGCTCTGCTTCTGATCTGCTCAGGTCTGTGTCCTGGCAGAACAAATCAAAAGGAGAAAGGACAGTGGGAACACACAAGATCTAAACATAAGATTCAGTAGCATGAGCCCTTCAAGCAGTGCTGAGATGCAGAACTGCTGAACTGTTAGGAAACCAGATGAATCAGCTGCTTGTGGACTGAACTGGGGGAGCCCTGACCCCAACTTGACTATGTGACTGTATTTGGAGTAGGAGAGTAATTAAGGTCAAATGAGGTCATAAGGGTGGAGCCCTGATCCCATAGGATTACTGTCCTTATAATAAGAAACTCCATGTGCACAGGAGTGCTCTCATTCATTTATTCATTCATTCTCTCTCCCCCTCCCTCCCTTCCTTTCTCCTTCTCTCTCTCTCTCCCTCTTCTCCCTGCAACCATGTAAGCAGACAGTGAGAAGGCAGCCCTCTGCAATCTAGCATGAGAGCCCTCACCTGAACCTGGCCACCTGGCACCCTGATCTCAGACTTAGAAAGTCAATGTCTGTTGTTTAAGCCACACTGCCTATGGAATGTCAGCCTGAGCTCCTAACACGACAATCTACGTCATAAGTCTTTATCTGTTCCTCCCCTCTTCCCCTTTCAATTCCTGGTCAATATCTTGACCTAGAAGTTGAGAATCAGATATGGTATAGAAAGTGAAATTTTAAGAAACCAAAATAAAGGTTAAAGAATACATATTCTCAGTTTGACACACAAAAGTAACACCTTTTTTTCTTAACCTAGAAATTATCCAGAATACCAACCAGCATGAGAGCTGCACGTGTAATTTATATTTTGAACAAATTAGAAGATCACTAGAACCTGCACACTCCAAAGTGGGTGTGAGGGCTACCCAACACGAGCAGAGCCCAGCAGCAGCAAGCCGAGAACGGACCCTGTAGAGAACCCTCTCAGAGGTAGCCATAGACATCAGGAAGAAAGTGGATAGGTACCTCCCCAAGGTGAGGGGCCCACCCAGACCTATGAACACCAAGTCCTGGTCTGCAACCGAGGGAAAGTTGGTGGGAGAACCTCCTGGGTTCAGGATATCCAAAGGGCTTGGCTCCAGAAGGAAGAACTTTGCCAAGTGTGTTGCAAAAAGCAGTCACACTCGGGGGCATCAGCTTCTCTTAACATCTGCACTGGCTCTGCGGAAACACTGCTTCCTGACTGTCATTGAGTAGAGAGATTCACCTTTCCGTCCCCCACGAGAGTTCAGTGAGTCCTAAGCCTAATGATGTCACAATTGACCACTACTAGTAGTAGCATATAGTTCATATTAGAAGGGCATTCTGGAAAATTAAAAAAAAAAATTACTAAGCCCAAAACATTAATGGAATAGCAAACCTTAGTAACGTTCTGCACTTCAGAAGTAAAGGAGTCTGTCAGGCACCCAGGCAGAATGCTCAACTCTGCTGTAAAGAAGACCAAAAGTTGGGGCTGGCCTTTGATTTCCAAACAACGACCTGGATGAGTTCCAAAAAGTAGAAAGAATATAGACAATTCTCTAATCTTTAAAAAACTAATAACAGAAAAAATTAAAAATCACCTAAAAATAAAACAATGACAAAAAAAGTCTCTTGTGTCAAAAAGAGAAATTCAAACCAAATCTGAAAATCATCTAGAAAATAACAATGATGAACACATATAATGCACAGAGCTAAAGCAGTTTTCAGAGGAAAATGTATAGCCTTCAGTACTTATATAAAGAAACAAGAAAAAGAATAAGTGGATTATCTAATTCTAGAAATTAAGAATAAAAAAGAACAACAACAAACAAACACAGAAAAAATGTAAGAACTAAAATATTAAAACAGAAAATCAGTAAAAAATAAATATATTCAAAACTCCTGTGGAGAAAAAAAGTAAAATAAAAAAATATTAGCTAGATAAATCAGGAATTAATAAAGGACAAATTTCAAGAATCAGAAAGTCACCAGGGAGAAGTAAACAAAAGTACAGAGTAATTGGAACCATGAAAAGAGATTACTCAACACTAGGAAATACAGTTGACACCATAAGAAAATATCTTTAGACAAAAAGAAACTTCAGAAGAGGAAGTAAATAAAAAAGAATAATTTTCACAGGAAAAACAAGGAATGGCATCTAATCTAACCTAGCCTACACGAACATTTGAGGTGACAGGCACTCATCTGGAGAGGAACACTCAGGCACTCTGTGGCCCGTGGCCAGCGCTGCCTGTTTGCTCTGATTACCATCAAAATAGATGCAGAATCCTTCCTAAGTTATTGGTTAAAGGATCTTGAGATTGTCATGCTAAGCCAAATAAGTCAGACAGGAAAAATCGAGAACCATGCAATTTCATTCGTAAGTGGGATATAAAAGTGAAAGCAACAAATGAATAAGACAAACAAACAAATACAAACTCATAGACACAGACAACAGTTTAGTGGATTCCTATGGGCAGAAGGAAAGGGGGAGGGGGAGGGGGAGATAGATGAGGGTGAAGGAGTCAAACATATGGCGATGGATGCGACTTTGGGGTGGTGAGCATACCATGTGGTATGCAGATGATGTGCTATAGAATTGTCCACTTGAAATCTATATCATTTTATTACCCAATGTCAACCCAATAAATTTAATTTAAAAAATTAAATTCAAAGGGTATCAAGGCTGCAAATTAGATAAAAATGTAACATGGCCTCCTGAATTAATTCTAGACATTCAAGAACTGTTCAATATTACAAAAGGGGAGAAATCATGCCGTCTTGCCCACAGATGATAAAAATAAAGTCTTTTGATAGAGTTCAAGAGCCATTCTTTAAAGAAAATGCTGAAGCAGAAATAGAAAGAAGGTTACTTCCCTATGGGTAGTTTTGTTTAACAAGGATGGGATTCCCATGTTTCCTCAGTCTAAATTCTTGTCATCTTGCTTTATTTTCCTATAGTTATATTTCCATAAATATCTTCCAAGGAGGTGTCTTCCTGTGTGTGCACCATGGAAGAGGGGAGCCCCACAGATTCTGGCCACGAGTATTCGTGGAGGGACCACGATGACCCACAGAGGCAGGGGAGTGCCACTGCAGTCAGCTATGGGTGTTTGTACCTGCAGTGGGTCACACAGAAGCCCCTAAAGGCTACGTCCACAGGAAACCTGAGAAGATGATCTCGTTGGGGATAAGGCTCTTTGCATCTTCCCACTCCATCTCTTACAAGGACACTGGCCATTATTTTCAGGGCCATGCTGAATCCAGGATGATCTCATAGCGACATCCTTAACTTCATCCAGAAATATAAAAAACAGAAGGCCACGTGGAGATGGAGGTCGATCCTAGAGTCTCAAAGCCTTAAGCCAGGGAAGGCCAAGGAATCCTGGCAAAACCAGACACTAGGAGAGAGGCATGAACACACTCTCCCCACAAACCCTAGGGGGAACCAAATCCGCCAGCACCTTGGCTTTGATTTCTGTGAGAGGATACATGCCACAATTGAGAAGCTGCTGTTGTTTTCAGCACCCACACTCATGGCACTTTGTTACGCCAACCCCAGGAAATCAACACAGTATCTCAGCCAGGTACCAGTGATGCCAAGTGATGAAGCTGTGCAGGTGCAAGTCTCGAAGACCACGAAACTGACACATTAGATGGTCGGAGCCACCCTGTCAAGGGGCTGGCTCAAGTGAGGGGAAATATGCAGTCCCAGCTGAGTGGGGAACAGCACCAGGCTCCTCCAGGGACAAGCCACTTCAGACGAAGGGTGGCACAGAAGCCCAAGATGTCCTGCTGTCAGGTGACCTCGTAAATATCTCCTCTTTTACTTCTCATTACATAAAAGATAGGCTGTGTCTCAAGGGTTTCCATTAACCAAAGGAGCTCAGATCCTCAGGGATTAGTAAAACTTCTAAACCCTACTGATTCGTTAATGGAGTGGGGGGCTTCTAGCAAGCACCTCACCAGGATGAAGCTCACTGCCTCCAGTCTGGGTAGGACACATGACAAGATGGCCAACACACCAGCCCTGGGCCCTGAGGGTCTCACACTTCCAACTCTGGCCCTATTCAACTCCACAGGCCATTTAGACTTCCATTATTAACATATTCCCCAAAGTATCTTTATGTTCCACTTCTTTTAGCTTCTGTAAAAGTCCTTTGCATTTAGTAAACACATTGCTGCTGCTGCTGCTGCTGCTGTCTACT
The DNA here is from genome assembly GCA_030015415.1 of Cynopterus sphinx. Lineage (NCBI taxonomy): Eukaryota > Metazoa > Chordata > Mammalia > Chiroptera > Pteropodidae > Cynopterus > Cynopterus sphinx. The sequence continues at coordinate 2,104,242 of CM057379.1, read as the reverse complement.
GTTCATTGAGGGCTGGGGATCGGCCTGGATGGAGAACAGGTGTCCACCAGGAGAGTTAATTTAATCAGCACCAGGGCCAGCATCTATTGAGGGTGGAGGTGTCACCCTTCACAGGTGAGGAATCCGACTAAGCTAAAGGTTTCATCCACGGTCATGCAATGTGGTAATCTGGCTCTCCAGGAAGCATATTCTGAAACGCAGTTCATTGTTTATTCTGGAATGCTCTTTGGCTCACTGCCTGTGAGGAGGGAAGGAAGCCAGACTGGGGAGAGGAGAGGTTGAGCTGCGACGCAGACCCGACAACTTCAGACAAAACCACAGAAGCTGCAGAGCTGAAACGGCCCATCGGACCTGCTCTCCACTGGGCCCAATCGAATAGCGCATCAAATCCATCTGTAATAATACGCCGTAGCAGACATGGGTCCATTGCTTTGAACGAACAGAGGGCGCAGAGTTCAGATGACAAATTCAAGAATGGGACAGAGAGGCAGACAATAGGAGATGGACTGTCATTTTTCATTTTTCAAGAAATTCTTTTTCATGCTCCTTTGATCAAATTTCCAAGAGAAAACTCATGATCTGATAGAGCTTCCCCTGACCTCTGATCCTTCTATCCTCTCCCCAAAACAGCCTCATTCCAGCCTTAGTCTCATCCTCAGTCTCATTCCAGCCTTAGAGTAAATAGTGAATTACTGACACAAAAGTTCTCTGTCTCAGACATTCTCATATTTCATTCTAGAAGTTGCCGGAACATGTTTAAGGTGGTTTGAGGTCCTGCAAGAAACTTTTAATGACTTTTTGTTCTTCACCTGCCAGACCAAACTCTCTCTGGTGGGACGGTGGTACAAACGTCTTGCCATTGACAGGAGGAAGGGGTCGATTTGTTGGGCTGGGAAAGGATAAGGAAGGAGAAAGGGGAGCAGGCCTGTGGGGTACATGTAGATTTCTTTGGGATGTAGCCACGCCAGGCCTGTTCCTCTTTCTACCTCTTCTCCATGCTTAGCCCCACTCCTTCCAAATCGCAGTGTCTTTAGAGCAGATGAACGAGTTTGCTAAAATAGGACATGGCTCAGAATCGATAGCTGGCCGCCACCCAAAGCAAACAGAGGTACAGCCTCTTTTCCTCCGCCTTGTGGAAAATATTCATATCCTGTGCTTTTCTAAAGACAAAGCAGTAGGAAGAGAGGTCCAAATTCCTAACAATTAGTATCTCCCGCAGCCAGAAACCGGGCAGCTGGCCGCCTGCTGTTTTTCCTTTGAGCTTCTCAGATTAGATCCTAAATGCAATTTAACTCCAGACTCCAATATACAGTTCCTGAATTATACCAGAAAAGAATGAGTTACGTAACAAACCTGCATTACTACCGAGGACACACTTGCCGTAGACAACGGGCTATATTTTCTACTTTAGGTCCAACCTAAAAATGTTCAAATTATGTCACAACTTAAAAGCCTTTACTGTGTAAAGGAACCCAATAAAATATCTGTAAAAAATGAGTAATCCTGTTAGGAAATCAATAAGCGCCCCTTAGCTTATCTTCTTTAATAAATATGGATTCTCATAGAACTTGCTTCCTTCGGTAAATCTATATTCCAATTCCTCCCTCTCTCATGGGAAAATAAAAGATATCCAAAATGAACATTCAGAACGTGCTAGAAATACCAAGCAAGTAAAAAAAAAAAAAAAAAGGAAGAAGGGGAAAGTCTGTTTCAAAAACAAAATGCAACTGTGACACATAAGCAGGAATGTCTGAGAATTCCTTGTGGGCACTCCCGCACCCCGCTGACGGTGGTGCTCCTCGTCGACAGAAGTTGCACGGATGAAGAATGGACAAAACAGATTTTTAATGAAGTAAATGCTGCGGAAGCGCAGGCTTCAGTCTGGACCGAGATGCTGACCTCTGGCTCCGGGAGGCAAGACTCCTGGCCAGGCTCCCAGTCTTTCCTAAGGGCTGCGTGACTGCCACCCCCAAGGGCACAAACGGGGGGGTGGGCAGCCACCAGGATGTGAGGTGCAAGGCTCTGTTGTGTTTTCCTAGGCCCTGTTTCCCTTTGCTTTGATCTCTTCATGAGCAGAAGAGACTCCTTGTCACTCTCAGTCAAACACATGTTATGCCACTAAAACATGTATTTTCTACTTGATCATGGATCACTGATGGTTTTGCTCACCTCTGCTAAAATTATGATAAATAAAATATGTGAATCCAGACAATACAAAACTGCTTTTCTTTATGTTTCCTGGTACTTAAATATCTCTTCCCCTGTGCTACCGAGGGATTCTAGATTCCCTCAATCGTCCAAGATTCCAGAGCATCTTTTCTTTGGAACCCAGTTGGGAAAACAAAGAGAGGAACGAGAAGTAAAGTTGCTGAGAGCTGCGGAAGGGAACCCATCACAGAGCGGAGCTGGAAAGAATCCCCCTCTCTTCCACGATACACTCCACTCCCAATGCACTCCTTCTCCTCCTCTTCCTCGCCCCACCCTCCCTCCCTGGCCTTGCCCTTGTTCTTTCCTAAGAACTCAGTGCCTGGCCTTTGGCATGGCCAGGAAGCATCTGTACCCACAAATTCAGGGGAAGCTGAACTCTCCCAAAGTGATGAAGCTGGGCTGGGTGCCAGGAGCACCTACAGAGGAGAAAGTCAAGCACAGGGGAGAGAGTCCTCCCTACTGGGGGAAGGGACAGGCTCATCCAGATGGGGCATCACAGCCTAAGCAGAGGAAGGGGGTGTGGCTGGGGGGAGGGGAAGGCACCAGTGTGAATGGAGGGGTTGGCACATGTGATTGGGAACAGGTTACGTACAGAAATTCATCAAATAAGTCAATATATTAAGGATCAAAGAGGCTAATTTGTTTTTAAATATTGGTTAAGGGAGCCATAACAGAAAGGGAGAAAACTGGAATGAAATCTACGGTGAGTTGGGAATGAAAATATTAGTGTGAAGTCTTGAGTTTAATAAATAAGTGTGTGTGTGGGCCTTGCTTTGGGAGTTCTGACACCCCAACAACGGGACACAAAGGCCAGATCTTGCTTCTAGGTGCCAATCATTAGGAAAAGAACCTGGGAGGGTTTGGTTTTTGGGTTTGGAACTTGGAGAGGGTTTGATTTTCGGATTGGGGCAAGGAAGGGACAGGATGAACCTGTAATGTCTCGTGGTGCCAAAAAGCAGGAACGGGATGTATCAATAGGATACCAAAGCCAGCTTGAAGGGTGCCCACTGGACGAATCCAAGGCCATATGGGCAGCAAAGTAAACAGTGAGCAATGGTTTATACTACACAGAATAGAAGAGAAAACACAAGACTGTGTGGCTATAAATAAGTGAATGAAACAGCATGTTTGCTGAGTTTCGAAGTACCTCTGCACAAACATGCACTAATTAGAAAGAGGAAAAGAGTCATTGGGAAGTGGAAATGCCCCACGGCCGGCACCTCCTACTGATGACCGTGTGAGTAGGGAAGTTAAGCGGGGTCACGTGCCTGCGGACTTGTCGGTGGCTCACGCGGGGCAGGCAGACCCTCACCTCCCTCAGTGGGGAGCATCCAACGCCCAGACCGAAGGTCACTTACAAAGCAGATGGCCTGCAACCTTCAAAAGGGCTATGATCACGAAAGCCAAAGGAAGACTCAGGAGCTGGTCCAGACTGACAGAGATCAAAGGCACCCGAGTCACAGCGCCACATCTGGCTCTTGTTTGTGCCCTTCTGCCATGAAGGACATTAATGGGATGGTGGTCCTGTAGGAAACACACGCTCACACGTTCGGGCGATGGAACAGCAGATTGGCAGCTGACCTTGAAGTGGTTTAGACACAGAAAAATTCTCTGTCCCCGAACCTACGACTTATTGGTAGGTCTGTGATCGTTTCAAAACGAAAGTCAAAATGTATTCGGAAGTATACTTTATGTTTAAATGTGTTAAGAGATAGCACCCATAGTTGTAAACTAGGAACTCAATTTCCTCAGTTAGGTGATATAACAGACTGAGAATGCACGCTACTTCAAGACAAATGCCGGTAAGACGAATTCCTGAGAACGATGAACTCTGTTACTCCACACTCACAGAGACTAGGGTTTCTTACCAAGCCAGTGTCTTGATCAACAGACAAGTGCCACAGGCTCTCAATGGATGGCCAATGCTCAATATAAAGTAAAACAAAGAAATTCTCAATATGGATCCACGCTAAAGAAAAGGCCCTCTTCCTCGAGTGGTTTGGAAGATAAGGTGATCCTAACCCTCACAGATGGAAGAGCGGCCTCTTTTACCAGCCAAGACCCCTTATTTTAAATAGTTTTGCTTTAAACAATTACACCAGAGCAACATTACCACATAGTCTGTAGCATTCTGACTTATACATTTTATATCTAAAGAATTCAACAAAGCATTTTTCTCACATCAGAAATCAGTGTTATTTTTAGGTGATAGCTCCAGCCTTTTCTATATTATTTTGATGTTTATTTTACCTAGGAACCTTCCATTTTAAATCTTCTCACTTATTCCTCCTTTCCTAGCTGTTGAAATCCCTTGTAAAATTATTTCTGAAGGGATGGAAAACCTAACTTTACGTTTTCCTGTTCCTTTCAATGCTATTCTTATATAAAATACTACAAAAATGAAAATTTTATTCCTCTTGCTATTCGAGGATTATCCTATCGCTGGCCATCCTCTGATAAGTCTTTTTCTTTGTCGGTTTTGGAAATTGAGTAAATAAACATTTAAGATTACATTCTTTCCCCCCAATTTTTTTTACCAATGAAAGTGCTTAAATGAAAACTCAATGCATTACTTGATGACCAAGAATATGCCACATTCTTTGCAAATCACTTGATTTTCTTTTTTTAAATCCCATTTGATCCTTACAGGCAGGTCTTAGAATCATCATCTCCCAGATATTTGTCTATTACATCTGACCCAGCAGACACTTTATTGATTCGTGAAGGAGAAGAAGAGATGGGTATGAAATGTTCAGGAAATGCGTGTGAGGGGGTCTCAAGCTGAGAAGGCACTGGCCGCTGACAGACATGTTGCCGTGTGAGGACTTTCATGCAGTGACTTACATAATGCCAAGCGACAGAAACACGGCCACCCCCCGGCCCTGCATGAGGTCACCTCAGGCTGAACTTTGTGGCCCCAATAAGGGTGTTGGAAAGAGAAATGTCCCATATGTATCCTTAAGGCAGGAAAAGGAAGTAAAAGCTGGGCCGAAGCTCATGTGGAAAGTGACGTCCCTCCCGCCTCTTCCCAGGCATCACTCGATTGCTTCTCCCTTTAATAAAACACGTGCTTTTGTTCTCTCTTTTGATCAGCTACCAGCCTCCATTCCATCAGTGTCTTGGTGTGCAGGTCACTGGTATGCGTCTCAGGGGACACACGGACTTAAAATGTGGCTTCCTGGGAGGGGATGCTCCTTAGCAACACCCAAACCAGTCAAAGCGATACTGGAGACCATTATGCAAATATGGGCCCCGGCCTTCACAGGCACTTGGTGTCCACAAAGATAGCTCACAGACACGGGCCTCCCAGGCTGCTCCTGGAGGATGCTTCGCTACAAGGGCTGGGAGATGGATGCTGAGAAAAGTGGCCCCTGGACGGCTTCCCAACTGAGAGACATCACTACAGACCACGGGTCAGCCTGCTGGTCCGCCTCACATTTCTAGCTAAAACGCCCCAATGAGCACATGACAAACCCCTCGGACCTCACAGGGCTCAGGCGACCCACATGTGAATGAATTCTCCTTTTCTTGGGCCGTGCTGTTCGTCACCTTTTCTCTTGGCCCTGCTGCAGTTTACAACATGGCCACATTTCTTATGGCAGAGCAAAATAAAACACATTTTCTACAAGTCCCAAAGAAGCTGTTAGGAATAACTCCAAACCCCTGACCTTCATGTTTACAGATGCACATAACAGAAAATCAAAGCGTTTTTCAAATGCTTTTAACTAATTAAATGGGATGGCTTCTTTGAAATACCATTTATTAGTAAAGCCAAGTTTGCTGTCAGAGCATTTTAAATAATTTTAAAAAAAATATCCGTGGACCTGCCAGAAGATTAAAAATGGAGAAATCTTTTGTCCTCTGTCAAGAGGGGGGTTTGGATATCAAAGTAAAGAGAGGTGGGAAAGGATTATGAATTTAATCGTATAACTTATTCGCTCTAAAAATAAGAGCACTAAATTATAATGTATAATGAGAACAGCTTTTAACCATCGAAAGCACACTACCACTCAGCAATCAGCAAAATGGAACTGCAATTTCCAGCTTTCATGCTGCTGGCTGCTAACTGACAGTTGACCCCACTGATGGGGGGGGTGGCTATGTGGCTGGTGACCCACTCGCGACACTCAGCATCAAGGTCAGAGAGCAGAACTCAGGCACCTGCCAGGTACCAACAGTCACACCCTGAGCAGGTGCGTGGCACCTCACGCACCCCAGAGGACGTGGAGTCACCCACCTGCCAGACCAGGTGCTCCTTGGCCCCGGGCGTTGAAGACAGGCAGATGCTCAGCACGATGGTGTGGGAGGAAGAGGTGAGCACGCTGGCGATGATGGCGTCTCGCATGCCGAAGGGCAGCATGGTGTACACCACGAAGATGATGAAGAGGAAGAACGACACCTGCAGGCAGAGGAGAACAGCGGGAGTCACCGAGATGTCCTGACCCCAATTCCCCCTCTCTTCTTCCCACTAAAAGTTGCTTGAACCATGTTCATTCAAGAAATAATTCCGTGACAGCCGAGACAGCACATGCAAAGAAGTCCATGAGACTATGATAAAGATCCAGCTATTGTGATGGAGAAAAATGATTCTTGCTCAAAATTTGGGGATTTCCAGCTTCGGTATCCAAACCACTGCAGCGTTAGGTTAATCTGAGCACTTCACCTGTATGGACGCAGAGCTGGTCCTCAACTCCCAGGGTGTGGCATCTGAGCTCTAGGGTGCATATCTGCATTCTTATCCTATGGACAGGTTTTGGAGACCCAGAAAGGGTGGATGGGCACCATCCGGAGGAGTTAGTGAAAGTAGATAGATACAGAGGGCGAGGACATGTAATTAACAACATAAAACAGCTTAGTGATGGTTTAGCTGTTGTGAATACAGTTTGGCAGTTTCTACCAAACTGCCAAACTACCACATGACAGAGTCATTCCATTCCTAAGTGTATAACCTAACGAACTAAAAACGGGTACTCAGACAAATACAGGCATAGGCATGCTCAAAACATTACCATTCACATCAGCAAAAGGCGCAAACAACACAAATGTTCAACAATGGATGGCTGAATAAATGGCACAAGGATGTCCACACAACGGAATACTATTCACCCGTGAAAAAGAATGATGCTATCACATGAATGAGGCTCGAAAACATTACATTGTGCTATCAAAGCTAGGACAGGATTCTGTTTATACGAAATATCCAGAATGAGCAAATTTATAAAGACAGAAAGCAGACCAGTGGTACCCAGGAGCCAAAAAATGGAGAAATGGAAAGTAACTACCGAACGGATACAGAGCTTCCTTTTGAGGTGATGAAAAACATTTTGGAAGTAGACAGAGGCGGCGGAGGCACAGCATTGTAAATGCCACTAAATCCTTCCTTTTAAACTGGTTAATCTATGTTATGTGAGCGTCATCTCAAAAAAAAAAAATCAACATGAAACAGCGAAGAGAAAAGTTTGGCATGGAAAAGAAAATAATTTGATAGGCAACAAAATGGGCCATTTTCACGACAAAAGACGCAAAGACAGAAGAACATCCCTGTTCTTGGATCAAAAGACAATAAATCAAGTGGGGGGAGTAGGGGACGTGGCATTTGGTGAGCTTTGCCACACAGCTCGCCACCCAAAAGCGAAGCTACAGGAGGGAAGAGCCGACATCCCTCTCCCGGGTGCTCCCTGTCACTTTCGGGAATCCCGGATGCGACCACAGCAGGAGGGACACAGAGGCCTGCGCTGTCCCCTCTGCAGGAAGCCAGAGTCTGTGTCGGGACACAAGACGGGTCTAGGCAGAGGCTGTGCTCCCAGTGGATTCAGAGAGAGAGGCCCTGGGCGGACCCTGGGGTCATCTTCCCTCCTGCTGTCCCTGGCAGCTGCACCACGTATTTCAAGTGAAAAGTTGCTGTAGATTCTACTAAGCAGAGCTTCTCAGCCTCAGCACCGCTACGGTTCAGGGCAGGTGAATTCTTGGTGGAAAACACCTTCCCTCAGGAAGTGCAGAGGTGTCCCTGGCTTCTGAGCACTAGATTTCAGTAGTACTGCTCCCTTCGAGTTGTGACCACTGACAGCATCTCCGGCACTGCCCAATGTCCTCCAGAGGTAAGGTCGCCTCTGGCTGAGAACCACCAAGCTATAGAAAACGTTTCTTTTAAAAATTAAAAAAACAAAACAAAACTGTTGTGTAGTCATGGCTCACGAGAAAACTCAATTTTCTCTGGAATCCCTAATATCCAGCAACTTTACAGAAAATATTTCCAATTAAGATATTATTTATACACATAGCATTTACGCAAAATCTTATATCCCACAAGAGGTATTAGATAGATATTTTCAGGTATCAGAATTCACAATCAGTTACAAAGGAAAACCCCTTGTTCACAAGGACCTATTTTTCTTCTACCATAAAAAAAAAAAAAACTTTAACACGTCTCTGAAATGGTCATAACTTTCCAACAGCTTAATTTGGAACAGCTCTAACTTTATTTCGATGAGGAGACACTTCTGCAACCATCCTGAGCTTGGAAATGGACACCTGTGGAAGTATCATTGACAGAGACCGACAGAGAATAGAGGTTCGGTGCTCCGCCAAGACTCCTGCGAAGTCTTCCTCCATAGATGACAACAGGAATTTTTATTTTTATCCCAAATTCAGTAGAGTTTGGGATCTGACGGGCAGCATTTCTGGCCCAGCTACTGTTGGCTGGGTGGCATTCCACAGGCCGGACAGGGCGGACAAGAGTTGAGGACAGTGCCAAGGCCCCCTAGAAAACGCTCCTGATTTATTAATAAATAATCCCAGAAAGCTCATTTTTTTAAAGTGTTCTTTCCAAAGCGACTTCAAAGAGGGCCATGAGTAAAAGCAAAAGGGATTTGGCACATCTACACAGTGTGTGGGTCTAAAGCTCTGAAAAGTCGACTGCAGTTCCCTCATCACTATGGGGATGCTTCAGTGACAGATTCCCCGTGGATGAACCGCTGCCCAGAGGGGCCCTTGTTCTGATCACCAACACCGAGCACAGAAAATCCTTGGGCACAGGGACTGACGAGGCGGCCCTCAGCCCAGTAAGACGACAGTGTCCGGTTCTCTTCACGCTAGCCTGGCGCAGGCTTTCTGCAAGACACGTCCACTTGCACCTCAAGCTCCACAAGTTTCCAACCAGCAAAGAGCTTCTCCCTCATGCTCTTAAATCTATTCGTCTCGCAGAGTAATTCCATGCCACCCAGGAGGTCTCCATCCCCGAACAGCCCAGGTGCAAATCTTGGAGAAGCACCAGCGACGATTCTTTCATGTCCACACTCAAAAACACCTTCCGACTTGGGGACTTCAGCGGGCCGCCTCTGTCTGTCTCTTCCTTTCCACCCCTACCCAATGAGCAAAGGCTCGTTGCCTTTCTACTTGTTAAGGACTAAGCTTCCACGATGTCCCTCAGCTCACCCCTCCTTCTCTTCATCCCCAAACCATGATGCCAAAGTATGTCCTCCCTCATTTTTGCCCATCCCACTTCATCCTCCATGTGGCCAGTAGTCACTGGGACTCTTCCCCAAATATTTCTACCTTTCTTCCTCTGAGCATATGGTACAACTGCAGTCTGGTGTCCTTTTGTTTGTTTGTTTTTAGGTAAGTCAGGCTACGTGACTTGCTCAGACAAATGAGGCATGAGCGGAAGGGGCACACATCCTCTCCGGTGGAACTTTCAACGGGCTAAGTCCCCTTCCCTCTCTGGCAGTCAGGGAAACGTGACCTTGGAGCTGCCCTGAGCCTCGGTCTCAGGTGAGGAGCATCGTCCTCAGGCTGGCCCGTGTGGACCTGTGGTCACATGAGGAATTTCTGGTGGTAGGCCCCTGGGTCCTGAAGCACAGCCTGGATGATCCCAATGGACACCAAGCCCACATACACACACACGTGTACACACACGTGCACGCAGGAGATTTTACTGATAGGATCAAGAGGATGCTTCTACGTGTGTTACTCTACAATTTGCTTTTATCACTGAACTATACATCATGGGCATCTTTCCAGGTCTATAGACATGGTTATACTATTGACTTTTTACCACTTGCAGCATAGTCCATAGGGGATGAGCCACGTTACTCTAGCATTTCTTTCCTGATGACCGTTCACAGCACAACAGGACCCCAGTGTCAGACTGCCACAGCCGTGCTCTCGCTAACCTCCCTGTCCTCTCCACTCTCCTCTCTCAGCTCCAGCCAACACGCCACCACCTGCTTCGTGACTCCGCATGTGCCGGTCTAATGAGTTGCCTCCTTGGGAAAGCATGTCCTGTGGCTGCCCCTGTGATCTGAACGCTTCCCCTGAAGGTTTTGGTCATCACAGAGTAAAGTGGAAGGTCAAAACTCACCCCAAACTGACCTCTCCACCCTTCCCTCTGCCAGGTTCTAGAAGCATCCTCCGCTCCAGCCAACCCAGATCATTTCCGTGCCCGGAGCAGGGGGGGCTCGCCTGTGGGTCTGGAATTCTCCAGTCTCGGAGGATGTCCTCTCCCCTTCCCTAGGGTGCTTCGCAGGCTTTACTTACTCACAGCAGTCCTAGTTCTGGGTTTGTTTTTAATTGCCCTCCCCCACGGAGATGACCTTCTGAGGGCAGAGGCCTCGTTTGGTCACAGCCACGACTCCGGGGCCCAGGCCAGTACTGGCACACGGCAGGTGCTTCATACACATTTGCCGTCTGCGTGGAAAATGCTATCACACGTCCAAATGTGACCTGTCACATCCGCCCCATCAGCATCTACTCATCGAGTGCACCTCTAAAAATATTCCGCCATCCTCCTTGGTCCCATGAGCCTTACCATTAGCCTGAGCCACGCTGCGTTCTCAGCCATCATTTATCTGTTTAGTAGACTGATTACACTTAAAACCTCAAATGAGCAGACGTTTGTCAAACGCCTACAGCAGGCAATGGCGGATACTGGACTGAGTAGGAAACAGCCCCTATTCTCAGGGGACCCCCTAGTCTGCCTGACTCTGGGAGTGCTGTGCCCTGGGACTGAAGGCATGAAGCCAGCGTCAATCTACAGAAAGTAAGAATGACCCAGGCTTCGGATGTTTATCCAGCAGCCGAGACTCCTGGGCTGCTCGTCCTTAGCTCAGGTGACATGGCCCCTTTCCGACCCAGGGGTTGCCTCGCTCAGCTTGTCGGCTGACAGGAAGTACGCTTGCTCTGCAAAACACAAGCTCTTCCCAAGGAGATCACTTTTGAGAGGTGGACACAGTGGGACTCACTGGGCCGGTGAAAGAAGGAATTTGTCACTGCGTTCTCACGCAAGACACTTTTGGGTGGAGAAAAGTTCCCCTTCTTCTTAGGACATGGTCATTCGTCCTTTGGTTAGCAGGGAGCAAGGCCACGTCCCTGGGGTGAAAAGTCACTTCGTGGAGATGAGACCTTGAGCTGAATTTTTTAAAGCAGGATCCAGACTGTGCCATTGAGTAGGGACGCACTGATGGGACTGCCCAACCCATTATCATTCAGAGGCAGGCTGGACAGAGGACAAGGTGGACTAGACACGTCGATGGCTTCACAGCTTCTTACACTCTGATGTCAAGTATTTGAGTTTCTTGTGACTGCCGCAACAAACTGGATGGCTTCCCACAACAGAAATGTATTCTCTCACAGTTCTGGAGGCTAAAAGTTTGAAATCATGGTGTCGCTCTGAGGGACAGTCTGCTGCATGCCTGTCTTCTAGCAAATTCTGGTGGCTTCTGGAGATCCTGGGCATCCTTTGACTTGCAGCCGCACCCCTCCCATCTCCGCCCTCACCTTCATACAGTCTTGTCCCCGGAGTGTCTGTGCCTTCACGTGACCTTCTCCTGTCTGTGTGCCTCCATCCAAATGGCTCTCCTCCAAAGACACCGGTTACTGGATTTGGGATCCATCCTAATCCAGCATGCCCTCACCTTTACCAGTTACAAAGACCTATTTCCAAGCAAGATCACGTTCACAGGCACTGAGGGTGAGAACGTCAACATCACGTTTTGGGGGGAAAGCAATTCAGCCCACAATACCGCGTTTATGCTAGAGCTCTCAAGCATGTCCTGTCCACTTCACATCCCATGCTCCATTTCCACATCAGAAACGAAAAAAGTGTCTGCCATATCACGGCTGTTTAGTTTATGCATCTCACAGAATTTAATTACAAACTTTTTTTTTATATTTTTTAGACAGAAAACCGCCACACACAAGAAGAGATGAGGTAGAGCTAGAGACACAGAAACAGGCCCTGACTCGCTACAGACCTGGTCTCTCACAGTCCCGCCCCCGTCCAGGCAGGCAGCACACATCCCACGATGTCCGCGGACTGGTTCCTATTTTTTTCAGAGTTCAATGACAAGCAAAGTAGTGCCAACAGTAGCTTTAAAGACAAAGACAAAACTAGTTTTTCCTTTCAAATGGTATCTCAACTCTAATATCCCAATGAGGCTTTGCTGTCTGGTCCATTCTCTCCTAGGATGTATCAACAAGCACAATCAGAGATAATCAGGATTAGTTATGTAAATCACCACAGTGCTGTTGAGAAATAATCAGTGAAATATCTTCTATTTTTGTTATGCTAATAACGTTAAGAGAAAGAACGGCCCCGGGGAACATAATGAGAGTGTTTTATAGCCAAAAGCAGAGCTGCTCAAATCATGTTTCTCTCCAACAGAACTAGAAAAATCAGAAATATAGTATTTAAAGGAGTAGCTTAATTTTCAAAGGCATAGATTTCACTAAAAACCGTAGAAATTATAGTTTCTTAACTAAAATATAAAGTGCAGTTCTTTTAACATTGTATCTCACTGTCGTTTTATAATATAATTAGAAATGCCAAAATTTAGTGTAAAAGTGCCTAAGGAAAAGGTGGAATTGTAGAATAGATCTATCCGATTGAGTACTCTAAAAGGTAAATTCTAAATTCAAAATAGGACTTTCCTCATTGGATGCTATTTCCATCTCATAGGATTGATGACCTTGAGCCTATATATACCACTTACTAATTAGAGACACTTAAATAACTTTCTGGAAACATAACTAGAAAGCTATGAGCCAGAAATGTGCTTTAACATTTTACAGAACAAGATATACAAAATGATGTTCACTTTTCACCTGGATCAGTATCTTCTCATCTTACTCCTTGATCCTGCTTTATGTAGAACTGAGTCCCTATCACTTTGGGTCACTACTACATTTTGGGGTACAAAATTTTCTTTGATTGGGGGGCTTTCTGTCACACCTAAGGTTAGTGCTCATCTATCAGCACACACGGTAAGGCTTCTTGTAGAGTCTCTTTGTGATTATCCCCTTTTTCAAATTTAACTTCCCTTTCTCCTCTTTCCTTCCCAACATCAAAAACAGAGGCTTAACCACAAGATCTAATGGAGGGAAAGGAAAGAATGTGTCTCCAGACTCATGTTGCCTGCACAGAGGAGCCAGCTCGTGGGTCTCTGATTCAGGTAGAATTCAGCAACAGTTCCAAGCATGGATGCTCCCAGAAGCTTCTAGAGCATTCTCAAATTCTATCCTGATCTCAATCACTCAGGCTGCCCCAGGCTTCACGAGACATAACTTCAGGTTGAGTCCATGGGTTCAGTTCTAACGTCAAATTCCTAATTTCATGCTCATGGACCACAGTGGATTACACGGATGCTACAGCCAATTTGTTGTTAATATGATTGATAGGAAAGCCCTGAAAGAGACTCTGGATTGTCAAACCAGCCTGGGATATGTGAGCATAATTCTCATCATGGGTATTTCCTCTCCCCAATCTCGAACCCCTGTCTTTCTGTTATACTTTCCCATCTCATTGAATAAAATTTCTAGTCTCCACCATACCTAGAAATTATTATTGATCATTTTCTCTTCCTCATTCTCTCTATGCCTAGATGCATCCTTAATCAATCTATCCCCTTCCACCCTTGCCTACAATACCAGCCCAAATCACATGATCATCCCCAAGTTCCTGCAACAGCATCTTAAATGGCCTCTCTGCTTACACTACTGTGCCCTGGAATGAGTTTTCAGTCTAAATGATCTTTTTAAAAAATAAATATATAGTTGACATGTAACATTATATAAGCTTAAGATGCACAACCTGTTGATGTGTTACATTTCTATATCGTAATGTGATTACCACTTCTGGGTTCATATGCAAAGGAAGTGGAAATGGGATATCAAAAGATATCTGTGCGCCCCGTATTCATTGCAGGATTATTCGTAACAGCTGAGATGTGGAAAACAACGTAAGTGTCCATCAACAGACGAATGAAAAAAGAGGATGTCACACACACACACACACACACACGCTCACTCACTCACACGCTCACTCACTCACTCACTCGGGAATATTAGTCAGCCCTGAGAAAGAAGGGAATCCTGCCATTTGCAACAACATGGATGGACTTCAAAGGCATCATGCTAAGCGAGACAAGTCAGACAAACACAAATGCTACATGACCTCGCTTACATGTGGAATCTAAAAAAGCCAAACTTATTGAAAGAACATAGACTGGTGGTTAGCAGGAGCTGGGACACAGGGTGAGAGATGTTGGTCAAGGGGACAAATTTCCAGTTAAAGATGAGTTCTGAGTGTCTAATGCACAGCATGGCGACTGTAGGTAACAATATACTGTACCATATACTTCAAAGTTGCTTAGAAACTAGATCTTAAATGTTCTCGCCACAAAAAAAAGAAATGGTGTCACAGGATATAATCGAGTTTTCAGCCTTTGGCTTTCTTTAACACTAAGATAAAATTCAAAGTCTTCATCATGCTGAAGAGGGCCCTTTATGATCCGGTTCTGGCTGGGGTCACCTCTAATGTCACATCTTACCAGATTCCATCACCCTGTTCATGGTCCCTCCATACTGGTCTTTGTCAGGGCCTTTGGACTGGCTGTCCTGCCCCAAATGTTCTTCTTCCAATCTCCTTAGCTGGCTTGTCATTCAGGGCTCACAACTCAAGCACCACTTCCCCAGAGAGAATCCCACTGGTCCCCCTGTCAAAAATATCACCCCACTCATTCTAGCTTTAAACTTTTCAGATCATTATTGAAATTCTAATGTTTATTTTTACAAATTTCTAATTTTTCTTTTGTCTTCGCCCATACAAAGGTAGGCATTATGGGGACAGGGACCCTGTATAGGTCTGAGAATAGTAACTGGCACATAAAAGACCTCAACAAATATTTGCAGAAGGAATGATACAT
Organism: Cynopterus sphinx; assembly: GCA_030015415.1. Classification (NCBI taxonomy): domain Eukaryota; kingdom Metazoa; phylum Chordata; class Mammalia; order Chiroptera; family Pteropodidae; genus Cynopterus; species Cynopterus sphinx. Next base: position 2,088,835 of record CM057379.1, on the reverse strand, counting down.
TTCAGGTGCAATGACACTTAAAAGTTACCACCAGGAAGGCTGGAGGAAGCTGATTGGTGAGAGGCACATCTCAGTGACAGGAACTCAAGGTCATGAACTTGGCTCTGCACCGATGCACAATTCCTACCACAGCATCGTTTCTACTAAGTAAGTAAAAAAGACTACACCAATGATTACTGACAACATGTGAGGTCGGGGCTGCTTCACACACGTCCTTCCTTGTGTTTATTGCTTCATTCTGCTAGTTCCATTTTTACTGACTGGGCGTCCTTGTTTCAGACGAAGAAACTAAACCATCCATGTGAGTCATCAAATTGCATCTCTTATTCAATATCTAAATAGTTCAAATGAACCCAACCTTTCTTACTATGAAAAACACACTTAAAAAGCCTTGGAAATTAACTCTGCACTATTCGAAAACATGCTTTATGACCATAACTCGGGATAAAAACTCAGGGACACCTTGATGACTCAATGATTGAAAAGAGTTTTTCTTCCACAGTTATCTTTGGCCAAGAATATTTTCAGAATTCCAACTCTGTCTTTACAGAATATAAAAACATTTCTTTAAATAATATATTATTAAGCAAAAGAATACATATTATGTGCTTTGATGGAAAGCTTGGGCTCCAAAAGGGTAATGATGAATTCATGAATCTCTAGGCAGCTTTCATTCTTCTTATGAAAATTTGATTCAGAGTTGGAGAGATCGGTGACGGAATCAGAGGTAAAACAATAACTGTCATTGTGTCTTTTTAAAAATCTAAAATAAGTAGGAGGTATGTCATAAATCTTTAAAAGCTTGAAAAAAGAGAATAGTAGGATTTAAAAAAAAAAAAAAACCTTTGATATCCTCGGGGAACAAAGGCAGCCTGCCATCTTTGCCAGCCCTGTCTGTCCCAACCCTCGGTCCTGCTTTGAGTCCAGTGAAGACTGATACAGTTTCCTCGTTTCCTTTCCATGGTCCTTTCTCTCCCTCCCGATTCTTTATTTGGTTCTGGGTGGCCAACCACCTATATATGCCATCTCTTTTTTTTCAGTCGTCATTAATGCATCCACGCACCACAGTGTTTATTTTAAGTCTACGATAGACAATGCATTTATAGCTATTATGGATACTACAAGATCCTTATATCCAAGACACCTAAAATCACTTGAGAGTCAATTTCCAGGCTTGTCCATTTATTTCCCTTACTTCCCTTCTCCCCATCATACTCACATAATAACTTCAGGGTCTGTCTACAAGTCTGATTTGTTTAGAGTTAAAAACCTGTAAACTTCCCACCAACAATTAGCAAACTACTATGTCTGAATGTGGGCTACTATCCTCATTGTTAAAGCATTCAAATTGTGCTCATTGGGTCTGGAAAAGTAGTCTATGTACCCACATTATAATCCTATTTCCCAGACTATTTATTAAGATTTTTAAAGACTTGTTTTGGATGGTGGTCACTTAGACAAAATAAAAATGAGAACACAGGAGAATCCTTAAATTTCCCTGTTAGAGACAGTTTTCTAACGTAGAAAGACAATGCGGTGGAACATAATATCTACCCACAATTCTCTTGTGTCTCCTTGTCTTTGCCAGGGAAATCAGCAGGTGGCATTTGCGTCCTTGCCCCGCTGACTTTGGACTCAGCCATGAGCTATGCAGTACGAGCTGATGTGACAGTATGCCAGTTCAGAACCAAGGCTTTAAGAGGCCTCAATTTACATGTCTGCCTTTCCATTTGGAGCTTTGGCCTTCCACATTAAGAAAACCATGGTCCTGAAAGACATATGTCTTTTTACCAGGTCTGTATTAAAGACAAATGGAGCAAACCTGAATGCAATCCAAAGTCTGGAGTCTCCTCTACCTGCTGAGTCCCGGTCGGACTGACAGAGGTCAAACAAATTTAGCCAACCTGAAGACCAGTGAGAATGAAATATACAATGTAGTATTGCTAAGAAGCCACTTGGATTTGGGGGTTGCTTGTTATTCAGCATTATCAGGACAGAAACCTGACTGATAGAGCAATTGGTATCAGAAGCGAAGTGCTACTTGTAATGAAAACCTAAGTTATTGTCTTTGGGACCAGACAGGAACTGTTACAGGGTTCCAGTATAGTGTTAACCTATTGGCAAAATAACTGGAAAGCATAGCTTCCAAGAGAGCCTTTTACCAAAATGTCCAGACTCCACGAGGTCTTTGAATCTCATGATAAAATCTTTAGAAACAACAGAATCGAGAAAAAGTAGATTGTTCTCACAAACATCTCTCAGTATATAGAAACAACATCATCAACCTAAAGTTGATATTTTGTTTATCTCAAAAATAAATTTCTAATGGGATTTAGTGGCAAGTATTTTCTAATTTGACAACTGAAAAGAGCCAGGTGCTGAGGGGTTAAGTATTTTTGCTAAAGGCGGAAAGCAGTGAAGAAACAAGCCTCGATCTGTGGCTGAGTCTGTTATTTCGCCATAATCCCTCAAGGTTAACAGAATAACATGAGGCAGGCATCTCTCAGTGCACGGGCTATTCAAGTTATTCAAAATAAAAAGAACCTTGAGAATCCATCTGCCCTTCCAAAACTGCTTATTTCAACACCAAGAAGCCCTTTCCCTTAAAAATTATTTTTCTCATCAAATGCAAAAAAAAAAAAAAAGAAAAGATAAAAAGAAAATACAAGTCCATTTGGAAACAATCAGGAAAATTAATGTTTATTAGATAATGTCTACTTATGTTTTCTAATGACACGATTAGGAGAAACTAATGTGCTCTCTGATGAGTTTTTAATCATTTTTTTCCAGAAAGTGGTAAATGCTTTCTACTTTCTGACCTTAGATTTTTACAAAGGTGACTCTGTGCCATTTTCATCTCTCAAAGGCCTCCTTTCTGTGTGAACCAGAACGGCACAAACACACTCTTCACGTGAAGAACTGCCCATCCCTCCAACCTGACAAGTGGATATTAGACAGTCAATAACAACGCATCAAAAATATAACTTTTTCTACTGCAATTATATGAACTTGGGTTTCATGAATGTTCAGATTTAAACTATACAGGTGCCCTGCCATTTAATCAGCACTTACTATGAGGTCATGTGTTCAAAGGCACACAGGTATAGTCTTGGGAATAGCTAGCATTATAAATTAGACAACAATGCGCTCTACTGTCACCAATCTCATCTCACTGATTACTTAAAATAAGAATGCCCTGACAACTCCATTAATGGGATTAATTAAATATCACAGGATACTGGCTCCTTTTAAACCGACTGCTTGGGCAAAAATAACCACGGTCTTAATTTTTATTTATCTTTCTCTTTCTGTTCACAAATGTTAGCCATTTCCTCCTCTTCTAATCTCCACCCCTTAAAGAGATGAGATAAGGAGATCTTTGCTGATGTATTCTCAATATCTAATAACACACATTTTGCATGCCTGTGTGTTTTTAATCTGGCTTATATATAGAAACATCTAAAAATAGTCTGCCATGGTTTCCGCGTGTATAACTAGCTATGTGTTTCAGGGGACATAATCTTATTTTGTTTTACTTGTTGGAATCCCTCTAGTTGTTTAGACAAACACTTTCTTTGGGGCTTAACACCAAGATAGGATGAATATGACTAATGGGCTGTGCTATAAGCAAGCACTACCTTATTTCCATTTATGTAAAGGAAAATATCCTTGTATAAAACAATATGGAACAGAAGTATCACTACATCAATGACAGGTAAACTATGTAAAAGAAATGGTGACCTGAAAATTTACTTTAAATAACATCATTTTAGAAGGAAAAAAAAGCCAAAATAAGGGTCTCATAATAAAAAAATAAAATGTTATGTAAAAGGATTTTTATTTATATTCTCTGCTTTGGTCTTTATGAATATTCATGCCCATATTCTTTTGAAACATTATATTTATTTAATTTGAAAGGCCAGTACTTCAGATGGGAAAAACTCATGCAGGGTAAATGAGTGGATTATTCATCTAAAAACAAATATTGTTTGGGGACTCAGTTTTATACTTGTGTATTCAACATCTACATAAATCAGCCTCCGGTGAGGCACTGTGTTTACACAATGAGCTCTTAGCACAAAAGACCCCAAGTCTCTAAATGCCTTCTTTTGCTTTTTTAATTTTTTTTCTCATTCTAAAAGAGAAAAATCTCAAATGGGAAAATGCATATCCGTGAGCTGTAAAAATGAATTATTTTGGCATCGGCATTGGCTCAGCGAGGCTTTCAATTCTTAAACTAAGCAACTTCCCACTGCAGCTCTCAGCTCTGAGCGTGGGCACGATGGTGGCTCAGGTTCCCTGTGTCCTCTCTGACACGTTGGTGAAAACTGGACAGTCTTCAGAGGCAGGTCTGTTTCACAAAAGTGATTCCACTTTGGAACACCAGAACGACCTGATTTGGCTCCTTTCATTATTATATTATTAACAGCTACTGCACCAACAATCGCTCTCTCCCTCACATGGGACACGACAGTTTGCACAGGCCGTGGTCTTTCTGAGCATTATTTTACAGGATCGAGGTTACCAAGTTCCAGGCTTTCATCTCACCTCTATGACGTGTACCACGCTATTTAAAGAAAGGTGATTCTGTCACCAGTATGACAAAAATCAGTAGGAAACTACAAACTTTAACAGGCTTTGCATTACCTTAAAATCACTTCAAAGACAAGAGAGCATCGTACTTATTCTGACTGAACAATATTTATTCTTAAAGTGATATCTCCCCTATTACGACCCAAAGATTAACAAGTGTTTGTAAATTCCTGTTCATATGAGCAATATGTTCCAGAGAGCAACACTAACTACACAAAAATGGGGAAATTTCACACTCTGAGTATTTTCACGATTCTCTCGCTTTGAAATCCTTATGTTGAAATAGACTCAATAGGTTTTATTTAAAGAAATATCTAATTAGGGATTCTATAAAATTGGCTATTCGCGTTTGTGTTTGGGTCCACTTGAATTTATTTATTTTTTTCTGGTTCATAACTGACTTTAGCTCTGTCACTTAATTAAGGCATTCCCTGATCTAAGAGGTACCCAAAGACACACAGGAAGATGGAGTCAGGTGAAAGGCATTGAGTCCGTGGGATGCAGGCTGATTATGCTTCTAGAAGCCGGCCAGGTGTTTCTGTCAATCCTAGAAGCCAAGGCAACTGAGACGAATCATCACTTAAAAGCACATCTACATCAAGATCGAGCTGAAACTTTGGTGGAACTTGCCTTTCAAGAACTTTTTTCATGCCCATGAAGGCAAATGCAGAAAAAGAGGACGTGAGTTTATGCTGCGTTTGAAAAAAGAAAGCTTTTTTTTTTCTTCATGCTATTCTCTCTCCTTGAAATACCATCCCCTAAAAATGACTAAACTATGTTTGTTCTTCCAGATGTGTATTTATGCCACTGCTTGCCAGACATGGTCCTGCGGCAGAGGCCACGGGCACATAGCACCTGTCCCTATACAAAAATGCTCACCCTTCCACATGGCACCTGGGGGTGGGAGGGGACTGTGCCCCTTCCTCTTCACATTAATTAGCATCAAACGGCCAGCACGACTGAGGCAGTGTTGTTTGGTGGATAAGGAAATCGCATAGAAGACAGGAAGCTCCCTGCTCAGGTCCACACTAACAGCGGGTGACCACGGGTGGGTCGAAACCTGGGGAGTCTCATGCCAGAGTCTGCACCCCAATACTCCTCTAGCCTGCCTCTGAGCTCAGCCCCAAACCAGCATGCAGTTATTGAGCTGACACGACCTCAGGACTAAGCCTGTCTCACTTAAAGTTCACCTATATTAACAACCATCCCAAAGAGTAACAGGTATAAGAACTCAAATGAGATAGAAGAAAAAATGGTATAGATGACAGAGGCTCATCCCTCTTGCAACCAAATCAAAGTTGTGATGGAAACAGGGAGCAGCAGCAGGGAAAAATCACCTGGGATCTAGAGGAACAAGCCATCCGCCATAGACGCAGTCTGCCATAGCAATGATGTCATCAAATGGGTAACAGAGGTCACTCCGCCCAGATGATTCCCTGAAGCCCCGCCTCCCCCAACTCACAGCCCCACCCAAGCCACAGCCAGGTGTATCCTCAGCAAGTCAGTGCCCCTTGCTGAGACTCACACTGGAGGCAGCTGGCCTTGGTTTCTGGGGTGGTCTTTTGAGGCAACTATAAGCTCAGCATCTGTGGATTTCTTGCTGAATCTTAAGAGGTGGCCCCGGAGGGGCAGAGGCCTGGGCTAAGTTTGGCCTGCAGCCGAACCCTTCTCAGGACTGTGCCACAGGACACCTATGTCACAAATCCACACTAAGACCAGGAGACTTAGGAGCTTTGCTTAGTACATAGAAACAGACACAGAAAGGCAGCCCAAATGGGAAGAAAAAGAAGCAGAAACCCTATGAGAGAACAGAACAGAGGTCCGATAGAATGGAGTCAAGTAATCTAACAGGTGCAGAGTTCAAAGCACTGGTTATAAAGATGCTCAATGAACTTTTGGGAAGGGTAGAGGACTTCAACAAAGAGATTTAAAAAAAACATAAAAATGGAAATGGAAATGATAAAGGAATAAACAAAGTGAATAAAGAAGAGGATAAAATGACCTATATAGAGGACAGGAAAGCCAAGGACACTCAGTCAGAATGGCAAGAAGAAAGAAGCCAAGACTATGATAATAATCTAAGGAGCCTATGGGACACTATTAAAGGTAAAAATACCCATGTCATCGGGGTACCTGAGGGTAAACAAAATGTTGAACAGCTGTTTGAAGAAATAATGATGGAAAACTTCCCTAACCTGGTGGAGGAAGTAAACATAAAACCCCAGGAAGCTCAGAGAACCTCCAAAACCAGGAACCCAAAGAGGCCCACACCAAGACACATCAAGACACATCAAAGAGGCCCACACCAAGACACATCAAGATACATAAAATGCCAAAGGTTAAATACAAAAAGAGAATCTTAAAAGCAGCAAGAGATAAGCAGATAGTTACCTACAAGGGAGCACCCATAAGACTGGCAACTGATTTCTTAAAAACAAAAAACAAACAAACAAAAACAACTATGCAGAACAGAAGGGCTTGGCACAATATATTCGAAGTGATGAATAAAGCTATCATTTGGAGTCGGACAGATAAAGAGCTTCCCAGACAAAAATAAGCTAAAGGAATTTATCATCACTGAGACAGTGTTACAGAAAATGTTGGAGAGACTTCTTTAAGAAGAAAAAAACGTGTATAAAAACAGGAATAAAGAATGGTAACAATTACATTCCCATCAACAAGTACCTCAAATGGAAAAGTATTAAGTACTCCAACCAAAAGATGGAATGGATGAATGGTTGAGAAAACAAGACCCCTACATATGCAAAGGAAGGGGATGGAAAAAGATATTGCTTTGATGGACCTCGAAGGTATAAGTCAGATAAAGAAAGATAAACACTACATGATTTCACTTACATGCAGAATCTAAGAAATAAAAAAGAAAAAACTAATCAAAAACAGAGTCACAAATATAGAGGGGAGGAGGATTTGGGGGGCTGAAGAATGGGGTGAGGGGCTAAAGAAGTACAAATTAGTAGTTAATAGCTGGTCACGGGGATGGGGAGCACGGCAGAGGGAATGCAGTCAGCATTAACACGTTGGCCAGGTGGAGAGTCAGGGGAGAAAGAGAGTAAGTGGAAGAATCATTTTATGAACTCTATAGATGTCTAACCAATGCACTGCATACTTGAAACTAATTTAAGCAAAAAATAACACAAATGAGTGGTTCCTCACGGAAAGGCAGCGCGAGACAAGAAGTCTGCTCTGCATTCTCCTGGGGCTTGATCACCACTGGCTGAGGAGGATGCCACAGCAGGGTCCCTGCCCAGCCTCCCAGGTAAGTTTGTTCTGCCTCAAAACCCTTTAATTTTTTTTTCTCAAACCAAATCGTGTGATTTTTAAAAATGTAACTTTAGCTGACACTATAAAAAGAGCCATAATTCTGATTGAAAATATCAATCTTGATGAAGCCATTTCTTTTCCTGAATGATAATATCGTGTTACGGCTTACAGGGGTTAATTTGTTGACGTTGCCTACATGCCGAAGTGTTGCCACAGGTCCAAATGGCACACACGTGGGGCCAGGACCACGAAGGGACAGGCCATCTCCGGCATTAGCTTGTACATCTCTCTCTCTTCATGTGGAAGCAGATCCCAGATCCAGTGCTAAATGAAATGCCACGTCAACTTCCTCCGCAGGAAGTCCAATAAGGAAGGAAAATGCAGATGTAAAACATTTTTTAAGATTTTGTTTAAAGTGCAGCTCTAATTTGTGAATCAGAAATAAAAAATGATGCTGAAAGTTTTCTGTAAGAACATACATAAAGGGCAAAGCTCTTAAACCCAGCATCATTTCATTTTAAATCTCTTCACCAACTCGGACTATACACTACAGAAAAACACATCTCCTTATTGATTGAGTCCTTATTGATTGAGACTGTGTCGATCATTTTCAAACAATAATTCTCTACTTCAGATCTAGAATCAAGAATTTCTCCAAGGATACTAGTCTCATTGAGAGGAGAATTTATTTAGAAATCAGGAGTTGGGTACCAGATGGGACCATTACTCCAAGTTTTTTCTGGTCACCTTCTGTGGGCACAGCTAAGACGTACATATGTAAATATCTATCGTAAATGATAAGTTCACAGTGATTCCTCCCATTTAAACCCAGTACTAATTAGTTCTTCCTCACCTTGCCAACTTGTATGCATATCTCTCTTCTCCAGAGTTAACCTCGTTTCCCACCACTGATATATTTTATTCTCTCCCTCAATACACACAATTAATGATATCTTTTGCATTACTGAATCAATAAAACTACCAAAATCAAGCTAAGTGAAGTCCAGAATGTGTTTCAGATCTTCCCACGCTTAAAAATTTTTCACAAAAGTTGTACAACCAGAGTACTGTGTTCAAACGTTACCTGTATCGATTTGTCTTTCTGTATGGCTATCGATATGGTATGTGTTCATTTTTTCTGCCTTTTCGGTTTAACTTTTTTTAATATGAACTTTTAGAAACAATAAATAAAGGAATTCCCAGGTTATGTTTGTAGATAACCCACTTTAGATGAGCTAAGTAAGGTCTGTGCTATTGGGTGCCACATTTAATTTAGCATGCTAAAATGGACTTTGTAGATTATTTGGTTCAGATCTTATTCTAAGACCTTATCTGTCTATGTCTCCTTGCATTTCTTCTAGAGCTTGCTTCACAACGGTGGTTCTTGTGATATCCTACCTGGTCTGATACCATAATAATATCCCCTCTTTTTCAGTATTTGCATTTCACTGATAAACCTTTGCCTCCTTCCCTTTAAAAATGTTAATCAACTATTTTTAAGACAGTTTTATATTTACTTAAAAATTGCAAAGATAACAGGGTTTCCATATACCTCACACGCTGTTTCTCCTAGTAACATCTTAGTCTGATGCATTTCTTAGACTTAGTGAACAAATATTCTTATATTATCATTAGAGCACATAGGTTATTCAGAATTCTGTAGTTTTCACTTAATATGCCTTTCCTGTTGCACAATCCCATCCAGAATACTCATTAGCACCTTTCGTGTCCATTACAGGGACAATTTCTTAGACTTTTTCTCATTTTAGATGACTTTGACAGTTCTTGGGAGACCTGATAAGGGTACATTATACACTGTCCCTTGACTGAAATATGTCGGGAATTTTTCTCATGGTTTTCCTGGGATTATGTGCTTTGACCTTGAGGTCCACAGAGGTGCCATTCTCATCACACTGGATTGAGGGTGGATGCCATGCATGTGACCTGTGAGTGTTGACATTAACATTGACTGCCTGGCCAAGACTGTGGTCATCAGGTTTCTCCACCAAAAAGGTACTATCCCTCACCTTTCCCATGCCAAACCTCTGGCAGGAAGTCACTACATGTAGCCCACACTCCAGGGCTGAGGAGTTATTCTCCCTTTTCCTGAAGTCAGAGTATCCACATAAATTATGGAGAATTTGTCTGCATGAGAAGTTTGACTATTCTCCTCACGTGTTTGTGCAGTAAATCATCTATCTATATCTGTGTGGGTTTACAGAGACTTATTTTATACTGTATTATAATCCCATGTCACCTTTATTTTGGTTTACATAGTTTCAGCTTTGGTTGTCCTTGCAGAAATGGCGGATTCTAGAACTGGGGCAGGAAATACAGAGGATAAACTCTGAACTTCTTGTAGTGCAAATACCTGCATAATGACAAAAATTCACAGCGTTGAGGCACATCTAATGACACAAAATGGAAGAGCTCATGCAGCCTTTCTCAATCCCTGGGAGTGAGCCTCTCATAAAAGGCACAAAAGCTGAATTTTATCTCACGAGCTGATATAAAGACTCTTTTTTTTCTTTTTATAAGTGGGTGAAACCCATTTGTATTCATTGACTTACAGCAAAGTTATAACTTGGTCAAACGGTTGATGTTCATTTTATTCTGCCCATTACATTATATTTACTGTGGCTCTTTGTCTAATGAACGTTTTTCTTTGTGTTTTTATCATATTTGTTTGTATCTACAAAGGTTTGTAGCTGTTTCAGTGGTGACTGCCATAAACACACACACACACACACACACACACACACACACACACTGGCACGCTTCGTCCTTTTCCTCACTCGGTGTATGCTCTTTGCTTTGTCGGCTTTAAATTACACCCTTTGACTCTCACTTATTACCTAAGCAATAATCAAGGGGCTCATTTTACTTTCCCTCTGTTCTCTTTCCTCCCAATTGGGAACAGTTCATTAAAGTGTGACATCCATACAGACGTGCAAAGCTCCCAACTGCACAGCATAACGGATTTCACAGAACAACCAAAGCTGTATAATCAGAACCCAGAACAAGAAACGGAGTATTTCGAGCATCCCAGAAACCCTCCCACCACCAACTATATACACAGAAGTAGCTGACTTCAAATGCCAGAGATTAAGTCTGGCTCTTCAGACATTATATGGGTGAAACCGTACCACAGAATTCCTTTTCTGTTTGACTTCTCCTGATCAACATGACATTTGTGGGGTTCACCCAAATCGCTGACTATACTCACTGTGGTTCCTTCATTCCCCTTGCTGTCTGCCATCTCATTGTATAAATATCCCACAATTCATTTTGTCCTTTTTCCGTCCATGGACACATGAGCAGTTTCCAGATCTAGGCTATTCTCGCCGTGAACACTGTTGATGTTCCTATCCTCTGAAGAATATGGTTATACTCTTACATGGAACATAAACTAAATGAAATTGCTAATTAGTAGGTTCTGCATGTGCTGAACAGTAGCAGATACTAGGTTAAAAAGTAGCCAAGGAGTTGATCCAACTTTAACCCCCAGAAGCAATGTGCGAGGATTTTGTTTGATCAACGTCCTTGTCAATACCCCCACTTAAAAGTTGTCAACTCTATCTACCTTTTCAGAAAATATACAATTTACACATGTTTCCCATATTTGTCTCTACTTCCATTTTACTCTTAGATTCATAGATTGTCTATACAGTTTGGAAACATACTGTCTTTATTGTTATGTTTTACGGAATGAAGATGTTTGAGGAAAACACTGAATACTCATCTACATGTCCAGATTCATGGAGACCCTGCAAAATTCAGTACGCCCAGGGCGCATCATCAGCCCTGTTGTCTGAGTTCCCCAGTCCCCTTTTCTTAGATAAATCTCATTCTTTATGTGGCGCCACTCCAGGTGTGGTCTACAAACAGACAACCAGCAGAATAGCAGATAAAAAATTTAGGCCAGAATTAAATGAATTATTTTGCTAAGGACAATGTTTAGTACAGCTGACATTTGGTTTGTTTCTAAGTGTATTTTATTCCCCAAAGCAAGCGATGCATTGAGTTGCTTTCTGAAAGAAGCTCCTTGTCCCCTCATACACACATACACACACACCATGAAATATTAGTCAACCATGAGATAGAAGAAAATCCTGCCATTTGCGACAACGTGGATGGACTTTGAGGGTATTACGCTCCATGAAACAAGTCAAAGAAAAGCAAATCGTGTCTGATCTCACTTATATGTGGAATCTAAAAAACAGCTGAACTCAGACACAGAGAGTAGAATGTCAGGGGGCTTGGGGTAGGGGGAGGTGTTGGTCTGAAGGTGTGAACTTGCAATGATAAGATGAGTAAGTTCTGGGGGTCTAAGACACAGCATGGTTAATAATACCGTACTACACACTTGACAGTGGCCAAGGGAGTAGACCTGAAATGTTCTCAAAACAAAAGAGAAAGGGTTCTTATTTTTTATTCTTGTGTTTCTGCAGGACTTTAATTTCCATTTTCATCCTTCTTTCCTTCCATCATTATGTATGCAAGGAACACCCTCTCCTCCCTCCACCCTCTCCCATCCCCCAAAAAACAGTCTCTTTCCAAGATCCACCCCAGCACCTGTGACTTTCAAATTGCTTTCCTTAAATTCTCCATTAGTCAAATTAGTCAGTGCTCTGATCCACCAAGATTCAGACCAGTTTTGTGGGTCTTTCTCTGGGTATAATTTTAATTTCTCTCTGTCTTTTTTCTTTTCTTTTCTTTTCTTTTTTTCTTTTTTTTTTTTTTTTTTTTTTTGTCTTTTTTCTTTTGTTACCCTGGACTGCCACTGTCCTCTTTTATTTTCTGTGCACTTTCTTCCTGATTCTGCTCAGGCATAGTTTCCCTATCAGGCTCTGCTGGTAGCTGGTATATGAAAGTTGATTTCCCATCACCCAAATTACACAGGTGTTAGTAAATTTCTGTATCCTAGTTGTGCTTTCAGAATAGGTTCTAAATACTGTCATTTGTTCTCCTCACTGATGTGAATGTTTTTGAAGGGATGTGTGGTGAAATTTAATTATGCAGACATCTAAATAGGAATACTAACATCAGAAATTGTAATTTTCTACCCCCCAACGGTCAACTAACACTTTTTTTGAAGGCTCAATTCACTTCCCACTGATTTGAGATGACACAGATACACTTGTGACTCTTTCTGATCTATCCATCTATTTTTATTCCAGTAACCTAATCTTTTAATTATTATAATTTTCACACATTCTAACACCACAAAGTTTCAAGTAACTGTCTCTGGATCTTTATATAGCGTCCTGCAGATTCTTGTCTGTGTATTACTCTTTCACATTAAAGTTGATGGCGTGTCATTAATTCCCCACACTTATTAGTGCACTTTAGGTGAAATTAAAGATTGTAGAAATTTGACATTTTTTAGAGTCCTGAATCTTCATATGTAATAATATAGTATCATTTGATTCTTTAATCCTTCTCCTATATGGATTTCACAGAACAACCAAAGCTGTATAATCAGAACCCAGAACAAGAAACAGAGTATTTCGAGCATCCCAGAAACCCTCCCAACATTTGAGTTTTCTTGCAAGAGAGTCTTAAGTTTATCTTTAGACATTTTATTGTTAACATGTTAATATAATAACATATTTCTAGATATAACAGTGTTAACATAAATAGATTATTGTCTCATTATTTTTGCTAACTTTCCCAACTTGTACGTTGGAAAACACATCTTTATATATAAATTCATAACACACTAAAATGGAATCTCTGCATTAGTGCTAATGGTTTTCAATTGTGAGTCTTGTTTCTCAGGAGGTAATAATAAAAATAAACAACATTTATTGAGTGCTTACTATTTGCCAACTACTGTAAGCAAGGCACTTTTTTACATGCATTATCCAATTTATTTTAAAAACAATGTTGTTAAGTACATGGTATTAATAGTCTCAATTGAGAGATTAAATATTAAAGCTTAGAGAAATTGAATAACCTATGGCCATAAACACTCAGCTATTATATATCAAGGTCAATGGATAATAGCCACAATTAATGACAATTTTTCCTTCCACTTTCCTATATGCATACTTTAATTTTTCTGTCTGTTCAATGAAAGTTTGGTTAAGCATATGGTATCCAACAGAACTGATAGCATACATCTTTCTTTGATTTTTATCTTGATGGGAATCCCTCTAATGTTATATCAGTAACAATGTGAAGCCTGAGTTTGAGGGTTTTTCTATAAAGTGTATATGATTTTTATTTTACTAAGAGTTTTTCCTATTTAGAATTGAAATCAAATTATCTGAACTGTTTTTGAGCTTATATCAAAATGACCTTGTAACTTTTCCCTTGGATAGATTTAAGTAGTAAACAATATTATTAGATTTCTAACATTATACCTTCCTTGCACTTCCAAGAAAAAAAAAACCTATATAATTGTGCATGGTATGTGTGACCGTGGGCAAATTTCTTCCTCTCTATGGGTCTGTCATACTCTTATATATGATGGAAATATTAATAGTACTAACTACATATTGTTACTATGAAAATTATTAATTCATGTAATCAACAAATTTGTTGAGTTTTTGTTTTATGCCAGGCATGGCTCTAAGTTCTGTTGTTATGAGCAAAACAGAAAAAAAAAAAGACTTTATGAGCTTGCATCCTCGTAAATAAAACATCAGAACTTAGACTAGTTCCTGGAACAAACCATAACCAGAGAATAAATGCACGTTTTGGTAGAAAAGTGGTATTAGCCCCTATTATATAAAAACTCTAGTTTTTATATACTGTTGGATTAAATTTGCCAATATTTTTCATAATATTTTGTACCTACTGCCATGAGACCTGTCCGTATTACTATTTTGTGTGTTATCTTTTAGGTTAGAATATTCTGCTGATTCTAGGGTCATGAAAATGAATTGGATAGCTTTTCTTTTCCTATTTGCAGGGTGCGAAACATCTAGAAACCATCCATTCCTAGAATAAACTTTTCTTACACTAAAGACCTTTTATAAAGAAGTTCTCTTTCCTAATTTCCCAAATGGTTATTTGACTCTTTCAGTTGCCTTGATTCTGTTTAGATAATGTATATTTAATTAAAATCCATCTATGTCATTTAGATTTTAATGTTTATCAACACAGATTGGTTCAGTCTCCTTCGTAATTTCCTACTGTTTATGATTGTTAAGCAATGAAAGAAGGAAACATTCTTTGGGCTGCAGAGAAGTCGAGGAGGGAAAATAAAATGCTTTGCTATCCTCCCCCATCACCTCTGATGGGAGTTTTGAAACCCTAGGAAATATGAATGAATCATCGGGAGTATGCATATATTACTCACCATTTTATACAGACTATCTTATAAGAGCGAGTCAAATTACACTACTCAAGCACCAATATGGAAATGAAGCCAGTGCAGCAAAAAAGGTGTGACTGTACAATCACTCCTTGGTCCTCTGATGTGCTTTGATGATCTAGGGCAGCAATTATGTTCTCGTGCGGCCTACAGAGTTGTAACAGGAACCCACTGACTGACGTTCATATTCTATAGCTTATCTATCTGTCTGTCTTCTGCCTGTCTGTCTGTCTGTCTATCTACCTATTTTTATATCTGTCTATCACCTATCCTCTATCAATGTATTATCTATCACCTATCTACCACCTATCAGTCTTTCAATCAATCTATCTAGCTATCTAACGTCTATCACCTGTGATCTATCATCTATCTACTTTCTATCTATCTATCCAGCTATCTAGCTATCTATTTAATATCTATCTACTTATCAACTATCAACATATCTATCATCTATCTACCTATATATCATCTATCATCTACCTATCATCTATCATCTGTCGATCAATCTATCATTTATCTACTGATTTTTTCAGTGCATTAATGTATGAATGCACTAAAAAATAACTTTTAAGTTGTCATGATCTATATCTTAGTAACTTCATTTCTTCTTTAAAGGTATGGTTTTTTTGTATTTTTTGTACTCAAATCATAAATTTAATGAAAAATCATAAAAACCTATATGACAACCCCTGACAGTTCTAATCTTCCACCTCTGAAGTGTAAACACACCACCCAATGTCACCTTAGAGTCCAGTTAGTGATGACAGTGACCTTTTATCATTCTCACAGGCTCCCAGCGTTTACCACAGCTTGCCCCACAGAGAATAAACGCACATTTTGGTAGAACTGACAAAAAACTTTTTCAAACGATTCAGTCATCTTTTGTGTGACTACTCCTTTTTCTGCAATGAGTAAAAACTTTCCACTGATTGGCCAAAGAATCCATTGAAACAGCCTCTAAACCTACTCATAAACTGAAGAAATGAGAATGATTTCATGAACTATTTTTGGATAAGGATGTCAAAATCTTCAGATGTAGCACTCTCACATAAAGTTCCAGAGAAATCTAAAAGGTAAAGTGTGCCTGTCCTAGGTTTACTTAAAAATGAGAATAACTGCCTTGGAAGTGAAGTACTATTCAGGGAGAACCTTTTTATCACCAACAAATCAAGTACATTATCCATCTCAAGATTAAAGCCTTCGTACATTATAGAGTTTAGATCATTTCATTGAAAAGCAACTGTCCTCCTTTGTCAATTCATTTAGTTAAATTTCTGGGACTGAAATACAAGTTCAGGTATTACGGGATGTTACAGCATTAATTTTCTAAATAATTAATCATGCTCGAGAGGTCACAGGAATACCTTGGGTTCTTCTAAACAAATGGATGTGAGACTCCTGTCACAGAGCTATATAAGCCTCCTGGCGTGCAATGCACAAAAGGTGGGGGTCGAGTGACGTCACCCCTTTGATTTAGGGCTCTTGATGTCATGCAGCTGCGAAGCCAGAGGCAGCTGGGACGAACTCACACGTGTGTGGCCTCCATATGGCTCGCAGACCAGACCAAATGAAAAATGGAAATAGAATATGGTTTTGCCTGAGCTTTGTTTTATCTCAAGAGTAGGGAAGGTTTGAACAAGACACAGTAAAAAAGAAGCAACAGCACAGAGGAAACAGCCAGCCCCCAAAGGGAGGGCAGGCAGGCCCCAGGTGGGACAGCAGGCACAGGGGCCATTGAAGGTGGGGTGGCGGGGTGGCTCCCCGAGTCCACTGTTCTCCCAGAAAAGTGAGGTTCACAAGGGTGAGGTCGACAATGTCATCCATTTTCTTTTCTCACAGCCACAAAAGTTTGGTCAAAGCTACTACGACAATGAATGAAAATGAAGTGCGTCTCTTTGTTTTTCTTGTTCTTAACACTCTCTGCTGAGCCTGTCACTTGACACCTTGGTAGCTCTCCAGGTAATTCACACTTTGCTGGAAACCTGTGTGTCTCTCAAGTGCTTATTGCGAGCCTCTCCGAGCTCAGATCATTACTGAACCGATGTCAAGGTCATTATCCCCTCCCCTTGGCCACCTGAGGCTGCAGCATCTGCCAGGCCTGCGGGAGGCCTTGGGCAGAGGATGCAGGCCTTGCTCCTGAGATGGGTGAACAATGGTGAAATCTGAACACCCGAAGGAGGCCCTTATCTCAGTTCTGAATGGCAGAGAAAGGTCACAAGAGCCAAGTGTGACAGAGGGGTCGCTGGAGGGATGGCAAGTGTGAAGGTGAGGCAGAGATGGAGAGATGTTGCAACACGAGGGGTTCACACACTCAGACCCGAGGAGGACACAGGAGCTGTGGACTGGCTACCTGCAGAAGGGCGACTTAATCACACCCGAACTTTAGAAAAGTCCCCCTGCCCTGGTGACACTGGGCTGCAGGGGTCTGAGGATATGGTAGCAGAAGCCTGAGTGGTATTTCAGTTTGAGAACCAGAGGCCCAGAACCAAGGCAGTCATAGAAAGAAAGAGACGAGGGGACAGACTCTCTGCCACATGGCTTGGGCCAGGGGGCACGATCACAGGAGCGACTGAACTAGTACAAGGGCAGAGCACATTCACAGCTGTGCCCATTGCTGCTTACATCACACTCACCCCTGCACGACCGTGAAGTCACTGCCTCTCCTGAAGTGCTGTCACCTGAACAGAACCACCTGCCTGGGGCTCAGCTCTTCCTGGTGCCACTGAACAATTCAGTAACCACTTGTCACTGGGGTTTAAGGCCTCTCACCGAGCTGGGAGGGTGACTCAAACTTCCAAGGCCCCTGTAGGGCGAGTTGAGTCATCACAGCCCATGTCCTCCCCTTTCCCCACAGGTGTCCCTCTCGGGAGCCACCGCTGAACTACCTGTTTCACCTTGACCCAGCCTGAACAACCTCAATGAAAAAGAGGAACGTTCTTTGTATTAAAAAATAATCAAAATGATATAACTTGAGAAGTAGAAAACAAGAAGAGCATACACGAAACAGAAAGGAATGGAAAGGCTGTCGTTTGGGGTCATCGCACTGTGCCCCATGCCAGTTCGAGACAACAGGCCGCACCGAACCGTGTCGCACAGCACTCTGCATTCTGGAAGGACACGGAGACGCATCTCACTGGGTCTGAGCAACCCCAGCAGAAACAGCTGGGGAGCCAGCCTGCTCTCTCGGCCCCCCAGTGCCGGCCTCCAGGACCTTCCTTCGGAGCCAGCAACTTCTATCTCAGGCAACAATATTCCCTATTTGTGGAGAACGAGCTCAGGAGACACCCTTCAGTCTCTGCATCTCCTAAGAAGCCCAGCTTTGACTCTCATCCGAATAAGACGGGAGACCAGGAGTCAGCACTACCCTTTAGTTGCCAGACCGTGGACCCCAACATTAGAGGGATCTGTCTGCAGGCTGTCTGGTTGACCGAGACCTTGCATAAATCCCCCCGCAGGCAGACTGGGTCCCTTGGAGAGTGAGATACTCTCCTCAGAGAACCAGAGGAAACTGCCTTATGTCAGAGGCAGGGGTGAGGGTAGGGGACAGGGGGACCCCGTCTTCTGACTAGAGGCCTCCCTACGCAGGTGTACTCTAGCTGAAACAGAGCCTGGGGTTGTCTGCATACATGACTCAGGACATCACACTCAAACGGCCACAAAGAGGTGGAAGTCCCTCTGGCCTTTCAGCCTTTCTTCTTCCTTAGGGGCTTCTGCATCTGGGCCCCAATGTCTGCATCCACGTGCCCTAGGAGGTATTGGTCTCTCTCTATTTTTTAATGGATTGCCAAGTTTTGGTGTCAGTTGTGCTGGCCTCTAAAAAGGGGGGCAGATGTTCCACCTTCCTCTGTTTCCTGAGAAAGTGTTAATAGGATTTCTTCCGCATTGGGCAGAATTCTCATAATACAGCTGCTCTGTGTTTTTCTTACCTCCGTGCTTGGAACTGTCCCTCCCTATGTCCCCCAGGCCCTTTCACCCTGGTCAAAGTCCTACTCTTTCTCAAAACCCAGTCCCAAGTGGGGACCAGAACGGTACTGCTGGGGATGGACAGCCCCTGGTATTGGGGACATTCACATTTCCCCACCCTCCCTTGTAAGCACCTGTCACACCTTGTGGTAGGTTCGTCACCCCCATGACACCTGTGCTCCTTCAAGGCAGCGCCCGCTTGTAAATCAGCAGGCTGCACCTTGCGTCTAGCAGAGGACCTGGCACACTCAGCAAGCTCCATCACTCGTTTTTAAAATGTAATAAATAACTGCTATGTGGCACATGGAAATGGTGTGCTACATGGATAGATGCAGAAAATAAAATGCCATTATCTCTGTGCTTATAAAAAGCACATTCTAAACAATCCTAAATGAAAAGTAGAGATTATCAAAGAAAGATAAAAATTACTAATGTGGAAAGTTAGTTTTAATTAAAAGTGTGATGTCAACAATCCAATTAGGGGCTACAGTTTCTTTGTTATATAAAGTCGTGATTTTAATATCTTTTTTACGTTGAGATATCGAAGGACTATTTTTTAGACTATCTAACATAATTACTGAAATGTTTTTCTTTATATAACGTACAAAAGGAAACAGAACCAAAACTGATAACTCAAAGTTAAAGCAATATTGAGCGAAGTTGCTCCCTTAAGAGATTCACTCAAAATCAGCTTTATGTAATTATTGTCTTTACTACTTTCTAGGTCCTCCTACAAACACAAGGATAGATGGAAGAAGGTAAGTCATGGAATACAGAATATTGTTTCAAATTGGATTACCTTCCTAGCCTAGCATGCATATGTGAGAATACATCTTGAATATTGCAGTTCTAGTTATTAAAAAAATAAAATTATAACTTGTTCATAAACCAAGTAAATCCCCCACCTGCCCTTTGTTGGGCTGTTTTAAGGCATCTCCCTTTATTTAATTTTGTACTTTGTGTCCTCCTGCTTAGCATAATCTCATTCTGTGATTACCTTACTATCCTTTTGATTGCAAAGGGCATCTTATTTTTAATGCAATAGCATCCTTCCTTTCTTCAAGGTCGTGTCCTCAATTATACATTTCACCTGAAAAGCTCCCATTTCTTACTCGTGTCATATTTGTCATATTTAATGGCCCTATTATTCAACACACGTCTGACATCGGGTGATCATGATTTACAACATGAATGTGCCTTCTCTCAGCTCCTACTGCCGAGGTGATGCATCAGTTCAGGACCACACTGATTTAACTTACTTAGCCATTCGTCATGCAGCTGCCTTCCCAAAGTGATGCTAAAATACATATAATGAATGTACTTATAAAAATGCATTTATATTTATAAAATATAGATATATAAAGTATATTATAAAATAAAGATACATAAATATATATATTTATTTACTTATTTTTGGTGGATAGAACCTTTCAAGTATATGTGATAATTCCCTATAATGCATATTTCTGTTCTTTCCATTTGTTTTGGGGGGTTTTTTGTTTGTTTGTTTCAGATGGAGGCAACAGAGTCAGCAAAGGAGACTTTTATTGAGTGTGTGTATACACCTTGCTGTTCCTGCCATCTGACCCTGAGTCATCTAATCAAGGCCATTCACCTCTGAGCAACAGGCAGAGCCCAGAACGTCCACCATCTCCTATTCACGTTACAGGTGGGACGTGGCTGGGGACAGGCTAGAGTCAGCTTAAAGTGAACTGGGAACAGTTAACTATTCCCATTGGAAAATGATTCCATTTAAGACCCGATAAGAGACTTCTGAAAGATATAAACGACGGCATTATTTGAATAAAAGGACAGCCCTTCCAGAAGGCATTCGCGTTATGCAACTCCTACCTGTTGAAAGGGGAAAAGGCTAACATCATTTATGTGCATTTCCGTCTATGAAAACGCCTACTCACTCCATGGGAATAATGAACCTCCAATCCAATATCAAATTTCCTTCTTTCGAAAGTAAATGCCTGCCCACGAAGAATGACACATGTTGTCACTCAAGTCTTTAAAGTCTTTACCTCTGAATTAAATGAAATGGTAACCGTGCCTTCAAATTTCAATTAAAAAGCAAAACAAAACACAGAAATCAAGAATAAGAGAAGAGTATTCTGACACTTCAGCCACACCGGTTCATCTCCACATCTATCACCTGCCTATCCTAAGTCATCAGACAATAGCTCAGGTCTGTTAAACCTCAATCTCTAAGAGCAAACATTCTCTGACACACACATGGGCAGAAGATCAAATGCAATTCAAGAGTGCGCCAAATTAAGGCTATTCTACATTTTCCATTCTGGGAGAATCCTGGGTCTTTATAATCCAAAGGCCCCTCTCCAGGTTGGGGCTAGGGACCCAGGAGATCACATAGAAGTGTGCATATACATGTGTGTGTGTGTGCACGTGTGTGTGTGTGTATACACAAATCTATATGTAAATTTTAGCTATTATATCATTAAATTCTTTTAATTAAAGCTTTAAACTTACAAAAGCGCCTTTATGAAGGAATAAAGTCTGGTGGCACACAGCTTGAATGCTCAGCTGTCCCTGGAGGCAAGGTGTCCCTAGCAACTCTGGATTTCTCTCAGTCTTATGTGTTCTTAATGAATAAAATAGGATATTTTGCCTCAGATTAAAAGTTAGAACTTTAATTATATAATTCTCTTTAATACAATTGTCGTCTTTCAATATTACTATTTTATATTCATAGTAATAGATATTTATTAAAGAAAACATTGGCGATTCAAACAAGGGGATAAATAAATGGAAATATCTCTAATACTAACAGGTCACTCCTTTCACAATCGAGGTATCTTCCCATCTTTTTCCTAAAATAAAGAACAAATTGAAATTGAACTATATATCTTACAGTGACATCACAATTAGGATATTAATAAACCTTCATATTAAAATGTTTACTAATTACCAGTAGATGTTTTCTAACTTAGTATTTCTCTCTGTTTCTATGAAGATTCAGTGACATCTTTTGCATATTTGTGTAATGATGTTTTTAGGGTAATTTATCAGATGTGAAACTGATGTGTCAAAGGCGATGCACATTTTAAGACTTAAGGAAGTTTGCCGAAATCTCTCCCGGGGGAGTGGCACCCTGTTCTCTACTGGCAGGATACGCACAAGTTAGTCTTGCTTCACATTATTATTCTTTCCAACTGTTTTCCAAATGTCAAATGGCTGACACCTCAGCTTGCATGTATTTACTATTGGTGAGACTGAGCTTGATTTTATGTTTATTTGTTCTCTGAATTCTACATGCATGTCTTTGTCTATTCCTCTTTGAGATTTCAATCATTTTTTAATGATCAGGAAAAAAAACTATATTTCACGAAAATTAATCTTTTGCCTTTTGGACATGTTTTGAGTTTTTTCCCCAGCTGATACTCTTTTTTTGTAGAATTGCTTACCGTGTGTCTGTGTATTTTTTTAGTTGTAAATGTAAGTTGCAGAGGCAGAAAAAGAAGCACTGGTAAAAGGTGAACTGAGAACTGACCACCAGATTCAGCAAGATGGAAATTACCAATGACCTCGACTCAGAGACCTCGACAAGAGCAGTTTCTGCCCAAGGGGCTGACTGTGACCTCTGCGCATCTCCTGCTGCTCTCATGGCATTAATGACCCCTCGGAGTAGAGTGGTGTGGGCCCACATGAAACTGTGATCACAGAGCACAGACAGCTCTTTCAATGAAAAGAGAGGACTGGGATGGTGGGTAATGGGAAATGGGGTCAAGAGTGTAGTTTGTAAGAAACAGCATGATGGTGGCTGAAGAAGGGAGATTTTTAGGATGCAGGAGAGAACGAGAGAAAAGCCTACCCTTAGAGAGCTGCAAATACCTAAAAACTGGCCAAGAGAAAGGGTCCACCCAAGACAGGAGACCTTCCCGCAGTTCAAAGGCCGAAGCAGCAGGAGGGCCCCAAGCGGGGGTGCAGGAAGGTGGATATCCTATCAGACGTCCTCACGTCGCTTACAACTTTCCAGTGAAATATATTCGCTCAGAGAACTCCCTGTCAATCAGCTCTTCAGGCCGATCGGCATGCTGTGACGACGTCACTATGTTCTTCATCAAGGTTGAGCACATTCATTACAGGATTTATTCCTAAAAACTTGGTAATTACTCAGATCTTGTGAACTGGAGTATGTCTCCCTAATACATTTTCAAATGATCAGATTACAAATAAACCTTGAATCTGTGTATGTTTTTTTAATTGGTCACTTAGAAGACTTCCCAGAGTCTTGACTGTCTCGTTTTGGGTTCAGTTGCATATCCATGGACTAAAAGTTGGGGAAAACATAACTGATTTAAAATTATATTTTGTCGAGGAGGAGAATATTTCATACCTGAACAGAGGGGTGAAAAGTGCATAGTGATGCCCTACAGGGCTAGCATCCAACTTCTTAGAACTAAGACTTCACCTCAAAAAGATGAAATCTACTCTGTGACCATCACAAC
Source organism: Cynopterus sphinx (assembly GCA_030015415.1). Lineage (NCBI taxonomy): Eukaryota > Metazoa > Chordata > Mammalia > Chiroptera > Pteropodidae > Cynopterus > Cynopterus sphinx. The sequence continues at coordinate 2,065,201 of CM057379.1, read as the reverse complement.
CTGAAATGCTTCCTGTGTCTGGTTAGCAGGGCCTGGCAACGGGGTGCAGTCTACCTTGAAACTCACTGCAGTTTTCAATCAAGGCTCCTCTGAGGGACAGATAAGCAGTGCATTCTTCAATCACAGCCCTCCAGCCCATCAGTACTTTTTGAAAATTCAAGTCTTACACCTTTGCTGAATCAGTGGGGAAAAACACATATCAATAGACCGATAATAATTCACCTTAAATCATGACTGTTAGAACTTCATTGAAAGCAGCTTCCTTGAGAAATAAACAAGGTGAATTTTACTAATGAAACAGATTCGCTAAGCTGTGAGATAGAAGCCAAAGGCAGACACGTCTCGAGGTTAGAGTTGGACTTTATTTCCACGCACGAGTAAATGACCTTTGGATCCCAGCACGTGAACCATAAACTATCAGCCAATCCAGTATACCCGAGACATCAGGACTTATTTATAAATTCTGTCACTCTTTTAAATGCTGAATTTGGACCCCTAAGAGCACCGACACATGAAACATATTCAGGAACCAAGTATATAATATAATAACTTTTAGATTCCAAGATGTCACCAGCAATACATCATAAATCTGATGGTGGCTTCTGCTGAATTTTAATCATGTAAACCCTGATAATTGTATATTTTTTAAATGGGAATTTACAAAATAAAATAAATATTGAATTCCATAAGACCCTGTGAAGTATAAAATAAGGCACTATTTTATGACTATAAACGACATCATAAAATATCAAGTTAAGATTAAAAACACTCTTGAAGTAGATGGCAGGTTGTCACCAAGTGTCTTGTAAGCAGCTGTGGACATACAGAAAGCTTAGTGTTTCCTTATATCTCCCCCGCCCCAACACATAATAAAAAATCTATCATCCCTTTCTTTGGTTGATTCTAATGTGTCATTACTGAAAAATAAACATGCTTTTGGAACAAAATGTATTTCAGGCCAGAAACTCTCCCTTAAAAAAAAAAATCAGATTGTGATATGCCTAATAGTCCTGTACAAACAGAGGTGTCCTCGTTTGCCTTCCAAGATTAGCCTGACCATAAAACATTCAATGACAGAACAATAGAACTTTATCAAATGTGTTTCCATTCTCTTTCAAATGGTTCAATAAATATTTATTGAGCGATAAAGACACACTATTAATTCAATCAATATTTGAGTGCCTTGTAAGTTCAAACACATTCTATGATTATCAAGATGATATATACACACTCACGCAGATATAAATATATACATGTGTAAGTACATATACAGAAACTAATAGAAAGAGCAGTGATAACTTTATATAGATCGTATTCCCTTAATGGCACTCAAATTGTATATGCTGGTTAATGGCGATACTAATGCTAATTGATATGTTTGCCGGATCTCTGCTTTCATAGAAACAGGATCCTTGTTAACCATTTTATTAACATTCAACTAGTACTGACTGTCGTGAGCCCAGACGTTGGGACAGTGAACTCATCACCAAGACAGCCCTACTTGCCTGGGGTGACAGGTGACAACTGCGTACAGAGTGTTACTGAGCAGGCTATGACCACCCCAGAGGAGGTGAGCAGGTCCCTGGTTTGTGATATCGATAAAGCAAAACTACGTAAAGTTACAGAAACATCATTTACATCAGCCAGTATTTTATATTTTTATTCATTCAGTCAGTCCATCAGCCAACAGTCAATCGGTCGGTCAAGAAATTCATTCCAGTTATTTTTAATCTCTCAGGGGCCAAGCAGCGTAATAGATTAAATAAAGCAAACTAAATGCCTTTAAATGGACATCTGGGTACATTCACACAAAAAGGAGCCACTACCTGCCAGGGCACATGCATGTAACTGACGTAACTAAATATTTTGATGCATCATTTAAATCGCTGGATGTTAACAATGGATCAATAATATGGTGACGGTGATGGGTTCGGTCCCCATACAGACCAGTCCGTTTCACACAGAGACTGGTTTCAGACGGTGCCCTCAGTGCCGATGCGGCATCAAACAATGCTTTAGACAAAGGCGTTTTATCGAAAAACACAGAAATTCAAGTAAACCAAAGGTGAGATAAAATTAAATCTTTAGAAAAAAATATATGTATATCACTACCTTTAGAAACAGCCTCTGTTGTCTCTGACACGAGGCTGACACACTGAGTGTGAGCATCACAACTCTGCAGCCAGGAACGAGGCATCGCACGGTGTCACTGACAGCAAACAGGACAGAGAACCCCACAGAGAGCCACTATTTCTAGATGACCCACAACTCAGCATTAAAAATTCATCCAGCAGAATATGAACAAATGCACAGTTCTACACGTTTATTTCTTTAAAATGTACAGATCCAGAATCATGCAACCAACACTCTGCTGCATAGAGTGAGAGCATCTATGTGAGAAATTAGGCTGGGGTTCAGGATGTCAAAATTGCTTTTCTATCTTGTAAAAGACAATTCAGTACCCAATGCCTCTCGACTTGGCCTACCTCTTCCCAGGGAGCCTGCTCTGGAATACTAAGTCCATACTGTGAAAAGGCCCTTTGTTTTTGTGACCCGTCCTCCTACTGGAAGGGAATGGGGACAAACACACAAAGACAAGAGGTAAAGCTAAATGGGGAACAAGCTTTGCCAGATAAATTGAGTCTGGAGAAACTATTTGCAAAACTAAATTTTTATGGTTTTCGAGCAGTGCTTTCCAATTTCCTGGACTCAATACTCCAGGTGTTGAAGCAAAGGAAGACATGATATTCCTTTTCATGCTGCCCATAGACTATCTGCCCTCTCTCCTATCACCACCGGCTTGCAAAACAGTAAAGACAGCGAACTTCAAAGATATGTTTTCATTAGAGACATTATTCTATACGTCAGAAATTGATGGACAGCACTGTGAGCCAAGAAAATTCTGGATATTTTGGAAATGAAGAGATTTCTGGAGACAATCTATTCAATGTCCATCCAGCACATTCTCTGTCTAGACATGACAATTGAGAGAACTAGTGCTGAGGAGCTATAGGGAGTTGGGACCTTCAGCGGGGCCTGTGCCCTCTGTAGGCCACTGAGTAACTAAACCCGGGAGCAGACGGGCAGCTCCAAGGCCGAGAACATTCTTGACAGCACCATAAGAAAAGAGGTCCCAGAAGAAGCCAGCTCCGGCTTTTAGTGAACGAAACAGGACGAAGTCTATGCTGTCCTTCCTGGCTCCCTGTGGCCCATCTCTGCAGCCTGACACCCTCTACCCTTCCCATGCACTGTCCCCGTCCCCACCCACCTCTCCACCTGCCTCCTCTCCCAACCTAGGGTCCCGGTGTGGGTCAGCTCTTCTGGCCAAACATTTAGACATTTTTACCCCCAACCAAATCTCCCCTGTTAAATGAGGAACTGGCTTTCCCTGAACCTGGAGAAATTCTTTGAAAAGATAAAATTATACAGTTTTCGAGAACTATATCTTTAAACTTCATTGTCTCACAGTGATACTCTAAGTGTCAGGAAATAAAGGAAAATGTGGTACATCTCTCTTCTCCCAGCTTCGTTGAGCTACACTTTTACCACACACTACTGTGTGAGTTTAAGGTGTACAACGCGAGGGTCTCATTCACAGACGTATTATGACAAAATGGTGACCACAGCAGCATTAGTTCACACCGTCGACACCTCACAGGGTCACCATTTCTTTTCGGTGGTGAGAATATTTAAGATCTACTTTTTTTAGCAACTTCTGAGTGTCCACTACGTTATTATCAACTATAATCACCAGGTTGTACAGAACTTATTCATCTTATAACTGGAAGTTTGTAACCTTTGACCCATGTCCCCCCACCCACACCCCGCACCCTTGGAGGCTACCAATGTATTTTCTGTTTCTGTGAGTTTGGCTTGTTTAGATTCCACACATAAGTGAGAGCATACGGTATTTATCTTTCTCTGTCTGATTTATTTCACTTGGCATCATGTCCTCGAGGTCCATCCATGTTGTCACAGGGTTTCCTTGATTCTCATGATTGAATAATATCTATATCTATATCTATATATAGATATATAGATGATATAGATATAGATATAGATAGATATAGATATAGATATAGATATAGATATAGATAGATATAGATATAGATATAGATATAGATATCAGACCTTCTTTATCAATCCACCCATCCATCCATCTATTGATAGACACTTAGGTGGTTTCCATGTCTTAACTATTAAGATAATGTGATTTTCATGGGAACACCGATATGTCTTTGAGATGCCTGTTTCATTGCCTTCAGATAAACACCCAGGAGTGGGCATGCTGGATTGCATAATTCTCCCATTTCTAATTTTCGAGGAACCTCCATACTGTTCTCCCATAGTGGCCGCACCAGTTTGCAGTCCCACCAACAAGGCACGAATTCCCTTTCCCCACATCCTCACCAGCACTTGTTATCACTTGTCTTTTGGACGATGACAGCCATTCTAAGGAGATACTGATATCTCACTGTGGTTTTGATTTGCATTTCCCTGATGATTAGTGATGTCGAGCATTGTTTCATGTATTTGTTGGCCACTTAGATGTCTTCTTTGGAAAAATATCTATTCGGGTCCTTTTCACGTTTTTTAATGGGATCATTTTTGGTTTTTGCTAGTCAGCCAAATGAGTTCCTTGTAAACTTTGGATACGAACCCTTCATTGGATATAAAATTCACAGATATATTTTCCCCTTCTCTTCATGCTGCTCCAGAGGCTGTCTACATCTCTCTCATATTCCTGCTGGGTCATAAAAGGTAAAGACAATCCAGCGAACCAGGGCTGAGAGAACCAGTGAACTTCAAATCTGGGTTCTTGTTAGACACCATTTGCGTAACAGAAAACTTCATTTTAGAAGAATGTATGTATTAGAAGAAGACACTGGCATCCTGCCTGACATTTCTACTGGGCTGTCTGAAAGTTGCCCAAGGCATCAAATCTTCAAAATATCACTCCTGGTTCTTCCTTCCAACTTGTCTGCCCCAGCCTTTCCCCCCCCCACCCCGAGAGAAGAGTGTTTCACCCTGTTACAAGGGCCAGCGAGTTATTCTGGACTTTGCCTCACCCCTCAAATCTCGTCCAATGAGATGAACTTGTTCTACTTTAAAAACACAAGATGTGTCTAGACAAGAACTACCAGTAGAAATGCAAAGCCTTACCAAGGATCAGAAAAAAATCTTAATAAATAAAGAGCTACCCCATATTCTTAAACAGGAAAGATTATTATTGCGAATCTATTATTATCTCCAAATTAATTCGTAACTGCTATGCAATGCTATGAAAACTTATAAAGGAATTTACAGAAAGTATTTCTCAAGTGATCCAGAAATAACTTGGAATGAATAGACAAAGAAACATATAATAATAGAATAATGGAAAATGATTGGAATTGTCAAAAACTCGAAACAAAAAAAAATGAAACTAAAATTTTAAAAAATATACAAAAGCTCTTTCTCCTAGAAATAGCACTTGGACTTTATTCTATGAAATAGGCAGTGAAACAGTGGCAGACTGGAAACCATTCAGATGATGCACAAGAAGGGAATGTTATGACACAGAGGGTGGAACAATATGCAGTCGTTATTGTTAGAAGAATATCATCTATTATAATCCTGCTTTTGTGAAGATATAAAGGGTGTGTGTGTGTGTGTAGATACACACGCATATATATTATGTATAAAGCAGACACTTGGTTTGAAAGTTAAGAGTAGTTATCAGTGGAGGGTTGGCTAATTGGTCATTTTTTTTTTCATTTGTGCCTTTTGGTTGGGTTCCAATTTCTCTGCAAAAAAAGCATAGATTACTTTTGCAATTGGGAGATAAATTAATGCCATTTGTTAAAATTACCAGAAAATGCAAATCCAGTCATGAAAGTAGCTGTTCACTTGAGGCGATTTTACTGGAATAGAGGAAGCCAAGGAGGAGGTGGATTTGCCCACTTTCTTGCTTTTGCCTCATGAGGACAATATGGGACAGTTAAGTACTGTGGGCTGATTGAGCTCTGGCAGTTGTTTACAAGGCTATTTAAAATTCAGGTAACCTTTCCTGGACATGAAATATCCAAACATTTTTGGAAGGTGTTATTTATGTAAGCAGTCATTTCAGCGTTTGGTTTCCAGCGAATTTGTTTAAGACATGGAGAGTTTAAATGTTTGGCCTGAAGTCACAAATAGAGTTTCTGCCATTGAGTCTGAATCTACAGCATTAGGAGGATTTTAGTTGAGCCACAAGATACAAATTGAGAGCAAGAATTTTCTTTCTCCTAGTCTGTTAACCTTTTCCTTTTCAATTAACAATCTTTCATTACTGGCAGTAGGATACTGTTTTCCAAAGGAGGCAAATTTTATAACAGCAAAACTAGAGAAACCCTAATACAATGTTAGTTTTTAAAAGCAATCACAAAAGCATCTTTGCAAAGACCGTAGAAATGAATATATATTTTTTATCATTTGTTGTCAAATTGATATGAACTTGACAATAATTATTCAAGAATACCTTTTCTTCTCTCCCCTAGGTCAACCCTGAGCTAGCCAGGCCACACACCTTACTGTCCTCAGGCAGGTCCCCTCACCTGGAGTCATTAAGTCAGATTTTCATGCACCATTTCCTGCAAGTCCCATGTCTTGTCGCCTTATTTAATTCTAGTATCTTCCATCCAGCCCATCGAAATGAGATCCTTTTTGCCAGATTCTTCTCAAGTCTGTTGACTGATTTGTTGGCCTTAAGCACAGGTCTATTTCTAATCAAACTAGGATCATTAATATTTGTTCCTCTTCTCCCGAATAACAATCACACTCCTCCCCATAATCACCCCCATGTGCAGATCACTCACGGGTATTTTTATAATATTTTTTAAAAATGGAATGTTTATTCAACTCTTCTATTTATAGAATTATGGTTTACAGAGCAGTAGGGGTTTTTTGTTGTTGTTTTTATGCTTTTTGTTTTTTCATCTTTTATTCTCATGAAGCTGCAGCATTCTAGCTAATCCAAGTTCACTTACCTGGCATTCTCTGTTAGGATAGTTGGAATGGTAGCCAAAATGGAGAACTCACGACCCCTCAGCAGTGTTCACCACCACCACCTTTCTTTAGAGCTTGGCTGTCGCTGATACTTCTTCCATCATCTTCCCACCCTCCATGCAGTCCTGTCCTGTCTTTGAAAGAACTGTCTCCATGAAACATTCTTACTCCTTCAACCTAATACGATCCCCTCCTTTTCTGAATCCTCATGATTTTGTGTGTGTGGTTGGGGGGGGGGGGAGAAGGTAAGGAATTTTCCTTTATCTAGAATGTTAAAACACAGAGACTCATGCACAGCTCATTCCTTTTCTGAGGTGTGTCTTACTCCCTGTGGTGCTCCCAGCATAAGGTCATCTGTGTGATGGATGGAGTGTGAGAATGTGGCTTTGAGATGAAATGCATCTGGCTCTGTACTGTGCCCCCATCAACAAAGAGCTGTGGCCCCTCGAACATCACGAAGCCTCTCTGAGCCTCAGTCCCCTTAACTGTAAAATGGGGACGTGGTGACAAGGGCAAGGCACACAGAGTGGCATGAATCGATTACCCCTTCTCTCTTCATCACAGTGCAGTGGGCACTGAACAGACCCTCACGGAACTGATAGCATCAAGATGTAAAGGACTTTGGCAGTCCATACTCTGGGGGGAAACCAAAGCATGGTACGCAGTCAATATAAAGATAAGGACTGTCCTTGGCAGCTAGCACCAATTACATAAGCATCTTTATTAAAATAATTGTTTTTATCTCGAAGTCATGGACAGGCCCAGCCCTTCTGGGTACCACAGTCCTTCACTTAATTCCCCTCTCTGTCATCTCTGCAATCCACCTTTCTCCTCTTAAGCTTACTGCGCACAGTAGGGCTCCTCCCCACCTGCTCACTGTTTTCCTCATCACCTGGAGAGGGCTGCTTGCTGCAGTAGCTGCTCACCTGGCATCCACTCGACCAACGAGCAGAGCCACAGGTGCCAAAAAATGTATTTAATGTCTATTTTCTCATCTGACCACACATGGGATTAAATCGAGATTCCCACTTAATAGAAAATTGCCATTTACACCACAAACTCCCACCCGATGCTAAAAAGAACTAAAACGAAGCAGAGGAAGTGTGAAAAATACACCCAATGTAATTTTATCAATTTGCTTATTCAAAAGTCACTCCGGAATTTTTAGGTATTCTTTAGAACTGCCATCATTTACTATGATAGTTTTAAATTGTCATTAATAAAATATCAAGTAATTTAATTTTTTAAAATAATTTGACTTTTTACAGCTACCTTTGACATTCTGCATTTTTTATCTAATGAGGGAATTATTTCCTATGAGAGCGATGAAGCATTCAAGACATTAGTTATTAACTTCAGCAAACGTGAATAAAAGAGCAATACTGGGAATGCCACTTAATCGAGACATTAAAACTTGGCGACTGACCTTGCATTATCAATCAGTAGCTGAGAAACACAATTTGGGGACTGACATGTTTGTCACTTTCATCTGCCAGTATTTCTAAAACATTTCCATTAATTAGTCTCAGAGATTTATGACTCTCTTCCAAGTGTTGTTCAATTGCTACTTGAAAATAATAAGGTTAGACTTGCGAAGATGCAGTGTTTGGGTTTTTCTGCTTTTGTTAATTAAAACACATTAGGCCTAATCAAGCCCTCAGCAGCATTTTTCAGTCAACCCCAAGCTGCTAGTCAACTGGCTCTCCATAAAGAAGAGACAAGGAATGTCAACAAACCACTATCATAATGTGTAGATGCCATAAATCAACTGATAAGAAAAGCACTTTACCAAGCCATACATTTTTAAAAATTTTTTTCCATTATTAGTTTCCAGTATACAGCCGTTACATTAACACCGACTGCATTCTGTCCATTCTTAATTCTTGCTAATAGTTCAAATCATCATTTCTGGGAGATTTTGACAATGTTCCAAATATTCAAGAAGGATGATTTCTATTTAATGTATTTTCACATCAGAGATGCTCAAATATGAGATCTTCATAGAAATAATATTTTTAATTAGCAACCAAATATTCAAGAAGGATGATTTCTGTTTAATGTATCTTTATATCAGAGATGCTCAAATAAGAGATCTTTATAGAAATAATATTTTTTAATTAGCAAGCAAATAATGTTTCAAATGTGAATTGAAATCTAAACACGGAAACATTTTTTAAGTTGCTGGAACAGTATAACCAGCATTCATTACTTAAATGAAGTCACGACAAAAATAAACTCAAGGATTTACCTAATAAATCTCCACTTGAAAATGAGAAGGAAATTTTTTTTAGATCCAAGTTTAATTTTTCCATAGAAAGTAACACACAAAAGAATAACTCAACTAAATTCTCAGCTCTTTTTAAAAACACAGTTTGATTAGCGTGGAAGCCGCACCTAGTTAGTTCTAAGACGTGCCAAAGGCACATATGCGGAAACATAATCATAGCTTCAAGGCAGCTTATAAAATAAATAAAAGCTATGGAAGGCAAAATACACTGAATTACCGCACTACTATGAATATAGCTAAAGGGCTGCTTTTTGATACTCATCATAACTGTAAGATATTTAAAATGTAAATTGTAGGGATTTGATATACATACATCAAATTATCCAAGGATTCCCCCATCGACTTAATTTACATAACCATCACCTCACATATTTATCTTTGATTTTTGTTGAGGACATTTAAGTTCTCTCTTAATAAATTCCAATTATGTAATACGATGTTATTAATTATAATTGCCACCTTATACATTAGATCCCAGATCTTATTCATGTCATAAAGTTTGTGCCCTTTGACCAACCTCTCCTTATTCTCCCTCTACCCCTGACTCTGGCAACCACTTTTCTACTCTGTTTCTATGAATTTGAGGGTGTTTTTTTCTATTCCACATGTAAGTGATATACCATGCAGCATTTATTTTTCTCTTTTTGGCTTATTTCAATTCGCATAATGCCCTTAAGGTCCATCCATACTATCCCAAATGGCCACATGACAGAATGGATTTTCTTCTTTCTCATGGCTCATAATATCACATTGTGTGTGTGTACATAGGTATCTCCTTTATTCATACATTTTTGCTGTCCATATTCTTTATCCGTTCATCCATACATGGATTCAGGTTTTTTTCCATATCTTGATTACCGTGAATAATGCTGCAATAAATAGGAAGTACAGATATCTCTTTGAGAGACTGATTTATTTCTTTTGGATACATACCCAGAAGTGGGATTGCTAGATCATATGTTAGTTCTATTTTTAATTTTTTCAGGAGCCTCCACACTGCTTTCCACAATGGCTGCACCACTTACATTTTCCCACAAACAGTGCACAAGGGTTCCCTTTTCTCCACATCCTCACCAATACTTATCTCTTATCACTTTGATGATGGCCATCCAAACAGATGTGAGGTAACATCTTGTTGTGGTTTTGATTTGCATTTCCCTGCTGATTAGTGATGTGTGAGCATCTTTTGATGTACCTGTTGACCATTTGGATGTCTTCTTTGGAAAATTGTCTATTCAGGTCCTTTTCCCATTTTTTAACAAGATTGTTTTGCTATTTTGCTATTGAGTTGTATGAATCCTTTCTAGTAAGTCTCCCAGTAAGTCTCTCTCTGCAGAGGTGGGAACATGCCTTCCTCCCAGCCCAGGATGCACTGTGGCGACCTATAAACGTGCAGGAAAGAGTGGGCTGCAAGGAGCCAGGTGTCTGCCAGCAACATGGAGCATCCCAACCAACTCTGGATTCCTAACTCTGGATGTCTCTGAGGTGCAGTAGAGACAAACCTCCCTTTAAGTTCTCCTTTTAAGTTCAGTGGATGCTAATTTTAAATGATAAGAAATGATACTTGAAGAAACAGCTTCAAATGCACATCACCTTCCTAAAGCCCACTCATCGCCACATCCAGGTCTTTCTTTCAATCAGGTATCTCCTCCCTACCTCCATCTAAAGAAGAAGAGACTAGGAACAGCATAATTATTCATGTAGAAGATGCCAAGTCTACAACAACAAAAAAAATAAAATTTAAGCCGAGTGAAAGTAAAACCATTAACATGCAAAAAGAAAAAAACAACCCCAAATGAACCTGTATTTAGGTTGTTGTCCTTCTTGGCACCTTCCTTTTGAAGATGCTTCTAAGAAACATGCTAATTGTGACTACTTATCATCAGGCTCCTGAAACATTGGTAGGTATAAACTTCTAAAATTATAACTCAAGAGTTCTAATTTAGATAATGCTGAATATTTATATTTTAAGCTAAAGAAAGGAGAACAAAATTTATATAAATTTATATCTTATGTAGCTTATATTTTATAGTAAAAAAGCCAAGTAAATGTTTCCATAACACGATATGTAAGGAGTCCCTGCTTATCAATTGTGCTAATTATAACTTGAGAAGGCATAAATAGGCCTGCAAATGAAATAGAATTACACCTTCGCTTTTGCAAAGAAAAATTACCTCTTAAATTACTATGAATAGTGCATTCAAGTTATTTAACTTGTAAATGTTGTATGCCACGTCTAGAATTTTCTATTTATTTTACATTTACATTCCCAAATAAAGAGCTCATTTTACTTTGAGGTCAAATCAAGAACATACACTGATCTCAACTAGGAAGTTGCCAATACTTTCCTTAGAAAAATGCAGCCATTTCAAAATTCCTGCCACTGAAAAGGACCACCTGCTGAGAGGCTAATTACTTTTTTTAAAAAAATCTCAGTTTCTCCAAAACCAGAGCTGGGGGAAGTTTGAGGTGAACAACTAGAATAAAAAAAAAAATGACAATAAATTTTACAATTAGCATGTGTACATCTATGAAAATAAACACTAGCTTCAAGAACCCTGACTCTTTCTGGCTACTTGGAATGGTTTGGAGTATGGTTCAGCTGATGTTCACTCTGTCCCATCCCTTCTGTGGGTAGAGACATTTCTGGTCCCACTTGCTGGTCTTGGGCTTGGCCATGTGACTTGCTTTGGCCAATAGACTGCTAGTGGACAAGACGGGGAAAGTGGCTTTAAGCATCCTTGCACATCTCGCATGGTCCTTGTGCTCTGATGATCCACCACGAGAAAATTCCCTGAGCGTGTGACACTTGGAGAATGCGAATGCATCAGTGGGGCAGGCCTGAATTCACCTGCACCCAGGAGCAGGGCCAGCCAAGGTCAGCCAGACCTCCGCCGACCCACAAGAATCTGGGTGAGAAACAGATTCTTCATGATTTAAGCCATTGAGCTTGGGGTGATTTGGCAGTAAGTGTAATTCCACCCACCTGAACACTTCTTTTCAGGCTGTCTCAAAGTCAGTCTCACCTACGTCTTTCCACAGAGACCTACATAGCCTTTGCCTTGTGCATCAGGAAGTCTTAAACGAAAGTCTTTGCCGTGATATCTAGCCTTCTGTGACTGCTTTACACTTGTCTGATAATGGTATTATCTCTGTCTTGTCTTGTCAAGCTCTCTGGGGGCATAGAGTTTGTCTTTTCTTTCTTTAGACAGAAGAGTCATTTAACCTATGCTACCTAGAAGATTAGAACTTCTGAACAGAAGAACTGAAGTTCCAACCAGATTGGCAATACCACAGAATAACGTGTCTTATTTTTCCTAAACATATGTGGGGCAAAGCACAAAAGAATGCCTCTAAAAATATAAATTATGTGTTATTTGAATACTTCTGATCCTAGTTCATTAATCACCCCCTTTCATTCCACATTAGCAAATAATCTGAAAATGCAAGTACTTCTCCTAACATAACTATATAAAACAGTTTATTAATGACACTAATAATTTAAAGCATCATGGGAACTGCTCAAAACCACTATAATTATTGTGAATAAGATAAAGGTCTGTATTAGTTTTTGGTCCAAAGCTCATTAATCAAGAACATACACAAACACTCTCAGAACTCAAACAGCAGCAGAGCAATACCAGGGCACAAAAGGTCACTAAAGGCTGTCCCTGATGATACTACCATCCCCCTGGAGTCCCTGAGGACACAATCAGCTGGGCGTGAAACCAGTGGGAACTTAGGCGGCACACAGGTCATCGTTCAGAAGACTATCTTCTAGAAATTGCACAGGAAATCCAGAGCTGAAAGCAAGAAACCTACTCTTGAAATAAAAGGCATGTTTTTCCTTGTTTCTACTCAGTTTGCTTTATATGTTTTTATTGGTCACATTTTGAGGTTTCTTGGAATTTTGCAAATACGGTCTTCTCACTGATCACAGGGGTGACTCGGTGACTGTGAACATATCGTGTCCTCTTGAATCGGCTAAGCCATACTTCTCAGCTCCAGAGACAAATCAGAAAGCTTCTGATATGAATGGACTGCAGGAAAAGGACCAGAATTTCTTAGCCAAACCTATTCGGTCTTGATCTTGATCCTGATCGTGGGGTAGAGTGGACTGTTTCACATTATCTCCTGCCCATGTCTTCTCTCCTTGACAATATAATTTTACATCTTCCCCCATGAAGAGGTGGGGTCCTTCTTTCTAGACTTTGAAGCTGGGCCGGGTGGCCAAGAGAAATGGCAGAAAGGGTACTGGGCCAGCCCTGAGGTCATGCTCCCACTCATTCTCTCAGAACCTTGTGAATGAGCCTGGAGCAGTCTGGGGAGCAAGGAGAATCACAAAGATGACGCATAAGGCACCATACTGAGGGCACCCCTGCCCTTCAGCCCCAGCTCACCAGCAGCTGACCACAGACTCACACAGAAGCCCAAGCAAGATGAGAAGAAGTGCCCTGTTGAGCTCATAGAGTTGTTACAAGACACTAAATTCTGGAGTGGTGTGCCACAATATCAAAGGTAATCGATATGCCAGGTCCTCATCCAAAACCTCAGATACAATCGGTTTCTTGACAATAGGAAGCATCGATGGAGAATATGAAGGTGCGTGTCAGGTACGAATATTCTCTGAACAAATTTCAACATTAGCATTTCACCAGCTGCAGCAAGATCAGAACCACCTAGAGCTAGATAAACACAGATTCCTGGGGCCACCCACTGAGTTTCCGATTCAGTTGTTCTGGGGTGGGGCCTGAGAATCTGCTTTTCCGACAACTTCCCAGGTTTAGCTAATGTTACTGGGCTGGGTGCCACACAGGGAACCTGCTCTATTACATGACCAAGTGTGTCGTAAGCTAAGATCCCTTTACAGAACACTCGTCTTATTAAGCTAAAAGAATAAACGCATATCTTTTAAAAATCCAATTAGAATAGGGAGGCCTATTATATCTCAACATAAAGAAAAAAGGAATTATATTTGTTATTCAGACGTGCGGGGCAATATGAACATTAGAATCAAAAACAATAGATGATCTCACCTGGGGCCACCAACACGCCATGAAATACCCCCAATACACTCACTATTTTATAGTTGTATTTAAATCCAAGGCTTTTTTCTTCAAGTGTAAAGAATATGAGTCACATTTAAAATTACAGCAGTAATAAACAGGGTTTCGACATACTATTAATATTTAAAAACTTGAAATCTCAGCAAGTGGAGTATTTATGTCTTCCAGCCTGATCACAATAATATTTCACATATATTCACATTGCTGATGCCATCCATGGCTGATGGAGTGTCTACACTTTCATTTCAAATGTCTTCCTTCAGTAAGTTAAATATATTTGCATTCTCTGAAGCTCTGAGTTTTATTGGCAGAAATTCCTGACTTTATTTCAAGCAAATAAAACTATTTCCATCCAGTCTCCTACAATCTATGCATTTAAAAGTTCATTAGTGTATAATGAATCCCTAAAGACACAGAACTTTTCAATAAAAATTTATCTTGCTCAAATCAATATCATTTGTAATTTAGAAAACTGACTTACTTAAAAAAATAAACATTTTTGTGTTATGTTTTCAGTTCAAATTAATGATTAATGCTCCAATTTAAGACAAGTTTAAATTCATTATAGGCACTATAAATTCATTCAAAGCAAATGTTATCTGTAATGGGATTCCTCTTCTTTGCATAGAAACTATAAAATATTTTATCTCAAGCCCTATTTGCTCAAGACAAGAGTAGCAGAGAGAATTTTTATTTATCTTAAATTTTATTTCTACTGTTTCCTAATCACTCATATAGCTTATATACTATGCAAATATAGTATATACATTCTTACTACATTATAAAATTATATAATACTATATAATTATACAGCAATAATATGTAAAATATATAATATACATTAATAATCATTAATGAGTAATTGCATAATAAAATATATAACTGATATGACATATGTTTCATATTTTATATACTACACGACATTGTAATAACATAAATATTTTATATTACATAAATGGTGATTATTTTTTTAATTGAATATGCTTTTATATAATTTCAGTCCCATGTAATGAGTGATATCACATCTACTGGAGACTTCTCCCTTAAATGTCCATAGTTTAAGAAACTTTTCAGCAGAAGCCTTACATATTTTAGTGGAATAATATATAATAATGCACCTCTCAATTCAGACAGAATTTTAGATCTCAGTCTGTCTCCTATGATACGGTAGGATACGTTCAGCTTCTCTTCCCTGGCAGTAGGTCGACAGAGATAAGGATGTAAGCATGGCTGTTATAATTCATATAATTTTAGGTTTTTGTATTACTCTTAAATGAACATTCATAGCATTACATATCACCTAGGAAACATGGCAGGTAGAGTGAAAGTGCTTGTGGTGAAAAAAAGAATGAACCCTATTTCATGGGGGGGTGAGGGGAATAAAATGTTAAAACTTCCTTGCAATGCTGTTGAAAGTATACTCCAGAACCTTATACATATTGCAGTCTATCACATGAAATGACTAAAAAGCACAAAAGATGCTCAATGCATAAGAAGTATTTATCACAGTATAATTATAAAAATGAGAAAGAAACATTAGGAATAACCTAAACATCTAACAATAGAGGAAGAGTTAGGTAAACTTTGTGGGAAACAATTCATGCGTACAGAGAATGTTAAATACGGGTGGAAAAGTCACGCCACTAAAAGGGACACGTCAGTGCCGAGGACAGTGTCAGCCAGGGCCATTCGGAACGGGCGGGGTCAACTCTGCAGGCGGGGAGCATCTTTGATTTATTTTCCTCATCACATGTGAATGGACTTTTATTATAATTTTTGTAAAGTTATTTTCCTAGCGTGAATGAATGAATGCCTCTCCTATACAGAGGGTGACAGATTACGTAAGGACAGATATGCTGAGCAAAGTTTGGAAGTGGTAGATAAACAGCTACAGGAACAAGGCCACAAAGTAGGAATTAGGGGGAAATTGACCCTTAAAATTTCTTAAATATCTGAAAACTGTTTTCTTTACCAGGAGTTTGAAAACTAAATACTCTAAATGTCTAGCTGGCTATTTTCAAAGTGGAAAGTCAATTGCTTTTCCTCCCAGTTTCTATAGTCAGCTATCATTGATCTCAACCAGAGAATAAAGACCTTCCGTTTTACTTTTATTTTTTTGTGTTTTATTTATTTATTTATTTATTATTTAGTTAGTTAGTTAGTTAGTTAGTTAGTTAGTTAGTTAGTTAGTTAGTTATTGCTATTCACGTTCAGTAGTATGGCCTGACAGTGGAGCTGGCTTCTATCTGTTGTCCCTGTTTAGCTTGTCAACAGCACATGGACAGAGTCCTGCGTGTGAACAGCTAAGACACGGGAGCATTTCTGTTTCCCGAAGTATTGAAACAGCTATCACGCACACTGAAAACTTACTTGAAAGGGCTCATTTTAAGAAGAAAGAACGTTTTGTGTTTAGCCTATTTCAGCGAGGTTGGGAGGCAGCATTTTAAAATGAAATAGGGCTGGGCTGTTTTGGGACAGAAAGTGTGAATTAGCAGATTTGTTCCAGGAGTTCCTGAACTTGAGAAGATGACCAGCAATAATGAATGAATATGCTCAACGCCAAGACTAAGACTGGATGAGGCCTTAGACAAGACGGAGGAAGGGACGTTGGGGAACAGGGGGAGGCCAGCCCCAAAGGCACCCACCCAGGGGAACAGCCAGGCACTGCAACCCCCTCGAGGACAGAGGACAGTCACCACTGCCAGGTTCTGTCCTCACATGTGGCATTCTGCTGCACCTTTAATTCACGCTCATGACAACGCCTTTGATGCAGGCAGGACAGAATTTTTAAGTCCCCATTTAAAAGAAAGCAACTGAAAGGTGCAGCTGTGGGAAACCACGACCAGGGAGACCCTGTCCCTAACCCAAGCCTCAGTGGACCAAGGCCCCAATGCCCCCAGGCAGGACAAGGGACGGGTAGTGTGCACAGGCAGTCTTGGGAGTGGGCCTTCGAGGCTTCACCCTCTGGTGGGTAGCCCCTTCCGTGGGTAGCATAGACCCTCCTGGAAATGTTTCTAAAGGCCCAGGAGGTTCTGCTGCAGACACACCTCCCTCCCCAGGAACTCTGGCTCACTAGGGTACCTTCCTGTATTTACCCTCCAACCAACCCTTCGAGTCACCTGTGAGTGCGAGAGATTTAGCTCCAGGCCTGGTACAATACAAGGTAGCACCTCACCCCTTGGCGTTGGCCATGGAGGCCCAGAAGCCTGTTGTCTGCGCACTGTGCCCCTGCCTTGCCCCCAATCTCCCCTCCCTCTGGTGAGGCCATTCTCTACTCTCAGCCTCCCCTGCAGCTCCCTGACAGCCATCACTCTGCAGGACCAGTAAGCACCCACCTGCTCCCACTACATCTCTGTTGGAGCTAATGTTAGGAGAAAAACAGATGGAGGGAGCCTAGACTCGAGGTGGAATACACAGATGATGCATCATAAAAGTGCACCCCCCTGAAACTTACATAATGCTACTAACAAATGTTACTGCAATAAATTTAATAAAAAATAAAAACGGACGAACAAAAAGCCCAAAAAATAAATAAATAAAATGAGGCCGGGGTGGGTCTGGAGATGACGGATCCCAGAAGTCACCTGGGACCAGCATGGACCTGGCAAAGGCTTGGAAGTCCACATCCTGTTCCCCTAAACCAGGTCCTAGAAGTGAAGGCCCCCTACAGAAGCATACTCCTCCTGTTAGGAGTTACGCGACAATCTCCTTCATCTTTGGACACAGCGATGGCCATGGCCAGTGCAGGACATAGGTAGATGAACTTTCATGAACAGGACAATCCAAGCCAGAGACATCGAGAGCCTGAATTAGGGCAGAAATGGTGATAGTAGAGATGGTGAGGATGGGAGACAGCCCAGGGACCTCAAAGAGCTCAGGAGACTATCCCCGAGAGCACTTCTGGTGGTGTTTCCCCCAAACAAACTAAAGGCTGTAGAAGCTTCTGAGTAAGGGCTGGTTGGCGGGCACCGAATATGTTCAACTGAGTATGCTTAGCATTGAAACTAAAAGGGCGATGAGAGAGTATATAAATATGATCTGCTCTAAAAACAAATATATACATCTATGTCTAGATATAGATAGATACATAGATAGATGATATAGATATAGATATAGATGATATAGATATAGATGATATAGATAGATATAGATGATATCGATATAGATAGATATAGATATAGATTAGATATAGATATAGATATAGATGATATAGATATAGATATAGATGATATAGATATAGATGATATAGATATAGATAGATAGAGATAGATATAGAGATAGAGATGATAGAGATAGAGATAAAGATAGAGATACAGACGATAGAGAGAGAGACAGAGACAGAGACAGAGATAGAGATAGATAGACGAGATAGATGAGATAGAGAGAGAGAGAGAGAGAGAGAGAGAGAGATCTCCTGCAGGTAACAAAACAAGTGACAGAAACTTAGTATCCTTAAGAATTCAATGATGAACCACAAAATAAAAGGTCAGAGCCAGTGGCTGCTAGCGACTTTCAGCAGTGCTTATCAGAACAGGGAACCAATAAAGCCATGAGAGGAAACTAAAGGTATCATTCAAGGATATTCATATAAGGCAACAACAAGACAAAATATAATCATGTTTAAGTGCCAAAAGAAACCATCTTCCCTTAATGAAGGAAGGAAAGAAGGAAGGGAGGGTGGGAGAGAGGAAATCATGGGGTGAGCAAGGAAGGAAGGAAAGCAAAACAGACAGCATGGGAAGCCCATGTATACACGTGTATGTGCATGAGTCCACACGTGTGCTTATACATGGCAGAACCAAAACCAAGAATATTGAACATATTAATAAATCTGAATGATTTATCTACCTATTTAAAAACGTAGTTCCATGCTACAATACGATAACTATTCCATAAATAAGAGATTCTTAAAATATCCAAGAAAGGTTAAAATAAAAGGAATTGTGAAGGGATAACAAAAGAATAAGCAAAAGCAATAAAATTTAACCTAGGGTTACAACTTTGGGATCAGATATGGTGGAATGTGGGACAAAAATTTAAAAGCAGACAAATCCAGACACATTACAATGCTGGACTCCACAACGAGCAATCAGAATAGTTACTTAAAACTGATTATGTTAAAACAGTCTATGGGATTCATTTCTAAAGATGTCAAAAAGGCAGTTAACAAAATCGAACAGTTCTTCATAAAAAATTTAGTAAGAAGGAACCGATAGGTGCTTACTAAACACTGAACATAATTATGTAAATAAAAATAGGAGTCCAAATGCCAGGAGCTTACTTAATGAAGAAACACTGGAGAAAGTCTTACTGAAGTGAGAAAAATGACATAGATGCCAGTTGTCACCGCTGCTGCTAAACATGGTGATGGAAGTACCAGACAACGCAATGAGAAAAGAGAAAGCAATCAGAGGCATAACACTTGAGGGCAAAATATAAAAAGTTTTTATGCAGATAAAACTGAAAACTCAAAATTCCATAACTGACTTTTGTAAAAAAAAAAATTAAGTTAAATAGGATGATATAAATTTAACCAAGAAAGATCAATAAACCTCATTTATAACAAATATGGAAAAAAAAACAGAAGATGCACTAGAGGGAATAAGCTCTCATTTATGATAAAAAGAATTGAATGACAAAAAAAAAATGCAGCACCTAGGCCAATAAATGAGGTTAAGTCCCAAACATCCATGCAAAACTGAAAACACTCCTGAAAGAAAAAGAAGTAGACATGAATAAAAAAAAAAATGTATCATTTTCTTGGATCACAAAGCCTCAGTTCTCCATAGGTTTAGTTATAATTTTCACGCAATCCCAATAACAGCAATGCATATTTTTTTTCCTGGAGCTAGAAAAGTTTGTTATAAAGTAGAGACACTGTAAAAGATCTACCGGATAGTAAAGCATATTAAAATATGCCCAAAATTAAAACAAAGAGGTCTGGCACCAAAAGAGAGCAATAGGAGAGAACAGAGGGGAAAATGAACCCTGAGCGAAGGGGAGGTTTAGCAAAAGAAAACAGTGGCGTCTTGTCCACTAATAGCGTTGGCCCAGCTGGGCAGCCACTTGGAAAAAGACAAAGCACGTCACGTCTTCCACCAAGATAAATGTCACACGAGCCAGTGATCCACACATAGAGATGAGCTCACCAAGACGTATACCCCCAGAGTGGCAGGGACTTCTTAAGTATACCACCAAGTCTAGAAGCCTTAAACCATGACTGATTAATTTAACTACATAAAAATTTAAGATTTAGCTTCTGTCTGCAAGGAACCACAGGAACCCTCACCAGGGAAGGAACAGACTGGGGGAAACATTTGCACCTTGTTTCAAAGGCAAATTACTAATAAGCAAAGAACTCCTGTGAAAAGAATAAAGTAATGCAAACACGGGCAAATCTAGGAAGGGATAGTTGAGAGAAGAAGAAATTGAAATGTTTTTGGAACATACGAGCACACTTACAACAAAAGGAATGCGTGTTAAACCTGCCTTCAGATGCCATTTCTGCATGTGTCTCTCTGTCGGCTGGCAGATGGCAAAACAGGCATACGCCTGCACGGCTGACAAGGCCGTGTGGTCCAGAGCGAAGAGGCCAGACCGTTCTTTGCACAACTGTGCTTATCCCTGGCCCTAAAAGTCCTGTTTCTAGGAGGCTACCCGAATGATACGGTGGCAAAAATGTACGAAATCATTCATTGTGGCATTATTTATAATACTAGAAGACCTATAACAACTCCAACGTCCATCAGCAGGAATAGTTTATAAATTAAGGTAAATACATGATATGGTACATGCAGCCAAAAAGAAAGCTGCATATACTGATATAAAATGTTAACTGTAAGTCATAATTTGGGAAGGAGGGGTAATTGAAAAGAAAAAAACTCAGCCAAAAGGGGTTGGAAGGAACATGGCTAATCAACAGGGATGAGGGAACTTCTGAAATTCCTTTGGGATGGATGGATGGATGGATGGATGCATGGATGGACAGACAGATAGAGATATATCTGTACAGTTATAACTTTGGAATTAATTACATATTTAAAAGTCCAATTAAATTTTATAAAAACAAGAATCTCTGAAAACTGAAAACAAATTTAATCTATCTAGATATCAGGTAGAATCATAAACGTACCGGAAAATATTCCTAGAGCCTTAGGAACACAGCATTTTGATTTCATGCATTTAGTGGATGTGTTCTTAGAATAAAGAGAGCTACAAAGAAAGCGTAAAACTCACTCGGTGCTCTTATCATTCACTGATGTTTTTAAAAACCAATATTATATATAAACATACGGATGTGTCTATACAAGGGAATAATGTTTCAGGTTGTGAGAACACAGACATTCAGTGTAAGAGTAGGAGAGCATATACTTGCTAAAATCAAAGCAACAACCTTGTAATTTTGACTTTAAGAAATATCACTGTAAACTCGTGGTTTCTTTCTTTTCAAAAATACGGTTTCTAGTTCTGTCCCCAGAAAATAATAACAGAAGCCCTGAGTGTTCCTTCAACACCACCAGTCCTTATTTCTGTTGTCAGGAAGGAATTAGGTGAGTCTGGGGGGTGTTTTGCTATACAGAAAGCAGAAGAGTAATAAAAGACGAATGGGTTTATGTCAAAGATACAGAGTGAAAATTGAATATCGTGAGGCTCCAACTAGCTAAAGAATTGACAATTGGTGCATCAAAAGTAATAACGGCTACAACTGATTGAAACACATAAAACACAAAGCACTGGTTATAATAATATTCAGGAATGTAAATCCAAGAATTCAAATGACATCCCCAAAAGAGGAAGCACCCACCCCAAAACTGGTCACCGTTATAAGTGAGAGGGCACCAATTCCTTACTCTGAGAACTGTCAGTTACAGAGAAAAAGTGAATTTATTCTTCTTTTCCTATTAGAATTTCATCTCAGATGAAATAAACAGCCCTGCTTTGTATGTGTAATTTCTTTATGGGATAACTTCAAGGAAGATAGAATTAGGAAAACAAACAAAATAAAGACTCCAGATCAATGTCATCGACAGAACCGTGAGATGGAAAACAAATGGGAAAAGACACAGTGGAGGGATTTGTTTTTCACCCCCTGATTTTCCTGATACCAGTTGTGGCACCATGAGACGGGGACAGACAACCTCCCCATGCCCCAGACGTGTAGGAAACGCACACCACCATCACACACCACAGGATTTTCACTCTCCCCTCCAAAAAACAAAAGCTGACAACCCTAAATCTAATCAAAGCTTTCAAGTAACTTTCAGTTTATACACAACAAGTAACTTTCAGTTTATACACAACATTCACTACAAAGATATAAACCCAACCACTCAGGGAGGTAGTAAATGGACAGATCCAGAGTGGAACACCCCACAGATCAAAACACCAAGCTACGTCAACAATTTAAAGGGATGACAAAGGAATAAGGGAGACAGGTCCCAGTGAAGAGACACACATGAAACTCAACAACCAAATGCAGTGTTACATGTCTTGTATGACTCTGATTCCATCAAGCCAAGTCTAGCAAGAGAAACATGTCTTAGAGACCTGGGGCAACCTGAATGTAGACTGGTACCATGTGATCACAAGTGAACATTGTTAATTTTGTTAAGTGTAATAATGGCGTATCAGTCAGGGTTCTACCAGGGAACTGGATGGATGAAGGGAAGGATGAAGGGATGGAGGGATGGATGGACGAATAATTAGATGGATGATTAATAGATAGATAGATAGATAGATAGATAGTTGATAGATAGATGACTGATAGATGATAGGTAGGTGATTAATAGATAATAGTTATGATAGATAGATGATTGATAGATAGATAGATAGATAGATAGATAGATAGATAGATAGATAGATAGATAGATGATAGATAGATAGATAGATGATAGATAGATAGATAGATGATAGATGATGATAGATAGATAGATAGATAGATAGATAGATGATAGATAGATAGATGATAGATAGATAGATAGATAGATAGATAGATAGATAGATGATAGATAGATAGATAGATAGATAGATAGATAGATAGATAGATAGATAGATAGATAGATAGATAGATAGATAGATAGATAGATAGATGATAGATAGATAGATAGATAGATAGATAGATAGATAGATAGATAGATAGATAGATAGATAGATAGATAGATAGATGCTAGATAGATAGATAGATGATAGATAGATGATGGATGACTGATAGATGATAGGTAGATGATTGATAGATAATAGATACATTAGATGGATAGATAGATAGATAGATAGATGATAAATAGATAGATAGATAGATGATAGATAGATAGATAGATAGATAGATAGATAGATAGATAGATAGATGATAGATAGATAGACAGATCACATATATCCACATATGAGACAGAAGGATTTCAAGGAATTGCTTATCAATTACGGGGGCTGGACTGTCTGACATTTATAGGGCAGGCCAGCAGGCTGGACGTGGTCAGGCAGGGGTTGAAACTGCAGGCTCGAGGCAGAATTTCATATTTTTCATATTTTGGGAAGCCTCAGTTTTGCTCATAAGGCCCCCAGGGGATTGGATGAGGCCCACGCAGATTATCCAGGACCATCTCCTCGAAGTCAGTTGGTTGTAAATGCTGCACAACATCGACCAAAAACCTTCAGCACAACACCTGGATTCGTGTTTAAATGACTTTCTGGGTACTATGGCTCAGCTAAGTAAACACATCAAATTAATCATCATAAACGCCAGAGTGGTGTTTTAAGGTTGTCAGGTACATGGCTTTCTAAGTATTAGAGCATGGGAGTGTAAGCGTGGATAGGCTTTCAGGGGGTTCACTGCTACGTCTCAGAGGTACTTCATGCAAAACAAAGGGGAATACATGAAGCAAAAACGGAAAAACCTGGGTGATTGCTATATGAGGGTTTATTATACTCCTCTCTCCATTTCTGCGTAGATTTGATATTTTTCATAATACAAGTTTTTTAAAGACAAGTGCTGAAGTGGAATGGACAGGGCATTGCAACCTGAAGGAAATGGATCAGTGGGAACTATCCACGTTGACACAGCCTCGGCAGAACCGTTCTTTCCCATCAGCGGTACCAGGAAGACTGAGATGAGCAGGTGCTGTAAACCTTCTCCGCCTTTCGTTTTTCCTGATGGGTCCTTCTGAGGCCCACCGGTTCCCTTCAGTGGTATGGTAAGCCCCATCCCACAGGATAGAAACGTATTCAGGAATTTCATGAGCTCATGGCAGCTCGAACTCTGCCATGAACAGGCATTTATGCCACAGATTCATAGCTGGGGAATATGGGTGAGTTACTTCTCTTAATCAAAGTCTCCGAACTTGCATGCGGTGACATTGCAAGCATTGTGTGACTTGCAGGCCCACGCTCTACGCTCCCAGTCCCGAGGGCTCTGCATGCCTCTCAGCAGTGTGCATGAAGGCCCGTGGTCCACAGCCCTGCCTGCCCTTCCCGGAGGGCCTGGGGTGGCCCATCTCTGCAAGGGAAGCTGGGGGACAAGTCTCCAAGCTGGGTTTGCACAGCAAACACGCCTTTCTCCTTAGCTGTGCAGTGGCTTGAGGGAAATCATGGGAGAGGCTAAGTGGCCCCCAAGCTAATCCCTCAGGTCAAAAAGTGGGGTGCTATGGAACACGGGCATTTTGTAAAAATCCTGTTCTAGTATGTCCTTATGATGCCCTTGGCCTGGTTCTCGCGGCCCTCTGCTTGTTGGGAGTCGGCACATGCAAAGCAGGGCTATGCCTGATCCCAGTGGCTCCTTTGGAAGGTTTCTCTTCTGCCTAATGCCACTCAAGTGACAGAAACAGCCCCTTGTGAAGGCAGAGCGGTCTGAAATGACTAACAGGCCAGATGCCAATGGATGCCCCAGGGTACTCCCCGAGGGAGGAGCAGCTACTTTATCTGGATTCAGAGCCCCTCCCCGTCACACAAGCACCCCAGCAAGCTGCCTTGCCTGCCGTGCTATCCTGAGGCTCCCTGTCACAGGGTTGTTTCTCAGGAGCCCATGGAGGCACTGGAGACAGTGCATCACCGGTCGGCACCTGCAGCCAACCTGTTGCCAAGTGCACACCCTGCTCAGAGCAGGGACGGTCCAACTTAAGGACCTTTGTTTCCGAATGTTAGTCCCGGAATCCCTTCATCCCTCACATGTCCTGTTCTCCTGGTTTCTAAGCTCATGGGCTGGCAATATCTCAAGGCTGGGCCGAAGTTGAGCGGGACTAAATACAACTCACAGAAGTATGTTCCAAGGTGCATATTCTACTCATCAAATATGAAAATGGCAAAGAAGATGGGACAGACAGAAATTCGAAAGCAGCAGTTGCAATGTCACGACCACAGGCTGTTGCACCGATGCTACTAACCACATCTCCCTACATGAGGGACAGTCCCTCCTCCTCACTCCAGGTAGCTGTGTGTACAACATCAGGATCAGCCAATCCTGAGCCGCTGCACACAGGGCTAGGTGCCTGTGTCTGGCCACCACACTCTATGACCAGCACATGACTTTTACAGTGTCTCTGCCAAAAACACGTTATGTACTATGTATCAGTGATCCGTTGACACCACACTCATAGCCAAGGGCACTACCCCATGCCTGAAGGATGCCGACCTGGTGCTTCTCCATGTGGCCCACCACGGCCTTCGCGCTTTTACATACTACACGGTGCTTCAGCAGGAGGCTTGGGCCATTCTAAGCAGTGAAGTCATCAATGAACATGAAGAAAGAATAGCACGAGAGAGATCGCCGAAAGGAAACGCGTGTACAGTGTGAGAGTTGAGAAGAGAAGGCAGAGTCGTCACCTTGTCCCACCTCGGCGGGGCAGGTGCACACTGAGCAACTCACAGTTTACACCACCCTGCTCACATCCACGAATGGCCTCAAGCTTTGGTTTGAGGAACAAATCACTGTTTAATT
Organism: Cynopterus sphinx; assembly: GCA_030015415.1. Classification (NCBI taxonomy): domain Eukaryota; kingdom Metazoa; phylum Chordata; class Mammalia; order Chiroptera; family Pteropodidae; genus Cynopterus; species Cynopterus sphinx. The sequence goes on along the minus strand of CM057379.1, from coordinate 2,038,896 downwards.
AATTTGAATAAATTTTAGCAAGTAGGGAACATGAATCACAAATAATGGGGATCGACTGCATTTCCATTTCACGCTGACTCCACTGAAAACCCACAGTAAGGACATTACGATGCCCAAGGGCTTCCATGTGTGAACAGCAGCCTTTATCCACAGAACTCCATCGTGACTCCATCACTCGATTGCCCGTTAGGGGAAAAGTACTTGGCAATGCAAAGGTATTGCTTCTATCTATCTGTTCTAAGTGCTCGAGCCTCTGCTGTTTGACTCTCTTGGCCACAAACATCGTGGTGTCACAAGTGAAGCTGGAGCCATGTTTGGATGGCACAGGCCCCATGGATGACCACACGTGCACCATATCCTACACTCGAAATGAAAAACCCTAGCTGTGCTTTTAGTGTTGGACGCATCCTCCACCTCCTCGTAGGACCCTTTTTATTCAATTAGAACTGATCGGAAGTCTTCTTGGACTCGTAAGGAAACGTGGATTCATTTAGTTTTGAAACAGCTGATAGGCAGTGGGAATGCTCCAGGGCTTAGAAATGAGCGATCTTCCATCCTGAGCTGTCCCTGCTGACCACAGGTCTGCTGAAGATTCTGCATGTGTCATATGACAAAAGGACAGGTTCTCATACTGGGATACGTGTTAAATAATGAGTGATGGGGCGTGTGGAAGAGAAGATGTCAGTGAAAACCACACCTAGGTTTTCCTCCAACTAAGGAAAAAAATGCTCTAATTCAAAAAAAAAAAAAATCTATCCTCTTCCCTAGGCCACAGTCCACATAGACCTTAAATAGTTCCCTCTAGAGTGTCCACAAGGCATGGATGCTGCTCCCACAGCTCTCCAAGCACCGTAGCCAGAGTTCTGCTCAATGGAACCCACCAGAAACAAAGCCCACATGGTATTCCAGAGCCTGTTGCAGCCCGAATCCACGACCAAGGAGAACCCATCACCCCCTTTGTTCTGACCCAATCTCCAACACGCACGCAACTGAATTCGTTTCCCAGGTAACCTAACACGAGAAAGAGGTATTTTGGTTAGCAGACAGGAACATCCTCTGAACAGCAATAACATCGTAAATTGGCATTCTCCGTGGAAGTGGATTAATTCCCCACAATCAGATTGTCCTATAAAGATACAAAAGAGATTCTGGACCCACAGAGATCTCTCACAGGACAGACACCTGAGACCTCTTGGCTGAAATCATTGCCTCTTGATAATCACAATCTATGGGACACACTTCTATAGGACCCCACTTCTGCCCTGTGGTCTAGGGTCTCTGTAGCTCCCCACTGTGAAACTCACTAATACCCAGACTAAAGCTTAAAGAGGCCACTCCAGGGACCTGCAGACAGATGCCCTCCGAATTATAAAGGCCCAGTCCACTTTTAGTTCACAAGACAAAGTTTATAGAGTTTGTGCTCACATCCTCAGAGCATGCAGCATCCATCTGCCCCCCTACTTAGTCCTGGTGGCTTCACATTTTCAATAAAGAAAGAAGTACCAATTGTTATGTCTAGATTGTGAGCTGTCTTTTTAAAATAATTATATTTTTTGAACATTTTGATTGGGTTTCATCCATTGATAAATACAGATTCTAGTGACCGAATCTTACCCGTATTCAGTATATATTCTCTGGCCTTCGTATAATGCTATACAATGTTTGTTTGTTGTTTTTTTTTTTTAAGTTTCAAAAGTAGAACACTTTGTATTAAAACTAGTGACAATGACACACATTCAGGGCCAAAGACAGGGTTGTTTTGTCACTATGGTGAACAACAATCGCAGCGGAGGCTGTAGAGAGACAGAGCAGCAGGAGAGACGACTGAGAGGCGCCTAACCAGGTCGGACATTAAAGGCCGGGCTGGGGACCCACCACACAGAACAGCAAATCCAGGTCGAAGGCAAAGTTATATTTAGTGTCGCTCATGATCTTTCCTTTTTATGTTTTATTTTACTAGAAAACGTAAAAAAAATGAAAACTACTAAAACCAGAATTTTAAAAACACAACAAATATGACAACCTTCCATGAATCTACCTCATGCACTGAACATTATGCCATCCCAGCTTTTAATACTATATTTCATATTTCTCCCTCTCTCTCTCTCTCTCTCACACACACACACACACACACACACAGTTATAGGTGAATACATCCATTCATATTCCCTTCTCTTTTTTCCCAGAAATAATCAGGAAACTGAAATCAGTGTTATTCTTCTCATCTATATTTTCATTCTTATGATATTTTTAGCTACAAGTATTCAAATATTTATATATTTATATAATATTTAATATATAATATAATGTATAACATATAACATATAATAAATATATAATAAATATATAATATATAATATATGCATATATATTAGTAGTATAATTTGCCAGTTTCCTTTTTCTCTCAAAACTGTGCTTTCAAGATTTATCAGTGTGAATGTATGTAGATCTATGTTATTCCTTTGACTCATTTAGTATTTCATTGAATGCAAATACTGTAATTGATTTATCCAGTCCCAGGTAACTCATCCACATGCCTCCTTGTGCACACATGTAAGACTGTGTCTTGAGTGTCCAAAGAGAAGTAAAAATAATTGGCATGGGTCTTGCCTTTTACGTTTTTATATATATATATATATATTGCTTTTCATGATTTAAAGAACCCTTTCCTATGCTGATGTTATAAAGAGATTTCCCTCCACATTTTTATGAAATCCTAAAGAGTTTGCTTTTCTTATTTAGATTCCAATCCAACGAGAATTTATATTTTTATAGAAAATGAAGCAGAAATCTGATTTTTTTTCTGTAAGATAGTCCATTTCTTTCTTCTGTTCATTTATTTCACTTATTCATTTACTGAATAGTCCATCCTACCCCACTATATTTTAATTCCATTTCTTCTTTATAAGTCAGGTAGGCGTCTCTCTGAGTTCCTCCTCTTTCTTGGTCTACTTATCTATACCTGGCCCAATATGATAAAGTTAGATTTTATTATTTTTTACTTTATTATAATAAACTCCCATTATTTCCTTTCCATAATAACTACAAAAAATTTATTTCATTGGTTCACAAGTTTTAGAATAATGCATATGTGTTTTTATGCTACTTAGAATATTTGGTTGTTTAGTTATATCCCCCATCAGGTGCTAAAGATAGTAATAAAAATAATTTTTTCATATTATGAGAGTTAATGAAAATATAGATCAGTGACCTAGGCTTTTTTATGTGTGTGTGTTTTTCCAATGTTCAATGAAAAAAATATATATTCTTTTAAAAAATAGGCTGAACAGAGACGAAGTTTCAAACAACCCAGAATCAATTTGCCAGTCTTTTAAAAATCTGTTTTAATAGGTAATAAAACTTTGTTCAGGAAATCATCTCCTTAGGCCTGATAAAAACAGAAATATTGCTCTTCTCTTATGACATCTCATAACTTTTTTCTCCTTAAAAATCCCTCCTTTCTTTTAGCCATCATAAAGGCATGGCAGGGTCACTGCCGAGAACTGAGGAGTCAGCACATCTGAATGGAACAAAGGAAGAGTGTGTTCCAGCCCAGACCTGCTACTGTTTGGCAAGTCACAACATCTCTTTTGGTATCTCAAATTTTTTAGTTTTTATGTATTTTTTTAATGTTTTAAAATAAGAATCATAGCTCATGTCTGAGGATACTGTATCAATAATTTAAAATGAGACGTGAAATTATTTGTGTGCTACAAAACCTCACACACTATTTTTACACCTCAATTGAGGTACAATTGAGTCATGAGAGTTTGGCATTTATCCTAAGTGCAGACTTTTGTCAGGAATGTGTTTTGTAACTGTTTTTTCCCAGTCTGTGGTTTGCATTTTCACTTTCATAACAGTGCCTTTGAACAGTAAAATTTTTCATTTTGATCAAGCCTCTGGATCAGGGTTTTTTCCTTAATGGTTCATTTTGGGGTATGTTCTATTTAAGACATAGCTTTCTAACCCAAGGGTGCCAAAATCTTCTCTCATGTGTTCTTCTATAGGTTTAGTAGTTAACTTTTAAATCTATGATCCATTTTGAGTTAATTTTGTATGTTGTGTGAACTAAGTGTTTTTTTCACATGGCTATCCAATATTTTCAGCAGCTAATGTTGAAAAGCTTATACTGTCCCCATTGAATTGGATTGAAACATCATCAAAAATAATGACTATATATGTGTGGAACTATTTCTGGACAGTCTATTGTATACATTGGCCTAAATGTCTATTTTTACACGAATACCATGCTATGTTGATTACTGCAGTTTTATAATAAATTTTGAAATCCAGTAGAGTAAGATCTCCATTTTCTGCTTTCTCAGATTTATTTTGGTTACTTCTCGGGAATTTGCACAGCCATATACATTTTAGAATCTGTTACAAAGCTGGATTTTTATTGGGTTTGTGTTGATTCTATAGAGGATGAATTTGGAGGGAACTGACAACTTGACGACCTTGAGTCTTTGGACTCATGAACAGTTTCTCTCTCTCCAGCTACTTACTTCTTTAATTTCAATCAACAAGGTTTTATAGTTTTCTATGTAGAAGAGCCACACACATTTATTCAATTTACTCCTGAGTATATTATTGATATTATATTAAATGCTCATTTTTTTAAATTTCTGATTGGAAGAGTCTAATATATTGGCATACAATTTATTTCTGTTTCTCCATCTTGTAAAATACAACCTCATTAAACCCAGTTACCAACTGGTTTTAGGGGAATTTTTTAGGTTCCGTGAAATTTTCAAAAGAGATGTTAACTGCTCAATACAAATATAGTGCGAGCCACATATATAATGTTAAACTTTCTAGCAGCCACATTAAAAATAAGTAAAATCAATTTTAATAATATATCACATATAGCCTATTTTTTCAAAATATTATAATTTTATTATGTAATAAGTAAAAAAAAATACGAATAAAATAGTTTACTTTTTATTCCACATACTTCATCTTTAAACATCAGTGTTTACACTTAGAGCACATCTTGATTCAAAATAGCCACATGTGAAGTGTTGAGCAGCCACATGTGGCTACCATAATGGGCAGTCTCTATACAGACAGGTAAAGCCAGCCTAAATTCTTACTTCTAGTCTGTGTGTCTTTCGTTTCTTCTTTTTCCCTTTTGTGCTGGCTAGGACATCTGGTGCCATCTTGAAGGGAAGTGGTGAGAGGGATCATCCCGACCTCACTCCTGATCGCAGGTGACAGCATCCGCTCTTTCACTATTAATTCTGATGCTGTACTTTTTATACAACTGACCTTTATTGGTTTGACGTAGGCTCTTTTTATTCCTAAATTATTGAGAGATGCTATTATGAATAGGTGCTGTATTTTGTCAAATGCCTCCTCTGCATCTACTGAAATGATGACATGCAATGCATTTATTGAAATAATCTGCTAATGTGATGAATCGCATTCATTGATTTTTTAATGTTAAACCAACTTGGCATTATGGAGATGACTCCACTTGGTCAATGTGTGTGTCTATGTGTATTTTTTTTCCTTTTTGTTGAAGACTTTTTTTGTCTTTGTTCATGAGAGACACTGGTCTGTAGTTTCTTCCCTCGTACTGTATTTGGTTTTGGTAGCTTCATGGCATAAGTTGGAGAATGTTTCTTCATCACTGGTCTGTTGTTTCTTCCCTCGTACTGTATTTGGTTTTGGTAGCTTCATGGCATAAGTTGGAGAATGTTTCTTCATCACTGGTCTGTTGTTTCTTCCCTTGTACTGTATTTGGTTTTGGTAGCTTCATGGCATAAGTTGGAGAATGTTTCTTCATCAATTTTTTGGGAGAATGTGCGTAACATTGGGATTATTTTATGCTTAAATTTTGGTATAACTCACCGAGGGTGACATTTGGGACTGGAGTTTTCTTTGTAGGAAGATATTTAACTAGATAATCAAATTATTTCACACATAGAGGGCTATTCAATTTATCGATTTTTTTTCTTAAATGAGCTTTGTGATCTTGCTTTTCAAGGAATTTGCCTATTTCATCTGAACCGAAAAATGTGTTGGCATAAAGCTGTCCATCCTTTTAAAGTCTGGCCCAACAGAGACAATCCCTCCTATTACTGATAAATTTATCTTCTCTATTTCTGATCGCTCTGGCTCTAATGTTATTAATTTCATTGATATTCTCAAAGAACCAGTTTTGGTTTCATTATCTTTATTGTTTTTCTGTTTACAATTTCCTTTCTTTTAATTTGCACTCCTTTTTCTAGTTTCTTAAATTGGAGGCTTAAGTTATTGATTTGAGTCCTTACCACTTTTGTAGCATAACATTTAATTTCATCAATTTCTCTAAGTGCCATTTTAAGTCCACCCCACATCACGCCCCGTCAAGTTTTTATTTCATTCAGTTCAATGCATTTTCTAATTCCTCTTGTAATTTCTTCTTGGACTCCTGGATTATTTAGAAATAGGTTGTTTCGTTTCTAATGATTGATTCATTTTTCAAATGTCATTAATTTCTAATTTAAGTCTAGGATGGTCAAAGAACATACTTTGTATAATAGTAACCCTTTTAAACTAAACTCAGTGAGATCTTTAGGGTGGAGAATGTGGTCTATCTCGGTAAATGTTCCACGTGCATCTGAAAGACCACACGCCGCGTTGTTGGGTGGAGCATCCTATAAACACCCTTGGATCATCTTGTTGGTAGTGCTTCTCAAATCTCCTTATTGATTTTCATATTGTCCCATTTGTAATTGAGATGAAGCTGTTGAAAGCTCTGAATATATTTGCACATCACGTATTTTGAATCTGTTATTAGATGTCTAGGTATTGGGAACAGTTAGGTCTTCTTGTTGAACTCTTTCCCTTTGCGTTGAGAAATGTCCCTCTTTGTCACTGGTGTTTGCTCTCCAGGCCCTGAACGAGGAATTATTTCATCTGCTCTTTCCTGGAGGCTCTTCCTCAGCTGTAGCCGTCTCCTCCCGCATGTGTTCACTGGTCCTACGTGGAGACTTCGATCTCTGGAGCTCGCATGCCACCCCGTTTTCTGCAGTTCTGTCCTCTCTCCTCTTCAGTTTTCTGTCCTGAGCATTTCAGCGCCTTTGCTTTTCCAAACTCTGAACTCTGTTTTCTCAACTCTGCAAAATCGTTGGGTGAGGACAGTCTGAGCGGCCACTGAGAAGAGGAAATTCGAAACGCCAAAGACTGGAGAAGCTAAGTGAGGTGTTGCTTAGCAACTCTTAATAGGAAATCATTTAAACTCTGAATTTATTTTTTTCTGCACACTTGCTGTTCCTGCCCGGAGTCTAGAATTCACTCCCCTTCACGGCAGCAGCACCCCTGAATGCCTGCACAGGTATACACACGGTCCCAACTGGATAGTGACAGGCTGTATTACTCATCGCTTCCCAGAAGTATGTTTCTCTGGATATGGCAATGGCATCCAAGATTCAAGGCCAAAGATGCCGCAATTCCATTACAAACACAACCTGTCACAAAATCATTTGGCAAACACAAGGGACACCGAATGCAGGAAGCCCTGAGACAACCACCATCGAAGATGTCTCCTTTTAAACTGTGTCAATAACAGACGTTTTGGAAACCCGCAGCATATTTTTTCCTCCTCTGTGAAATAAAATTCCAGCTTTTTCAGGAAAACGCTACACATTCCAGACCACGGTCATGACTTCTTTCAAGTTCAAATTGACTTTTACACAGATGCTTTCAGATGCCCTGAGGGCAACGCACACAGGACCAGCATCCCTGTGACGGTGGTCATCCCTCCAAGGATACGTGAGCCACCAAGCTAAGTCTGGGACAGCACCCAAAGCCAGCGCAGCTTCACCCAAAGCAGGAAGAAGCCGGTGCTGGGCCGGACTGCACCCCGAACTGGCATCCTGGCCAGTGCCCTCTAAGGCCCTTCGAATCTGATGGGCTTTTCCTGCGAGAAGGAGAGGGGTACCGGAGCAGAGACAGAACCAGAGAAAAGCAGCGGAAAGAACTGAAATTACGAGGAATCTGTTTATAAGGAAGCGATGCTAATTCCAGCATAAAAGCAACCATTGATGCCCAACAACAACACTGACAAACATATATACACACAAACACTTGCTCCTCGGGCCAAGTATGTCCCATCCCTCTTAGTGATTCATCTGAGGGATGACAATACTTCCCACTGGGATTCGGTGCCGACAACTCAAACCAGTGACACCACTGATTTTCTTGGCCTGCCTGAAGCTAACGGCTCCCTCTCCGTGAAGTTTTCCCAAATAACACTGAACCCAAAAGCAGTACAGGTAGAACAGTCCCGAATTCCTAAATGCCTTCCTTCCTCGTCACACAATAATCGATCCTTTGCCAGGTCCCAGCAGGAAACAGCACCCAGCCATCAATGCCGACGGACATACAGATGATGGGCAACCACCACAGAGCTGCAATGCCACGTTCAAGGTCTGGCTCTCCCCCTGGCTGCGCGGCTTTGGGGAAGTTGCTTACGGTTTCAGGTTTTTCTGGGCTTCAGGTTTCTCACCTGCAAATAATCATGGTTCTTACCTCACAGGGCTGTATCAATCAGATCAGTTCAAGTCCTTGAATAGTGCCTGCCCCATGGACAGACCAAGAGGGCAGACTGTTTTCTCTCACTGTTAGGGTGGGGGAGGTGAGCAGACCCATGTGCTGGGTTCACACTCGGTCAGTATCTCCACAAGTATTCGCAGTGTGATCCCTACATGTGTGACACTGTTCTGTACACTAGGAACAGAGCAACAAACGAAAATGCCTACGAAGCCATCCAGCTCTGGCTGGGCACTGAGAGGAGGAGGAACACAGAAATGCCACCTCTGCCCCAAATGGCAGGAACGGGGCGACAGAGCAAAATAGCGGCCCTTCAGGCCGGTCCACGCCATGCCCTTTCTTAAAGTTCGCATTTCGTCAGGATGTTCTTTGCCATTAAAAGCAATGATGACAGAAAAATTAAAAATCCTCATCTTTGTTATTAGTTAGAATATTTTTTTAGCATTTGTTCTATTTTTCTCAGGTGGGTGCTCCTTGGCATTAACTCCAAATACACCCCCCAGGGGAGTCACTGAGGTGCCCAGAGCAGTTGGGAATGGGTTCCTCGCACACGCAGGGTCAGGAGGGATGCTCTGCCCCTGTTCACTCGGTCCCCTGCATGGTAAGCACGCTCTGTAATGGTGTGTCTTCCCTCCTGTGAGACGACGTCTACCGTGAGTTGCACCGTGTCCCTCAGAAGAAGCACATGTGTAAGTCCCAACGCCCGGCACCTGCGAATGTGACCTTATTCGGCAATAAATTCCTTGCAGAAATAGTCAAGTTAAGAAGAGAACAGCGGGAAGCCCTGGATCTCCTATGATGAGTGTCCTTCTAAGAAGAGGCACACAGACAAGAGTGGCGTGAGATGAGGGAGGCGGAGATTGGAGTGACGTGGCTACCAGCCGACAGACAATTCCCCCCTAGAATCTCCGGAAGGACCATGGTTCTGCCCAGGCCTTGATTTTGGACTTCTGGCCCCAGCTGGGAGACACTCTTTGTCAACCTCGATTAAGCCTCATTCGATGGGATTTACCTGTCAGAAAGGCCCCACGTTCCAGAAGCTTCCAGACAGGAATCAGTGCCATGCTACGTAACTGCACTGCACATGTGCAGAAGACGGAAGGGTGCACACACCATACACACTGCCACCCATCCCTCCCCCCCAGAAAATAAAAATTAAAATTATCCCATTTACTTGACCTAACCAAACAGAGAAAACAAATACCTTATAATACCATTCTACTAATTTTGAGCTCAAAATCATTCAGATATTTTAAAATCATTCAGAAAAATGAGATGGAGTCCAGTGACAGCACTGCCTCCCTGTCCCATTAGCATCTTGTCGGTGGGAAAGGAAGGGCACACACAGGGCAGATCTGCAAACCCGTCCAAGCGAGAAGCAAGCAGACAGGACCTGCCACCAAACAGCTGGAGCCAAGAAGTCTGCAATTTGCCACCTACTTCCCTCGGAGTTTCTGGAACCGCCAACAAAATATCATTTATGAGTGTTTTTTTTATATTCTTTTTCATCTGAAGGCAGCTGTGCAGAACAAATGTCAGCTGGGTTGGGGAACTGGCAGCCAGGGTGGGAGGGACTCCAGGATGGGGCGACACGTGCTGCATTAACACACCGCCACGGGAAGGCTCCACTCGCAGCCAAGGCTGGGAAGACAGGTTGCCTGAGTGGTTTCTTTTCCATTTTCCTTACTGTCCCGGTTATAAACCAGTCCACCTGCCTGTGCTGCCTCAGGGCCACGTGCTGCAGAATCGTCCCTCTGTTCTGCCTGATGGAATCTGGCACCACGCACACCCCGAAGTCACGCCCTGGCAGCCTCGCACAGCTCCACTCACTGCGGGCTTGGGAGCTGGTTCTTCAGAAGGCATTTGGGGGCAGTGGGGCATGTTATATAACATGGGGTTCCTCGGACTCCGCACCCCTGACATTAGGGGCTGCACAATTCCTTGCTGTGGACTCTACCCTGTGCCTTGTGAGATGACGAGGGACATCTCTGGCTTCTACCTACTAGAGCAGGCGTCCCCAAACCCCGGGCCGTAGTCTGTGGACTGTCAGGGACCCGGCTGCAGAGCAGGAGGCGAGCAGTGGGCGAGCCAGTGAAGCTTCCTCTGTGTCTGAAGCAGCTCCCCAGCGCTAGCATCACCACCTCAGCTCTGCCTCAGATCATCAGGTGCTAGATTCTCAAAAAGGTTGGGGACCGCTGTCCTGGATGACAGCAGTATGCCCCCAGTTTAGGTGGTGACCATTGAAACTGTTTCCAGACATGGACAAATGTCCGCTGGAGGAGAAACCCCTCCCAGGTGAGAATCACTGGCGTCGTGACTAAGAGCCAGGCTCCGGGATCAGAACCCCGGGCCTCGAATCACCCCTTTCACGTGCAAGCAGCCTGGCCGTCCGTGAGTGAGGCCCTCACCACCTGCGTCTTTGTTTCCACTCCTGTGAGTATGAGCGTGGTGGTGTCCCCCTCGTGGAGCTCTGCAGGACAGATAAGGTTACATAAGGGAAGCTCTCAGAGCTGGGTCAGGTGCCGTACAGGTGACGCCCATGCTGGCTGTTCACACTCCGTGTCCCTACTGGAGAGGCTGACGGCTGAGAGGTTCATTCAAGCCACCTGAGCAGTGACGACTTCACCTTACTCGAAGAGAGTTCTGGCCTTGGCCCTGAGCAAAGGAAGCTATGCCTAGGCCCCCTGCAGATAGGAGCATTCTTGTTCATCTGGGGGTTTTGGCCAGCACAGCCTGACTACGATTCACGACAGAAGCCTGGGGACATGCAGCATCAGTCCTGCCTCTGGAGGGGCTGGAGACTGCAGGCCAGGACGTGGCTGAGCCCTACTAAAAACTCTGGACATGGAAGCATTGGCTGAGCTGCCTTGTTAGGCAACACTCCACGCGTAGTGTCACCTATCACTGTGGAGAGAGTGACCCACACAGGACCCTGTGAGCCCTGCACACTGTGGTCCTACTAGACGCTTCCCCTAGCTGATGCGGATCTGTACTTTCTTCGTAATAAATCATAACTGCGAGAAGATGGCTTTCACTGAATTCTGTGAGTCCTCCTGGGAAGTTATCGAACCCCAGGGTGGTCTCGGGAAGCCCCAAACTTGTCACTGGTGTCAGCGGTGAGAGCGGCTTCATGTGATGTGCCCTGTCCATGCCCCATGCTCGCTCCCACATGCCCTGACAGCAGTGCTGGGTGGCCCACCTCCCGATGGGTGCGGTCCTTGAGCACTGTGAGCTGCTATGACACTTCTAGAAGGTCACGTGAGGGGCCCACCTGTGTGGTGCCAATATGAAAAGATGCCAGACTTCTATAGTTAATGTGACAGAATATCTTCATTTTAAATCCGCGTGCCTGCTAAATGGGGCAGGTGTGGTGGCCAAGAGGGCTGGGCCAGTGGAGGAATAGGACCCAACGTGTCACCTGTCACCATAGAGAAAGTGACCTCACAAGGAGAGGACACTGTGAGCCCTGCAGACTGTAGGCCCACGGCATGGGGCGGACACCCTGCCCATGCTCCAACGTAGGAAGAGTGGCCGAAAATAGCTGCAACCTGCTTGGCTGTGGCCTTTACTGAGCATCCAGCAAACACAGCTGTGCCCCAGAAACTCACCCAGGCCACTGGCTGGGCTGGCCACCCCACCCACAGGGTCAACAGGGCTGAGGTTTCACCCAAAAGCCAGTCCTTCCTGGGGCCATGGCACCGTGAGGATGGCAACCGTTAACATGGGTGGGGTCACCCTGAGGTCAGGCGTGCAAAAATCCCACTCTACAGAAGCTGGGAAACAGCCATATGAAAGCACACAGGAAAGACGGATGCGGAGATGCTTGGCCAGCAAACGCAACACCCGCGAGAGAGCATCTGGAGAAAACGTAAGTAAAGCAACTGTGTGATGACCTGCTCGGCGCTCGATTTGCTCCCTCCCTGGGTGGCTACAGACCCCATGGCTTAGGTGACAAGGTTGAAGCTAGTTACTCGTTCCACCATATCTGCAGCTAGGACTTGCCTGTCCCCTGGACGACACACCACTCGATCCGGCAGCCAGCAGGATACACCCAGGTGGCAGCAGCAAAAGGGAAAGTCCCCTCGTGAGGTGGCACAATCATAAATACCCACTGTGTGCGGCCTCATCCAAGCCAAGGGCCCCACCAGCATCCACATTAAGAATTGTGGGTTCCCAACAGAGATGAAGGCAATCCCATCGACACGACACATTCATGCTGATGCCAAATCGGTGTCGCAGAAGTCTGTCTTTAAGGAGAACGATCTGGTAATCAAGGAAGAATTCAAGGGCAACAGCCAGTCTCAGAATTAGAGACATAGGTTGGGTCCCATCCCAGAGGAGCCCTGGATAACAAGAAGCTTGAGGACCTGGAGAAGACGGAGCCACCAAAACGTGGTGAAAACCCGGACTTAGCCATCGAAAACCAGTGACGGGTGAGACCCGGGCCTGCGCCCTGCCCACCACCAGGACCGACGGGTGAAAACGGGCATCGCGTGACTTCTGGAGGAGGTCACCACTGAGACCACTGTTTCGAAAGGCCTTTTTCTCAGCTGACCGTCTCCTGTTTATGGTTCAGGGGCACAGAACTACGTATGGCACCAACCGGAGCACCAAAAGAATGGACAAACACCCTTGCGACGCCTTACCTGGTCCCAGGGAGAGATGGTGCCTCCGAAACACATGAACAGGTGTGCCATGGCGACCAGACAGAGCCATATCACCACAGAGAAGAGGCGCAGCAGCTTCTTAAACACGGACTCGATGCACACGAGGATGAATATCGCAAAGAAGATCGCCAGGGCGGTGGGGACCGTTATTAAAAATGCCACGTGGTCTTGAACTTCCTAAGAGGGGGAAAAAAAAAGAAATATATTGCAAAGGTGCAATTCAGAAACGCCACGGTAGCAGGGACTTCTGTTAACCAAATGGTATCGGCACTCATCAGCGTCAAAATACGTTGGATTTTAAAAACGATTTCAGAAGGAAATCAGTTTAAACTTTTGAAAATGTACTTTTCTTATTTAATAGCCACATTTTTCTATATAAATATCCCAATATTTGACATTTAAATTTTGAAAAACAGCTATGTTATCAAATTTAAATTTTCCCTGAGAAGTGGAGAAATGGAGTTCATTCAAAAGTAAATGCAAAAACATGTAATACGGGATAAAATAAGGCAACCAACTTCACTGCCTGCATCACCGGATAAGAAACGCCCTGGCCATAGAAAATTAAGTCTTCCATGTGATTTGAAATGTTTTTAAAAGGCTAAAAACTATCTCAGTCTCTACAGGGATGAGCTTTTGTTTTAGTGCACGGCAATTAATACAGAAAACGAGAGAGTAGAAATACTTAGAAGAATGTGCCACCTGTCTAGTTTCCTTCCTTGCATCTCTTGGGCTCCAGGAACGAAAGGAAAATGCACATTATTAGGCTCTTTCTAACGCATGTTTTTAAAATCCACATTTGCACTCTAATCCTCATTTTCTATGCGTCTCCCCCCAAAGGCACACTGTTTCAATTCTATGCGATTCGGCATTATAAGCAATATCATGCTTCCTTTGATTGTGCAAGCAAGGGTTTACGTTTCAGCTTCTGCAGCACCTAACACTGGCACCTGGCAGAGGTGCACCGTGGGACGGAACACAGTTTCAGGTCTGTGTGTGTGTGTGTGTGTGTGTGTGTGTGTGTGTGTGTGAGGCGACCCTTGGTTGACCTCACCGATTGCAAGGACCTTGTCAGCTTACGGTCTCTTATTTTTAATTTTTTACACCTACAGCACCTGGTCTTCCTAGGTGGTCTCCCATCCAAGTGCTCACCAGGCCTGACCCTGCTTAGTTTCCAAGATCAGAGGGGAACGGGCATGTGCAGGGTGGCTTGGCCATAGACCAGTTCCAAGTCTTGAATCCTCAGTCAACATATTTAGTGACCAAAGCACCCAAAGGAGATTCAATCAAAAAAAAATTCCCCATGGCCAAGACACTGAGAGCTGCCATCGAGGTTTTAGAATATTAAAAATCACAGAAAAGTTAAGACTTATAAGGCAGCTCTTTCCAATACTGGGGCCTGGTGAAGCCCTCCCCTTTTCTGGTGGCACCGGGTTCACTGGTCGCACAAGCGGTTATAACTTCACCCTGGAGATGGCCCTATCTGGACATCAAGCCACAGGGAGGTGGCAAAGCAGAGCAGATGAGAGGAATAACCACACGGGGTCTGGGTTACCATAAAAATGGCATGAGGGGGACCTGGGCCCACTCGCTATGACCCAATTCCCTTTCTCTCTCACGGTTAGATGAGTGTCAAGAGCAATGACCCTGCAGAAATGGCACCAGCAACAGCCACCTCCGCAGATGCTAACAGGTACGTTTATGCGCTGAGCTCTTTTGTGCACAGTAACCTCTTTAAGACGACATTCCTGTGGGGGACACTGGAGTCAGCAATACTGCACCAGGCGGAAACCGAGGTGCCAAGGATGAAAATGAGTTGCCATAGGTCGACGGAACCAGCAACGGAGAGAGAACCCGGACTCCGTCCAGTGACGGGGCTTGGTGCCTGTGTTGTCACCAACACAGTGCCCTGCCCTCTGGTTGTGCAGACAGGATGGGTGACACCAAGTGGGACCAGCCCCTGAATGGCCAAAAAAGTTTCCAGAACTGGCCGGAGACAAGAGGATCAAACGAGATGTTCTCGCCCTCCTTCAATTGCTATTTTTGCCCATGATGAAGTGCCTGAGCGGTGCTCTTACCCTCAGACACATGTGACGGTCATTGTAAAGGGGTATCAGGTGTCCGCCCGCATGTCCGTGTTCCCTCAGACACCGCGAGTCAACGTCAATGTGGACAAGATGGCGTGTCTGCTGGGGACAGCGAACTCGAGATTGAGATCGCCACACGCATGGAGCCATGAAAACCAATTTTATTTTAATTCTCCCAAAATAAACTTAACTGAGCCATGGACAGAAAGCTAACCAGGGAATTACCAGGACAGCTGTTTTCCCAGTACGACTTTTCACTTATTTCATTAGCCCAGGAGGGGAGAAGCCGTTGTGGACTTTATCGGCTCTTATTTCTCCAGAAAGACTCGAAGTGGTCTAAAAATATGCAAAACCGTAAAGTGCAAATTGGGAGCTAAAGGGACAGAGAGATTGCAATGAAGTCCCTCCAAAAAGTGGAGGACACATGGGGTCACCTCTAGGTGCATTTCCTGCATTTCTCTTTCAAAAGGTCTAACTGTGGACAGGACAAAGTCCGTGTCGCACTGCAATGAGTGGGTGCAGGATAAGACTCGATACTGTCCCGGGCTTCAAACGTAGGAGTCTCCATCTCATTTTTTTTCTTTTATTCCCTTTTTTTTTTTTAATCAGGGTCTTAGTCACTAGGAAGTGACTTGTCTAGGCTGCGAGGTGACTTCTCCATCAGGCATAGTGGACACAGTACTCAGGTCCCCTAATATGTTTAAGACTCCACAAAAGTGCTTTAATTTCTTGTAAAATCAGAAAAAATAAAAAATAAATTTAAAAAAACAAGTCTTAGGGTCAAAGAGTACATCCGTCTCATGCTAACGCATGTGTAAACTGTGAAGGAGAATGTGCTTTTAGGGGGGAAGGGGCATAAGTAGGCCCCTGAGTCATAATGCAGTCCTGGGGGGTTGGGGGTGAACCCCCACTCGCTGGATTCTTGGTATCTCCAGGTCCTTGGCACACACCAGAGGAGGGAGGACTCTCAGTTTCAAACAGTGTCCCCCACCTCAGTGGGTGAGCCGGTGCCCAGACTGCCAGCGGCTGAGGATGGTCAGCTGCTGCTCATGAGGTTCATGGTCGTGGCCACCGTAAAACCTGCGCCCACTGAAAAACAGCAGCTCTTCTAAAAAGAGAACAGCCTTCAATTGATCCCGCATCTGCCTTTGAACTCTAAGTTCCAAGAAAGTTTTAATATAGACTTCTCTACAAAATAGGATCTTTTATAAGAGTGTCGAGGCAGAAACAGTAGAGTATTCATTGAAGAATGTATGAGCTTATAAACTGCATTCTTTCCTGGCCTCACTGTTGCCATCACGCAATTTTCTTAAGGCTAAGAAAACTGAAATGAGGCATGCCCTCAGACCTCGGATGGCACAGTCTTCCACCTTCCCCTGGCCCGTCCCCAGACAACTGGGAGAAGGGAGCCACAAGGCACACCCCGTTTCTGGAGCTAGTTGAGTTTTCAAAATCCGGAGTAGAAAACAGAGTAGCTTAAAATAAAGCAAGCTAAAACATTAAAAACATTGTCAATCTAAATTAAATATGTTTATGTATCCCAACCCTTTCCCTCATCATGCAAAAAAAAAGACATAATGCAAACTAAATAAAATGTACTAAATTGTCATTATTAGCACTAAAATATGCTAAAATGCCTTTAAAATATGTCTCTAAAAAGGTAAAAAAAAAACCCATATAACACAAACTAAATGAAATGTACTAAAATGCCTTTAAAAGGCAGATGCTGAGCCGGTAACACCTCCTGTAATGATAATGGTTCCTATGACTCTCTTCAGACATTTTAGTCTTTCATTTTTGATGTATTTCCTGGTAATTTTGAATGGCTTCTAATTGGCAGGCCTATTAAGTACCCCTTGCTTGTATTTATTATGTGACAGCTCCTTTCTTGCATGCTTTTTCATGGGGCGACAGATTATCTGTATTTTCCTCGCTTTTCATGGGCACTTTTCATTTTTTATCAAATAATACTATTTTTCATTTAGATGGTAAAGGACAACGCGATGTAAAACACTGCTTTCCTATAAAACAATATTACAGTGAAATGTTCTGAAGTCCCACGGACTGCAGGCAGAAATCACTTCCACCTCTTACGGCCGTGTGAGCCGGAGTGAGCTCTGACCACCCTAAGCCTGCATCTTCCCGTGAGTGGCAGGATAGACACAACGTGGCTGCCGGGTGTCTGTGCCTCGCAGATGCATCAGACATAACAGAGTATTGTCGTGATGACTAGTGCTTCCTTCTTCCTTCAAATCTCAGTACTTTCTCATCAAGGCTAGTCTGACTATTCATTATTAGAATGATACCCATTTTTACATTCTAGATAATATTTTACTTTATTGCCATAGTTATTTAGAAAGGTTCTTATTGGGCAAAAAGAAATCAACTTTTAGCCTCAATATATATTTGACTGCAGGTGTATGTGTGCAGATATATATTTTCATTCATTCATATATAATATTATGTGTGTGATATAATAGAAAATATATTTTTCATTCTTTTCCACATAGAATCATACTTTATTTACCATGGAGTGTGAAAAAATAAATAAAACTTTTGATTAAAAAATTCTACAAAACTGTGATGAAATAGAGATCTCAATAAATGGAGAGATGGTCTGTCTACATGGATAAGGAGACAATATTATCAAGATGTCAGTTCTTCTTAAATGAAGAATGAACAGTAGATGAAGCAGAGGACTGAATCAGCAATTTGGAAGATAAGGTGGCTGAATACACCCAATCACAACAGCAAAATGAGAATCCAAATAAAACGAGGACAGTTAAGGGGGCCTCTGCCATACTGACACTCACATCATAGGGACAGCAAAAGGAAAAAAAAAAAGAGAGAACAAGAGATTGAAAAGCCTATTTGAAGTAATAATGATGGAAAACCTCCCTAACTTAGTGAAGGAAATAGACATACAAGCCCAGGAAGCTCAGAAGGTCCCAAAAAAGATGAACCCAAAGAGGTCCACACAAGACACACCACATTTAAAATGCCAAAGGTTAAAGACAAAGAGATAATCTTAAAAGCAGAAAGAGAAAAACAGTTCCCTACAAGGGAGCCCCCATAAGACTGATTTATCAACAAAAGTTTTGCAGGCCAAAAGGGATTGGCACACAATATTCAAAGTGATGAAAAGCAAGGACCGACAACCAAGACTACCCAGCAGGGCTATCCTTCAAAATTGAAGGACAGACAAAGAGCTTCCCAGACAAGAAAAACACGTAAGGAGTTCATCACCACCAAATTAGTATTACACGAAATGTTAAAGGGACTTCTTTAAGAAGAAAAAGAAAAAATAACATGAACAATAAAATGGCAATAACTACATAGGTAGCAACAATTAGTTTAAATGTAAATGGATTAAATGCTCCAATCAAAAGACATAAGGTAGCTGAGTAGATAATAAAACAAGACCCATACATATTTTGTCTCTAAAAAACCCACTTTGGATTGAAAGACACATAGAGAATGAAAGTAAAGGGATGGAAAAAGATCTATCATACAAATAAAAAAACCCTGGGGTAGCACTACTTATATCAGAAAAAAATAGACTTTAAACAAAGACTATTAGAGACAAAGAAGGACATTTCATAATGATAAAGGAATTGGTTCAACAAGAAGATATGACCCTGTAAACATCTCTGCTCCCAACAGATTGGGTGGCGAGACCCCCACGCTTAAGGCAGTCATGGGGGTCCAGGCAGCCTTCAGCTGGTCATCCTTCTTCCCTGCCCCGTTTCTTGTTCTTCCGCCCCAGTTCTGGTGACCAGTGGCCAAGTAGACACTGGGCTGCAGAAGCACAGAGGTCACAGCTACACAGAAGCGGCAGCTTCTCAGAGACCTTGCCATTGAGCCCCACCTTAGTCATCCTTCGGGTGACTAGCCACGTTTGCTTTCACAGAGTTCCCTGAAAGCTCCCACTTTTTCACCCGAACCACTGCTTCATGAAGACTTCTTAGTGATTCTGCAGATAATCCTTCCTCTTTTGAGAAGTGGTTGGTTGCTGGCTTATTACCAGACCCCTCAAGGAGTTAGATGTTGGCCATGTTGGCCATGAACCGACAAATCGCCAAGCAATCTGAGACGCCCATCACTACCAGTGCCGTGGACCCTGCAGGCCGTGAGGTTAGGTGTGCGCAGAGGCATCCCATGGAGACAACTGAAGCACCACAGCTCTAAAGCCCCTCGCATGCGCCATCCCACAGAGATCCAGCCAGCCATCCACGACAGGCTGCTTATCCACGACGGAGGGCACACGCTTTGTTCCCACGTGAACTGAGCTTACTCCAGTCGTGGGGATGTGGGTTTGGCTTTCCTGTCCACAGTGCTTCTTGTCCAAACCAGCACTGGAACTCACTGGCCTTACCCTGCCACCCCCCATAGCCCTAAAGTTGCTTCCTTGACTGAAGGAGGGCATGAATTTCTGAAGACCCCATCACCTGGCCTGCCTGGGGACAGCACCTTGCAGGACAGGGAGGGTGTCCTCCAGGATATAGTGAGTGATGCTCTGAAACAGCAACCAGCACATGGCACCACTGTCCCACGGCCCATGTTCAAGGCTGGAAACATATCATAAAATAGCAATTCTCAGCAATCAATCAATAGATTCAGTGTGATACTATCAAGATCGCCATAGGGTGTTTTTTGTTTTTTGGGTTTTTTTTTTTTGTCATATGGAGATTGACGTAGTTGATCGTAAGTATAAAAGAACAAGAGGTTGAGGGTGACCAAGGTGCTTTTAAAGGATGTCACCTGCCCTCTTAATGGAAACACTTGTTATAAAGCTTTAAATTCAACTCTAGTCATTATACTTGCTTTAGTGATTATAAAACACACACGCAGTGATGCAGGGTGAAAACAAAACACAAGAAAACCCAACCGATGGACAGAATAGAGAGCTCATCACAAGCCACTCACCTATGGAAGTCTGACATGTGGCAGATGTGGGGAAAGGAATGACTAACATGAATCAGCAAATATTCATTCTCCGCAAAGGAAAGAATGTGTGATTCCCGACCACTCGCTATTCACACCACATACACATCATACGTGTGTGGTGCACGTCTACATGCGCGTACATACGATGTATGTGTGCGTGATAAAGTGAACAGAAAAAAAGAGAATGATGAATGAAAAGTGCTACGTGACGTTGACCTCTGAGGGCAGGCGGGAGGACGAGGCAGGGGCATCCTGCAGGCACCTGCAGACGGCCCTTAGTTACTGGAGACGTCCCAGTCTGCAATCACGGGCGTTTGCTTTAGCGTAAATTAAAGAAGTGAGTCAGGTAGATAGAGATCGATGAGGGCTGTGCTCAAGAATCAAAGATTAACCAAGGTAATCGAACGATAAACCCCATTGTGGATACCTGAAAGTCCAATTCCAAAGAACACACCTTAATATATGTGTGAATTAACTGTACATCGAGGGTGGGAAAGGATTAGACATTAGAACCACCGAAAGTTAACTGTTAACCTTTCTCCCTTATCTCTCAGTGGCATTCACCTGACCTCTTCAGCCTCCGATTTTTTTTTTTTTTAGAGATAACATCAATAGCTTTTATTGGCTCTAGGAATAAGCTGGTCTAAATTCTTGTTCTTTTACCATGTCCACAGATCACTAGTGGCTTGAAATCTTAATTATTCTGCCCCTTATTTGGCATACAGCTTTTAAAAAAAAAAAAAACACAGGACATTTAAAACACACCTATAATAACTCACTCTTGAGGAGGGGGGCAAGCACGTAGAAATGAGAGTCGGCACCTTTGCTCTCTGTCTGGGCCTAGCTGTAACCCTCCGACATCACTGTCCAAGGGAGAGTAAAGGACATCGATGGAAATAAGGAGAAGCTCTGATTCTAAGATCTACAGTAGGGAACCACGGCCTTCTGTTAGGGGGTGCCCCTCGAGACTGGACTTATTCACCGAGCTCTCTCTGACGACGATAACCATCTTGAGACCTCTCAGGAATTTCAATGTTCTAAAAAAAAAAGCCATTGTCTTTTATGTCAGTATGTTTAAAATGCAATAAATTATTCATCCAATACCTATTTAATTGTGCTAATAATTGAAATTTCCCATTTCAAGCACCAAGCTTTCTTAAAGAGTGACTCAGTTCGACTTTGAGATGTCACTGGCCGTGTGCATCTCGAATCATCATGACACAGGCCTGTGTCCTCATGCTTCCTTGTCCTGGCAGCATCATTCATTCATTCTAGGACCCTGGGCAGAGTTAGAAAACTGGCTGGCAAAGCTGCTCCCAACGGCTTTTCAGGTTGAGACTTGCATTCCTGCGTCCATCACTGTCACCTGAGTCTAGCTCCTGGGGGTGGACGTGTAAACCCAAGTAAAAAGAAAAAACAGAGAGAATTATTTGTGACGTTGCCAGCAACGGTCGAACTAATAAAGTCTTCATCCCGACTTCTCTCCTGATGATTTTTATTGCATCCTTTTACAAAGAGGGCATTGAAGCAACATTAGCAAAGCCTTACTCTGGTCAAACGGACCAAACCTATGAGCTAACTCAATAATCCTTTTTCTCCTCCCAAGTGCCCACGGCGGCTGCAAACCAGAATTGCCAGGTGTGTGTCCCTTCCCTAGTTTGTTACCAAGGAACCACGTGGTAAATACCTTATATAACCTCATTGAAAGCAACAAAATTCAAAAATAAGAAAGTCAATATGAGCATCAACCGGGCAAGAATGTTGGTGCCGAGAATGCTAAATTAAGGGGAAAATGCAACTTTTAATTAAACAATCTATGCTTCTGTCTCTTTTTTAAATAGCGTAAAGTCACATGCACAAAATATTGATCGCATAAACAGAAACGCATTGCCTGTTCTTTCATATTCTGGCTTAAAAATCCTATTTCTCATTTAGTTTTCGAGGAGAAATACAGCTACAGCAGACCTTGACAAAGAGACCCCGCTGGGGTACAAGTATAACAACCCCGATTTACGTTTTGGGGGTACGGTAGGTGCCCAGCACTGTGCTAAATGCTTCTATGGTCCATCTCAATTCCCCACAGAGCTCTCTGATCCCGGTGGTATTATTCATTTCATGTCAATGAAGTAACTGAGGCTACAGCAGATAAATTAATATGCCAAGAATACTGAGTAACAAAATTGAGACTCAAATCCAGGTCTGTTGACAAAGTTCTGTGCTCTTAACCTGTAGGCTACACAGTGGGAGAGACAGCTGCTAAGCAAAATGTACCTACACCATGCATTATGCATGCTAATCAAGCACCTGCAAAATGGCAATGGTGAGTGCTGGGTAAAGAGGGGGAGTGCTACGCTTCCTCCCTGAAAGACCAACAATTCCTTGAGGAGCCAAAACAGATTCACAAAACTCTTCTGATTGTCAGATGACAGCAATGCAGTGGTTAAACAGCTTTGTATAGTCCACGAGCTTTGCCAACGTCAGAGGCAGAAACCAGTGCAGAGAGGGGTGTTCGACCAAGCCTGTGTCAGCTCAAGAGAGGCTGAATACGCGGCTCAGAGAGGAAGAGGCTTGGAGGTGAGGGGTGTCAGAAGCACTGAGGCCTGGAGAGGACCAGGTGTAGACATTCTCGGCCCACGGGGCCCAGGCCGACAGACACCTGTGGAAAGTCAATGGTGGTGTAGCGTATCACCACCTCCCAGGGGGATGCCAATCCCAGTGCTGGCCCCAGCCAGCCCTCAGTAACCATCAGGGAGGGGAGGAAAGAGTGGAGTTCAAGTGCCTGAAAGAACGAGCGTCCCAGTGGATTACACACAAACACCCCGCTTTGATGCTCTCATCACCAACAGTCACTGATCAAACTATCACAGTGGTTAATGCAACCAGAGAACACCTTCGACTTAGTCATATGTCTGCTCCAACAGCGTTATTATCTTTTCAATGGAATGTCTGATTTTAAAACAGCAAGTTTCACAGAGTTCAATGAGAATGGACTTTACATGCCACAGCATTATGCCAGGGACTACTCAGACAACAAAAGCGAAGCCACAAGGGGACCCTCTGCTAAATGGGGAAGACACAGAATATTCAACAACATGAGAACAAGGGACGCCCACCTCAGTGAGTTAATTGTGGGGAACCCTTCCTACCCAGATTCTTTTAACATTAAAAGAGAAGAAAATGGAAAGTATCGTTACAAAGAATGAAGGTGAAAGGTGTTCATATCAGCATAAAATTTCACCAAGAAAACTGCTTTAGTGCCAGGACCAAAGCCGGGAATTCTAGGTCTGCAGTGAGCTCTAGGAAAGGTCACCCAGGAAAAGTCAAATGCCCTGCCAGGGAGCCAGCACCATCATCACCATCACCATCACCACCACGGCATGTCCTTGAGCTTACTCCCTCTTTGGGTCTCAGTTCCTCGTCTGCAGAATTGTTGCAGAAAAATCCAAGACCAGTGAGAAACGAAGCAGCACTTGGAGAGTTGGAGAACTCAGGTTTATTACACCAGCGGCCTCAGAAGAGCTAGGGCTCTGAAGATCTGGGCCCTGAGTTCAGGGGTAACCTACTTTTAGAGGGCTTATCCGCAATACACCAGGTATCTAGACAGAACAAGTGAAGGATGAGAGGGAGTCTTCAGTTGCTCTCGAGGTCACCCTGCCGTTCGGCCCATGCGGCAAGCACGTCCACAGAAGTAGAATAAACTGCTGATTACAGGGTTAGCCATTTGAGTGGAAAATTCCTCCTGAGAATGAGCATCCTTCCAGCTCTCATGCTGCGCGACTCTGTATTCTTTCATAGCAACAGTGAAAAGGCAACGACAGAAGACCCACCAACGACCACAGTTCCTGGGGGCATTTTCTGTTTTTCCCTGTCTTTTGTTTACCCCCTAGTTAAATTACAAATACAATGACTTCATGAATTACTGGTTGCACTTTACAAATCCCTGCCAGATAAGATTTTTCTGCCTGTATAGACAACCTCAAAAAGATATATCGTTCGCTACCTCTACTCCAGTTCCTAAGAACACACATTACGCCCCTGTATCCCCAGATTTACGAGACACGAGAGAAAGTATGCATAAAACTTCCTGCTCCTTACAGAGATGTCAAGCATATTTATCTGCCTTCTCCAGCCTTCCACCCCCCAGAAAGGGGTGAAGAACTGACATCCCACTGATATCCTTTAGTCCACAGAGGCACTGACATAGTGTCGGGAATAACAGAGGTTTGTTTGTTTGTTTGTTCTTAAAAAATTAAGATTCTTTACATGTAAACAAAAGAAACACCCCGATATATCTGCCCCTAGAGAAATATCTGATGCTGGAAATTCCATTTGTAATAGAAAGTCCTTTTAGTTATTGCTCTACAGATGATGCACACTAAATTATAGTAAAATCAAGAGGGCAGAACAGATCTTCAGTCAAAACCATATACATTACATATTTAATAAAAGTATATACTCTTACATGAGTTTCAAAATCATATTTTAAAAGTCTATGTTATTTCCATATCTGACTATTTAAGACTGAAGCGAATAAAATGTTTCCATTTCAGTTGAAATACAGCAGATTTCTAATCATAAATTTTAGCAATACCAACCTGGCTAGCGCCAGCTGGTATTCTGACAAACTGAACACTTTATATCAACCTCTCCTAACGATGACAGGCAAATTTTGAGAAAAGCGATCTGACTTTGGACATGATCAAGGAGAGAAGATTAAATTCTGAGAAAGGATTTTCGTGCACTTAGTAATAAAAACCAGTCCTAGAAAATAAGGTGATATCATAAAACTTAGAACTTCAAGTTTGGTCTCATTAGTTCCTAGCTTCCCAATGCCAGGGGCAAAGTTTATTTTGACCATCGTGACCAGGACTATCATTAAAAAATTCCCATAATAAGCAATGGAAAATATTTAGGTATTATTAAAGAGAATATTAAAATTCTAGACATGCTACCATGGGTTCTATTTACTCGGTTTCATGTCTAGATGATTCTTCACAAATATGGGTTAAACCTATTGAATAGCTTTTTTATGCAGAAAATAATGAAGGAAGACAGTGTAGTTTGAATTCAGAACTTCTTTTACAGTAAAAGAAAAACACTTGGAGGATTAGTTTAACTGTATGATCAATGGCTTGACCACAGATTGAAATTAAGTGAAATCAGTTTCTGAGTAATGCCAGTTAGGGCAATACAAAGTCGTCTGCCTTTTTAACAGACGTTTCCAATCACTTCATACAAAGGCCATTACATATAGCCAAAACTCACTGAGTCCTTGGATGACACCAAGATCATTTCGTGATCCAAATGTTCTTGGAGGCCGTGGAAGTGCATTAAGAAACCGCCGGCCTTTTTCTACTTCAAGAATTGATGGGAGCCTAATGGCAATCAAAATCAGGTGGATGCATGGAAGGATGGAGCCTGCCCAAGAGTTCAGGCAGCAAAAATAGATCTGCCCAGCTCCTGAATTCCATCAGACACCAGCTATCCTAGTGAAGCACGAGAAGGTGGGAGCCCGGGCCAGTCCCACGCACCTCATTCCATCTCCCGGTGTGGATTTTCTCCAAAGCTGGGCTCTGGTCAGCCTGAGAAGAGAATGCGGCCCTCTCCACGTGAGCACTGCTTTATTAGCACTTTCCTGTCATCTCAGGCTCCTACCCCAACCATCTTTGACTACCTGGATGGAGAACGTCTGGGCCAAGTGGAAGAGCCATTCACGATGTTACTAACAGCAGAAGAGAAACGAGCTGCCTGTCGGGAGCTCAGAATCGCCCCGACCCTCCCAAGGTCCAGTCTCGGAGCATCTGCCCATCCTTCCAGGCCTTTCTCACCTGCCCCTTGGCCCTGCAGCCCCGGGCCCCACCTGAAGGCAGCCTTTCACCTCCCTGATTCTGGCTCTTTTCTGTCCAGCCCATCACATAGTAGTGAGTCCATGGACCAGCTACAGCAAAGAACAGGATCCATGCGGACATCAGGCTGAGCTACAGCCACAGCACGGGAAGCGTTGGCTTGTCCGTAAAACCGTGTATGTCAATCAGCAGGAAAGTGTGGGGATGATTGCTTTATCAAAAAGTAAAGATGCCTGGATAAACTTTTCAAAGGATGCCACTCCGGCATTCGCACCCCGTGACATGGAACATAAAGTAGTTGTGTAAAGAAACACAGATACAAAGGCCAAGACGAGTCAGAGAAGGGGGCTTTCAGCTGGACCCCGGGGAATCCCTGACCCACCCACTCACCAACGGTGGCAGCAAGGAGGTTTAAGAACTTAAGAGATCTGTGTCATAGCAAACAAAGTGGCCTGCAGAGGAGAGACGAACTTCACCCTTGTCCTTAAATACATTCATGGTGCTATAAATAGACCATCACCTGCTCCTCCTTTTCTATCTAGAGGAGAACAAGCCAGAACAGGTTTAAATTACAGGTTCGACAGAATCACCAGCAGCTGCATCATCGTGACAGAACAGACTCCCAGAGGGAAATGGACATGTTTCCTTTCCTGGAAGGACAGGACCCAGGAGGAGATGCTGCTGGAGACACTGTCTGCCATGGGACTGGGCAGAAGCCTCTCTGAGTCCTTTTCACAAAGATGCCACTGCATACAGCATCCAAGGCCGTCTGCAGGAGCGAGAGGGCCACCCTGAACTCACACCCAGGATGTGGGGTCAAGGTGCTCTCTGGCTCAGTATAAGAGCCAGCTTATCCGTGGCATGGTGACTTCTTACATTCACTTTTTAATCTTTACTTCCCCGAACCCCAGCAGACAGCACCCCTCCAGGAGTGTGGGGAAAGAGAACACTTGACTTTTCAAAGGACCCCATGGGGGTAAATTCTCGGTGCATAATGCTGGATCACCATCTGTCTCAGGATATCAGACACTAACTGCCAAACACCCAAGACGGCCACTTCGCACGCTCGCTGCCACGTGAGCAGACATCCACCTCTTTGCTCAGTGGACATGAATATCAGTGCCTAATTATAGTCTAAGCTTTAAAAAAAAAATCATTCGGCGAGGACATCCCCAGCTCCACCACTGCCCCGAAATATCTCCCTGGGGAGTGGCTGCCTTGCACAAACTCTGCAGGTGCATCGCACACACGCGCGTGCGAAAGTTCGAACCACACACGCAGAAGGCCGGTGATAGGAACTTTACCTCCAGCTACAGAATCCCCCTCACGGCTCCCGGGAGCCGGCCCAGGGTTTCTGCTTGAAAAAATACAAATTGGCAAAAAAAAAAAAAAAAAAAAAAACACAAAACTGACATGGGCTGTTGCGGTTGCATTCCGCTCCTAATGATGAAATCCGCTTGAGTAACCTGTGCGAAGCAGAACGCACGCTTCAAAACTGCCTCTCGGGGGGTGGAGGTGAGGGTGGGGATAGGGGGACACCGGTGCGTGTCACTCATGGCCTCTGGAGCGTGAGGACTCGCCCCGCAGGTCGACACCCCATCACCCTGTGGATGGGACAAACGCATCGGGACTTAGCGACAAAGATGCGCGATCACACACACACACTTTCTGAGCTCGGTCCCGGTCCCTAACCCCTGTCCCAAGGCGGAGGCGTCCCGCGGAGGGAAACAGCGTCCAGTCTAAAGGAAGAGGCCGGCCCCGGGGCGGCCCGGGGGCCTGGGAGAGTCGCCCGGGCGGGGTTCGGCTGGGGACCGAGCGGGCCAGACGTGGCGGCGACGCGGGGCGCAGCGGGCGCGCGGGGATGGGGCGCCCGCGGAGCACCTGGAGGGTCCCTCCCCCGGAGACTTGATTTTGGGGCAGAACCGTCCGAGGAAACTTTTCCAGGGCGCGCAGCCCCGGCCGGTCCGGCAGGAGGGGCGGGGGGCGCGCGGCCCCGGGCGGGATGGAGGATGCGGGATGCGGGGCGCGGCGGGTCCCGGTCCCCCCACCCCGGGGTGGCCGCGCGCGCGGGGCCGGGCCCTGGGGACCCCACTCACCAGGCGCAGCGCGAAGAAGACGGCGAGCAGCGCGAGGCAGGCGCCCATGACGATGAGCAGCAGGAAGACGACGAGCGGGTGGCGCTGGCTGAGGCAGGAGTAGGACTCGTAGAGCCGGTCCCGGGCCCGGGGCGCCGGAGCCCCGCCGCCCGCCGCCGCCGCCGCCGCCGCGGGGGCCCGCAGGGAGCGCCGGCGCCGCATCGCCTCGGGCCACATCGGGGCGGCTCGCGGGGCGCCCGCCGCGCCCCTCGCCCCGCGCCCCGCGCCCGGAGCCGCGCGCGGGCGGAGCCCGACGCCCCAGGCTGGGCGCTGCCGCTGTCGCCGCCGCCGCCGCCGCCGCGCTGGGTGCGGGGTGCGCTGGGGAGGGGCACCTGCCGCGCCCCGTGCGGGGTCCCCGCCTGAGGCCGGCGCGCGAGCTCAGCCCCGGCGCCGGCCGCGTCCTCGCCCCATCTCCGCGCACGGCCCGGGATGCGGCGGGGGCTCGCGCCTCCTCCTCCTCCTCCTCCTCCTCCCCGCTATGTCAGAGCACAGCCCGGGGTTCCCACACTTGGCGCCCCCCCACCCACTTCCCACTGCGCGCGGAGGACTGCGGGGGCGCCCGGCCTCCTCGCCAGCTCCAGCTCCCAGCGCAACGGGAGGGGCACCCCCACCCTGAGGGCCTCCCACCCTACCCCCTCCCCGGCCTCTCGGTGGGCGGCGGGAGGGGACGAGCTCCCACGCCCTCCTCCGCTGTCTCGGGGTGCAGCGAGATCTCCCCCACCCTCAGTGGCCCGTCCTCCTCGACACTGTCTGGGGCCTCGGAAAGTGGGTTCTACCCCCCCCCCCCCAGAGATCTCCCACCCTTCACTGCCCCGTCCTCCTCGACACTGTCTGGGGCCTCGGAAAGTGGGTTCTACCCCCCCCCCGAGATCTCCCACCCTCAGTGCCCCGTCCTGCTTGTCACTGTCTGGGGGCTCGGAATTGGGGTTCTACCTCCACCCCCTTTAGTGGGTCCGGGGGCGCCACCCTCTTCGTCTCAGCGCAGCGGGCGGGGCTTCTCACGCTCCCCTCCACTGTCACGGGAAGCGGGGGGACTTCCCTGCGGGGGGAGGGGTTGGGGGACGCGGAGAGGCTCTGGGGCCCAAGGAGTGTCCCTCAGCGGAGAACAGCCCCAAACGTGCAGCGGAGGGTTGAGGCGGCTGTGACCGCGCCGCACCCCCGCCGCGCCCTCTGGGCGGCCTGGCCCGCGTCCCGCACTTTCAGCTGAAGTCACACTTCGGAGGCGCCGGATGGGCCAAGGTTTTCCGTGCGGGAGGTTTAGAGGGTGCCCTCTGGCCCGGCGGGGGCGCTCAGGGAGGGCAGAGTGGGCTCTGGGGTTCGCCCCCTCCCAGCCTCCGGGGGCACTGGGCGCGCGAGGCGCCAGAGATGCGGCTGGAGCGGTGGGGCGGGGAGGGGGGTCCCCTCCCGACGCGCCAGATCGCGGGATGGGGGAGCCCACCGCCCTGGAGGTTTCCTCTTATTCCAGACCCGCCAGATCCCACCCACGCCCAGCGCCTGAGGAATTCGAGGCACGGCGACCCTCCCCCGCTCCTGCCGCCAGCAAACAGCCTGGAAGGTTGGGGGAGGGAAATAGGGGGGCCCTAGGATGTGTCGTCTCTTTCAGGAACCCAGTTCTGGCACCACCTAACCCCCTGGCGACTGTCCTGAGCTGTCCCCACCCCCTTCCCCACCCACCCAAGCTATCCAGTCCCCCTCAAGTGCCGGGACATGTGAGCTGTGGAGCTTAGTCCCCACGTCCAGGACCGGGGCCATTCCAGGAGAGGGGACCACAACCTTCCGTGGGTTATTTTTAGCAAGGGGTATGACCAAAGGCACGGCTCTGCCACACTGTGGCGATCTTGGCTGCGGGGAGGTGGGAAGACCTGGAAGAGGGCCTGGGCTCAGGGTCAAGTCCTGACTCGATGCTTGGCCCAGGGGCCTGCCCCGGCAGGCCCCACCTGGCCCTAGGCCTTCCCTCCTTCGGGAGAGGTGGACAGGTGGACAGGAGAAGTGGGAGGAGGCAATGGGTGGGTGAAGGTCCCGCAATGTCCCCTGTGGCACCCACAGCCCGTACCTTCCCGCCCTACAAGGGGAATGAAACTCTTCTCTGTCCCGTTAGGTGTCCGCAGCCTCCACCCCTCCTTGTCTGCCCTTGCTCTCCCACCACCCCAACTGCCCACTGTGACCAGGTAGTTCCAATCTCAGCCTTTCCTGCTGGTTCAAATCCAGCCTTGGTCCTTCTGGGTTTCATAAACCAAAATTAATTTTGGACTACCATAAAGAATTTTTAAAAAGCATTTATTTGAGCAAAAAGAGCTATAGTCTGGGGAGATGGATCCAGACAGCAACCTACGTTGTGCTTCCCAAAGCAAACAGGAGGTTGCCTTTTATAGCAAAAGTGTCTGTCCGGGTTTCTAATTAGGTCTAATTTATGTAAATGAGGTATCCAAATGTGCACGTCTGATTGGCCCGCTCTCACTCTCATTGGTGGCATTATGCATCCTGATTGGACCTGATAAAGCAGTTCAGACTGGGCGGGGCAGGTCTTACTTAGTCCATTGGTCCAAAGACAAAACCAGAAAGTTCCTTCTAATAGGTGAGTCCGCCAGAGGGAGTGACAGGGCAGGGCTTGGGGCAGGAGGGGGTCCTTGGGCCTGAGGTCTTCCCACTACAGAGGGCAGAGATGCTCCTGGCAGAGGATGGTGGCCAGGCTCATGTTATTTATAAAATGTGGGCCTTCAGGTGACCTTAGGAAGGCCATTGCAGTAGGTGAATTTCTTTTCAGGGTTCACATCCCATGAATCCTTCTCCGGGTTCAAAACCAATGAATCTTTCTTGGGGTTCACATCTGAGCAGTACTGTGTATTCTCAGCCTTTTCCTATCCAAGCAACATACTCATTATTCATCTCTTCGATTCTTGCTGCTTCTTCACCCCTTATATTGATAAACGTCTGTCTTCGCCTACGCAAACGAAGAAAAAATAAATCATCTTTAACTTAGGTCTTTGGGAAAAAGAACTGAAAGACTTGTAGGAGGACAAGGAAAGGTTTAACTAATTGTTTTCTCCTGGTTCTCAGGTATTTTTAACAACCAGCGTCTATACTGTATGTATATGCTCCACAGGGTAGAAGGGGTGGTCATGAGTCCTAGGAGATTTTGTTAAAGCAAGGGCAAACTAGAATTAGACTCTAGAATTTTGCACTTGACCCCCGTGATTGTTTTTTCTTTTTAATCACTTATTCTTTTATTAATTCATTTGACAAATATCTATTTTGTGTCTGCCATGTGCTGCCAGACATTCAGGTAAAAAAATTTTTAAAAAGACAGGGCCGGTGCCTGGGACCCTTGTAGGAAATTTCAGTGTAGTGCTTTTAAAAGGAAGGCTACCAAAAACAAAATGAAAATCAACACACGTCTCAAACTCCCCTGTACAATTTAAATTTCATCATTATAGACAGTGTGCGGAAGGAATATAACATAAAAGCCAAGGATATGCCAGGCTCCTTTAAAGTTTTGTTGGGTTCTTTCGTTTAGTTTTAGTTTGGGTGCTTACTTTTCTAGGAACCTCTGTTATTGCCTTTTGTCTGATACAAAATAAAATGTGAACCAGCATAATCGATATAGTTCTATCAGCGTTTTAGAATTAATCGAGCCAAGAATACATTTTTAAAAATTCACAACAGTTTCTATTTGAAAGAGAAAAAAATAATAACCCCCAAGCAGCATGAAATGAAATGAAAAATGAGGAGCAGGAAGTACAGCCACTTGCAACTAAAGAGACCCCAGGTGTCCTCTAGTTGATTTCCATCCCTTTAGGACATCAGAGCTATTAAGCCAAAGCTAGGGCATGGGGAGCAGAGGGATTCTCATGTAAATACTCCATAGCAATTCATTTGTGACAAAACGCAGAAGAAACCAACTGTGGACAAAAAAAAAATAAATAGGAAGGAGAATGCATTTTTCCTACGACACTAGAGGGCATCCCTCCATCCTCAGAACCAGCCAGCAGGGCAGGTTCATGGGCGTTAGATTCGTGCTATTGCACAGGACTCTCCACACTTGACTGAAGGTTCTGCTCACCCCATCTTCAAATTCTTGATCATTTTTTAAAACACGTTTTCCCTTTGCCTTGAGCCCTGCAGATTAGAGAGCCGGTCCTGCTAGCTGGTGACACTGAGCAGTCCTCCCATCTCTGTCTGCTTGCAGAGCCTGCGGGGTGCAGGCTTGAGGACAAACAGGCAGGCTCCTCTGCCCAGAGACTGGGGCCAGGCCTGCCCTCCTAATCTGGCCATCTCTCACAAGCACAGGACACACCTGAACAACGGTAAACCTGGGAAGTAATCATGCCACAGGACAGGGTTTCAAGTCAGCGGATTTGCTTTAAAAAGAACCCATCTTCTAGTCCCTATTCCAAATCCAGTTAGATTAACTCAGTCAATAAGGGCGCTATTGTCCTCCCCCCATGTCACAGTGCTCTGATTGATTAAATAAAAGCAGGCCGGCAAACTGTGCCAAGGACAGACGTGGACATGTGCCAACCCCGAGCATATTGTAAGGGCTGAGCACACAGTATTTCCCTGCGTATTCCTTTTTCTCTCTGGCAAATACATCACTGAAGTTTATATAATAAAGTATGAACAGTATGTCAACAGATTCATTATCACCATGAAATATGTCTTGTGTACCCAGATAACATTTACATTTTTATTGAACCAGAGTCTATGGATACAGAAACCACACAACCATCGACAGCTCAGGGCTCCTGGAAGTCTCATTAACTCTTCGAGCTCCCTAAGGCACTCTCTGGCAGTTCAGTTTTTAGAACATCAGAAAAAAGTGGCCGAATGGCACACTGATAATTCATTTTCTTTCCCTGCCGGTGCTGGATGATCTCGACACGTCTCTGAACGATCTCACTTGTCTGGCTGATCTCATTAATTATTTCTCAAATGACAAAATTAGAATAAATATCTCACAGAATCATCTCTAAAAGCTGATATCAGGTGACTTGGAATTTATAGTCCTGAACATGCGAGAAGCTGGCTTTCTTTATAACAGACCTTTCGCAGAATCCCGTTGCTGTTCCAAAGTTTGTTACTAGTACTTTTTTCAAATTCCACTGGAATTCCTTTCATGAGCCTGAAGGGAGGGGAAGGGGGAGGCAGGAGGGTTGTGGGGGTGAGAAGAGGTTAATGACTAATCAGTCTCCAGCACGTCTGCGACCTTGTGAGAGGGAGGCATCGATTTCTCTGCTGTTGCTCAGAAAATGGGATCTAAAAGGCAGTGACTCATGCAGCAGAGATGTTTGCTGGGGACCTGCCACCCAGGGAGGGACAGGAAGAGGGGGCTTATTGAGCAAGCTCGAATGGATCATTCAGATACTTTGACTTTTATTTTTACATCCTTTTAGGTGTCCCTTAAAACAGTCACTGAAAGAATAAATTAATTGAATTGTAAAATTTATAATACTGTACTTTGAAGAACAAAAAATGGTCTCGATGAAAAGCAATGTTATGACATAGTTTGTGAACCTTTGTCACCAATTCTGAATTCACTCAATTCAGAAAACTTAGATTAAGATCTTAAGCCACTCACTCTACCACTGTTCGATTCGTGATTTTATATTTGAATTTGAAAATAAATCAAGCTCACTGCCCATGTCCTTCCACACTGTTGTAATAATTGCCAATATTCTTCTAATAACTTCTCTTAAAGTGTTGGATTTTTGCCTCATTTCTCATACTGGAGTCATCAACGTCTCTGAGCCTCAGTTTATCTGTAAAGTAAGAAGAATGGATCAATTATTTTAAAGATATTTCTAACATTTTTATATTACCCTGAGCAGGGTAAAGAGTGGATTTTAATGAACTTTTTTTTTTTTTACATCAAGGGGGAGGAAATTACTTACATTCAATAAAAATAAGTGAACTGTACCAAAAAAAAAAAAACTGTGAAGCTATATGTGAGCATTTGATCACAAGAGCTATTTCCTTAGGTATTAATGGCAGAAGGAGACGGTTTCAGCGCTGTGCGTGACAGTTTTGTGGACACATACAAAGCAATTTTGTATTCAGGGGTTCTGTCTTCTCCCACTCCAAGCTAAATTCATGAAAGGCGGGAGATTTTCATTTGCTTAGTTATATGCGTCTCTTACTTGAAATTTGTGCAGCACCTACTGAGCGCTTGAAAAATATGTGCTAGATGAATAAATGACGGAGTGACTGAAGATAGAAGGCAATTCTTAAAAAAAAAAAAGAGTGCAATTGATAAATAATGCTAATAGAGTACTTTAATCAGAACTTGATTTGATAGAAACATTGCCCAGTTCTGAGGAAATTCTATGCATATAGATGTTTGCTATCGGCACCGTATTTGTATTTTTAAAAATCTCACAAGATTTTCAAATCCCAAAGAGGCAAGCATCCAGGCTAATTGTGTAGTCCTTTATAGTAAAATTATGGTACTTTCTATCAATATGGACAAGGATTTCTAAACACTGTTTTATTTTTGTTTGTTTAACTAGAACATTAAAATACATAGATAAATAGTGAATACATCTTAATATAAAAACTACTGGAAAAAAGAAAATACTGTCACAGTAATAAATGATGTTTCGAATGAGAAATCAATCGAGCTTGCAGAAGGAGACAGAAGCCGACGCCCCTTGCACGGCAGCCACCTGAACCCCACTCTCAGCCTCCATCCGCCTTCAGTGCCAGGTGGCGCCTGAGAAGGGGCGGGAGGAGGCTGCAGAGTTCACGGGGCCAATTGCTTTAGATAAAATAACTTCCAAATGGCCAGAGATCGTTAACGTGCCAACTCTATGTAGACAGGCTGTATTTACATTGTTACCAGGAAATAATAAAGACGTTTTCAGGCTCAGCAGGCCAAAGGAATAAAAAGGCGATCTTAAACCTAGACCCTCATTACTGCATTACAGTCTAACAGCTAATACATGAAAAAAATAAATATCTATCTTCCCACTGGCGTAGAGTTGCTCTTCACTTCTAAGTGTATTTTCCCCTAGAGCCAAAAAATGGAGGGCTCTTCTATAAAAAAATACTCGGAAATTTTAAAGATATTAATATTAAACTATCTGGTCTAAAATATAGAAAATAGATGGCCATCAGGCATGGTGGTTGCTCGTTGTTGATTCAAACTGCTTTAGAACTAGTTTCATCAGAGCACAAAGTAACTACTTTTCTTAAAATATGAAGTTTTCAATTAGATATCCAGTTACAGCAATGCACCGCTTTTCTCATATGGAGACAAAAATATGTCATTATTTTTAGTCTGTTTGAATTTGCCAACAGTGGATACAATTATGTCGGATGTGCACAAAATTTTACAAATCTAAGGTATTGGTCCCTTTTGCTAAATTCCTGTATTGATGGTGTCCACTAGCCTTCTTCACCCTCTTTCAATGGTATCTTGTAGGAAAATATAAGAGATGAAGGAGCTGTGAAGAGTGACATAAGAAATCCCAAGTGTGAGCACATAACAAAATCAGATTATTTCAATGATTCGCACGTTACCCATCAGGTGTCTCCTTTCATCTGGTTGCTTGAAGAATGGTTTTCCTTCTTGTGAGTAAAGTATTCTTGACCCAAACAATATTCAGCTCTTTGCCTTTGGATGTATTCAGTGTTCCAGTGAATTACGTCTAATCAAAATTGCAAAATAGACTTTATAAAATAATATTTGTATTTAGACGGGTACTTAAAATTCCTTTCAGAGCCCAGAGTTTAAGAATGGGCCCTGGTTACTAAAAAGTCAATTAACATAGGGATTTGCATGAGAATATGGTGATCTGCCATGTGGGTGTATTTCTTATCAAATACATTGACATCACCAAAAGCAAGAGCTGGCACTCCTTCCACCCAACCTTTTAACCTAGTGGGTGTCGGATGAATAAACCTAAGGATGTTTGACATTTTTTATTAAACGTTGAAAGGGCAATTACTTGTGCGTAATTGTCTCCTTTTGGATCATTAGCCCAGATTCAGAAGTAAATTGTCATACAAGCAAACTTTGTAAGACCTTTAAGGAAAGGACCTCACTGCTTCCGCTATAAAGATCAAGATTAAGAACCACAGCCATGGTCTTGTCTTAGCTATCTATCCTTATTAGTTTTTACTGTAGCACATGCAGTCCTGTAATCCCCTGGGTTGCCCTGTATCTTTAAGCAGCTGCAAGCTTTTCTGTTTTATAATCTTCTGATGACTGATTGAAAATTTACCCACTTCCCAAGAAGGATTATTGAATTAGTGCTAGTCCTCTGATTGCTCTATTTTAAATAGAGCTTAATTAAAAAGTTAATTCCGACTGTTTTGGAAATAGGTGGGGTATAAATTTCAATTACAGAAGAATGGGGGACAGAAGGTAAAGATAATTAAAGCATAGCTAATTTTAAATGATTGATGAGCATATGGGAAATCAAGACGATTATAGGGAGTGTATATTTCAACTATGAAGCTAAATTTTCAAAATGACATTGGGAAATTAAGACCATAGCGAAGATGGCACCTGTCACAGAACCGGGGACTCAGACCATCACACTGCATCGGTTTGCTGTGTGGAGGGAGACTTGGCAGAGCTTAACAGAAAAGTCACCTCTCACTGGGACAAAGCACAGTCCCACATGTGCCACTGTGGCACTGAGATGTGCGAGAAGCACTGGCTTCTGTGTTCTGTAAGTGCTTTGAGCTTTCTCACCACCCCCCATTCCTGTGGGGCCCGGAGGAGAGAAAGCAGGTCGAGTGCAATGTTCCAGTCTTTCAGTGAAGGGCCCGATTTAGTGTAAGGGTTAATCAAAACAATCTTTTAGAAATTATTGCCATTACTATTGGCTCTATCTAACAATTTTTTAAAACATATTTTTACTTTAAAATTCTATTTACATCTGTGTGTATCTCCTGATTAGTATATTTTGTACATGAATTTGGGAAATGATTCTTTGATACTATCTTGAATTATATTTTAAAATAGCAGGCTTAACGTTCTGATTTCTAGCAAGGAAGGATGGTTGTATTGGAACAACCTCTGCAGATAATAATGAACAACTCTGTACACCCAGAGAGAGACACACACATACACACATACACACATACACTACATCCAGGGAAAGAATGAATTGTGACTGACTTGTCATGAGAAACGACGGAGGTCAGAACATAATAGGATGACATCTTTGAAGTGGAGGGAAATATACACACACACATTAACTGAGAATTCTGTATAAAGTGAAACACAAATTCAAAATAAAGGCTTTGAAGGTAAAGACTGAAAAAAGTAATTGCCAGCAGACCTGCGCTATAAGAAATGATAATGGAAGTTTTCCAAGCTGAAAGAAAATGACATCAAATAGAAATGCAGATATTAATTTATCTAATAGAAAACTAAATATTTAAAGCAAAGCGGTTACATTGAAATGTGGAGTTTATAGCACACACTTTGTAAAATGTATAACAATAGCAAAAAAAAGGTGAGCAAATTAAATTATGACAGTAGCAAAAAATAGGTGGGTGGGTTAAATTATATCTACGTGCTTTTATAGTCTATGTGAAGTAAAACTTATTAGGTTTAAATAGACGGTGATAAATCAACATTGCATATTTAAATTCCTAAAATAACCACTAAAAATGCAGGATGAAGCTAAAAAGCCAATAGATGTATTGAACTGTCATTTGAATAGCAATTGACTAATTCTAATGACACGGGAAGAGAGAAACATAAAAACCAAATGAGACAAAAAGAAAATAAGTTACAATGTGGCAGAACTACCCTCCACCAGTAATCACCTTCAATATAAACAGATTAAACACTTCAGTTAAAAGGAGAGTTTGAGAAATTATATAAACAAGCAAGATCCAGCTATATGCTGAAGAAAAAATACCACTTTGAATATAAAGTCAAAAATGAAGAAATGTATAAGGACGAAAAAAATACATACCATGCAAAAGCAAGAAAAAAGAAGCTGGTATAATTACATTAATAGCAAACAAAGTAGAATTTAGGATTAGGAGTTTTACCAGAAATAATACTCACTATTTTTAATAATAAGAGGGGAATTTTTTAATATTAAGAGATTGATTTCATTAGGAACATATGGACAACACCAAAATTAATTTAACTTGGATCAGAGTCCTACATGTACAATCTAAAACTATAGAGCTACTAGAAGAAATCATGAGAGGATACCTTTAGGGTGCTGCAGAAAAATCAGACCAGTGAGAAACCAAGTACCACTTGGAGAGATGGAGAACTCAGGTTTATTATGCTGGCAATCGCAGAAGAGCTAGTGCTCTGAAGATTTGGTCCCCAAGTTCAGGGGTAACCTTACATTTATAGGGCTCATCTGTGAACAAGCGAAAGGGATACATCTGTCATCTAGACAGAGCAAAAAAGAAAAGAGGAGGGTGAGTCTTCAGTAGATCTCGAGGTCACCCTGCCCTTCAGCCTATGTGGCAAGCATGTCCACAGAAGCAGAGCAAAGAGCTGATTACAAGGTTAGCCCATTGAGTGGAAAATTCCTCTTTAATGGCTTTGATGTAGGAAACAATTTTTAGCTGACAAAGCTATTTGAAATAAAAATAAAACATTGAAAAATTGGATGCTATTTTTTGTTCCAAAAGTAACTACTAAAATATAATAAAGCAAGCCAGAAAATAGGAGAAAATATTAGGGATATGTATTTTTGAAAAAGGTCTTGGATCTAGAATTTACAAAGAATTCTTATAGCTCAGCAAAATAAAGGAAATAACCTAATAAAAACTGGACAAATACTTGAAGAGCTGCTTCACAAAAAAAACATATGAATGACCAATAAGCACAGGAAAAGATGTTCAATATCCTTCATCATGGGGTAGACTAAAATTGCATTCATAATAAGACACATTTCACACCACTCCAATGGCTAAAAACAGAGACTAACACCAAATATTGGTGGGGCTCTGGAAAAATGGAAACTCTCATACATGTAAAGTATTACTTTGGAAAACAGCTTGCAATTCCTGATCAATTTAAACTTATATCAACCCTACAATCCAGTAATTCCACTCATATATTTAGCAATGAGAAAGGAAATACCCCAAAAAAAGTCTGGAACAAGAATGTTTACAATAGATTTTTCCCCACAACCAGCAAAAACTTGAAAACAAGACTCACCAGTTCATCCACTGTAGAATTAACAAAAATTCATGTCATATTTACACGATGGAATACAATTCACAAATTAAAAAAAAAATGAACTACTGATACAAACAACATTGCCAATGAATCTCAAGAACCACAAACAAAAGAAGCCAGATATAGAAAGAAGACCACCCTGCGAGCTTCCGTGTATTGAAGTTCAGGAACAGGTAAAGTGACTGGTGACACAAGTAAAACAATGGTTGCCCTAGAAGAATAGAAATCAACTGGAAGGGGTCACAGGAGAACTTTGTGGGGTGATGGAAATGTTCTCTGTTTTGAGCGCGGTATACGTTAATCAAAACTCATTGTATTGCATGCTTCAGATCTGTGTGTGAAAACAATAGTGTTTTGTAGATTGCAATATTTATAGAGAAAACAATTCAAATAAAATTATGCCAAAACAAAAACAAATATAATTATTATATCATTTGAAGGATTTCTAAATTTTGTAGTGATATATAATATCTAATGTAAACAATTATGTTTTATGGCATATATTCATTTTGATATCTCTTAATACATTTTTTTCCCCTGATGTTTCATAAATATTTGTACTTTGAAAGTGGTAGAGAATGACACTTTAACTGTAGGTTGAAACGTCTGGTCTGAAATCATTATAATGGATACGAAAATAATAGTAAAACCAAATATCGTATATCATTAAATGTATGATATATGAAAATAAAAATAAAAATTATTTTTTCTTGTACTTTTAGATACTATGAAATAAATAGGGGAAATGTAATAACTATGAGGCTAAAACATCAGTGGTGATAAAAAATAAAATAGTAACAATTTTCAGTAATAAAGCTCTTATATTAGAAATTTATTCAAGATCTCCTGTGAAAATAAACGTTTAATTTGGCCGAGCCATGGAATGGTCTAAAGTATGGGTGTGTTCAAATAATGAAGTTGTAGGTCTCTCTGGAAGTTCACAATTCAGGTAACTCGACTCCAAGACCTAGAGATTATTTCTTTCATCCCAATCTGTTCTTCCTTTCCCATGCTATCCCCCACCTTTTACTTTAGTAAGGTCTCTGTTCCGATTCACAGAATCCCAACGATGGGACCCTCTTCTTTCCAGAGGTTTGCTTCTGGAGAGTACACAAACCCACTCCAGAAACAACCTCGGTTAGAGAACTGAGCAGAGAATCACCCTCTTCGCACACACCTGAGGCCGCAGCTAGCTCTGAGTGTGCCCAGGTGCCCAGGCTGCCCTCTGACTCTCAAGCAGAATGTGAGACGTGAGAAACTGGAATAATTATCCATGACTGTCCATCATATCTCTTCCACTCACAGGAGCGACCTTCCCTAGGATCACTCCTGAAAGGATGCACTGGGTCGTCATGGCTCTTCTAGATGGTTCTCAGATGGTCATTTTCATCAGAGACCTTTTCAGAAAAGCACCTGTGAGCCAAGGGGTATAATTACTTTATGGGCTTATGTCCTCATCCCATACCTTGTGCCGTGATTCTGTGTGTATGTGCATGCGCATTTCAAAATGTCAACTTAAATTATACATGAAATACATGACTGACCTTTGTCTTCAAAGAATATGATTTGTCAATGTGATAAAAGTTTCAAAATTGAAGGATCAAGCAATTGATCTTGTAAGAGCTATAGGATGAGTTTTTTAACTCTAGGTTGGCCTTTTAAAATCGCTCAGTTCACCTGGGGTGATTTAGAGGTCCCCAAAGTCAGCTTATCCTCCACAACTCCTAAAATGATCATAACTCATCTTCCAGGAGTGGTGTGTCTAGTTTTAAAACCTAAGAAAAAACGCAGAGAACTTAGACAGTGTCCAAGTAAGGCACTAAAATCCACTACATGTTGTAAAGTGAACAATGTCTCTCTTTACATCTTTAATTGTGCAATCACTTGGATCTGTCCTTTCTATTTTAAATTCAATAACACTTTTTCATTGTCGCTTTTGTGACAAAAATAACACATATTTGGGGAATTTGTATGGAGCAATCATGATATGAAATTATGAAGATGGGACAATGAAATGCACCCAAGCTAAACTTGCCTTATCGGCCTTTTGCCCGGAGTAATGGTACCATGCATTAGACATCGTTCAAACTGGGGGTTGTAATTAACCCCCCGACCCCCTACCCCTTGCCTTGGTGAAGCTGGTCCCACAGTGGCAGAGCCCAAACACAATTAATTATTTGTTGACTAATATCCCTGGAATTATGGGAGGAAGTGATCTATTACATGCTCATTGAACGTTTAATGGAGAGAGAGGGAGACGTCGCTTAATTGTGTGAATGAAGGTGATGGAAGTGCATGGGGAATTTGGTTAAGCACAGCCCCATCAGCTCGTGCCCATCAAAGATCATCTCCCAGCTGGATTTCCTGCACGATCTTTGACTAACACCCTTTCCCAAGGGGGATAACCTGTGGTCTCCTCATATGAATATGGCTGGACCCATATTAATATTGTTATTATTATTATTAATTATCATCATCATCATCATCATCATTTTTTTATTATTATTATTTTGTCTCAAGTGTATACGACCACTATTTCTTGAGAAAGATTGGTGTAGGACCACTGACGATTAGGGAAAGAAATTTTGCAAGAA
Source organism: Cynopterus sphinx (assembly GCA_030015415.1). NCBI lineage: Eukaryota > Metazoa > Chordata > Mammalia > Chiroptera > Pteropodidae > Cynopterus > Cynopterus sphinx. The sequence continues at coordinate 1,996,912 of CM057379.1, read as the reverse complement.
TTCAGGGTGATGACAGTCATTTAACAGAGGTAGGAAAATGGGGAGAGGAAGTGAGAGAATGAATGATCAGGAAGAAGTGGCAGAGAGAATGCAAATGGGAAATTACGTTTAAAGCTGGGCATTGATTACCCCTCCTTCTCCTTCCCTTGTTTCTCTGTCACCAAAAAGTTCTTGTCACTTGGCTTACCTCTCAGTGCATGGTCTGGAAAAGTCCCACAGAGGTCTGAAGCATTCCCTGGATACCCCTCATTTTTCCGAGGACATGGAAAGGGGAGTCACATGTCAGCCTGGCTTAGGGATAGCAGGATACTATCATCTGTAACACCGTTCTGATTTTGTTCTTTCAGAAAAGTAATGTATGAAAGAAAAACAGAAAATAGGAAGGAAGAGAAGGAGGGTGTGGAGATATTCTGAGAACGCTGAGCAAGACTGAAAGAGGAGGGGACAAAATTAGAGGCAAGCGTGTTGCAGAGAATGTGTGTTCCCACAGAGAGGAGAGGGCTGCAGCAGGGGAGCTGGAGCGAGCGGCACAGAGGAGAGGCATCCATGCACGACCCCCTTGGGGGTGAGGCAGGGACCCCAGCAGGTGGGGGATCTCGGCACTGCCATCCTGGAGAGGACGGATAAAGCCAAGAAGATCAAGGGCTCTGGCGCTGAGCAGACATGGAGTCGGTTTGACTCTTCGTGTGGCCGTGGGCAACGTCCTCCCCTCTCAGTTGGAAGGGGATGCACTTGACCACACCACCCCTGGCTTGCGATGACTGAACAAGTTCACGAGTCTGTGAAGGCCGTTTGCTTGTCTGTCCTATCACAGCAATGCAGAGAACAGATGAGGGTGCAAGCAACTTCGACGCTACTGTTCCCATGCGCCAGCCACATCCTCTGCAGAGTCAGGACCCAGCCCAGGCCCTCCTGGTCTGGCGGGGTCATTGCCATAAGTATTTAGAGCCAACCGCCACCAGGAGCCCTTTCTCTAAAGCTCATGGACCTCGCATCCCAAGGCCGGCAAGATGGGAAGGCCTCCCCATGGGCTTGAAAAAGGGGGAATGCCTGTAATTAGAATCAGGGTCTTTGAGTCTGGAATCTAAAGATGGCTCTTAGCACATTACTTTTGCGAAGTATGTTTATTCTTTACTAATCTTAAATTACCACAGCCATAGAAGGCATCCAAAATCCTTTTAACGCATAGAAGTTATTTAAAAAGTGTAGTGTCGTTTCCTGCTGAAAGGAAATGGCAAAATGCTACTATAATAAAATGAGGAGGAAAATATTCAGGCTATGTCTGCGAGGCAAGGAATGCATACGTTTTGTGTATTCCCTGAAGCAGACACAGAATGGGATGCGCTTGCCTACATTCATAAGCCACATGTATTAACGCGGCCCTCAGCAGGAAAGGAACTCGCTCTGGACCAAAATGAATGAGGAATTGGATTTAAAACATCTCAGGAAGCAGGGATAGAAAATCTTTAATTAATTCATCTTTCCATTTCTCTCACTATCTGATGGGGCTCGCATAGGAATCGAATGAGTGTTTCAGGAGGTTTAGAGATCGTGGGCACTGGGGATGGGTGAGCTGTGTTGGGTGCAGGCACCCTGGGGAATGTGGGAGGCACAGGATATCCTTTCTGCTGGAAGATGTCACTGGCCTTTGCTTACATAATACGTACATATACCATATGTACTGAACGCCAGCAGTTTTCAACATTTGTGCAAGTAGCATTTTGATTTTTTTTTCATTTTTTAGTTTTTTAGAACTATACTAGTTTTGTACAATGAATTTCTGCTACATTATTTATAAAATAAGAAATAATATAATCCTTAAAAATTTGGACATTTATTGTCTTTATTATTTCAAATTTTAAAGTAAATTAACAGCAAATATCACTAATGATCACTAATAAACTATGCAGCAGAATTATAGATGACTTTATTTGCCTTATTCTTGCATGTCTTTACTTTCCATATTTTATAAAAACACTATGTATTCCTTTTACAACATCTTTTTAAAACCCTCCTCGTAATCGAATAAAATATTCTGAAATTATTTCAAGGACTAGAAACAATAACGAGAATATTTTAATTATTTCTACAAATAAAGCCACACCATTTAAACACATGAAGGTACTCACAGGTGTTCATTGTGAATTAAGGAGAAATAAGTCATTTTTGGTCATGATTCACAAAACTCCTGGTATCCTCTTTCAGGAATCAAGGTCTCGTTGAGTAATTAATTAAGCTTAGCTTTGAGAGTCTGTTGGGGAAAACTTTAGGTCTGAAAGATAAGGGGTATTACTGCTTGACACACTCACACCTGAATGTGATTCACACCCCGATGTCTGGGAGAAATTAAGCCCGTTCTCTATCAGTGAGAAGGAAATGAAAGAGTCAGGGATATGCTCTTCTAGCACTCAAAAGCTTGTTTTTAACATAAAAATTCAGAGGAGCCCTCTGTGATCCAAAACACATCAAGATGAGTCGTTGGACACTCTCTGGGGCACACATCTCCACTTGATAAAGGATAAAAGGACCCGGAGAGGAATAAGGTGCCAATGACTTCTTCACGGTGAAGATCTACTGGAGCAAGGGCCGCACCGCTGAGATTTTATTTAATTATGTGAGATGATTATTTTGCTTCCTTTCCAGTCTCTCCCACTTTTCTGTTCTCATTACGTATTCAGGAAGAAATATTTGACCTGTGATCACTGACAATTTCTCCCCGGTCCATTTAGTTTTGGCTGCAGTAAGGAGGTACTGACCCTGTTTGGACCGTATCAGCATCCCGAAGAGTGATAAGTATGTTATTCGTTTTTGGATTAGGGCAACTAATAAAATTGCTGGATCTAATTCATTTCTTGTTGATCCAAAAATCAAATATGCTGACTGTTCAGTATACTCTGAGCTCGTTATCAGAGGGAGTCAGAAGATGACTTTTTCTCAATCCTTTACTCCAAAGGGAATGTTTGGAGATTCAACTGATATATTTTTTATTATGTCAACTCCGTGAATTTTGCAGTGTGGATATAGGAACCAGTATTGATGTCCAGGTAAATATTTCTACATGAGCTGATGACGTATTTAACAAATTTAATATTTAAGCTCATACTTTTACCATGAATTTATTAGTAAGTGCTATGATTATTTTGCTTTTACGTTGTCACTCTCTTAAGAACTGGCTGCAAAAAGAAAAAGGAAAGGAGAAATAAAGGAGGATGTCATTCGTCCAACGGTTAAAGCACAAGCTGATTGGATATATCTTTAAAGCCCCAGAGGTGTGAGGAAATGCAGCCTTGGACGAAATGTCAGGAGCCAGGAGCCTCTGCATCCTCCTCCTCCCTGGGGTCACCGCCATGAGAGGCGAGTCTCTGCCTCTCTCTCTCTCTGCATCTCAGTGGGAATCACCCTTTCTGCAGAGCATTTGGCTTTCTCTGATCTACTTGCACCTGCTTCAAACTGAGCCATCAAGCCTGAAATTATATCATGTAACAGTTCATGACAAGATCAGGATCGAGACCCATGAGCTAGGTGCTGGGGTTGGGGGAAGGCCCTATGATGCTGGCTGTTGACTGGAGGCCAAGCCAGGGCTGCTGGCCAGACTCCAAATTTGGTTTCTTCGTGTAGATTGGGCCTCTCATCATGACATGATGACTGGTTCCAAGGACAAAAGTTGAAGCGGGTGGGGGAGAAAGAGTACAGGTGAAAGCTGTATCATCTTTTATGACCTAAACTTGAAAACTATCCAGGGCTACTTTGGCCACATTCTATTGGTTGAGACGGTTACAAAGTACCACCTGGCTTCAAAGGGAGAGAGTGTTTGGGGTGCTACTGCCGATGGAGGCATGTCTCCAGCACATTTTAAGAAGAGCACAGAGGATGGGCTATCCATTGGTGCGGCCACTTTAGGAAAAAACAACTTGCTGCCTGTGTGTATGGATTTGAATAATAAAACTCCAAGGGCACTTCCATATGAGAGGCTTGGCGCTGCACGTATTGTTACTACGGTTATCCAAAACCCATATTCCTGCCGTGCTTGATACCAGTGATGGCCACCTGTTATTTCCCCCACAGTGGTAGTCTCTGAAGGAAGGACGGACAGACAAGGAGAAGAGGACCCAGGCCAAAGTAAAGTCACAGTCAAACTGAAGCTCCCTGAGCTCCAAGGATGCACGTCATTTATGGCTTTGTCGTGTATGTCTCACAACCAGCTCTACAATCCAGAGGGCCTTTTTTTTCCAATCAAGACATGTTTCCCTAGAAAATTTCAGTACGTTCATGGCCGTAAATATCTCTACGCCAGTGGGTCTCAGACGATGACATCAAGCTCAGCCTACTCTCCTCGGCTCCTGCCCCTAATCCTCAGAGCTGAATTTTCATTTTCACTCCATGTATCCCAAACTTAAATGTCCACATTTACCTCTTGATATTTCCTCCAGATCAACTTGTCCTCCAGCAGTCCCCGTCTTCAACAGAAGTTCTTTAATCTGACGCAGGTCACAACCCTGCAGTGTCTGCGAAGCCACATCCTTCCACAGCTCCTCGGCCAACCAGCCACCAAGACTTCACATTCCCACATCACCGCGTGGTCCAAGACAGAACCAGTTCTTGCCCTACAAATTATAGTGCCGTCCTCACTGATGGCAAGAAGACATTTACCAGTATCCTCCGCGATCTGTGCCATAGACTCAAAACCTCCTGTCACCTGGCACATGCCAAGGTCCTTCCTGCCCACGAGCCTGTGCACAGGCTATTCCCAAAGCTCCTGCAGGCTTGTACCTTCTGCCTTGGAGTGCTTACCACCAACGGGCCTCCCTCAGCCCCCTCCCACCCTCATCCTTAGGTCTTCCACATCAGACTAGAAACCTTTTACAGTTATTTTGCAAGTCTTTTTTAAATATACTCCCACAGCCCTGCTGCATAACCAGTCATTTTTCAACTGTAGGCTTATGATCTATTAGGGAGGGACTCATGAAATGAGTTTAGTGAATGGCGAGAGACTCTTTTAATAAAATTAGAATATAATGGAAGAGAACAGAAAGTTTAAGTACTTAGGAAAAATAAGTTTTGTTTTATAAAACTCTAGCCCCAGTTCTATGTATGTAAGTGTGTCTGTGTGTCTATGGGTCTGTCTGTGTGTATGTGTGTGTGTTTGTGTGTTGAGCCATGATGTAAAAGGTATTTCTGATTCTGTGTTGAAGACCAAATAGACATGAGAGCCACCGTACTACATCGTAGACTCCATCTTTTGCTGGATGTGTAACTTTGGGCATGGTCCTTGACTGTCTCTGCCACAATACCTTTTGATGGAGTAATTGCAAGGATCAAATGAGTTAATATTTTTAAGTGCTTGGAAGATTGCCTGGTGCCCTTGAAAGTACTGTTTGAGTGTTATACAGTATTATATTTATTCATAATTATATATTTTCGTTCACTACTATATCCCCAATGACTCATATGATGTCTGGCACACCCAAGCTTTCAACAACTATTTGTTGAGCGAACAGCAAGGACTCTGTGACATAAACCACCTTATTATACTTATAGATGTGGGAAAAGGCTCTTGGGGATTCAGCACGTCTTTGTTAGTCTCAGAGGGTTTTTTAGGGTGTTTTTCTGCCAGAAAATCTCTCACTCTTACTGTCTCAACCACACTGCATCTTACTGAAGGCCCGTCTAGGCCAGTATATATTTACTGATGTGTCTGGCAATCTCCAAACATTACATAAGAGGAACCTCAGGCATAATGGGATGATCTTCACTCACTAATGAAATCCAGCGACACCCAAGCATTTCCTCGTCCTTTTTTAGAGAAATAATGTTTTTGAGGCCAAACCATTGGCAGCTGCACTAGAAGTCCAATGTGCCTGAATGAGGCATGATTTAATTGTTGGTTTTATTCCAAAATCTCCCTCCACTAACCAAAGAGGGACCTGAGTGAGGATGGTGTGGACTATTAGCATTTGTGAGAACCAGACACTGATTCAAAAGAACGCATTAAATTGCTTCTCTTCCAAAAACAAGAGCACTGTTCTGAGTCCATTACCATTGAAAATAGGTTAATGGTTTATTTCCTGTTTTGACTGTGGCTGGCTCAGGAAGGATCACTGATCACTCGTATGCAACATCCAGCTTTGCTCCTGGGCCAGCTCCAAGGAAAGAACCCTAGAACCTGCTACTTGCTTTGCTTCCTTTTCATATAAAAGAACGCTGGAGGTAGTTGGACGAAGGCAGATTTAAAGTTGATTGAAGGAAGCTGAGCTAGCCAGTGAAAGCCGTAACCTAGGGAACGGGCTGGCTCGGCGTGGTGGCTCTCCATCACCCAAGGTGTCCACCTGGGGCCCAGATGAGCAGTCGCACCTGTTAGACCACGTCAGGGGTTTCCACAGAGATGGGATTCTGAGGTCCCTTTCCTCCTCATAGTCGTCAGTAATTCCATTGTCCTCATCCTGATGCAGGTGTAGATTTACAGAGACAGCCTGTGTGAGGTCCTCTCTCTTCATCGTCAAACCTGTCTTTAATTGGATGCAGTAGATGAGTCATTGCATTTTTCATACGACTTGGGTCCGAACATTGAGGCTTTCTCTAGTCTTCATTAAGTGAGAAGGCGCCTGTCTATCCCAGTTGTAGGAAGAAAATGGCTGGGGACTTTGAAAAGTATCAGCCCTGCGAGGCACGTGGAAGGAACCACGAGCTCACAACATACTTATGTATCCCAGAGCAGCCACTCTAATCGTGTGGGAATAGTTACTGTCTCTTGGATTTTTCTTTTTAGAATAAAGTTGTGGTTAGATTGCACAAAATGTTGAGAGTATTTTCAAAGTTCTCTGATGTATGAAGAATATGACTTTGAACGTGAATCTGGGAAAAAAAGGATGTAATTTTGTGCAGGGTGGTGATTTCAAATGAAAAAGTAGAGTTGTCATTTTATGTGGGAGTGGAATTCACCGCACAGAAACCCACGTGTATGCTACCTGGTTTATGTTTATGGTTTTCAAGTTTCCTATACACTGCAAAAACAAATAGGTTGTTTTGTTTTTTGTTTTTTTGGGGGGGAGGATATACATTTATTTCATTGAATACAGATATATTTTTTCAGCAGATTCCATGATAATCATTTGGTAAATGTTTGTTGAATAAATGAATTCATGACAGGAATGTCATTGTCTATGTTTTTAAATTTTTAGAGAATGGAAAAGATGAATGAATGATTGGCATCAATCCACAAAGTTTCCTTAGAATAGTAAAACTTGGAATCCATGAATTAATTTGAATATTATTAGTTGTTCCTTCTCAGAAAGGATTGTCAGAGAAGAGAATGAAAGAAGGAAAAATAAAACGTTTCTTCTGCATGTAAACATTTTAAAGAGGAGAAATATTCAGACATGTCTGGTTTTAGGTACTCAGAGTTATGCTAAAATTATTTTGAATTGAATTAAAAATTACTCAGTAATATACTCTTTTTATTAAATAAAACATTTATTCTAGAAAACAGGTTATATGAACATGAACTGTAGGTTAAATAAGTAGACAGTGAATTGACTATTTTGAGCACCTAAAGAGGAAAGGGTTGTCCTCAAAATAAACATGAAAATTGGTTTTGGGGCAAGTTAAATTTTAGAAGGTGCTAAAGAATTGTCAGAATATGTTCGAAGCCACATGAAGATTGGTTAATGTGGTTTGCATCTCTCAATTTTTACCACATAAAAAATCAAAACTGACAAGATTTTAAAACATGTATTTATTTATCTAAACTTAATAATAAGTACATAGCATATGCACATAAATAACATATTTTATAAAAAATATATTTTCCCAAACCAAAAATAATAATAATTAGTGAGATGAATGGTACTGTTTTGCTGTTTTGCAAATCTATTCAATATCTGGTTTAATGAAGGCAACTAGATTCTCATTGGCTTCTAATTCAATCTGTTCCCATATGTCATTTGGGTTGAAATACATAAAGAAAATCTGGCCTAATATAGATATACAGCTGGAAGGGGAGGACTATTTTATTAGCCTTCTATGATAATTGTGTAGTCTTCTACGTTATGTAATCCAAACTCAGAAGGTAGTAGTTTCTTCATGGTTAATTGCAACGTGATGTGAAACTTTAACAATGAACTAGTAGTGCTCTGCACACTCATGAGAGAATGAGATTGAGCAGGCAAATAATGATTTTGAATGTTTTCTCAACTTTATTGAGATATCATTAACATACAACATTGTGTAAGTTTAAGGTGTACAATGCGATGATGTGAGACATGCATATATTGCCAAATAATTAGCTCAGGAACGTTGGTTAACATATCTGTCACCTCGCATAGTTACAAGTGTTTTGAGGATGAGAACATTTAAGATCTACTGTCTTATCAACTTTCACAATATAAAATAGAGTCGTCACCAAACAGTGTGTTAAGTCCCCAGACCTTATTCACAACAGGAAGCCCCTTTGGGCCCTTCCCCCATTCCGTCACTCCCACGCCCCCACCACCATGACCCTGACAGCCAGCAGTCTGCTCTGTTTCTATGAGTTCATTTCTATGAGTTCATTTTGATTCCAACTATAAGTGAGATCCTACCGTATTTGTCTTTCTGGAGAAAGGGTCAGGCTGGGGGCGGGGGAGGGAGGCTTCTTGGTGCCTTGCCATGCCATCCTGGAAGGGGGGTGACCTGTTCAGATATCCCCATTCCTCCCTCTCTTCTCACGCGGTCCTTGTCCGTGTCTGTGGCCCACAGGTGCTTCAGCCTGGCCCTCTGGGTTCCAGAATTTTTTTTCAATAATGTCTTGTCTATGGATAGATGCTGCTGATCTTCTCCTGAGGGAGCTGAATTCAGAAATGACCTGTGTTGCCATCTTGACGATATTGCCATATTATTTTTTGGATTATTTTTTAAAGTTTTGACCTTGCAGATCTCCCAAGAGGATTCGGAGGCCCCGATTATTCCCCATATCACACTTGGAGAACTGCTGTTTTACTGTTTTGGTGTAGTTGCTTGGAATGATGTAAAGAAGTATAAAATTTTACCATACATAGCTTAACAATCCCAGCAGGTTATTTATTTATTTATTTATTTTGGGGAGATAATAACAAATACCAAAATTGATACGGAATAGTAATAAACTTAGAATAACCAAGGCAATCTTGAAAAAGAAGAATAAATTTAGAGACATATACTCTTCATTTTAAGGCTTACTATAAAGCTCTTCTATACTCAAGACAGTGTGATTCATGCGTAAGGATAGACAGATCTCTGAAACTGAATAGAGTCCACAAATAGATCTGCATATATGCATCAAAATTCATTTTTAAAAATGTGCCAATGAAATTCAATAGAGAAAGACTTTTTAACAAGTGATGCTGGAACAACTACATATCTCTACGCAAAAAATTGAACATGGATCAATACCTAACATGAAAATTGACAGATGCTGATGGATCCTAGACAAAATTTAAAAGCTAAAATTATAAAGCTTCTATTTAAAAAGGAGAATACCTTTGTGACTTGCATAGTCAGATATTTCTTAGATCACAAAAGCATTAACCCTAACAGAAAAAAAAAATTGATATACTGGATTTTATCAAAGTTAAAAATTTCTACTCTTTAAAAGACTGTTAAAAAATAAAAAAGTCAAATCAAAGGGTAGGAAAAATATTCACAGCCTACATATATGACAATGGCCTGAATTCAAATTATATGAAGAATTTCTACATATCAAAATCGAAGGACCAGTAATTCAATTAAAATTATCAAAAAAAACTTACATGGTTGACAGGAGAGGACATAAGAATGGGCAATAACATAAAAAGATGCTTAATACTGTTAGGTATCAGGGAAATGCAAATTAAGACCAGAATGAAACTCTGCTGGGGTACTTTAAATTTAAATGACTTTAAACTACAAATACTGGAGACAAAGCAGAGACCGGATATCTCAAGCTTACTGGTAGGAATGTAAAATGACACAACCCGTGTGGAAAAAACTATTTGGTACTTTCTTATAAAATTTAAATGTCTGCCCACCTTATGATCCAGCAATTCCCCTCTACGTTATTTTTTCCAGCAGAAATAAAAACATATATACACAAATATTTGCACAGTAGTTGCTTATTGTGGCTTTACTCAGAATACCAAGAATTTTAAACAATCAAAATGTCTACCAACAGGAGAAGGAATAAACAAATTGAGGCATATTTATAATATGGAATATAACTCAGAAATGGAAAAAACTATTGATGTATACACATGGGTAAATATTAAAAATAACATGTTGAGTAAAGGCAGTTAGACATGAATATGTACCTCATACTCCCATTTTTATGATGTTTGAGAACTAATTTGCTAGACTATAATTCAGCGTGGTAATTCCTCTGGATGTGTGTGCTGGGGAAAGATACTCTTAGGAGCCACGAAGGAACTTTCCAGGGTGAAGGCAATGCTCTATGTTTTGATTGGAAATCTGTTCCATGGGTACATACATTTTTAAAATGACAGAGTGAACTCTATCTGCACATTTTACTCTACGTAATTAGACCTCAAAAAAATATATAAAAAATGCATACCCTAATTATCACCACAACCGTTAGGAATATTTTCTTGGTTTATTAAATGAGGCTTTGGATCAAATACGCATTTTGATTGCATTATGAATATGAAACATGTTGATTACCAATTCAGGCTCATTTGGAAACGTAGAGACAGCAGCAAAACCACCGTGACAGGAAGATGGGCTCACCCACCCTCAGCATTTTCAGTTTTCAATCTCTGGTCTATTAACATGGTAATTGCCTTTAACGACTGTTCTCAGTGTAATCAGACGGGAAACTTTAGATGGGAAACGCATACATTATTCTCACTTCGAAAGCCGGCAGGAGAATCAAGACTTTAATGGATTTCTGAGTGTTTTCTTCTTCGTGTTGGGAAGTTTTCTTTACATCCACACTTAACCGACAAGGTCTGTCTGGCAGGGGCGGTCCTTGTTCAATGTCCGCATCAGTAGGACCATGTCCCCGGGGCAGAGGACAGGTGGCCCCTCTGATCAAAAAGGGTCAATGGAAGAAGACTGTGCAAACTCGCTCGGCTCACGCTGCTGTTTACGTATATCATCTCATGCAGATACCAACACCACCAATGCGCTAACTTTATATAATTCTTTCCAGTTTCTGAATCATTGTGCACAAAGCAAGCATCCGGGAAGATGCTGGGAAAAGGTGTCGCTGCTCCCATTCTACAAGGAAATTAGTTGAAGTTCATGGCATTTCATCTCATTCACGGTTACATGAATGAAATTGAGTCATGCTTTATGTGCGTCTTGAATAAAACTAAAATGTGCCTGCTTCCCCGAAGCCTTTTATAAATTAAGCTTTTCTTCTTAGAAAACTTACAGTCCTCACTCTTCGTTTGTGAGGCGGTGATGCATCTCTGCATTTAAATTCTCCATCTTACACAGTGATCCGGGCCAGGAAGCAGGTGGGAGATGTGGCTGGAGTTCATCGAAGGGCCAAGGTGAGTAGCAGCAGCAAGTGGCTTCGTTGGGTCCTGCTTCTCGTCTAGTCCACGGCGAGGTAGGAGTAAAGCAAACAGAACATTCTGTCTTCCTAGTCCCAAACAAGCCCCCTCTCTATTGATCTGCAGTTCAGCACTCATTGAGTTAAAACAAACTCTGCACAGGAGACATTTTATCTGATTCCGAATGGCATTGTTCCTGAGGATGGTTGCAAAGCGATTTCCTACACGGGTCATTTTAGTGTCCAATGTCCCAGAGGGACCCAGTGCACACCTGCACTACAGGAGAAAATGCGGTAAGTCAGATGGCATGTGTTCAAGTGCAAAGAACGGCCGTGTTCAGAGCACAAGTTTAGGTCTCGGAAAGAGTGGGGGGTTAGGAAGGCAGGTGTCCGTGTGAAGACTAACGCTTGGACCGCCCAGATCAATGATCTGGACACGTGACAGCTCCAAATACTGGCTTCCTTGTCTGTAAAATGAAGACATTGATAGCCTGTGTCATCTATAACCCAGGAGAAGTTTCCAGCAAATTGGAAAATAAATAGAAGACACGTTTTGGAGCTGTAAGAGTTATGCACATCTAAAGTCATGGTTGCCATGGCTATTTGGCACCATGTCTCAGCCTTTCTGTGAGGTCAGCGGTGGGTCTGCGATGTTCTGGACTCATTGCTTGGCCTGCTTTCACCCTCCCAAGTTCCAGAGCCTTCTCACTGTGAGGCTGCTCAGGGAGCCACTGCTGACCTTCGCTGTCTCAGGAGCTTTAGTTTTCCCACGTCCTTTCGAGTGTCCCATCTGTGGGCGCGAAGGCCCATTCTGGCAGGAATGTCATGTGTCCGCGTGTGCATAACTGGAGAAGAGGAAATATGTTCTGTTTCCTTCCCATAGAGGATCTTAGTGGCAAGTAAAACCTGAAGAGGAGACATCTGGGACCACAGGCTGCAGAGTCTCGGAGTTAGCCTGGGGGATCCTGGGCTGAGGGGTGTCTTTGGGACTGTCTTAGCCTCACCGCACCCCCTTCAGTGCTACTTTCTGTGGCCCTGGCTTCATCTTCTGGAGGACTCCAGCTCCCCCCTTGTGGTGTCACGACGGCTGCTCCCAGCTCCAGAATTACGGTCTGTCCTATTTAGTCCAGGCTGCTGTCACATTGCACCAACACCGTGTGGCTCATAGAGAAAGGATGTTTAGTCCTCATAGTTCTGGAGGCCGGAATGCGGAGATTGGGGTGCCAGCATGGCAGAGCGAAGGCTCCTTTCTGGTCACAGGCTTCTCCTTGTGTCCTCACATAGCTGAAGGGGCCAGGGAGCTCTCTGAAGCTCTCTTACAAGGACATTAATCTCATTTCTCACAACCTGGTCACCTCCCAAAGGACCTGACCTCCAAATACCATCACATTGCGTTTAGCGTTTCAACATCTAAATTTTAATGAGACACAAACATTTAGTCCATTGCACTATCGCGTTAGCTGTAAGAGAAAATGTCCCTTTTTGATGGCACAAAAAAAAAGTGTGACCATTAAGTCTCATTGACTGGGATGGTCTACTGGCTTGGGTCCCACAGCACACCTTACACCAAGCACAGTGACCACGGTCAACGTCAGGTTTGGGTCACAAGGCATGGTACGAGGTGCCTAAGTTGGTCTCAAGAAAAACCGGGATGGCGTCAACAGAAGAAGACTCCTGAGCATGTAAAATCAATGCGGGTCTTCTTTCCTGAGGCTTGACGTTCACTCTGTCTTGTTCATGTGGACACCTCCAGGCTGATGTGAAATCCACTGCGGCCCTGTGACTGCATCATCTGAGGCACCACGGCGGCTCCGCTGCCCTGTTACATGATGCTACCTCATTCTCTTCTCTATCTAAAATGAAGCTTGGGACTTGCACTCAGGAGACAATTTGATATAGAAATTTCTCGAAAATTTCTTTCTTTAGCTATTCCGTGAAAAGCATATTTCTTCAACAAGACAGTGGAGCAGTAACCTGTTTTTCAGACTTTGCATGTTTTGATTTCAATGGTGTATTCGTTTCCTGTGGCCGCTGTAACAAACCCCCACAAACTAAGTAGCTTAAAACAACAACAGGTGTGTTACGTCTCAGGTCTGGGGTGGGAAGGCTGACACGGGTCTCACGGGGCTAAAACAGGTGTCAGCAGCTGCATTCCCTCTGGAGACCCTAAGGGAGAATTTGCTCCCTCATCAAGTCCAGCTTCTAGAAGCCACCCTGCATTCCTCAACCCACGAGCCCCTCCACCATCTTCACAGACAGTAGCACATCACCTTGACATCGATCCCTCTCGCTTTAACGATCCTGCCTCCCTATTATAATAACCCGGTTACATTGGGCCCGCCTGGATAATTCAGTGTCAAGTTCCCATTTCTATAACCTTAGTTTAATCATATCTGCAAAGTCCCTTTTGCCATGTAAGGTGACATATCCATGGGTGTTGGGCACTAGGATATGGACATCCTGGGAAGACATTTTTCTGCCCATAACGGTTTGCTTCGAGTTCTTGGGTTCCATGCATACACCCATTTTTCCACGGCTATATCCTAGCATCACCTGCATTACTACTTTTCTCTTAAGGGTTACTTCTGATTTCCACATCTTCCTTAGACCTTTTGAAAACACATGCTCAGCTTCCTTTCTCTGTTCCAACTTAGGTCACATCTCCAGTACTGCTGCTTTATTTTATCAAGGATGGTTGAAAACCGAAAATTTATTAAATTTGTTTAAAGTTGCATTCTTTTAAGCCTAGGGTGCATAATAATTTGATAAGATAAAGGCTGACCACAGAAGCTATGTGTTATAAAGTAATGAAATACATTTTTCCCCTCAAGCTGAACTACTAAGTTTGTAGAAAGAATTTAGTTGGATTATACATTGCTAGGAAGAACTAAGAATGCAGGAACAGAAGACATGTGAGTCACTACACAATGAACGTGATATTTGTTTAATACCTTCATTTTTAGTAGAATTCTTTTGTTACCAAAAAGAACATGTTTTTAGATTTGTGTGATTTATTAGACATTAACTTCATTCTTGACTTTGAAATAATAGGCTGAAGTTTTTTCATGTTCATTTTATTTTCCAATAACTCATGTGTCACATCTATCAAATCATGCTTCTTTTTATACTTTTTGGTTTTCCTCTTAGAAGCTTTTCTAGGAAACCCTTTCAGAAACTCTATTGATCTGAGGCTTAGCTTTGATTTCTTACTACAATGCCTTGTCAACATTTAGGAATAAAATAAGCATGACATGTTTGCATTGTAAAATAAAACTCAACAAACTACCTACCCCTTTTGAGATAAAAAATCTACGTAACTATTTTCTCTTTGATTTTGCATGAAAGATCTTCAAGTTCCTTAGAAAATGCCAACGCTCAAATTTCCACAGCTGCCAAGGTCAGAAGAGCTTAGGAAGAGAGTAGAGAGACAGAGTGCCCATCACACCATATGCCAAAGTGATAAGCTGAGCCCTTTGCATGCATTGCTCATCGTTAGAAAATTAGAACGGCTTTCTCCTCGTGTCTTGTATATATGACGATTGCCATGTGACAGATGAGCAGAAGGGGCCCACCAGGGCTTAATTAATCAATTGATAATTTGTCTGATCCTCCATCAAAGTGAGAAAATATGTCTGGATATAGTAAAAATTTTATTTACAGCATGAGAGGGAAATGGCAAGTCTTCCTACAATATTGTCCTTTTTGCCAGTCTTCAGTGATTTTTCTGTTATTTAAAATATTTTCATTAACTGAAATATGCAGCATCATGGCCAACATGGAAAACAGTAAAAGATAAATAAATATATTTAACCTTCGCCATTTTTAAGTTATAAATTCCTCCAAAACTTCTTAGTTAATACGATCTACAAGCACAAAGGCAGTGAGTTAAAAATTGCTTTGGCTAAAAGCAGGTATAAGGCAACAGCAAGGATTATGTAGCATTTTACAGACAAATTGTATGATTTGAGGAGGAATTTGAGGAGGAGGTGTGAAAATTTGCTCTTTTTTTTTTTTTTTTTTTTTCGAGAAAACACCCAGCAGATGCTTTGAGACTTGAAAACCATGTTCGGTTGCATGGGGAACAGAGTTTCTGCAGAAAGGTTGACTTTATGGAGCAGTGTCTTAGCGTAGGTGACTCTGGCCAGACCCATAGCACTGCGAGGTACCAAGGTTTCCACAGGGACATAAAATTCTGACTCTAAAGGTGAGTACATCCTAGGGTGCAAGAAAAGTAGTCACGTGCTCATTCTGATGAAAACAGTTTACGAAGCAATCATTTGAGGTGGCTCAAATATTTCTTTAATGCAACATTGTAATGAATTAGCAATGTGAACTGGGGTTCAAATGTGAGGGTGACCACTCCACCTTGTACGCACTGATGGCTGGCATGGTGGATGGACCTCAGCCTCACTGTGTCATTCAGCAGCTGGTAATTCCATCCTCATTTCCCACTCTTCCCCAGATACTCAAGTTCGACCTTTCGATTCAAAACTATGCAAACACTGTCAGTTTTGAGAACTGTTTTGGCTTCAGTGTCGATGACAAGGATAACTTCTTACTCTTGAAAATGACTTCTACATCCACAACATAAGGCAGTCATATCTACAGTTGTCAATGCTCTGTGTGTATTGGGAAATTTGTTAAAATTTTTGAGAATGATTCGTACACTGACAACATTTTAGTATATTGCAAGAAGCTAAGGCTCAATGCCTTAATATTTATGTCTGAGTCTAAAGAAATTTATTTTAAAAGTTGCCCATATTTGTCATGTTGACTTACATCCTACTTTCTATAAGGTTTAACTAATTCCTGTCTTATAGTTATAATGAAATTTATACAGAAAATAAAAGCCAACATGATGGAAAATTTCATACATAAAATTAAGGATACCACCGTATGCAACAGAGACTGTTGAGCTATCTTTCCTAGAGTAATGCAAGGGTGTTATTCCAACATATCTTATTAAAAAAAAATGACACACTACATCGACTGGACAATTTCTAATTTGAGCAGTGGAATTCTGAGTAGTTTCCAGTGGGCCTGGCTCACGTTCTTTTGATGCAGGATGGGGCAAATTCTCTGAGCTGGGTGGGGGAAACCAAATCTCACGCCGAAAGAAGAAGGTGTTTTGGTGGAGGGAGTAGAAAGAATTCAACACACCCGCCAAAGTTGGAGTCAAAAGGAAATTTGATTGGAAAAGAGGTGACACTCTACGGACAGAGTGTGGTCCACTCCCAGAGGCAGAGTAGAGGGACCTAGAGAGAAGTGGAAAGGCAACGAGTGGGGGCAGTGACAGGGAGAAAGTAAAAGCAGTGACAGGAACCCTGAGCCTTCGGGAATTCAGTTTGCATATCATTCTTTAGTTTAAAAGACTGTGTTAACCCATTTCCTTTGATATGAACATACGGTGAGGAGGGGAAGTGTCTGTACCATAAAAGCCTACTAGCTGGCACTTCCCAGCCTTTAATCCTCAGGTTCCCCATGGTTTTAGCCACAGGGAGTGATTCTTGGTGCCTGGTTCCCCTGCACAGGTGTGGGGAACGGGCCATTAGCATCCCAGCAGGAATCTTCCTTTGCTCTGCAGGTGTCCTCCAGGCCTGGCACAGGGTGATCAGCACAGTGCAGCCTCTGATGGTGGCCGGATTCACATTTTAATTCCCTTGCCTCTCTACTTACCTTGGCCTCTCAGGTTCACTGCTGAGGGCGAGATCTCTATTAGACATGTTTAGCACAATCTTGTCACTTTCAAACTATTTTTTTCCCTTTCCTTTCCACTTTCCTCAGATTTTCAATAGTAATGTCAACTATACGTCCCCTTAACTCTAAACTACAAAATGAAGCAATAATAATTGCATAGTTGACTGCATTTCTCAGAGAACAATTACAATCCTCCCCCTCCTCCCGCCAACCCAAGAGTTCTGATGATGGCCATTCTCATCTTCTGTCCCAGGGTCATTTAAGGGAATTGTACAGAGATATAATCTCTGGCTGTAACTGTGAAATTCACTGGTTCAGCTCTCAAGGGACAATATTGTCCCCAATTTCTTTGCAGGCTTCAAAAGTGTTGATATTACAAGTGACAATTATTTTTTTTCTTAAAAAAATGTGTGAACCTGTGCGTGTGTGTGTGTGTGTGTGTGTGTGTGTGTGTGTGTGTAGCTAGGCCCTTACATCTTCTGATCATAAATATTCTTACGATTTTTGGTACGAAATATGGACCTTATTCCCCACTGCTTATAGTCAACTTGCTATCAGGTTGTAAATTTCAACTCAATTTTGTAAAAAAAAAAAAAAAAAAAAAAAGGAAAATTTCATTTCTACGACATAATATGTGATTAACAGATGCTCAGCTTGAATTTCATATATGTATAATTATATAGTTAAGAAAACTGTTATACTCCAAATGCTAACCGTTACTATTAAGACAGTAAAAAATAAGGGACTAATAACAGCAAATTTAAAGCACTGGCTTTGAGTGCAGCAGAGTAAATTACATCTAACACAGATTGTGTTATTCTAAGAATAATGTAGAAGAATTTATTTCTACTATGGTGCAAATCATAAACCTTTAATTAATAACTTGTGATATGATGTGTTTTTACTACATTTAAATAACTTACTCTCCAGATTTGTATCCTTTTTTAGTATATATGTATATATACAGCATGTCTATGTCTATGCCAAACACCCGAATGTGTGTTTATACGTGTGTATGCATATGTATAGGGAGAGGCATATATGTATGTCTTTATTTTTTAAACTCATGTAGCAATTAGTATATATGAAAAACTAAAAATTCAGAGTATGCTTATTCCACAGCCCCAAACAAACAGCAAAACTGAGTGGACCTATTAAATTTTAAAAATTCTTCTTTCATAAATCAATGGAACAAAATACAGAAACCAGAAACAGCCACACCCTAACAAGCTGAACTGACTTTTGAAAAAGGTGCAAGAGCAAGCCAGTGGAGGGAGGATCAGGCATCTTCAGCAAGTGGTGCTGGGAAAGCTAGACATCTCCGGATAAAAAAAAAAGGAACCTCAACTAAACCTTACGCCTTACACAAAAATTAACTTATGATGAATCATGGGCTCACAGGTGGATCCTAAAATGATAATACCTTTAGAAATAAACCATAGAAGAAATATTGGAGTATCTAAGCAAAGAGTTTGTATGCTTGCTGCCAAAACACAAGAGAAAGATAGCTAAATTAGAGCTTATCAAAATTAAAAATTTATTCTCTGAGAAAGGCCATATGAAGATGCCGAAGAGACAAGCTTGGAGAAAATATGTGCCCTTGATCTTAGCCAAAAGGCCAAGAAGCGATGTTGCAAACCACATATCCAAAAACAAAAAATTCATATCTGAAATATAGAAATAACTCTCAAACTCAGCAGTAAAAAATACAACAATCTAAGTAGAAAATGGTAAAATGTTCTACCATTGGGGATAGGTGAATGACAAACGAGGACCTGGAAGCACACTCAACGTCACTGGCCATCACAGAAAGACAAATCAAACCCACTGCAAGCTGGGGCTCCACACCTGTCAGACGGTAAAAAAATGGAAAATTAAATGCTGCCAGGGTGGAAGGAAGCTGGATCGCTCATTCAGGGCTGGTGAGACTGTAAAATGCGCCCAGCCTTCCCGAAAACAGTCTAGCAGCTTCTTATAATGCAAAACCCGGGGACACAGCACAATGCAAACCAGCAACTGTCCCCATGGGCGCTGATCCCAGAGAAATGAAGACGTGCGTTCACACTGAACCCACCCACAGATGTTCATCCCAGCTTTATTTATATCAGCCCCAAACTAGAAACAGCCCAGGGGTTCACCTTGGATAGGTAAACGGTAAACAAACTTGAGCACCTCCACACCCATGGACTGCCACTTAGCAAGTGAATAAACGAGACACAAAGGGGATACAGGCTCTCTGTGTGTTACTACTTACAGATGCTGTGAATGCACAAGTGAATAAACGAGAAACTGTTGCCACACTCAACAAACATTTTAATCATAAAAGAAAAAAAAAAAACCTTTTTTTATTGATCCCCTCGAGAGGTGCCATTCTGGGTTGGTCTTTCACCGAGTGAAAAGAAATGGGTGCCCTTGGTTAAGGTTGGCCCTGACTCTTTGGTCAGTTTTACACGCACCGTGGGGTGTACATGGCTGCACCCTGCCCATTTATCAAAGCCCATTCTGGACATCTTTGCAAAGCTAACCACCCATGGAAAGCTTTCTTTTTCCTCTAATGTCTTAAATAGATCCCGTGAAGATCCCCTCTCTCTCGCTGAGGCCACGTGGGAAACTCTGAATGTATCAACAGACTCATGTTTTGGATTGGATTGTCTAGTGGTACGCAATCAGTATTAACACTTAATTTTTTAAAAAGTATATAAATTGTGAATGTGTCTTTGAGAGCTCACAAGTGCTGGAGTCCATTAGTTTCCCCTCAAATCAGAATGGACTTTGTAGTTTTAAAACCATAACAAGTGCAAGGGTATTCTCAACACTTTCATTATGATAACAATTTTTAAAATCCTTGTCTTTGACCTTACCGTAGAGAATCCAAAATGTATGGAAAAACATTTCCCACAGTCATAAATAAAACTGCAGAGTAAGCTTGCCTCGAATAATGCAATTTTTGTATTTGTTCGCACATATTTCTTCTATTCCACAACCCTTAACACTCCCCTCTATGATCTCATGAAGAAGAATAATAATAATATTGCCCTGAGTAATGTCCTAATTCTTCCCACTTAGAAGCAGCAACATGGCCACCCACCCCCTTCCCCCAGAGTCCCTCCAAGCCTTCAAGGATCTCAGGGCCTTGGGCAGCGGTCAGTTTTCTTTGAGAGTAACTGTTACGTAATGTTGAGCGGCCTGTCCTCCATGTGCCAGGCTGAGGAGAAGCCAGCAGCTCCTACGTATCACAAACGCAAGTCGGGGGAATCAGAGCCACCCCCAAGTCTCTGCCCAGCCCTTACTTTGCCCCTACGATCAAATGGAACCTTCCATCCTCTCCACCATGGCTCCGCTTCGGCCCTTCTCCTGCAGTTCAGATGCTTCTGCTTCTATTCTAAAACTGGGGAAGAAAAAATTTAAAAAAAGGAAATGTGAGATCTCCTTAGTGCCTTGCAGTTACTCTCTGTATGTCATGCTCTGGCCCTGCTGGCTCTCTGATGAACCTTCCAGCAGGCCATGCGACTGGCTGTTGCATGTTCGCTCCAACTGAACCTGAGCTGCCTCCTAGCTCTGCGGGCCCTGATGTCTTCTCCCCACAATGTCAGCGATGATGGCAGTGAATCCGGGAGCTCTCTGGTTCATTAAACAGATGTGTGTCTATGAAGCTACCGGGAAGATGTTTTATAAATGAATGTCGATACATCCCCTTCCAATGTAATTAGATATTCTCTTTCAATCTGAGGCCCTCATTATGCCAGAAAGGAAAAATAAAGCCTTCAAACATGATACAGCTGGGCAGGTTTCAGCATCCATGCAGAAACAAAAGTGGGCCCACCCATCCTCTAAGCTTTAGAAGGGGGGCCTGCAGGGGAGGGAGGCAGCGCCTCTAAGAAGAGTCCAACAATAAAGCACCTAGTGCTAGCTACTTATTGTCTAAAATGTAAAAAGGCCAAGTGGGATCAGAATGAGGGGTAAATCAGAGCGGACGAGTAAATCCCCCTACTGTCTTAGAAAAAAAAAATCTAAACTCATATATGTTTTTTTCTATTTGTTCCCATCTCTAGAGACGTCAGTCAGCAGCAGACTAACATGCTTACTCGGTGTGCAGAGAATTTTGATTGCACGGTTGGAGGAAGATGTTGAAACTGCTCTCAGGATGTTAGCATTGCCCCAAACTCAGCAGAGATGCTGAACGAAGGGATCTAGTTGGAATCCGGGAGTTCCTGGAGAGACTCAAAGGCTGTTAATCTGATGTCATTTAGAGAGAGGTAATATAACGGGCACACGAGAAAATCATGCAGGAGGCCCACTATCCTTGAGGATAAGCCCCAGCTGCTCGGGGCTATGGGCTGTGAGGGTTCAGCTTCTTGGAAGACAAGAGAGTTTGAGATGGGGGGCAACGAGAACTCAGGACTATCCCTGGGACTCCCTGATCTGGCTGCATAATATGGGTTAAATTATTTGACTACTGTGAGCATCCACGCCCTTAACCTGAAACAAGTATGAAACCTACTGTACTAGGTCCATGGGAACTTAAATAAGAAAGGCAGTGAAATGCCCAGCACAGGGTGGTAATCAATAACTATGAACCCCTCCCCCAGGCCCGTTTCCTTAGCAAAACCTTCATCATCCACAGGACGCGTAAACCTAGATTGTCCGCTGGGCTTTGCATCAGATGGTTGATTGACGAGGATGCACTAGCCGATCCCCTTTTTAATCTCCGGGTGTCCGGATCTGTGATTTTTGTCCTTGGGGCCTTGATTTAATTTCTCAGCACAGAGCTCAGAGGAGCCATGTGGCCCCAGCCCTGGGTGAGCTGGCTTCCTGAGAATGCGGGAGTGAGCAAGGCCTCTCCTGTCCTTCCCAGTCCCCCAGGCAGAGGCAGGGATGGGTGTACTGATACGTGTGGACATAGTGGTCCTGCAACCTGGCTCCCTGCAGAGACTGACACCTCAATTCCTTCTATGAAGGAGTCTAGGGGGCCATTTAAAAAGACAAAATTAATAATTTGCAAAACATCTGAATAATGATAATAACATCAACTCTTATTGACTGTGACCACGTGCCAGGTGCCATCCTAAGTACCGTACGTGTATCACTCACTTCATCTGGCCTCCAGCTCAGCAAAGGAGGCACAGTGGTCATCCTTGCTTAGGGATCAGAAAAACCGGGCCCCAGAGAGGATCAGTGTGTTGATCCTCAACCCAGAGCCTAAGGCAAGTGTCCGGGTCCAGGTAGACCAGAGCCCAGGTCTGGGCTCCTGCAGACTGTCCCACTGATTCAATCAGTTGGTGACATGTGGATCATTTGTGCCGTTTTCTTGCTCAGAGCAAAGCTCTTTCCTAATCCCAAACTTAAAGCCTCAGATTTATTTGTTAGGTGTCAGCGCAGGGTATTAAGGAAATAGCATAGTCTCAGCCAAAAGCAATTATGACTTCATGTGGAAGGCAAGGGTATTAAGAGTTGTTGCTTTTATTTTCAAGTGAAATAACCTTTCGGTTCGGTTTATCGGTCATTATTGTTCAGCGATTATTTCGAAGGCAATTAAATCCCACTGAAATCAGTCCTGGTGTGCGACAAAGGAAAATCTATTATTTTCCTTAATTGTCTCTGAGGTCGTCAAAGCCTAACCACGGAGCCTCGCACCGATACCACCCAAGGGGCAGAAACGGAGAGGTGGGCTTCGGATCAAAGCAGACCTGTGGGTGCCCACTTAACTCTAATTTCGGAAACAAAGAGAAATAATAAAAAGACAACGGTGATAAAAAATAGAATAACACAAGTGACATCAAGAGCCAATCATGACATGGCACCGGCATCCAAGCTCGTCCTGTGTCCTTACATGCGGTAGGTAACTCATTCAATCTGGCCCTAGGAAAGTTTGAGTCGTAGCCTCATTTTATGATTATCTTATAATCTTATGGAATTCAAGACGTTAGGCCCATTTTACCCAAAGCGAAACCCTTCAGAATAGGTCTGGATGTCACCGTTTCACAGCAGGATGGCCGTGGACAGGTCACGTCTCTGGGTCTCAGCTTCTTCCTCCTCCTGCCCCCCAAGAGGCAACACTGACAGTCCCTGTGGTGGCACGTTGGTTGCATGACACACGCAAGAGACATCACACAGTTCGTGGCACAAGGTGGTCAATACATGGGAGGCATCGTTATTGTCTGGATTGACCCCCAAAATGATCGAGCTAAGATGGTTATTTAAATATCACCAAACACCCGATTTTTCCTTCTGGGTAGTTGTGACGATGAAACCAGGGATGGGGGTTGCATCGATCTCCCATGGCTGCCTTCACCAAGCACCGCACCCTGGCTGGCGATTAATCCCTCGGAATTTTGCAAGTGCCAAGGCCAAAATCAAGGTGTCAGCAGAGCCTCGCACTCTCTGAGCGTCTGCTGTGTCTGGCCGTCCGTGATGTCCTCTGCCTTCTGGCTGGTGCACACCCCTCTCCACCTCCCTCTTCTCCTGGCCTTCTCCCCCGTGTGTGTGCCTCGCTTCAGCCGCACAAGGACACCAGCCACACTGAATCTGAGCCACTCTAATGACAGACCGCATCTTAACTCAATGACATCTGCAAAGAACCTGTTCCCCAAAGAAAGGTCACATCCACAGGTGCCGGAGCTTCTATCTTTTTGAAGGAAACTATTCAACCTACAGCAGGTGCCCTAAAGATCGGGTTAACAGGCCTTTAATGAGGTAGGGAATATTAACCTTCAAACTAATCATTTTATTAACTGTGGAATAAAAATACTAGTTTTGGTGACACTGTGTGCAAGTTCTTGCTGAGTTTATTTTTCTCTGATTCAAACATATTCTTGACCAAGAGCTACAAAAAAAAAAAAAAAAAATCACAACTTAATTTTTGGACATCTCAAGATTATATTGAGAAAAGCAAACACTGTTCATCTTTTAACATGGAATAACACCCAGGACTGAAGACAGTGTCTCGGAAGCTCATAACAATAGAAAATGTTCGATTTTACCCCAACCAACCCTGACACTTTGATCTGTTCCTGTCGGTTCTTTTCCTGCCTGCAAGGCAGCAATGGCTGCAGTGTTCAGAGCACCTAGATGCAGTTAGCTCCACTATCAATCCGTGCATGAAGAGAAGAGAAAACTTAAGACAAGGAACAATTTCGAATCTTTTGAAGTTTGCATAACTACTCCATAGTAAATCATTTTTTTGAAAATTCAGTACTCGAGCCCTTTTCTCCCCAGGTTTTCATGTTGACAGTACTGTGGAACATCATCATGGATATCCAGGAGGCAAAGGGTTGAACGAGGATCTGTCTGTTTGAGAGATGGTCGGCTCAACCTCTTGGCAGAGCTGCATCCTCTAAGCCATTCCGTTTCGAGTTGGCATCCATCTGTCTCCTCCTCCAGCTCTTCACTGCAGAACCACAGGAAGCGGTGAGACCACAGAGTTCATTGCTGCCAGAATTCTGTCCCCCAGAAGCACAGGTGGGCCACAGATCACCCCAAACTTTCTATGTACCGATAGGAACCCCCTGGTCCTTTGAGGACAAATCATCTCCAGCGGAATAAAAGCAAGACCTGCCACAGCTTTTCGGGGAAATGATATTACAAAGCATCTCTAATCACCGATCCTGTTTGGTCAGCACTGGGTGAAGGCTTTGCATCTTCGAAGCCAATCCTTCCGTGTTTTGAAGTCACGCCAATGAACAAGCCCAGAATTGTAAGTGATGCTCCTTATAATATAGAGCCCTTTACTAGCTTCTAAAAAAATGCGCTGTCAGCTCCAAGAAGCCGCTCTCTCCTGATGGATAACTATGGGGGTCATTTGCTGCCACCAGTAACAGAGCCGTTGCAGCCTGTCTCATTTCTCCACCAGCAGGCAAACAGGGGGGTTAGGGGGACAGAGGAGCATTTCTCTCCCGACAGCATGTAGTGTCTATTCAGCACAATTTTAGTCCCAGCTGGAGAGCCAGGCTTCCAGCAACAAATATTCATCAGCAGGGAAGGGAGCTGGAAGATGTGTTATCTATTTTTTAGAGGAGCTTGGATTTGCAGATTGCTTGCTTGCCTAGAGCAGCCTTGCTGTCATCAACGCTGTTCTCCCAGTCCGTGTAGAAGGTCAAGGTCCTACCTTATGAATGTCCGGGTTGTAGGCCGGCAGGGAGCACTTGATCAAAGCAGAAAGGACACAGGTGTTGGAGCGCAGCCCGACTTCATTACTCAGGCCAGGAAGGTTTCCTGGCTGCGTGTCGCAGGTCGAATTCTCTTGGAACTGGACTCTGAGATGGACATTGGTTCCAAGTTCTCGTATTAGGGACTCTTCTTGGAACTGACACCTGGAGAAGGGAGAGGGAGGAGGCGAGATAGAGAGAAGCTGAGCTGCGATGAGGTCCTATCGAGGCCCTCGGCAGCCCCGACAGGGTGCTCTGAGGACAGAATGGCCATTCGAGCCAGCCCAAGGTAGGGACTTTACCCATCATGGGGTATGACTGAAGGAGGCCATCATCCAGCCCAGGCAATCCCTGAAGGAGACTGATGATGAAGGGCTGACTGCTTGGCAGGAAGCCCAGGAGCCGGGGAACCTGTTCCAAAGAGGACTCAGAGTGGCATCTTCGCTGAACCACGTGACTCTGAGAAGCTTATTCACAGCCTCAGTTTCCTCATCGATGGCTGGGTGACTATAATGCCTTCCTCACAGCTCTTTCCCTTGGTGAAACATGGTAATCTGCCCAGATTGGTTTGGTGGGCAGGGGAGCTCATCCGAATTTCACCGTCAGGACAAACAAATGTCACACTCACATGAGGTCTTCCGAAAACAGTCACATCCCTTCTCCAAAGCGGTAACATTATAAGGAACAATCTGGGGTCCCTAACACAGGACCCTGTACTGAGGGGCTTTGCAAATGCAGGGGTGGTCTCAAGGCCACTGGCAGGCTTTCTGTACTGCCCTGAATTCCCGCCAGTGACAACTCACCATCAGTGAGCAAGGGGGACCATTTGCATGAGGTTGAACCACTGAACCATTGTGATTTTGCAGGCTTTTTCTCTTCTCTTTCTTTCTTTCTTTCTTTCTTTCTTTCTTTCTTTCTTTCTTTCTTTCTTTCTTTCTTTCTTTCTTCCTTCCTTCCTTCCTTCCTTCCTTCCTTCCTTCCTTTCTTCCTTCCTTCCCTCCCTATTTTCACCTACAATTTTGAACTAGGGAACTAGCTACTTGCTTTTCTTTAGACCTTTTAATTAAAAAAAAAAATAGGCCATTCAAATCAGCTCTTTCTTAGTTTGAAACTTTGAGGATTGAAGTAGAGAGTTCGGCCTCTCAGATCTATAACCAGAATTCCTTAGTGTTGTTTATACAGTGAACGCTTACTCAGCAGTGAAGAAAGCAAATGAAAGAATGAATTGTCAAAAACCAAAAATGCAAAAAGAAGCAGCAAAATTAATTTGACAAAATAATTGGGATCTTCCCGAAGATATCAGATGTTATAAACATTGTTTTGGGGCCGGAGAGGCAGACTCAAAGCCAACACTCGGTTGCTCACTTGACAGGGCAGTGCAGGCACCAGGAACCCATGACACCCGGATGCATTTCTGTTCCTTACACCTAAGAGTGTAGGGCTGTTGCACGTCCATCTGCTTTGAGGAGCGTGTGTTCCACTGTGACAGTGCAGATTGGCAACTAAGAGGTGATTTGGTAAGCCTCGGCATTGAAAGCAGCTTCTAAAAGTGTCTTTGCACAAATGAGTTTGAATGGGGCCTTGGGTCCATGTAATATGTGGGCACTGGGCCGCGCACCTTTCTGTGAGGAGGCGGCATGACACCTGAATGTTAAGTCAAGTCACGTTCAGAGCCTGCAACGTGCTGCCAGGAGCCTACAGGACCGAGGAGGAATCCTGCTGGGATCTAACAAACCGTTTAGTTAGTGAGAGAAAAACAGAGTCTATAAGTCACACGCTACGCAAAATAAATCCAATCATTCTTTCTCTATGGCCCAAACCATGGATGTCCAGTTGGACGACGGTTTGTTATGCTCTGATCTTAGGGTGGCAGGGAGGCCTTTGACCCCAGATGGCCAGCATGTTCAACCTATCACCTTGAGAAAGGGTGGATTGTCACAGTGGGCAAAGGACGGACCCCAGCAGGGTCGACTAGAATGCTTCCATGGTACATTTATCAATATTGGGAGAGGGGAGTCCATTTTCTTTGGGGCTTGCTAAGTCAAAAGCTGGATATGGATCTTAAGCTGATGCAACTCAGTATCCGGTGATCTTTCTATAAAGCTCCTACAGGCTTTGAGAGATGAACTAAGTATCCGAGGTTAAAAGTAACACGAACAAACAAACAGAAAACCAAAACCAAAAGAACTCAAGATCACGATAACAAAATGAGAATAGTTAAGAGAATGAGGGGCAGGAGGAAGAATAGACTTGAGATAACACATAGTTAATAAAATATTGATTGGTTTATAATGCTTTGTTCAAGTATTATATTTTTTTTATGTTTAGACAAGCTTTTCCCGTCAGTTGAGGGGAACTCATACTGAGTTTTACAAAATAATCGGTGCCAGTGAGAGTGATGGAATCCCACGCTCTGCTTTGTCAGGCCCGTTCCCACTGGGCCGCCTGGATTTAATCAATCTTTCACCGCACACAGCGATATCTGGTTCACCACCTAAGGCGAGACTCTGAAATGAGGGTTGACAGCATCCACTCCACTGTTCTGTTCTCAGTTCAGACGTCTTCAGAGGAAATGTGTGATAAAGCCCCCAGGAAACCAAGCACAACAGCTTTGAAGATGAGGCCACATGATGCTTCATAATGAAGCCAGCCGGACGCGTCGGAACAATAATTTGAAGATGCTTCTGCTCCATCAGCGATAACTCAGTCTGGGGTGGCCTGGGTCCAAGGCTGGGTTCAGGGATAACCCTGCCAAGGTTCTTGGGAGATGTCAGCCCACCAAAGAGAGATTGCACACCACTCCGAACAACTATGAAAATGAAGAAAAGCTTCATGTTTTTAACAAATTATCTCTCATTTCTCCCATTAAAGAAAAGCCAACCCCAACACTGCGCATTGACCTTTCAGGAGATAAAATGAAACATCACCAAATCTCAAATTGAAACTAAATGCACAACTTTCAGAAGCTAGAAGCTCGAAAAATATGTTTACATTAAAATAGCAAGAACTATTGTATGCAAAGACATAGAATCGCAGTAATTAGCCTGGTGAAGATATTTATCATTTATTTTGAAAAGCAACTGAAGATCAAATTTTTTTTTAAGCCTTTAAGAGTAGATGTAGAAAACATTTACCACTCTGGAAAACTGGAAGAGAAATAAGTCACACGAAAATATAGTGAAGAATCAATAAATTAAATATTTTCTTTTGTGAATTTGTTTTTAAGTAGATTCTAAATTTCACCCATAGAATTTGTGCTTTCCTTGTATATATATCACATTTTCATTTGAGCAGGCGTGCTTTGTAAGCATCACCCAGCCAGAGGATAGTTTATACCTTTAAGCCCTCAGGAAAGGCCTCTTTGTCCTTAGTAACATGTGGTTGGTTCATGGTTACGGTGGACACTCTGGATGGTGTTTCTACAAAGTTCCAGACTCCGGAAACTGGAAACTAAACCAGGAGCTCCGTTTCCTCAGCCCTTTGTCCCTCAGTTCTGCCAGTTGAACACCATCATGGGAGATTCTAAGTTAGAGTTGAGTTGATGGGGGAAGGCAAGTCACGAAGTCCTCGTTTATTGGTGTTAGACGGTGACGAAGTGGCATGGATCTGTATCCTGAAAATAGACCTGCATTTTTCTGAATTTCTGCATTTTCTGAGGTGGCCTCCAGGGACTTCCAGATTCTTCAGCAGCAGTGGTAGACACGTTCAAGATTTGGGCATAAGGGGGGCATTTGTGCAGTCAGCAGCAGTGCTACCAATCCCTTGACTTACTACAGAAGAGGGTCCAGCTTTCCTCACGGTTTGTGACATGTGCTTCCTTGTACCAAGTCCCTTCTTACTTAAACCCACCAGAGTG
The DNA here is from genome assembly GCA_030015415.1 of Cynopterus sphinx. Classification (NCBI taxonomy): domain Eukaryota; kingdom Metazoa; phylum Chordata; class Mammalia; order Chiroptera; family Pteropodidae; genus Cynopterus; species Cynopterus sphinx. Next base: position 1,967,712 of record CM057379.1, on the reverse strand, counting down.
GGTTCTGCTGCCAGACCTTAGGCAGAGCACGAGGGAAGAGCTGGCCAGAAATAAATTCCTAGAGGCTGAAAGGGCTGCCATTCTTGATGAGCACACATGTGTATTTGCATGAAGAAGGGGGATCGTGAGAAGCACAGATCGCCTTTGCGAGTGGCCAGGCCACTTCGTGAGACTTTACTATTCAGTCATTTCTCCCAGTAGTCTGAGAGGGTTACAAAGAGGAAAATAACAGCAAGGTTAACATCCCTGATGTCTTATCCATTATTCAGTGTACGGAGAATGCGAATTTGTTGTATGGCATACAAAATAGCCCTGTACGAGAATATCGATTTCTATGCAAATTTTTAAAAATGAAATATGCTTCTAAAAATTGAAAGCCAATAACCCATGTGAAGATATCTGAGGGCAGAATTTAAATCTAAGCGTTCCTCTTCCTTTGATAAATCCATCCTATTTCTGGAGAAAATCAAGAGCACTCATGTGAAGATGGTTTAGATTTGATTTTCAGATTTTCATGACCCTTTTTGTTATAGAAAAAGTGCTACCATTATTTTTTGGCAAAATAATCTAAGCTCATTGATGTGGCCATCTGGCTAATAAACAGTAAGCATAAAACTACTAGAGTAAGAAATAAACGCGTGATGAATCCAGCTCAACTTGACTCGAGCGGTCTGGGCTACACTGTTAGAAAAAAGTTCACACCTTAATAATCCAATGGTAAATACCAAAGGTGTGAGCCTGATGCCACAGGCCCAGCTTCATAAACTGGAAAAGCATCATCTTACAGATGTGAGAGTGGCTTTGTGTGGGGGCTCGTAGGGCTGCGATGGCATGATCATGTCACACTCAGCAAGCAAGCCTGGTGTTCTTTAGCAAACTCCCATCACTGGGCCCAAGTTTGTCCCAGCCTCCACACACCTCAGTGGGGGAGGAAGTTTAGGGAATGACGATGGCATTATTCATCAGATTTCTTGTTCATAATGATTCTAGCTAACAGGTTCAACATTCTGTGTTCGAGTGCTAACCTCTTAGGCTATATCTAACTTAATCTTCATGTTTAACCTAATTCGGCCAGCTAGATGTGTCAGAATCAAGGCTCAGACTCAAACCTGTGATTTGCCAACTTTAGGCTTTAACTGCTATGCGATGCCGTTTTTTTTTTTTTACAGCTAATCATCAAAGTTTTTACAAGGTGTGATATTGCCATTGCTCCGGACAAAAAACAAAAACAAAATCAGTATTCTTGCTAAGTAATCATACCTCAGACTGCAATATTGTTTTTAATTTCTCTGTTTTCAACTTTTCCTGTAGATCTAAGAAGCTTCTGTTTATTTGGATAGTTCTACTGTATTCCCTTACTTTTCTAAGATTATTTGTTCCTGCTTAGGTCTTCGAAAGCCTCTTTCTACAGGGTTAGACCCTGTACTGTGGATTTTACATGGATCATTCCAGAAACCTCATTCATTCTGCATCTGTGATTGGTCTGTTTCACCATTGTGAGAGTTGTGAAAAAAATCTGTGATTTCTCCACCTTCTTTGCATCCTGACTACATCCTCAGTCCTGGAGGGCAATCCATCATGTAGAAAAGGGTGATGGGAGCCACCTGCCTATAATAAATGTGTTTTATCTGTAGGCTCTTTATAAATATCTGTTCTCAATTTACTTAGAGTTGCTCATGCACTGGGACACCGAGTGTTGTTTTCATCAGTTGGGTTCAAGTGTTGTGATCCATGATATTCCAAATTTAATGCCAAACAATCGCCATTCCAAAATATTGCTCTACATATTTCTATAAAGGCGAGAACAATCAACTGGAATATACCACTCTATTAGCCACTGTTCTACACATAAAACTAACACTAGTTATGTTAATGGAAAAAAAATTGCTCTTGTTTAATTAAAAGATTCTTATTTCAGTTGGACAAAACATGTTAATAGGAAAAAGGAAAATTTAAAAAGTGTAGAAAATGCATATTCATCTCTTATTGTTTCGGTACAGTATGTTATAGCCTCGATTTTGTAAAAACCATCATTTTCTAAACTGGCGGTGTTTAGCAGCATCTCTGCCTTCTGCTCACTCAATTCCAGGAACGAGCTCTAGTGTGACAACAAAAATGTCTGCAGACATTGCCATCACTAAGTGCCCCCTGGAGGACACAGGTTGGCAGCCATGGGTATGTACATTTTATAAATGCATTTTTTGACTTTGTTATTTTTTCAGGAATATAAAACTGCACCTGAAAATAAAAAATAGATTTGTTATGTCATTTAAGGTAAAGAAAGAGAGCATTCCTAAATAAAATGACTACATATATATGTATATGTATAAATAAAACTACATTAGTAGAGAATAGACACTCCTTGATTTAGAAATAACACTGATTTAGTTGTTTCTGCTGTTGAACAAATTACCCTAAAACTTAGCAATGTAAACAATAAATGTTTATGATCTATGAAACAGGAATCCAAGAGGCAGCATCACTGGCTGGGTGGTCCTGGCCCTTAGAATTCTCCAAGGTTATGGTCAAGGTGTAGCAGGGACCCTGCCATCTGGAGGCTCAGCTGAGCTGAAGGATTCTGTTCTGAGACACTCATGTGGGGGGAGCAAACTTCAGCTCCCCTGAGTGGTTGGACGGGGACCTCAGCAGGTGACCAGGTGATGATTTCCCTTAGGGCTGCTCTCACCATGTGGTGCTGGCCTCCTCTGGCGTGGGCAATCTGAGAGCACACTGGACATGGCAGCCACATGCCTTTATCATCTGATGTGGGAAGTGAAGTCCATCACTCCAGTTATATTCTGTGGCTTAGGAGTGAACCGTATGGTTTGCCCACACTCGGAGGGAAGGGATGACACTGGGAGCCAGGGACCACAAGGAGCATCCAAAAGGCTGCCCACCACCATCTCCTTCACATAAATTGTTAGCTTCCTTGAGAAATGAGGACTGGACCCTCCTTTGTTTCACTGAGGTGACAGGAAGATGTCTTGCAGTCGGTATCCAGCTCCAAATTTAAGCTCCCCTTTTACTGTGCCTTTCTGAGTTCGTCTTACTGAATTCAAATTTTTCCTGGTGTGCGAGTGGGGGCTGACAGCACCCATCTCTCTGGACTGCTGAGGAAAGGAAATGAAGAAACATTGAAAGTTCTCAGGACAAGGTAGGATGTGTTAGATGAAAGTTTTCTTATATCTATCGGTTTCTATAAAGCAGCAGTTGTCATATATAGGGCTCCGGATTTATGTTGAGTTACAACTAAGTACAGTTTAGCAGTCCAGCAGTAAAATTTGAGTTACTTTGGGAAATTTCTGTGAGTTCCAAAATGTCTGACTTAAGATTATCTGTTGAATAATGGCTTGTTTTAATTTGAGGATCATCTGTGAGACTTAGATTTGCTTTCTTGTATTTCCGAATGATCTTAATTAGAATTCCTGACCGAACCATCCTTTTAGAGTGTGGGAAAGATTCCTGGAATAAAACACAAGAATTCCAGAATGAGGCCTTTTACCAATTATTAAGGTCATTTTGGGCAGGTGGCTTCATTTCAACTGGCCTCATTTCCCTAATTTTATAATGACTGAGCCATATGGATGAGGTAATTTCCAGGGCCACCTCTGAAACAATTCTATGTTATTCATCTTGTTGTAAACAGTAAATGTCACGAGAAAATCTATCCAGTAAAGCAGACAAGATTTTCTAAAATATGCCCATAATATCTTACATCACTCAGAAAGGATTTCTAGTCTCTGCATGAGGTGGGTGTATAAAAATATACTTAACTATATTATTTTGCCACTCCTTGAAAATCACAATAGAGCATTATAGAAAGTCTTTATTTTTAATAGGAATTTAGTGACTATTGGAGGATGCTAGTGACCAGCAGATTTTGAAAAGAGGTAAGTAAAGGAGAAGCAGCAAACATTTATTTACTTTTTTCTAGGTGAATGATACCACTGGCTAACCAAATGGTAGATGAAGAGGTTTTGTACGTGGAAGTATTCCAGCTAATAAATAAAAAAGGTGTGATAGAACATTACCTTTTCATAAACCCACTAACCAGAGTATCAAAAGAGAGACAGCCATCTTGTCATCAAAACTGAACTTGAATATGATCAAGATCCCTTAAATTCAATTATCTGTGTAAAGAAGATATAGAGGACAACGCAGCATGCAAATTGTAACGTGGATACCAGGCATCAAAATCCATTACGTGGAGGACTCTACAGGGCAAACCGATCTTACTTCTTGTACAGATTTATTATCAGGAAAAAAATGGTATGGAGAGAAAAGTCTCCTGATGAAAAGGGATGTAGGAGATTTATCGGTCTATTATAATGTGTGAATGGTTTCTGCATCCAAATTTAAACTAACTGCAAAAAATACAAAAAAGAACATTTGTGACAGAGTTTTGAATGCTGCCTAGAGGTACTTGGTGAAATTAATAAATTATAAGTTTTAAGATGTGATAATGATATTGTAATTATGTTAAGAAAAAGAAGTCCTATCTTTTAGATGCACCTTGACATATTTATAGATAAAATGATACATTTTCTTCCAAGGAATGTGGGGGTGAGAGGTATTGTAGGGGAACATAGATTCAGAAATGGTATAATGTGGAGGTGGGGGAGTAAAATTAGGGGGGCATAAATGAAACTAAAATGGCTAGGAGTTGAAACAGTTGAAAGTAGGTGACAGAAAGAGGGAAGTTTATTACACAATTCTATGTATATTTTTGGAATTTTTCACGGTGAAAAAAATAGTGAACATTAGAAATTGTAAACTTAGATAGAACCCTCTATCTTTAAATCCCCTTGATATTTATAGAAGTAACTATAAATTAAAATTGTTTGGGCATGTAGTCAAAAATGGACTTATTTTACAAACATTCAACTTTATAGCCAATAATAAAATGCTAGCTTTAAGAGTTGGAAGGCGGATATCAACAGTGGTAGGTTGGAGTCAGCTCATACAAGCTGGTGAGAATTGATTACTAAATTTGTCAGTTGTTAAAGATAGCAATTATTAAAATTAAATTACATAAAGTTATAATTTAATCTATTTGACATATATTAAAAAGATAAATATTCAAAACTACTTATTTACTGTATTTTTTATTGTCTATGCTCAGTGGTTATTTACACCTATTCTATGCATGTATGGTGGCAATGCTATATAACTGTGTTTAGTGCAGCTCTGAGTTCAGTTCAACTCCATGTTCTTTGCAACTCCATGTTCAATGATATCTCATCGATTGCTTGAAATTAGCCATGACAGGAGTATTTAAACCATGGAAATTGACCAATACCACAAACCAGGGTTATTATGTTACCCCGGGGAGCAGGTTGTGACTCATTCACCAGCACACCACTGACATAAAAAAAAAGAATTATGCATTCGGTACTAATATGAATTAACTATGGTTATAAAGCTTAATATTAATTAGATAAATACTAGAGAAGTGAGTCTATCACTAAAGCCTCCCATCTTTTACACCTATGCATGTGTACCTGTCTCCTCTGTCAGCTGTGAGCACCTTAGCGTAGTGAGTGAGTGCATTTGCTTGTCATTCGATCCCAGCACTAGCAGAGTGGCTGTACGTGTGGCTTGCTGGAGGATGAATAGATGAATTTCTTCCAGGACACTCATTGTTGTGCCAGATACTGTGAAGATTCAGCAGAAATATAAATATTTTCTTTCCTTTCAAAATGTTTTTAGTCTAATTGGGATCTCCCACTGGTAGAATACATGATTATATCAAGGATACACAATTACATTAACTTACTAGACAAAAGCTATGAGTTCTAAAAGAGATCAATGGACAAGAAGATCAGGGAGGGCAGAAGTATTTAGTAAAATATTTATTAATTATCCTGAATGGATGTTTACCAACCTCAGTTCTTTGTTTAGAAACGTATGTACCAGGTGCTACGCTAAACAATTTATATATATATATGTTTCATTTAATAACCTTAATGGTGATCTGAGATAGAATTGTTTTCCTCATTTTATAGGTGAGGAAACTGAGCATGAAACAGATTCAGTAATTTTCAGTAGGATATAAGGCTTAGATTCCATCTTACATTGTCTGCTTTTAAGGCTTAGACTCATAAGCATTTCATGTACTGTCTTCAAGAAGAGGAAGAATAGAATTATTTCTTGAAATATTGGTATAATTTGAAAAGCAGAGAGAAAGGAAGGATATTTCAGATAATAAGGAAAACGGCATTATCAAGACAAAACACAGGAAGAAAGAATATTTATGAGCTAGCAAGGAGTCTGTCCTGGCCAAGCAGCTGATCCCTGAATATGACCTGAGCATGAGGCTGGCTAAAAAACTGATTTTAATAAATGCTTTAAAAGCCAGGCCAGAAAATTTGACTCAGAAATAGGGAGCCATCAAGGTCCTGGGATAGCAGGCTGGCCAGGTGACCCTTTCACCCTACCTTTGTCCCTTTCTGAACCTATGCTTCTGGATAAATACAAGAACTATATAACCTATACTTCATGCATATAAGGTCATACTTTTTTTTTTATTAAAACCAGTTGATAAAATTGTCCATAACCAAAAAGCAGGCTTTCCTCCTCAACTACTTTGGCTTGATTGGGAAATATAACTCTGACCCAACAGTCCTGTTGGTTCCTTCTTTGAAATTAAAAAAAAAAAATCATTATCAAGAAGAACATCTTTTGATCAGTACAAAACACCCAAACTAATTGCAAGAGAAGAAACAACATCCCTGGTATAAATAAGCATTGGGAATGTTGGGAAGGCCCAACAGTTTGGTGTGTGACCGTAGGATTTCATGTCCTCCATCATCCCCAACACGGAGGCACACAGACATCACTTCTCCAGGGACAGATGGGGAAGAAACATGAAGCTCTAATTAGTGGAGTTGACCTGTCGACTTTATTGGGAGTCTGTGGGTCTCTGTCCCAGGCCCATGCAACAAGCAGCCTCATCAGAATATGAGAGGTAAGGCCCAGAGGATGAATGAGGTTGTGTGTGGGGTGGTTGCTCCTGCTCCGGCCTTGAAACTCGCACTCTCTATACCATTGCCACCTAAATCTGTCCCGTTGATTAATTACACACAGACTCTATAAAACATATGGCACCTTGGTGACTAATCTGTGATTACTTTATGCTCCAGGGAAGAGCTGGTGCATGATGACATCTGGTTCACCAGCTCACCACGTGGACGAGGACACCTCAGTCTTCGCGGTGCATTACTGTAAGCTGATTTCCTCGCCGGGGTATTGCCAGGTAACCGTTTATCCTCCAGATAAACCTGCCTTCCTGTCTCCTCCAGAAAACTCCCTGATTGTCCTGGGCTTCCTTGGCAAACCTTCCTCAATTAAAACGTGCTGACCATTCACCTGTGTCCTAGTGAAAGGGAAATTCGATGGAATGGAAAATGCTAATGATGCATAGATTTCCAGCTTCAGTGTTCACCTCTTTAAGAATTAACTCTTTCTGTACTGAACTACAATCCTTCACAGGAACAATCAAGGTTAAAAAGGCTAATTGAGGAAAAAGAATACTTAAATACATTTAAGTATATATATATAGCAATGAAGATAATTTTTGTCTTCTATTCATTAAAAGTTGGGGTTTTAATTTTTCTCTGCAGACACTTTCTAAACCCTGTCTAGCCCTGTCTATTGTTTTGAAAAATTCGGGAGTCAACAAAAGACACCTTTTCTTTGGAGTAGGGGGGCGTCCTTGTTAAAGTTTGCCGACATGCAGAAACCTGTTGTTCACCCTTCATCCGGGTCTCCAAGCAGTGGACAGTGAGAGACAAAATAAAATGTGACTTACTGCATCTGGTACCCAACAGAGAAAGCGATGCCGTCAACATACACCCTCCCTGGTGAATGCCAGCCTCAGGATCGAGCGATGTACAGGTGTGCACAGATGATTTGGTTTCCTAGACAAGAAAAATCAACGAAAGTAAAGTATGGATTTAAAACCTCTAACCCATCTTGGGAGAGAAATCTGAAGGCTATGCTAGCTACCTCTAGAGAGACTTGGCCAGGTAAATACACAGAGGAGTTGTGAAAGTCTCTAATATTTATAATTATATTCACAATAAGGGAGAAAAAGACACTGTAATAGTGTAAAGTAAGGCAGGAGAATCAGGAGAGAAATTTTGTCTGCACAGCACGTTCTTAAAACAGTTAAAAATCTATCATGTTTCAATAATTATTCTCCCATATGACAAGTAAGACACTTTAAATTTAGTTGTTGTTTATGGTTAATCCTCATCCATTTCTGAAAAGAGGTGTTATTATTCTCACTTTACTGATGAGATGGTGGGGGTGTAGCTGGATCTAATCCTTGCTCGAGGTCGCCCACCAGGACATGGCAGGGTCAGGACTTAGACCCAGACCCTTCTGACCGGCCTCCCCCCTCCAAGAACTGTCCTCCAGCATGTCACAGTGTTTCACCTACAGGGTGTATTTTTCCAGCAATATATAACACTAAGGTTAGTCATCTCTAATTCCTTTAAAAGGAAAATTTTAATATTAGATCTAAAGTCCATAACATTTTTATTTCAGAAATACAGAATTTTTAATCATTTAGGACTGAGATGAACTTAATTACTAGTTGAAAATTTTTTCAGTAGCATGAGGAATACTGTACGTATTATAATGACATGAGTTACAAAATTACCTGTAAAATACATTGACAATATGTAATATAATATGTAGTATTATATATATGCACAGCCTATGGAAATTATAAAACCACATTTATATATTAGTCATTAATCATATTAACAACATTTTAGAGAAGCACCTTTTTTTAATTTAAGATCTAGCATATTATCACTGTTATGTACACTTTTTTTCCATTCAGACTAGCCATTAATTTTTTAACCCTTCCTGTTAATATTCTTAATGTTATACACATGATGCATACTAGGCTCCAAAATATAACTTATTTTCTAATTAAAATTAGCTCATGTTAACTATCAATATTATGAAAAAAACAAACCTCAAAATACTAAGAAGAATCAATCACACAAATGCAAACAAGCAAAAAAACATCATCTCCCATATTTGGTGAGAGTGATTTCTGTACCAAGTCTTTTTTCTGTTTCTATAAATACATGGATTTTTGTATGATGTGCATTTATTAATAAAAAGACACCCTTGGTGTCTTAAAAAAGAATGAGTTTGTTTCAGTCTCATGGAACCGTCTGAAGGTGGGCGTTCTGGGTGGCCGAGGTGCTTTATCCCACACAGTCCTTCCAGGGTCTGGGCCAGCGAAAGCTGAACCATCAACACGAGTTTTCCCCATTTTCTCCATCCTTGGTATTTTAGCCAAACTCACACTGAAGGGCAAGGCCTTCATCGGCCTGAGAAGAAAGTAAAGAAGGAGAGTGGAGGAGGCGAGACCTGAGCTTCACGCATTATCCCAGAAGCAACACACACCTGAGCTCACGTCCCACTAGGGGAACACACGGTCATGGCCATCGTGGGGGTGCTGGGTGGGGTGGCGTGTCCCACCTGAAACTCTGTTTACTGCTCAGAGGGGCTGGTGGTCTGATGGATGTGGACTTGGTTCCACCTCAGAGACAGGATCACATTTTCACTGGTGTGTAATGTTTCCTACATCACAAAATCAGTTCATTGCATGCAGTGGAATCTGTGTAGCATAAACAGAAAACACCTTATTTTACCAGCATTTTCTTTACCTCTCTCTACTGTATTTTATTTTCCGTTCTCATGCTGGCAGGTCCCCGTCCAGCTGACAGAGCTTTTGAGTCACACGGACACAAATTTCAGGCACTAACAAATGGTCTCTTACAAAGTGTTTAAAAATCGAGATTGATCTAATACGAAACTGTCAATGTCAATAAATTTAAGACTCCTTGACCTTAATGCTTCTCTCTTTCCCTTGATCCCATGCAACAAAGTTTAGTCTGCTTTATTAGTCTGAAATGAAAGCTTTCCTTTAGTGATCAAATATACTATTGTTTTAATTACTTTTTATTTTATTAGTATCTGCTTTTGTCCTCGTTAATTCCAACTGTTAGCATTTTTAGTGTTATTTTATTGCTCTTTTTCATTTCTTGGCTTGAAAACATTTCACACATTCTTATACTTATTAATCATTTTATAAACATTCACAACTACGAATTTTCCTCTGAACATCACTTTAATCTCATCTCACTGTTTCAATATGTTATTTCATTCTAGTGTTTGGTTTTCTTTTTTATTTCCATTTTTAATCCAAAATTTATTTAGAAGTTAGATCTCAGGAAATTTGTGGGAGATACGTGTGTGTTTGTGTGTGTGTGTGTGTGTGTGTGTGTGTGTGTGTGTGTGTGTGTGTGTACACAGGTTTGTTTTGATTTTAATTTCTAGTTTTAGTGTACTTTGGTCAGTTAATATGGCATTTGCAATATTATTTCTCTGAAATTTCTTATGGTCAGTAAACATAGCTTGTATCATGACATTGTCTGTGAACTTTGAGGTCTCAGCTATCTGAAAATGTCTATATTTCACCTTAATGCTAAGCTTACATTTGGGGCATAGAATCTGAATCCCAATTATTTCTCATTTTCAGGATATTTTTTGTCTTTTTAAATTTGTTGTTGCTTATAAGAATTTAAATGCTGATTTGTCTTTTTTGTCTAGACGTTGAAAAGAATTGATTCTATACTTGGTCTGAAATTTCATAAGTATCTAGGTGCTAATTTTTTTTTTAAATGCACTTTTTGGCAAACTCGGAGTCCTTTGTATATTGTCTTATCTTTGGTGTTGAAAGATTCTTTCCTACTGTTTCTTTTAATCCCTGTCATTCCTTGTGTTCTCTCCTACTCAAAGTCATAGTGAACTGACAGCAGAAGCCCTGTTCACTATGCTTTAAAATTTTTCTTTCTTACTTCGGTTGTCTCCATGCTGTTGTGTTATCTGCCGGAAAAAATCTTCATCCTAATATTCTGGTTGGCTAATGTGTCCTTCAACTGTGTCTACTTCATCATTCAGCTGATCTGCTAACATTTTTATTTGCACGAACAAGTCTGTAATTTTCATGCCCTTCTTAATCTTGCAAGATCCTCTTTCATCTCCTTAAAGGTTCAACATACCGAAATTCTAGCAGGCTTCAATGTGATTGTTCAGTTAACCGCATTTCTTGGGGTAAACATCATTCTTTCAGTTGGGATTGTTAGTTCTCAATTAGCCCAGTAATATATTTATTTTTTATTTTTATTTTCGCCCAGTAATTTAGAATGTCACCATCATCTTCAGATCTGAGAAACCCTCATGTATACATTTGTAGGCTCTTTAGGGAAGACAGGGTGTCCCTGTCATCCCAGCATTTTCTGTACGAGTGGAGAGGTTCTCTGATGGGCTGCTCGCTATGCCATCTTGCCAACTTGCCTTCTGCCCTTCCACCCTAGGCCTTTCTGAGCATGCAGAGAACTTTCCTACTTTTGGACCCAATTCCCACAGGATTCAGACAGTCCCTTGATAGCTGCCTGGATAGAGTGTATGGCAGGCTTTTAAACAGAGGCAGGACAACCAGGGTGTCCCTCCAGAGTGAGAAGGAGCAGGCAGCCCTCTGGTTTCCTGGGCTCCTCCTGCCTTCCTACCTCCAGCCATGGCATGTACTTGCTGCTTTTCCCACTGTTTCATGCGTTTTCTGTCAGGTTTTCTCTTTCAAAACAATTTGTGTCTGTTTTAAGACTGAAGGATTTCTCATAGTTTTTTCAGACAGCAGATCTTTTATTATGTTCCATCATTCTTCGAATTTTCTTAAATAATGTCAATTGTTTGTAGAAATTTGGGGTATAAGAAGCTATATCATGGGAGGCAGAGCCCCCTCTCTTTGTCTTTTAAAGGAAAAAAATTAGCAAGTAAAAGAACTGAGGAACAAAGGCAGAAAAACTTAGGGAGCACCTGCTTTGACCTTTTTTAGATGTAGATATTTCAACTTCACATCAAAAGAAATGATTAGGTTTGGTCAAAGAAGATGAAGTGATAGAGACAAATCAGGGAGGCAGTCAAGAACAACACATCTTCACATGCTAGCAGTGCCCCAAACAGCTGTGTAATAAATAGGAGGTGAAATGTGTGATGGCTTAAACACATAGGAAGTCTATCCCCCTCCCACTTCCCACATAGTCACCCAAAGGTGTTATTTCTGGGTCATGGAGACTGCCTTTCTAAACATTATTCAGGAAAGTAGGCTGACGAACTCTGCCATCCTGAACTCACGGTCTCTAAGGCTGTCCTTTTTATTTCTATTTATACCCCCAGAAGGGAAGGAGAATAGGGGATCATGAGCTACAGGTGTTAATGATCGAGGATGAACGGGCCACATAGCGCTTCTCACATTCCGTTGCCCAGAACTCAATCACATGGCCACACATAGCTGCAAGGGAGGCTGAGTTCTAGTCGTGTAGTCAAACAACGATGACGTGGATTTTGATGGACAGTTAGCACTTGGGACCCGAGTTTACGCTGATGGCTACCAAACATCACTCTGTGCCTTCTTCTTATATCAACTCTTATCTCCCCAGTACACCTAAAATTTCATTTAGTCACTGAATTCATAGCAAGCTGCAGGAAACCTGGGTTATGCCTGTTTCTCTCCAGCAGGTTGGGATGCAGCACTTTCTTTGATATTATCTATTTATTTCCAATTTATGCCACATGCAATAAGTGCATAAACCCTCCCAAAACATATTATTTTCAAAAATCTGCATTATGTCTTTAATTCCTACCTCTCTGCAACTCAATGCCTGCTTCTTTGACATTGCCTGGAACAAATAAGGTTAAACAACTTATTGTTTGCCTCTCTGTCTTTTGAAACCCTTTTCAGACTTACATTATTTAGGCTTGAAAAAAAAAGATGACCCTTTAACAGTCTACATTTCTGGACTCCAAAACCTTTTATCCTCTTTCAAATCAGTTCATTCTTCACTGACTTTTTCCTTTCTTCTTGAAATGATTTGCTAATGCATCAGGTAGCAACTGGTACACAGGAAAATAACATATGTGTAAATCTAGCTGATTGGATACAGAAAGAAGCTTATTTATGACCTCGCCTGAATGCCAAAAACCTCATCTTTAAGCTCATTCCAACTTTTTCAAGGAAACTCTCCCCTGGAAGTCATCAGGTGCCGCAGCAAATATAAGACAATAAGAAATCTGGCACATGAATCTATTAGTGTCCTCCTATTCCCATAGCAAAGTGCCCCAAACTGGGTGGCTTAGAACATTAACAAAAAATGATACTAAAAAAAATTTATTCTCTCAAAGTTCTGGAGGCAAGAAATCCAATATCAAGGGGTTGCTAGCGGTGGGTTCCCTCCGAAGGCTCCAAGTGAGGGTTCTCCCTTGACTATTCCAGCTCTGGTGGCCCAGCCATTTATTCCGTGGCTTGTGGCACTGTCACTCCAATCTCTGCTGCCATCTTCACGTGTGTCCTTGTCTTCACGTGGAATTCTGCTTTGTGTGTTTATGTGTTTAAATTTCCTCTTTCTTATAAGGACATCAGTCATTTTGGTTTGGGGTTCACCTTGACAGCCTTATCTGAACTTGATTATAAAGATTCTATTTACAAATCAGATTATCTTCCTAGCTAGCAGAGATCGGCCCTTCAAAATATTTTTTAGGGGCATACTGTTCAACAGCTGACTGAGTGCCAACGAAGGAAACTACTTTTTCACAGGCAGAACTGTCGGGGGTGTATCTGAAGGACTTTCATCTTGAACAGATACCAAAGGAGGACCTAGAATCTGTGAGCGTAATGGAAAGTAAAGCTTCATCAGAAGATCCGTCTCCATCGGCCTCAGTTTTGTCTCCTAGTTCTCATAAGATCTGTCTGATATTCCTGTAGAGTCTCCTCCCTCCTTCTCTCTTCTGCATTATCAGGAAGTGAGTCTATGAGGAGAAGGCACAATGCACAACCTCTTTCCCCCCAGGGATGCCCTTTCTCCTTTGGTCATTCTTATCTAATTCATCACTAGGAGACAGACAAGACCTTTGGCTCTTGACTTGGCCAGGACTGACCCACAAAGCTCTGTTCTCAGCTTCCCAGCAACGGTGGCCTCTGTCTCTAAGTCTGCCCAGTCAAACAGGGACACCCCCCCAACCTTGTCTGGGTTCAGCATTCGTGGGAGCCAGGGTATCATGAGGAACTGAGCAGCCACCAAAGGAGGAGCTATTGGCCAGCATTTTATCTGCAGAGTGTCAGCTTTTGCCCTGGGCATCATCAGATTTACCTGCTCATCGGGCCTCAAGGCTCAGCACAGAGCTCCTTCAAGCCATGTGGTTGAAAAGGGAGAAGCCCCATTATCTTAACAGACCCTGATGCACAGGTCTCAGCAGTTGGCCAGAATGGACAGTAGGGACATGGCCACTCCAACTCCAGCAATGTCATCTGCTGTTGCATTTAGAGAATATACTTTGCATGAATTCACTGTTAGAAATTTATTTATGTTGTTTTATGCCTTTAAATTGGTCTATTTATGGTCTAAAAATGGTCTCAATGTACCTTGAAAAATGTATACTTTTCTGTATTTGGGTGGAATGTTCTATATACATTATTAGATGCATTTGGCTTATAGTGTTATTCTTCTATTTTCTTGTTGATCTTCGGCCTATTTTTTCCCTATCATTGAAAGAAGTATTGAAGTTTCCAACTATTATTTCTGAATTGTCTATTTCTTACTTAAATTTTTTTAGTTTTTGCTTCATGTATTTTGGCAGCTTTGCTGTTATGTGCATATATGTTAACCATGGTTATGTTTCCTGATGGATTTGACTCTTCTATCATTATAAATGTCCTTTCCTTCTAGTAACATTTTTGTTGTTTCAATGTTTATTTTGTATGATATTCCAGGTTTGTTATATGGTTTTTGTTTCTATGATATATCTTTTTCCATCCCTTTTACTTTCCACTTATTTGTACCTTTGAATTAAAATGTGTCTCCTGTAGACAGCATGTAGACCTTATTTTTTTTCATCTAGCCTAATATTATAATCCCAGCCTTTTTATTTGATTGTTTCAGCCATTCACAATTAATTTTCTTATTGACATTGTTGGATTTATGTTTGCCAATTTACTTTATGTGTTCAAAATGTCAAGCCTTTTTTGTTCCTGTGTTTCTCCTTTACTGTTTTCTTTTGAATTAAGTGAATGTTTTTAGGGCAATAATTTAATTCAATTAAGTATTTTTTACTATTTTTTTTTTTGGAGTTATTTTCTTGGTGATTGATCTAGGGCTTATCAGAATCTACTTGAGATTTATACTAAGTTAATTCCAGAAAGACATATATTCATACACATATGTCTTCTTCCTTTTTTGTGCATGCTACTATTATATTTTGTTTGTGTGTGTATATGTATATATCTATATACACACACACATGACACCTGTAGGTATTATAAACCTGACAGAACTTTATAACAATTATTATTATGCAATTTTCTGTATTTTAGAAAAGAAAAGGAAAGGAAAGAGAGAAAGGACATATTTATAGAATTTTTAAATAAATGAGCCAGAGATGACATCTTATATAGGCCCCATGTGGTTTAGTTCTTCATAGCAGACTGGGACAGTTAACTCAAACGCCATTTAATGTCAAACTCAAACAGTCACAGAGATAGTAGAAAAAAAAACATAATTCATTAAGTGTTTTTACCAAGGTAGTATTTTAATGAATTTGTATGTTATTTTCTGATTCTCTAAACCAATGCAGAAATAAAGCCTAAGAATCTTGGTATTGGTTCAAGGTATTGTATTTCACAGTTCTCCTAGGTACTTACTTCTATTTGCTTAGTTAGACTTTTGTTAAAAGTATGTAAAATGAGCTACTAAAAGGCCAGTTCAAAATGAACCACTCTAGCATACTGGGAATGCAGAAAAAATTTTGGTAGACATTCAGGATTTTGCAGCATGGAAAGACCATTTAATCTAGAAATTTTATGGTCAAGTGTAACCAGCCAGAGGCATTAGCTTTATAAACTATATAAACATTTTTCATCACTCCGATAAGTGTATACTACAAATATAGATATCTACCCCGCAGAAGTGAAGTCTGTTATATAAGTGCATATAATGGAGAATCATAGCCTGGTAGGATAGCGTGTCAGAGATGGCTATCTGAAGAATGGAATATAGGAGTTAAACGAGCAGCAAGCCGGTGTATCGGGACCAATAACGTGTGTGAACGTCTGGTGGCAGAAAGGAGTGACACTGTTTTTAAGGAGCTGAATGAGGACCTGTGAGGCAGAAGCACAGAGGGGAAGTAATAGGATATAATGAGGCAGAGGCTTGGAGAGAGCAGAGGGCCAGGACCTGCTGGCCACACGGAGGTTTTCACTGATATTCCACAGGAGCAACAAGTGGAGTACCAGTGTTTTAAGCAAAAAGATAACATCCTATTTGCATTTGAAAATGATTATTCTGGTTTTGCATGGGGGAACTAAATTGAAAAAGGAAGCAATAATCGTAAGTTACTCCTGCTCTAAAGACAAGGGGAGAATAGTATGAGCTGGGAGTGTGTGATTACAGGTGCAAACTCCACGTAGATGGAGGAGAGGTTTGGACATTAAGAATAAAATGAGAACTGTGGGCTTGAAAGAGAGCCAGGGGGGAAAGCAGTAACATTTGCATAAAATTAAATATTTAAAAATGTTTATTAGAATACTTCTACTTCAGGAAACCAGGCTGCTTTAAGCAAATGCAGTGATATATAACGGAGATGGAAAAAATTATATTTTATGTTCAAAAGCCACAGTAGGAAAGTCTTGTCGAGCCCAAATCAGAGCTACAGTGGAAGGTCTTGACTTTGGTTCCCCATCTCGTTTCCCTTTTGAGTGTGGGGCTAAGAGGGGGACATGGCCTCCCAGCACCTACTCAAGGAAGAGTCTTTCAAGATGTGATTCTCTCTCTGCTGCCATCTGATAAGCTGCCTCTAGGGGCTTATCCTTCTTTTTCAAAATCCACCCTCTTTCACCACCATTATTATTAACTACCTCTCACCCCAGTGGTATGGAGCAGGGTTGACTGAACAGGTGGGAGAATGTCAAGCAGTGTTGTCTACTCGAGATCAGCATCTGTCATAAGTTTTGTGGTGTTTCACAGACATGAACAACTCTCTTTGGATTGAATGAACTTTAATTTCACAACTATGGACATTGTGCAGGAGGCCGTTCCTGGCTGTGGGTTCTTCCCTATGCATCATCAGTGTTTAAGCAGAATTCCTGTCCTCCATCCCCTAGATGCTGTGAAGCCCCTCAAGTTGTGACAATCTAAAATGTCTCGTTGCTGCCGAATGTCCCCTGAAAATCAAAATTGTCCTTGATTGAGAATCATGGATGTAGATTTTAAAATGAACTTTTTATTGTTTTGTTTGGGTCTTTGCTATGATTTTTATTGAAAATTTTGACAAAGGAGACTGTTAGTTTTATGTTTCATTGTTAAAAATATACTGTTAACTTTCTCTAATCAACGATTTTAGTTTTGTTGCTTAAATGGAGAAAGGTTTGATTCCTTAATACCAAAAAATGTAAAATTTCATAATAAAATGTGCTATGTGCATATGTACCTATAAGGAATTTCAAAATCTTCATTATAAGTATCATAAGAAAAAAACCTGTTGAGATTTGAAGATACTTCCAATAAATTGCAAAGAGAAAGAAAAGGTGCTATAAAATGATATATAGAGAATGACACCAAATTTATGTATGTATCTATAACTGTTTGCCCTGCAAAGATATATGCTATAATATTAAGAGAGATTATCTTTGGATGGTAGCATTACATATAATTTTTGTCACTTGTATTTCCTTTATGCCTCTTTGTGCTTTCTAACTTTCTTGCATTAGAGTGTATCTTTTGACAATGAGAAGGAAAAAAGACCAAACCATAAATGCTGTTCTTTAAAATTATCACATTTGGAGAAGTTCTTATTTTTCGTATTCAATATCTACTTACTTCTAAAATCATATGACTAAAATCACCATTATATTCCTACAAATAACACCTGAGCTGAACACACCTCATGAGACGTTCATTGTGGCAAAGATGTACATCAGCCTAATGACACCAATAACTCAAAAGTAATAGCTTAAAGTAAAGAGAACTTTTTAAACTCCTGGCTTTTATATCATGGGACTCTAATTTTTGTATGTGATTGGAGTGTATGGAGGGAAGACAGTTACTAAATTGACTAGGAAAAAACCCTGCCATTGTTCCCTGCCTGTAAAAGCAATGGATAATTACAGGGCTGGGGGTAGGGGGAAAACCACATTAAAATAAAAGAGAAATGGACAAGTTTTAGCAGTATAGTCTCCTAAAGATGAGACTTTGTAATATATGTTATATTCTGCCTTGACAGGGTTGCTTGAATGTTCTGTTCACAAACAAGATTTTGTCTAAGAAGTTTGTTAACAATGACATAATGGACCATTTGCTACAAAGAAAATAGAGACACAATGACATCTCCCAAAACAGTATAACCAGAACTTATTTGAAATATTTGTAAGCTGTTCTCATTTTATAGTATTCAATTTGCATCAAAAACATATGCTATTGCTTAATAGCTCTATATATTATAGCATATTACTAACACGCCAATGCCAATAGCCACAAAACTTATAATTAACAATATTTTATTCCTTTCTTAGAAATTTGAAGTCTATTTTAGAATGAACTCAACAGTGCTAAAGTTAAAAATATATTTAAAGAAGTTAACTGCTTGTTTCTTTTTGTACATTCCAGAATCGATGGCGAGGCGCTTGGTATTAGGAATTTTCTCAAAGTATCATTAAACTACCCTAAATTGGCATTTTAAAGGGATTATTTCATCTTGTCTGCTCAGTTAGGGCATTAAGAAAGATAAGATACTATTTAAGTTTTATATAAAAAAGATTTTCATTTTTTGGGTATGGAGTAGAATTAACCAAATAACGGTGAGTGACCATTTTTCCCACCATGGGTAGAAGAAAATGTATCTTATGAAATTATATAAATATATCTTAAAGACATTTGTATGATAGCCTTGAGATTATAAATTTTTCATTAATTGTGTGTATAGCTGGGATCTCACAAAAAAGAGACTGGAAGAATGAAAGAGAAACAGTATTTGAAGAGATAAAGATTGGAATTATGCAAAACTGCTGAAAGACATTAATCTATGCATTCAAAAACTCCAGAACACCCAATGAAGATGAATGCAAAGAAGACCTCACCAAGGCACATCATAAACAAACGGATGAAACTGGAGGGGACCTTGAAAGAAGCCAGGGTAAGAGCCACATTGCTCTCAGGAAAACAAAAATCTGAATGATGGTGCATTTCTGACAAAAGTGGGGGAGTCCAGAATCATTATTAAGGAGTAAGAAAAAGGTTCTTCCCTTCTGCACCATGATAACATATCCTTAGATATAAAGACACAATAAAGACACTATCGGGTACATCAAAGCTAAGAGATATGTCTATCACCTTTGCTTTCTGCCACCTTACTAAGATGCTTCTCTAATCTTAGGTAGTCAGCTAGTTGCTATGTCTTCCCATGACCAAGGGGTAACCCATGCCCCAAGCAAAGCCAGTCTTGAGCTGTTTGGAGCAAAAACATAAATACATAAATAAAGTGAAGTGTGAAGTTGGAGTCCATGGAAGACAAAAGATTAGAGAAGGAATACGGAGAGGTTAAAGGAAGGAAAAGAAAGGGGAGAAGGAGTAATGGGAGGAACAGAAGAGTTGCAGAATAGGATGAATTGCATCTATTAAAATACTTCATTCTTCCTCAATAAATCAGCTTGTTAGAAAATCTGTTTTCTTTAAGGAAACATGCGTCTTTGTTATCTTTAACCATTCCATGGTCATATCCTTTTCCTTCATCAGCTCCCCCAACCTTTCAACATCCACAGTTGCTCACCAGTGTGCATGGCACAGCTCTCCTTTTACTTAGGAAGTCTTTAACTTCTCTCAACAACATTTTGTAGTTTCCATTGCACAAGTCTTATATGACTTTAGTCAAATATATTCCTAGGCATTTTATAAAAACTACTGTAAATGGCATTTTAAAGTTTATTTTAATTTATTTTTTTTTTGGTAGTTAGTATATAAACATTTTATTGATTTTTGTGTATTCATTTTTCCATCCTGCTACCTGGCTGAATTCATATAAAATTTCTAGTAACTTTTATCTGTAGAGCCCATAATATTTTTCATATTCTCTAAATGTTGGGTAGATTTCACCAGTGAAGCTATCTAGGATGGAATTTTCTTTTGGGGAAGGTTTTTAAAGACAGCTTCAATTTCTTCAAAAGATATAGGGCCTATTCAGAGTATTTCTTCTTAAGTAAACTGCAGTTTATCATCCAAGAAAATACCTTGTATGTTTTATCTAAGCCAATAAACTCATAAGCAGAATGTGCTTATTCTATCATTTTAACATCTGCAGAATCTATTATGATGACAAGAACACTGCAAATAAAGAAAATAAGTGAACAAGTGCAATAATTCTTAATAAAATATTAGCAAATGTAATCCAGAGAGAAATTAAAAAGATAATACTTCAAGGTCCAACAGGGTTTGTTCCAAGAAAAGAATGTTAATTTCAAATTTGAAAGTCAATCAATGTAATTCACCCTACGGATAGATAAGGGAGACATATATTTATCCCAATATGTACAGAAAATGAAGTTAATAAAATTGAATATCCAATCATAATAAAACTTTTCAGGGAAAAAAATGAGAATAAAGAAAGAAGGCACTCAAATTTAGAGCTAACCTTACAGTTAATTATAAAATATTCAATAATTTCTCCTTAAGGTTGGGAAAAGATCAAATTGTTCACTATCATTGTTTCTTTATTATATGGGAGATCTTAGCCAGTACAATGAAATATTTAAAAAATGAATAAAATGTATAAACATTAGAAAGAAAGAAGTCAAACTTCTTCTATTTTCAGATAATATAACCATGCACATAAAATGCACAATAATCTAAACGAAACTGGAATTAGTAAGTAAATTTAGCACAGCCATAAGATGCAAGGTCGATATTCAAAAATAATAGATATTTTGAGATTCAGCAATAAACATTGAAAATCTAATAAAAATTTAAAATTTTAAATATTATTTTTAATAGTATCAAAAATTTTAAATCTTAGGAACTAATTTAACAATAATATGCTAGAAGTCTTTACTGAAAATTAAAAAATATTATTGGAAAAATTAAAGGAGACTTAAATAAATGATGAAATAAATGATTACATAAAAATGAAAAATTGTTTAGCAACAATACTCACTAGAGAAATGAAGACTATGGTCACAAAGGGTCACAGCCCACGACCACCAGAAGGCCATGATTGCAAAGACAAGTGTTGGCAAGAAAAATGCAGCTCACATGGTCTCCTTCAAGCTGTTGAAAGTAAGAAATGCATAAGCTGTTCAGAAGACCCTGTCTAGCAGTTTCTGTTAACAATAATATTAAAATTAATGGACCCAGGAATCCTACTCTTAAATATATATAAGTTAACATAAATAGGTAAAAGTCGCTTGCTGGAATGTTCATAGCAGTTTATAACAGTCACAAAAAAGAAAAAAGGAAAACCTCAGGTTCTCACTAACAGGTGAGTAGATACAAGTTAATAACACAGTGGAATATTATGCAGCAATAAAAAATAAACTGTTAGTAGATGCAAAAATATGGAAAGTTGTTAAATATATTGGTGGATTAGAAAAGATCAGATGCGTAAGGCTGCATACTGTGATTCCATTCATATGAAATAAAAACAAACCAAACAAAACCAATGTAAAACAAATGACACATCAGGAGGACTTGATGTTTGTAGAAGTCACCATAGTGGTTACTTTTGTGGGCATAGAATTGAAAAATATACAGGAAAACTCTACCAGGTACTGGAAATCTATTTCTTAAAAATTAAAATGATAGTATTATAGGTATGTCATGTATATGCATGATATGAAAACATATCATCAGATTAAAATACAAAGTAACAGTAGCCCCTCTGCTGCTGTGAACACAAAGCAGAGGCCGCTGTGGTGGGGGCGGCAGCCAATCTCTCTTCCCCCAAAATTCAGGACCTCTTCAACCCAACCGCCCACCACATTAAGAAATTAAAAAGAAGCAGGCAAAATTAATATTAACAATGGGTTTTTTTAACTTGATATGTCTAAAGCACTTCAACGTGTAATCAGAATAAAAAGTTATTGATAGTGTGTGTTCTTTTATTCACACTAAGCCTTAGACTTTCACATACAGGACATCTCAGTCTGGACACGTCAAGTGCCCAGCTGCCTTATGTGGCTAGTGGGGACGGCAAAGTCTTAGACAAACAATGAAGGAAGTTTTCATCTGAGTTTTGTGCTTTATTTATTTATTTATTTATTTATTTATTTATTTTACAGGAGTGAGAACATGGGAAGACAGCATAGAAGCATAGAACCCAAATGCATGTTTTTATAGTCACACATGTTCATCAACAGTTTTTCTTATTGATTTCAGCTAGTCTTCCATAAGTATTGAATCTGTATTTATTTCTCGATTTTGTCCTCATTGTAAGAGGCTTTTAAACATCCAGATACGTCATGTCTATGATATTTCTTTCACATGTCAGTAGAATACTACCTTAAGGAAAAGATGAAATTTCTCTGCCATGAGCAATTAACTGCCACCCCGATAATCACAGAAAATAAACTTAGTAAAACCTTCTAGGATCTCTTGTGGGGAATTTTAAGTTTCTGGTTCCTACTTGGAAAGAATCTGTGTTTTTCTCTCCATTGAAAAAATGGGACCACATTTATTAATCTCTGATACCCTGGGACCCTTTATGTGTCCCGTGATTTCTGAAGCATTGCAGCGTTTAAGTCCCTATCTGCTTGATGCACCATGACAGAGAAGTGAGGTGCTTCGCTCTGTTTTCTCCTATGAGAGGGTTTCTAGGCTCTGACCCTCGCTCCCTCTTTTTCGTTGGGCTCCTCAATGGATGAAGTGGAAAAGTCAAACCACTGCTAAGTGGTTCTACCTCTTCTGCAGTCACCTGTTAACATTAAATCTTCCACCATTAACTGTGCGGTCTCCTTCCCTTTCCTCTTATATTACCCCAAATACAGAGAGAAACTAAGCTTATTATCTCAATACGTTTCACAAAGCTTTTTACCGTGTTGAGAACTAACCTTCCTGGAAGACGGGTTAGGATCACTTATCCTTGTTCTTGCTTCTACATAGATGCTTTCTTCTTTGCTGCTCATGCTCCAAAAATAGGAGCTGGGAGGAAGACTCTTAGCGAAGCCCCCTTCCTCTCATGGGATGAACAAGTCTGTGCTCAATAACATGGCGGATTCTATTTTTTTTTTCTAATCGAACAGCTACACTTCTACACGTGGAATATCAACCAGGCCTCATAGCCCTGCCTTTATTATCATTGTTATTCTTATTAAAAATACTACGTTTACTCGGTCATCCACTATGGCATAGTTCTAAGCCACGCTGAGAGTCTGTTCTCAGTATCGGAAGAATTAACCCCCTGGTTTGGTGAGAGGAAATCTGGGCAGGCTGGGGTAGTTTTGTTGAGATCAAATTCTAAGCAGCAAAACCATTCGGGAGGCTTTATTTTAAAAGCTGAATTCAGGAGGAAATAAAAAACATTAGAACACATTTTTTTTCTGTGTTTAATAACCACAAAACCCCAGTTCTGCATATAATTACTTTGTAAGGTAAGGTTTATAAAAGCCCATTGTGGAGATCTGGACATCAGAGTTTTAATTTATCTCTTGTAGAATTACAGTATTTAAACTCTTAAAGCTTTTTATCAGAATTGGTCACCATGGATACCAATATTCAAATTGATGTCTTTAATTCTGAAGGGTCCACTTCTTCTGTTAGACCTAAGGCTCTCAGAGCATCACGTTTTCTCCTACACCAGTGACTTTGGTGGCTTTCTTAGCTTAAAATGACGTGTCATAAAGCTCATTCTGTCCATTTTTGGCTTGCTCATAGATGACCGAAGCTGATTAGCAGAGGGGACAAAGGGTGCCGTGTGGTTTCTGTCAGGGGCTTACTGTCTCTGTGGCAGGTCTCTAGCCTGGGGCCTTTTCTCCTGCTGGTGGGTTCTTCAGGTTAAAAACAATCTTGGCGAATTTTCTTTTTCTTGTTCCTTCTTGTCCAATTATTTTTTCATGTATATGAATACTGGATGAGACACAAGTCCTTCTTTTCTTGTGCGAACTGAATAATAAACTGACCAGCCATGGGGAGAGATGGTTTCTCAGTTGCTGAGAATCTGAATAAAAGGCTAATAAGGTCTTTAAAAGCAAAACCATCATGATCTCAGGTTTAGTCATTCTCATTCGGACAATGATCCCATCCATCTCTACCTCACTCTCTCCAGCATTCCCATTAGGCTAATGCTTCAACCTACTGGGAGAGACACCCATCGATTCTATGGCCATGCCCATTGTCTTTCATTGTGACTGACAGTGGTGAGTAGAAAAAAACAATGTCCTAGACTTGTGCAAAGGGGAAGGGCCCACAATGCCCTCTTTTGATGGCTTATCGACTTTCCCAATCCTGACAAATGAAAATATCAACTCTAAGACTAAAGAATAAGATCGAACACAACACTATTCTAAATAGCTGGAATTTTCTCTTGGCTTGTGGTCTCTTCATTTCCTTTTATTTTTTTATATGACCCATTAGCCAACATGACTTTGGGAGATGCCATTTTTCTTATACCCTCGGGAAACCACTGAAGTACTGAAAGGATTATAGCATTGGTCTGTGTTCTTTTTTAAAATAAAAATATGAGTTTTTTGGACCATGCAGGACATCATCATTTCTAAGCTATTAAGCACATTTTTGTGTATACATAAAAATTTAGAAAAATCTCCAAGATTTATACTAAAGTAATTATAAAATATGTTTTAAAAAATTATTTTAATTTGGGGTCTCAAAATGCAACTGACTGCTGATTCTTCTCCTTCTTGTCTCCTTTGAATGTTCTGTGAGTGAATGCCCAATAGCTGTCGTGTGAGATGGTTTTATTTCATTTAATTAACAGAGCAGGGTCTTGGGGAAATCCTCACATTAAATCAGAGATGTTCCGTAAACGGGGAAGTAGTTTCTAGGGAGGAGGCCGACATAACCACCCATGGATACTTTTATGGAAATAATTCCATGCTGAACAGAGAGGCCCCAGGTAACATTAGAGCAGTTTTAATCATCGTTTCTAATTATGAACAGGAAGTCACTTCCACAATTTCTCATAGATTAGATATAATAAAGGGAGTAAGGAATAGTCAGCAGGCATTCTCAGGCTGGTAGCATCACACAGCTGGGGGGACTCTGAACCTGGTCGCTCAAGAAAGCAGAGCACATGGTCACATAGTCCTCAACCCGGCTTATCATTAAAGACCATTTGCCAAAGCGCAGGTCCGCCTAGAAGGGGCTGGGTTTGGTTTTACCTGCCGACCCCTGGGGGGTTGTTAAGGCTTGAGGATGATGTGCCACAGTGCTGCACGGCCAGTGAGTGTTGGTTTAGGATTACAATGTGGATTGCAAACCTCTAACACAACCAAATGTGCTTAGCGGTGATACCCAGAGCGTTCCTGGTTCCCGTCGAGTGTGCTCATTTTCTTCTTTATACCTTTATTATGATCCAGCTCCTTCAAGATAAGCAGGTATTTTTTCTAGAACCAGAAAACAGGGACTGTTCATTTCAAGAACCCTGAGAGGCACCCAACTTTTTCCTCATCCTTGAGCTGCATTTCCTGCAGATTGTGACTTTCTCTTGGATTTTCAGATTAGCCCGCTCTCCAGGCCATCTAGAATATATTCTCCAAAATACTGACTCAGAGGCATATGCAAGTGTGTGTGTGTGTGTGTGTGTGTGTGTGTGTGTGTGTGTGTGTGAGAGAGAGAGAGAGAGAGAGAGAGAGAGAGAGAGAGCATATTACTCTACGTAGCAATTAATCTTCACTGTAAGAAAACTTACCATCGAGGCAGACTGCAGACCTAACTGAGTGTCTGTGTCTTGTCAGTCATGAATTCTTGTAGCTTTTAAAAACAATTATCAGACTTATCTCACTTATCATAAATGCCCTTCGGGTCCAGACTGTCCCTTCAAAAATGAATGAAAGAAAAAATAAAAACAGTTTTCAGAGTATCTTAAATTGCACCTTAATATGAAATTTCAGTTTGAATTTATCTGAACGCTCCTGTGTGAGTCAATGATCGACTGAAGGCTCTGTGAACATCAAAATATTTGAATAAAAATGTCATTTCTACCATGTTTATAATCACAAATAGGACAGAAATTTTATGTCATGAGTCAGGTCCTCCTATGAACTCTAGGAGCATAAATATTGACTTTGCTAAGGTCCCTGCTGTCAAAATGTGGAGGTGGATGACCTTTAGCTTCCAATTAAGTGTGTGTTATTGAAGAACGTGCATAATAATAATTCAGATGAGGCCCAAAGAAGGAGAAAGCAGGATAATAACAGAGAAGATAAGTAAACAGCCTATAAATTACATCGGCTTTCATCCAGAGCTGCTGATTCCAGTGCCTTAAAGGTTAAAGTTAAAATATGTCAATGTATAGATGGATGGGTAGAGATAAACATGCACATAGATGGTAGTAGACACAGATACAGAGCACGTAGCTCAAACTTACCTGATTTTACAGGCCAAGCCCTAGTACTAAGAACAACTACTGATAACTTTGAACATTCAGGCCAGAGTATCATATTCTGTTATAGTTTTGATTTAATGACTTCAGAATTGATAGAGGTTTAATGTAACTATTTCTAATAAGTTGCTAACTTTCATTAAAAAAGAAAATGTGTGTATATATATATGTATACGTATATGTATATGTGTATATATGTGTGGTGTGTATATATGTGTGGTGTATATATATATGTGGTACATATATCTATATATGTATATAAAATATGTATACACCAATTGAAGATTACTCAGCCATGAGAAAGAATAAAATCTCGCCATTTGCAACAATATGGAAGGATCTGGAAGACCAAGCTCATGAACACAGAGAACAGAGGTGGGAGTTGGCGGGGGTGGGAATAGGTTGAAATGGGTGAAGGGGGTCAAAGATGCAGACTTCTCAAGTTGTAAAATAAAAATGTCAGGGCATGTAATAGACAACTTGGTGAGTGTAGGTAATAATGTAAGGCATATTTGGAAGTTTTAAGAGAATTGATCTTAAGAGTTCTCACTACAAGAAAAAATATGTTTTAGAACTGTGTATGGGGACATATATTAACTGGACATCGTGGTGATCATTTCGAAATGTGTTTAATATTGAATCATCACATTGTCCATCTAAAACTAATATAATGTTATTGGTCAATTAAACCTCAATAAAAAGTAACAATAAAATAACAATTTGTAAGATAAACACTTTGACACATACAGGATATAAATGTTGAAAATTACAAAATACTGCTGAAATGAGAGAGGGCTTAAATAAATCTAGAGATGATTGTGTTCTGGATAGGAAGATTCAAGGTAGTAAAAGTTTCAGTTCTCCCCAAACTGATCTATAGGTTTCATAAAATCCCTTCAGGTTTTTAAGTAAATACTATCAAGCTTGTTTTAAATATTATCTAGACAGGCAAGCCGCTAAAATAACTCAAATAATTTTGAAAAAGCAAAACAGAGTCGGAGGCATTATTTTAGTCGGCACTCAGGCTTGCTATGTAGCTATAGTAAAGTAAATGAGACAATTTGATGTCAGTGGCAGAGAAATACATAGACCAATGGAACAGAACCGAGAAATAAATGCAGGCAAATATGCCCACGTGAGTCTTCACAAATGTGCACAAGCTATTGATAGAGGAAGGATAGTCTTTTCAATAAATGGTGCTAGAAAAGTGGACATCCACCGAGGCCAAGGACAAATCCATGGTTCCGATCACGCAGGGCTCCACCCAGTGACTGGAATGATTCCTGGTGGCTCCTGTGCTTGTCCACACCCACGGAGGGAACTGGGTCTGAAGTCCCTCTCTTCATGGAAACCCTTTCTGTTCTTTTTTGCTCAGACCAGGGGTTATCCGTGCCTTCCTCTCACTTCCAAGCCCCCTTTATCTTATGCAAGTTCAAAGAGAGCCCACCTCTCCCCAGCCTGTCTTCAGAGTCCCAATCTACTCTCCTACCCTTGGTCTTTGCTCTCCATTTCCTTAAAGGCATCTTTCCAATCTTCACATTGTCGCCTCCACCGTGGGTTCTCTGCCTTCTGTCCTCACCATCTACTGGTGACACAGCTTCAGCAGTGTCACCTCTTCGTGTCGAATCCAGTGACCTTTCTTCATAAATTCTTATCTCATTTGACCTTGCTTCTGTTGTTTTGACCTTGCTTCTGTTTCTTTTCTCTTGCAGATATCCAGTTGTTCCTGCACCGTTTGTTCAAAACACATTAATTTTCTCATTAAGTTGCTTTATGACTTTTATTAGAAATCAATCATATAAAAGAGACTCTATCTCTGGATCTTTTATTTACTTCATGATCTTTCTTTCCTTATGCTGACATCATGCTCTTGGTGACTATAGCATTTTAGTAACTCGAGAAGTCAGCAATTATAAATCTTCCAACTTCATTCTTTTATGAGATTATTTTGGCTGTTCTAAGTTGTATTGCCCTGTAAACTTCAGAGTCAGCTCCAATTTTCAAAGAAAATCCTCTGGTGATTATGATTAGGCTTGCCTTGCTTCTATAATCAATTTGGGGAGAATTGACATGTTTACAGTAGTGAGTTTTCTGGTCCACCAGCAAGGTGTATTTATTATTTGCATCTTTGTTCTTTAAAACTAGGGGTGGCAGTGTTGTTACTCACTGTTGCCAGACTCTGGGCTGCCCAGCTGGTCCTGTTTGGTTACTTACTTCTTTCAACATTACTTTTGTAACCAAATATCTATATTTCCAAATATTTGAAAAAAAACTATGTCCTTGCTGGATTTTGAATGGCCCACTCTGGAATCTTCTCTTTCTCTCTCTTATGGCAAATATTCAGTCAGATACTTTCAAATCTGGGAGTTCAATGTACCTCACTGCTCAAATACCTGATAGGTAATAGCAAATCAATACCCAGGTGCTGTTTCTGTTTGTGTCATTTGTATCTTTGTTGTTTTCTTTTTAGATTCCACATGTGCATAAAATCATTTTAGTTTGTCTTTCTCCATCCGATCTCTTTGTAGTCTATACAGATGTTGAATTATCATGCTGTGCACCTGAAACTTCTGTAATAAAAAAGTGGTCATGGAGAGCACAGATGTCATTGCGTGTATCTGACAGCCATTGAATTAAGCATATGCAGCTGTGAGTCGTGAGAAAGCGGGGGAGGGCATGGGAGGGGGCCGCTCTAAACCTTAATTACATAAAAGCGACTAGGATAGAACACTCAGACATCTAATTTTTAAGTTTCCTTTTTTCCTGATTATGAAAGTGAAAGCTGCTGACTGAAACTTTTAGAATATACAGGAAATAGAAGGGGAAAATTAAAGGTATAGATACTCTCATTGCCCAAAAGTAACAGCCAAACTTTTGGTTTTTTTCTAACCACTGATTTCTAAAAAAAAAATTTTTTTTAAGTTGATATTCATCAAATTTGGAATCTTTTCTACCATTTAATATTATAGCAACAATAGCATTGTTGATATTCTGAGTATTTACGAAAGTTATTTGAAATTTCACTTTTTTTCTGTTATATTTATAATGTTTAACTTAAAAGGCAATATCGCTGACTGCCTTTATCAAGAAAAGATTGAGATATTTTCTCATCTATAGTCTAATGCATTGTGTCTTCAGGAATTAAAATTAGTGAATCAAAGAAAGAACATTTTAGGGGTTCTTGCCACATATTTCCAAGTAATTTTACAAAAAGCAAGCATCAAATCCCACTGCCCACGTCTGTGCTGCTCACTCCAGCGCTGCCAGGACTAAGCATGACTCGTCTTAATCTACGTGTTAGATGCTTTCTAATGTTCATCTTATTATCTGCTGCAACATTTCATTTTTATTGAGGTATAATTGACAAATAATGTTGTAAGAGATTTAAAGTATATT
The DNA here is from genome assembly GCA_030015415.1 of Cynopterus sphinx. NCBI lineage: Eukaryota > Metazoa > Chordata > Mammalia > Chiroptera > Pteropodidae > Cynopterus > Cynopterus sphinx. The sequence goes on along the minus strand of CM057379.1, from coordinate 1,937,640 downwards.
CGTGATGATCTGATATACACATCCGTGAATATGAGACTCCTTCCATCTAAATAATGAACACTTCCACTACCTCATATAGTTATCTTTCGTGTGTGCATGTGAGAGAACATTTAAGTTCTACACTCTGAGCAAATTTGAACTATACAACATAGTATTGTAGACTATAGTCACCATGTTTCACACTAGGTCTTAGACCTTATTCGTCTGAAAGTTTGTCCACTTTGACCAACCTCCCTTTATTCCCTTGACCCCCTCCCCTGATAATAATTTTTTACTCTTTGTTTATCTGAGTTTGATTTTGTTTTAAATTTTAGATTCCACATATAAATGATCCCATGCAACATTTATCTTTTTAGTCCATCTTATTTTACTTGACATAACGCCTTCAAGATTCATTCGTGTTGTCTCAAATGACAGGATGTCCTTTTTTTCATGGTTGAGTAATAGTCCATTGTGTGTGTGTGTGTGTGTGTGTGTGTGTGTGTGTGTGCGAGTGTGTATATTTTTTTCCAGATCTTCTTGCCTATCGTGAATCATTCTGCAGTGAACATGGAGGTGCAGGTATCTCTTCAATGTTCTGTTTGCGTTTCCTTTGGGTACCCAGAATGGAGGTTGCTGGGTCATAAGGTAGATAATACAACTATCTTGAATTGTATGTCTCTGTTCGGTAATGTGAGAAACACTTTAAGCTTTCTTTAGTAATGACCTTTTCATGGTTTCGTTGTCTTTTTACTTTCTTTGCTTTCCCCCTTCGAATGGGTTCTGAATAAATTTTTAATTGTAACCTTTAAATCGTTAGCATGTCAACTTTTTGTCATATTTTCCCAGATAGTCTTACCATGTTTTGATGTAGCTTAGGCTAGGTTGAAAAAAAAATGATGTTTTAAATTTTTATGAAGGTAAAATAACAATTTTTTTTGTATTAGACATTTTAAAAGCAAAGCTGATGTAATGTTCTGACGTATGTATTCCTTATGAAAATACCTTACCTCAGTGTATCTTATAATTTTACTCTATGGGATTCTGGAGATTCTCTCAAGAATACTTCTTTTAATCATAAAGTTTTGACATAAAAATAAATCTGTATTTTTATAAAATGTCCAAGAGATTCTGTTGCCTTCTGTTTTGTCTTCTTTTCCAGTAGACCTCTGTGGCCATGAACTCCTGAGCTCTGGCCCATAAATCAGATCCATTGCCCAGGCTGAGATTTAAATCTATGTGAAATTGCATGAAAATTATGATTATAGGTTTCACTGGCATCGAGTCCCATCTCCAGGACCCTAGAACCAGCACCCGCAGACTCTCCCAGGTCTCTTCAAATGATCAAAGCCCATCAGTGTGAGAAAGTCAGGGCCTTACCCATAATTCTGAACTATTCCGTTCCTAGGTTACCTCTGCTGAGCATCAGCTCGACAGTTGGCACACCAAACATCAACTTTTGTGATGTTTCACATAAAACTGACTTACTTAGATTTGTTTCATACCCATCACTCCGCAGCCTCCTAAAGGTGAATCCTTCATAATCGCACACCACAGAAAGGAGGTTTTTGTTGTCGTCACCTTTGAGGTTCACGACTCAGGTTCCTAGACTCCAAGAATCTTCCCTAGACACTCTTTGACACAGGCAGATTTAGGATATGATGTTCCTGCCATCATCCCCGCCTGGGTCACACCCCGCCCCCCATGGATGCCTCCACCTGCCCAGAGCCTACCTGAACCTCTTTTCCTCCAAGGCCTCCCTTCCAGGTGCATGCCCTTCTGGCTATCTCCTGATGCCCTGAGGCCTGAGCCTGTCTCCTGCCTGGGGAGGCCCCCAGGACATCCCAGGGATGACCTGTCACCCACTGTGAAATTCATTTGTGTTTAGTTTCATGTTCCCTGGATCTGGTCTTTTGGAGGGCCAGGGGCCTGGACGACAGTAAGCATGTCAGCCAGGATTTGCAAGCACCTGCCGAGACCTACTCGGGACCATATGCCCTCAGCTAACGCCACTCAGTGCAATGTCGAAATTCTTTCTTCGACATACATGATGGCTCTGGGTTTGTGGGTGAGGCATTGTGACAACTCCGAGACATTCTTGGGACATTCTGCTCCTCTGCACCTTTCGTTTTCTCCCTGTACAGGAAAGAAGCCATGGTGTGACAGTCTGCAGCTCTCAGCTCTGCAGCACCAGCAGCCCTTTCCCACATGTTCCAACACCACTGAGAGGTGTGACAATTAGTGTCTTGGTGACGTCTGGAGCATCACTTCTCAATAACTACCACTGTCATTGGTAATCAGGGCACTGCTTTGCCCTCAGGCCCTCAATCTATAAATGGGAAAGCCAGACAGAAAAGCCAGAGCTATCTCGCTGTGGAAGGAAGTAAACAATTTTCTTTGGTAAGAAATATATTAAGAAATATAGGCTGAAAATGGCAGTGGCTTAAAAATAAGCTGACACCTGTGAAAAAAACTGTAAGAAAAGATGCAAGTTTTCAAGTTAATTAATAAGAATCTCTATCAAGTAGTACTTCGTCTCTTTCTATTTGTACCATGCATTTCGTAAGACCAGGTGAGTGATAAGGGAAGGGAAGGGAAGGGAAGGGAAGGGAAGGGAAGGGAAGGGAAGGGAAGGGTAGGGAAGGGAAGGGAAGGGAAGGGAGGAGGGGAGCGAGACAGAGGCAGGGGGCAGAGCTGAGGCCGCAGGGCGTAGAGGCCAGTGCAGAGCAACTAGCATCACCCTATCTGAGTATAAATAATGATCTTCAAAGAGACACCTGTGTTTCTGCTATTTCGTAGAGGCATTGACCCTGGGTGTTAAAATTAAGTTTCCTTTTCTTCAGTCTTGTTTCATGCAAGGGAACATGGGTCTATGCATGGGAGGAAATTTCTGGTCCCAGCCCAGCCAAATGAAGAAATAGAATGAAAATCTGTGCATTAAAAAAGATTGTTTCTTATTAAATTATCCTACTTTTTTTAGATAAAGCATATGGGCAGTTATTCCACGTGAAGCCAACAACAAAGAGACTGTGCCTTCTGTCTCTCAGCGCTTGTCTTTTTGTGCCTCCAGACCCATTATTGGTTTAGATGGTCAATTACAGTGGAGGGGACATCCTTCCCAGAGATACATTATAGTGTCCTAGCCTAGAACCCACAAAAGTAAGACAACAAAAGGATACCCCGGGATGTCTTTGGCCTTTTGCCTAAGAAAATTGCACTCAAATATTTTAAACTCTCTTTGTATGAGACTCCCACGAGCATGTTAAAAATTCCAGCATTATAACTCAAATTAAGCTACCAGCTAAGGGCTATTTATACAAAAATTCCATGAGTAGAGAGAACTGGACTTAAGAGCATGTGAGGCTGTGAAGAGGAGAGCCCAGGGTATAGCTAGGTCTGCACAGAAGTGAGGTCTCCTTCTTCCAAGTCCTTTTTGGTCCACGCAGCCATCATGAGTAGGGACGAGCTTAGCCATTAGACCCCAAGGATGCCTACCTGATTCACCTCCTCATCACTCATCAAGCATTTAGCATGTTCCAGAGAGTTTGCTGGGTGCTGAATGTGACCCCCCTGTCCGTGAGCACCCTCAGATCACTAGAGGTCATAGATGAGTAACAGACAGGATTTCAGGAGCCAGGAGAGAGGAGAGGCCACTGGAGCTTGAAGGAGGGTTTCCACTTCAGTGAGAGAGTCTAATGGAGGCCACATGGAGGACTTGGAGGCTGGCCCAGGTCTCCAAGGTTGTGGAGGAGGCAAGAGATTGCAAAGAAGGGGGAGGAAATCATTCCAGGCTAAGGAAAGGGCTGAAGCACAGAAGGGATATAGAACCTTGTGTCCTAAGCCCTCGATGACTAGAATCTTGGATCAGGGCTGGGGAGAGGCCTGTGTAGGAGGCACGGGCAAAGTGACATGCTGCAGAAGAATATAGGGGCCATCACGCTGGACTGCATAGATTTTAAGGTGCAGCAGTGGTAAGGTCAGGACGAGATTCATCTTTAACAGCAATCTGCCCAGATCTTCTCGGGTCTGCCAGTCTCGTGTCACAATGCTGCCTTCCTCTCCTGGCATCCATCATGCAAAAGGTATGAAGCGCAGAAATGGACACTCCTGGATCATCTGCTCTGCAGGCTGATGCTCTGACCTTGTGGTACTCGTGTTTATAACGGAGTCAAGGGCCATTGCTTTGATCTTTTCTTTTGGTCTTTAGAACTTGAAAGGTTTACCGCTGTTCATCCTCTTCTCTTGAAATAATTTTATTAGAAGAGAGACTATTTTAAGCTCCTTAAATGCAGAGGGATTTTTTTCTAAAGAGTTTTATACAAATTCCCATTTCTGAAACAAGAATAAACTAAAAACAATAGGTTAGTGGACTTTATAGATATATTCAGGAGCTAGTTTATTGGTGGGGGAGGAGAAATCCTGATGCCCTAGCTTATCTAATCAGAACAAGGAATATATCTATACACAAGTTAAAGAATGAAGTGGGAAATATCATCTTTAAGGCATAAGGGATACTAAATGCTTAAACGAATCATATGGTCTCTACCACTGATGTCCCCAGCGTCTATTCCATCCTGCCACCATTTTCTGTGGCCCCCTACCCTCCTAGAGCTTGCTCCTGATTGAACTCAGCCAACAGGAGTATTTCCTTCCTCTTACACCTAAAATAAATCAAAGTTCAAAATATTTCGGATGGGTTAGAAGAAGCGGGAAATGTGAGTCTTGGAGCTAGTGTGGAATGTGGTTTGTGACACGGGGTGAGTCCCCTTTCTGAACTTCTGCAACGATTCACTGTTAGTAAGACTGCTATAAAGAAATCCAAAAATCCTTGCTTGCTCTTTAAGTGCTATTATGAACGGAATTGTGTCTCCCAAAATTTCTAGGTGGAAGCTCGAATCCCAACGTGACTGTATTTAGAGACGGGGACTTTAAGGAGGTAATATAGGCTAAGTGAGATGCCAAGTCTAGGGCCTTAACCCTATAGAACTAGTGTCCTCATAAGAAAAAGAGACACCAGAGATCAACGCACAGGGGGAAGGCCACAGTGACAAGGTGGCCATCTGCAAGCCAAGGAGAGAGTTCTCTACTGTCATCTTAATTTTGAGCTAACAGTTTTTAAAACTCGGAGCTGTAAATTTCTGATGTTTAAGCCACCAAGGCCATGGCACTTCATTATAAAAGCCCAAGCAAACTAATACAAGAGCTGAATCTTCCTAATAAGGCTCCATGGAATTGTCTGGTTCCTCTTTACTGGAGCCTCTAATAATATGTCTTATGTTTCAATGAGGAAAGATCAATGAACTCAGGTTGAAATATTTAGTTTGGAGAAATAAGATTGGAATCAATTTGAAATATGTTTTATTAACAAGAAGGATATCTAGAGTAAATGTCCTAATGGCAAGTAAAAAAATGGGAATAGGTTGGAAATATATACCTTTACCTAATGAATTTTTGGAAATCTTAAAATGATTGCAATGTTTGAGGGAAAGGGTGAAAAGAAAGAGAAGCATAAAAACAAAACGAGTTTATTGAAGGATTGGCATGTAGGGGCAATATCAGAGATGCTGGTAAAAGAGCTTAGAATGAGCCACCACAAAGGCAGAAATCACATGATGTTGTGGAGGAGAAGAGAAAATAAGGAGTTCTGGAAAATAAAATGTTTTTGAGTCAGAAAAAAAAAGGCTGAAAAAGGCTATTTGATGATGTCATAATGATGGTGATAATGGTGATGGTGATGATGATTGGGATGGTGGTGATGGTAGTGATGGTGATGGTCATGATCATGGTCATGATCATGGTGATGGTGGTGGTGATGATGATGATGATGTTGATGAAAATGTTGATAATATTTAGAGAGTAGGCACTCTGATCCAGGATATGATTTTCACAACTTTTTGAAGTAAATACTGGTTTTTTCTATATTATACAGATGAAAAAAGCAAGATGAACTCTTAATTGGGGAGCTATTTTTTCAATAATCTTTGTCTTTTCTGATCTCAGAACCCTTCAGCAGAAACTCATAAGAATGATCTGAGCATGACTATAAATAGCCCCTGAGCCATTTAAGGCTTTGAAGCCACGATCAAATGACAAGGGAAAAATAATGTTTTCCCCCAAAGTACTAAGAAACACAGGCCTGATAATCCAAGCCTCCTAGAAGTGATGCATTTTTGGAGCTGAGAATACCTCCAGCACTAAAATTAGAAGCAGCTCTTGCTTCCGGAAAGGTAGCTACATTTATCCTGCCAACTCATATATTAATTACCTCTCCAGTTCTCAAGGGAATAATAGTGACAGTCAGCTGGATATGTGCTCAGCCTATGAGTGTGGATAACTTCAAGTCACAGAGTTGTTTTATGCTAGAGCAATATTTAAACACAAAGACCCTAGTACCAGAGCTTATAAACCTAGCTGTCTACCGCATTCTGCATCTCGTCAACATCCCATTGAAAAGCACCAAAGGACTGAGAAGCTTAAAAGGCTTTAGTGGACCTCACTCAGTGTCTTAAATAGTGTTTTCTCATTCAAATTCACCTAAGTCATCCTCTCGGTAGAAATATTCACATTCAAAGACATCTGGAAATAAGTGAGGTTTCTAACTTTTGGGAAGAGGTGAAGAATTGGAAAGTGTACTAAGGTGTCACCACAGCAAAACAAAGGAAAGGATAAAACCAAATGGATTGTGAGAGAGAGGGGGGAAAAAAAGACCTAAATATAAGAATATTTCATAGCAGAAGTTAAAAGATCCTAAAATTATGAAAATGACAAGTCTGTTTCTAACAGCTTTATTGAGGTATAATTTATATACAAAAAAAAAGAGTGTGTTTATTGTATTTCCAATAACAGGAACTGTTTCCAATTGTCCCCAGGAAACACTACCAAAGAAACCAAGGTCACAGGTCTGTACCGGTGAGTGGTGAGTGGCTCAGTGTGGGGAAATCTGTCATGAATACACTGGTGAACCAGAAGATAGTTTAACTAACGCATCTCATTTGAATTTCCACTCTTAAATAACTCTGGTATTTGTGTCTTGGTATGTCTAAATCAGCCCTGGAGAGAACTTAAGAAACGTCAGTGTTGCCAAGGTCATCAGCCTACAAATGTGATAAGGGACCTGCTTTGTCTGTGACGTGCTCAGGGGTCTCGCCCCATTCTTCTCCTCCCATCTGCACAGATTCACTTCTCCGGGGCTCTCTGACCCGCAGACATTCTCCAGATAGAGACTTAGGTGGCAGTGTCCCGATTCTGCCTGGTTAATGGATGGAATTGGACTATGAATTATTTGAAGTCCATCAAATTCTAAATCCTGAAGTTGAATGATCTGCTTTATTTGACGACAGAGACGCTGTCTTATTTCGTTTATGCCTTGTGCCTAAAAGTACCTAGACCAGAGGAAAACCAAATTAAAACCTTGTAAGCCAGCGAATTAAATAAACAATAAGCAGGCTCTGCCTTCAGGGCACTCGCCTTGCCTGCTAATTTCATAATCTAACCTTTATTTCCATACTTCCAGGAATAACATGTTCTCCCTGACATTCTTTTTTCATCTTGAGGCCCCAGATCAAACGACATGTGAAGGCTTCCTTGATGCTTCCCCATTCTGCTGACATTATAAAACTTCTTGCTGGTCTTTTTGAATGCAACACATGGTGTCTCATGACTACTTTATAAGCCATGCCTGTGAATCTTGGAGGAATTATTCTGCATCTTTTTCCTCTTCGCGTTTCTAACTAATCTCAGGATGTCCATCCGGCAGTAGGTGCTCAAGTAATATTTTAATTCGGTACCACATCTCTCTTCTATGGTGCTGTATTGATTTGTGTTACGTTCATGAATAATCCAAATGGTTTCCGGAAATCTTTTACATCTAAGCGTATCTGTTAAAGAATTGAGCTGCCAAATGGTATTTGAGAAAGCCAGGTGCTTGGTCAGCACTCTAGGGTGGGGGAAGGCTGCCGAGACAGTGACACTGTTAAAAGGACTCTCTAAAACTCCAGCTTCTGGATCTGATGTTGGCAAGGAAGAAAGGGGACGTTGGCCAGCGGGTGTCGAAGGCTGATGTGGCTTCTGCTACTAACTGACTGTAAAACCTTGTGAAACCAAACTCACCACTTCCAGACATCAGCTTTCTCAGCTGTGACAGAGGATCTAGGTCAATGTCACTAAGCTCTTTTTATTCTTAAGACTGTATGATTCTGGTATTAAATACCTTTTATTAAGGTTTTTTTTATTTTATAAAAATATTCACAGTGACTAGATCTTGAGGGGTTATTGACACAGTGGCTTAGCTCCTGAATGCCTTCAAAATCTTATTTTTAAGGAGTAACATCAGAATAAAACAAGGAATGACAAACTTTCGATTCATTACTGCTAGGACACAGTTTGAACATGATGTACCTTTTGAAAGTGTTGGTAGCATACCACAGATCACAGGGTTTGGATTGTCACAAAACCTACCTGTAGGTTTGTCACCTGATCATGACGTCCACACTCAGGAGAAACCTGCCCAGTAAGCCAGATGGACTGCACAGAGGTGTGAAAAAACATACTGTACCACTGAAAACACAACAGCAGTTCATCACACCTTAATAACGATGGAAATGTCAAATCATATATATATATTCCTTAAGCTAAGCAGAAAACAAGCAATAAGGATTTCATAGGTATCTATAAAATATACCTGCTTTGGAAGTATTTTGGGGATTTTAAGAAAGATTAATTTATAGAAATTTACAGTGTTATAGTGGTTTGAAATTCTCCCGAAATTCACATCCACCTGGAACCTCGGAATGGGGCATTATTTGAAAATGGTCTTCGTAGGCATAATTAGTGAGGGGAGAGGGAGGTTGTACTGAATTAGGTTGGGCCCCAAACCTAATAACTGGTGTCCTTCTAAAAAAAGGAAAAGACGCATGGAGGGAAGATCAAGTGAACAGGGAGGCAGAGATTGGAGTGATGCAGCTACAAGCCAAGGAAGGCCAAAGGGGACCAGTGGCACCCAAAGCCAGAGGGGACAGGGTCTTCTGGGAGAGCATGGCTCTGCCCATATCTTGCTTCTGGGCATTTAGCCTCCAGGACTGTGCAAAGCGAGAGCATGTAGAAAATGAAACTGCATGGTGAATATCGACAGAGGCCGCGGTGTTCTGTGTATTCCAGACTGTGGCCATTTTGACCTGCAATATGCTTTCACTATACCAGTCTTCTGGTGGCCTGGCACTGCGGGTATCACAAAGATGAATACAATTTTCCTTTCACCTTTGTAATGTCATGCGAAAGGTGAGTTGCACATAGACACCGACAACCCATTTATTATCACACCTTCCCCTACCATCATGCAAAAAAAGATGGAGGTGTTGACTCACCTTCTGACCTCAGATAGAGCAGCTCTGCCACTCCATCGTGTCTTTTCTAGGTTTCCTGGAAAGCAATACCTGCGCCTCATGTGGATGGTCCTGAAGTTGCCCTTTTTAATGCATGGCTCACTTTATAAAATAGGTAGCCACTCAAAAGTTTACCAATGCCATGCACGTCTATGTGTTTTCTACTTGATTCCCTAATGAAATGAGAATACTAGAATACTAAGATTAAATACGGTTACTTTTCAAAGTTGCAAATGTTGGTCCTGCTATCAAAAAAGAAAGCAGCACCCTACAACGTTAATTATATTTAATATGTGGTTACACATTTGTTAAGGGAAGCAGGCCCTCCATCTCCTCAGAGAGCTGGTGGACCCTTAGCTTTTCCTTGTGTTTTATTTCTTGTGATTTCTGAACACCACAGCTCAGGTCTCTGAATTTCTGCAGTTAGTTCCAGGCACTGACCAGTGTTGATTAACCTTGCCCACTCAACCTCATCAAAATATTAACCAAAGTTGGATAAGGATGATGGAAAAAGCAAAGGATCCACAGACAGACATATACCAAAGGCCAAGTTGTGTCACCCTATCCTAACCGTATCTTTATTCGAAATGTGAATTTTATACTTTTCCAGCTGATTTCCCTCTAAAATTTTTCTGGAAACAAACTGGCTGTATTCATAACTTCTAAAATAAATAAAAACCACGTATGGTCCCTGAGGAAAAAACTCACTTGTATGTCAACAAGGAGAGAGTTAGTAAAATATCCTAGAAAATGGTGATTAATCCCAGCTCTGTCTGCCGATAGAGCAATTCTGAAATTTCAGCCACTCCACTTACCGCTTATTAAATGTGCCCCCCACCAACCCAAGTGGCTGAAGATGACATAAATGATGGTAGTGTAGGCTCCGAAGGGGGATGGCGAGAGAAAAATCACGGCTCGGTTCCAGCTCACTGATCAAAGCCATTTGTAAGTAATTTATTTTGTATAAGAAATGGCAGTTCCATGCAGCGGGTGAAGATCAAATAGCTTTGTGCATGTCAGGAAAAGGACACTTAGTCCCCGATGTCCCATCTGGAAGGGGAAGCCAACCTGGCTCTGCAGAGATCTGTCAGCCACTGTGAGACCCAGGTGTGGTCCACAGGGCAGGAAACGGCACCAAAGAGGGGTGGAGGGAAGCCCCTTAATAAGTAACCGACATCTGAAAAGAGATCCAGGGAAAACAGAGCTTTGGCTCTATTTTTCACTCCCTTTTCTCTCCCTCCTCTCACTCAGGTATCTATTCGTATAAATCACTCTGCTTTCCCAGGATGAGCAGGCTTCCTCTGCTCCACAGGAGAAACATGCAGTGGGGTGGGGTGCCAGGCGTTGAGGACCAGTGGCTGTGACAAGATGGCACCCACAAAGGCCTCCACCACACAGGACACAGGGCTGCAGAAGCATCAACGGTCCAACCACCTGTTGTGGCTGGTCCTACTCTCTCCATCAGAGCGATGAGTGTGACCACAGTGGTCCAGGAGGAGCAGGCCAGAGAGACTTGGGCAGGTAGAAGTGAGCTGCATCGGTGCACAGTCTAGGGAGCTGAGCAGGGAAGGCTGTGAATCACATCAGGGATTTGAACAGGGTTTTTTTGTGCTTTCTTTGAAGCCAAAGAGGCCTGAGCTGAAATACCTGCCACTCAGTACCTGTGTGGCCTGGGGACATCTTACTGCTTGAGCCTTCTGTTTCCTCATAAAAGTGACTGATTCCTGACGCTCGAGGATGCTGTGAAGATCAAATAGTAAAACATTCTTGTCTAGCGTGCTGTGTGCTGAAGAAAGAAATGCAAATTTCCCTGGAATTTCATTTGAAGATAAGGGTAAACTATTGAAGAGACAAAAAGAAAGAGTGAAATTCAGAGCCTTTATCTATTACATTTATCTCAAGGGTGAGAATTTCTGGTTTATTAGTAGACTGAAAAAGAAAAGAACACTGAGGGACAAGGACACCCCCCAAACACGCAGAGCTCTTTACAGCACATGACATTTTCGTGAGCACCCATCTCTGTGACCGCACCCTGCCAAGAGTTACAGGCATCTTTCTCATCGTCATAGATTTGAGCTTCATCGGGATAAGAGTGTGAGGGACCTTGGCCTCTGGAAAGTGAGGTACCTGTTAGCTGTTGAATTCTAAATGCTTTAATTTAATTAGAGACAGATCCTTAGACCTGAGTTGATCCTGAGTATAACTGCCTGGTGACTTTGGGAAAGACAAGGGAGGTGATATCTCCTTGGAACACAATCCCTGATAATTGGTGACAACATGCAACCTGAAGATAGCATAGAACAAAAAGAGAGCAAAAAACAAAAAGCCAAGAATATCCATGGCAAAGTATGTTATAAAAATCTGATTATTATAACCCCTGATTTTAGAGAATAAGTAATAAACAGTCAACTTTTTTTTTTTTACTTCTATCTCACGCCTTCCTCTCCATTAAAATCTAAGTTGGAATTTAATGGACACTAAAGTAAAGAATCAAGCTGGCCTCCTTATTCTAGACTTTGACCCAGTCCATAATAGGGGGCTCCCCAAAGCACCCCAAGTTCTTGGTAAACTTTTCCACCCACTGCCATTGCCACTGCCGCCCAAGACACGCCCACACCTGCCACTGCAAGCAGACTAAAGTTCAACAATGTATGATGCCAAGAGCTTCAAAAGCAAACATCGTTGGTGAAAGTTCAAGTGGTAGGTGACACACATACCCCAATAGCAAACCTGGTTGTTATGGTGACAGAGAAAGGCTAAAATTCAGAAAGAATCACAAAACATTGTAATGAGAGAAGGGTTTTTTAATTTCCTTGTGAGTTATATGTTTTTTCTCAAAATGCACCACTTTGAAACAAGTCTGCTATTTTCCTAGTCCTGTGGATCAAAAACCAGAATACCCACAGGAATTCTAAAGAAGACAGATTAACCAAAAAAAAAGACATTCTTCTGCTAGTAATGGTAATCATCTCTCAAACCTGTGTAGCCTGATTAATGATGTGTCATTGGATAAGTGCCCATCTGCATGCAACTCAGAACTCTGGAAAATAAAAGATTTAATTTAAGAATATAAATGCTGGTTCATTTTTTTTCTTAAAATACCCCAATTCCAAGAAAAATGCTTTTAAAATTTATTTTTACTTAAATGAAAAGCCAGTCTCTTGAAATTGGGAGCCAAGGAAACATTGGCATTGAATATTAGGGCTGGTAGAAACACGACCTGGGAGAGATGAGGCAAGTGACATCTGTGGCCTTGCTCTACTTTTCAGAAATAAAGCAACAGCAGAAAATGAATTTCAGTTTATATTTTCCAGAGACATAGATCCATCTGTGGTTTGCCTGTCCTTTCCTCCTTCCTCTTAAACATAGTTAAAAATGTGCTAGGATTGTTTGGAAAATTTAGAAAATATGATGTTATTTATTTGTTCCATGCTAAGCATCTCTTACCTCTAACTTACTCAACAATAAAGTCAAGATTTATTCAGCATCTACCATATCATAGACACTCTTAGGAGCTGGGAGGATACAGGAGAGAAGACAGACCAGGTCTCTGTTCTCATGACCTTCAATTGTATCAGCTACTTAGGTAAAGAAAATATGCAGGGATGAATGGTGCCCTCCCAAAATTCATGCATGGAAGCCCTAACTTGCAGCACCTCTGAAGGTAAATGCATGGTATTTGGAAATAAGGTCTTTAAAGAAGTGACTCAGATCAAACGAGGTCATTCTGGTGGGTCCTAATCCAATTCGACGTGTTCTTATAAGAAGAGGGTATGACATGGACGTGCACAGAAGAGAAACCACGTGAAGACATAGGGAGAAGACGGTCATCTCCAAGCCATGGAGAGGGACCTCAGGGGAAACCAACCCTGTTGACCCCCTGATCTCAGACTTCTGGTCTCCAGACCTGTGAGACAGTAAATGTCTGTTCAAGCCACCTGGTCTGTGGTGCTTTGCTATGGCAGCCTCAGCAAACTTATATAGAGAAAGAGCAAAATTGCCAACTTCTTTCTTAGCATGCAGATAAGTGAAAGGCTCTTTACTTTTCAGAGCATCTTGATGGGTTAATGTATGCAAGTTTGGAATGAGGAGCTCATTTTGAGTAAGCAAGAGAAATGAAAACGATGCTCGTCTTGGAAGGAGAGCTGAGGAGCTGAGAGAGGTAAATGGGGAAGAAGGAGAAAGCAGAAAGGCTGCAAAAAGCTGCCACAGGTACACTGTGAGCCTCTTCCAAAGTCCAACAGACTCATCGAAGTCAACCACACTCATGAGATCCATGGCATGAGTGGTTTTCTATGAGAACTGATGAAGGCACTGCCGCTTGATCTAGATCGCTATGGGACAAAATGGACAGTAGACAAATACCAGAAGCAGAGTGATTCCTGAGACTCCGGATCCAACAGCTTCAGTGCACATGGTGGAGAGGATTGTGACTTTTCCAGCAAGGGAAGTGAGGATACAACCAAGTTTAATTAGAATTTTACCCACCTCCCCCATATAACATTTGATTATATTTAGAAGGACATAAAAAGAGCAATAAGGGTAAATAAACCCAACACATTTTAGGGTTTTAAACCACTTAATTAAATTAGTGTGTATGTGTGTGTTTGTGTGTGTTTGTGTGTGTGTGTGTGTGTGTAACTACAAATCTAGTAAAAAGACATCCCATGTTTGACCCATATCCACAATGGGGGCTACTCTGATGGACAAGCTGTTGTCAGTGTAGGGGCGAGCAGGAGGAGGAAAGCCGAACAGCAAGTCTATGCTCTGAGAAAAGAAGCCATGTTCATTCATTCTTGATGAACCCAAAACTGTCCAACTAAGCACAACCTTTTATCTTCTCCTTAATGGTAGTAATATTTGGGGAAAAAAACTGAAGATATAGGGAGCGCTATAGAACAGCAGAGGTGACTGGGTAGTGCCTCAAAAGAAACAACTTTGAACTCCAACTGCCATCCAGGAAATTCAGAGGAGAGTGACATTTACAATCATTTGTAGAAACATCAGGATGAAGCTTTATAAGAAGGTTTTAGAGCTTTTTGGCACTGGATAAAAGAAACCATTTTTGAAATTTCTGGAATGATTAAGTGACACTGAATCTCTCTCCTGAATCTCAAGAGAGCAAATGTCCTTCTTGATGCCAGGTTTTTAATGCACTTGAGTATTAAACAAGAGCATCTTGTTTTATGAAGTTCATTACACAAGATTGCACTGCCCATTAAAATTTACATGGTGTTTCCAAGTGTGCTTGGGGACATCACAGAAACCTGAATATCTGGAGACCAGATATATCACAGCTCACTTGCCACCGGGTGCAAAATTTTGTCAGAGTTGTGTGGGTGGGGGCTGCCTTCACCGAAGCCTGTCGGTTCGGTTTTGGTAGTAGTTGGATTTATAGCCACTTGTCTTCCATACAAGACTGTAAAGCTAGCTTAGTAATATTCATCAACCCTAGTGGAATGTAGGATGAACCAACATGTTATTCTAAGCAAGCGGAAAATGGCAAATATGATTTTCTGGTTAACGAGCTGATGAGGGTTGGATTGTCATCTCAGACAAGAAGGATTTTGATTCCTCAAAGCCTTGGCCAGCTACCAAGTGTCCAATCATCTTTCATCATACTTTTAAATGGGTCAGAGAACAGACACTCGGCTGATGAAATGCTAACAGAAGTTTTGTTTTTCTTAAAAACAAACAAACAAAAAAACAAAAAAACCTGAAAACAGCTAAATGTCAAAACTCTGTACACTGAGAGTTATCCGGGCTTTGAGGAAGGAGGACACATATTAAGGCGGGTCAGTTGTGATGCTGGAACCTCTGAGAAAAACTCTGAAGCCACATTTGTGTCACTGCCGGGCCCCTTGGATGAAGCGTTGAGCTGTGCTCTGTGGTTTCCCAAAAAGCAGCCCCTGTCCTGAGCTCACCCCCTTTGATCAGGCGTCCCTTCCTCCCTAGGGAGGCAGGAAGCGTTGCCATGGGCAGAAATGATTCGAAACACCTGTGCGCTGTCCAAGACACAGCTGAACGAATGTAAGACCAAGAAGAAAGCAGAAATTCTCAACAAGAGGGAGCTGGTGACAGCAACACACCCCATTGGGATTGGGGGTATGGGAAGAGTATCATGAGAGGTGTTGGTAGCACAAAGCCTAATAATAATGGAGTGTTTTCTTTTTATAAAAATTAAAAAATAAAATAAATTTTGATAAACTATTGACTTTAAGAATTAACGCAAAGTAGATCAAGAACATATGGTTTAAGGAAAGATCAAGGAGCAGAAGAACAGGGCGTCACCGGGGTAGAAGTGGTGCTTGGAGCTGCGGGTAGAAATTGGTTTGTTCACAGAAAATACATCAGGTTAATGGAAAAATAATTACTTCGCATCTTCGTCCTGGTGCTTTGCCAGGCCTCTGAAAACATGTAGGGCTGATTCTCTGAGAATTTGCTTCAAACCAAAGAGCAAAGCCATGACGCAAAAACCAGGTTGAGCAGGTGCTAGGACATCAGGATTCCTCATCTTTATATTTAATAATCCACCCAACCCCGGCCGGAAGACGCTCTGCCCTGGGTGTTGACAGTGGGTGACAAGAAACAGGACACGCAGAGGCTTTCTTCTGGAGCTCCACCAGGCAATGCCACTGAGTGACTGGTTTCTTAGGCCATATCGATGCTGATTATAAGCAAGAGAGACGCCTCATACAGTTTGTTTACATCCATTAGGATTCCTTTTGATGACGAGTGACAGAAAACCAAAATAACAGCGGCTTATTTAAACTATGGGTTATTCATTTTGGGTGTGAAGAAGTCTGAGTTAGGCATTCGGGGGTGGGTACGGGTGGTTGTATGGACCCCAGACTCCATCTATGCGGTTGCTCTATCATCATGGACATGCAGCTTCTGTGTCCTGACCTCTGTGTCACAGCTCAGTCTGCAGGAGGAGGTAGATGCACCTGCTCAAAGTTGGACAGGAGAGTCCCTTTCACCCACTGGTCAGATCCTGGCCACACGGCCAGGCCTAGCTGTCAGGGAGTGGGAGACACTTAGTCTTTCTTCTAAATGGCTGTGCACCCAGAAACAAATTAAGGGTTTCACTACCAGGGAGGAACAGAGAGAATGGTTACTAAGAGTGATGGTAAGTCTCTTCCGTACTGTCCCCTTTAAGATTAGGGTGGTCAGAGTTGGCAAATATGTATATTGAGTTGGCAAATATGTATATTTACTCTATCCAAATAATACACATTCAGCCCCTATCATGTACCAGAAAAAACATTCCTGTCTTTATAGGCTTAAATTCTAACAAAAGATTTCTACATGTTCATCATCAGGATCAGGTCGGCATTTCATCAGACCTGGGACAAGGGTGCACCTTCTATGTTCTCTCACGGTTGAACTAAGGGGTGATGTGCAGTGCCTTGGTTTAACGACTCCAGGGCCAAGGAACATATCTTGTCCTCTGACACATGCGGATGAATGCTGTCATTGAAAAGAATGTAAGGATGGTCTTCTCTCATCCCAGCAACAAAGGCCTTCAAATTCTACACCTGACAAACCTTCAGCAAGAACACAAAGAGATGTCAAGGTTAAGAGTCTCCCTTAAAAGCAAGTGAGTGAAATGGGGTACATCCTGTGAGGAGATCACAGGGTGCACCTTACTGCCTCAATACAACAAACAGGACACCCAAATGAGAAAGCGATTAAAGTCTGTCATGGGTGTCAGTCCAGTGCTTGGCCAAACAGACACAACAACCTCCAATGAGTGGCACCTGACTTCACCACGGATGCTTTGGCATCCCACCAGTGACGGAGATGAGTTTGCTTTCACTGGAGACATTTCATAGTTCTCCGGAACAAAGTTTACTTCTGAAGTGGGTTTTCCAAAATCTTCAGGTCGGGCTGTCCCTTAAAATTTGTGGACTGTTGGAGTCGCTGTAACAGCTACGCTGGAGAAGACTTTGTGTAGACGCGGGCTGTGTCTTTGTGGGGACAGTTGGCTCTTGCTGCTTCGTGAGGGTGGGATGAGGAGATGGGTGAGTGCAGCAGAGAGGAGGTCTGGAGGAGCTTGAAAAAACACTGGGGAACTGCCTGAACCTGGAGAGGCAGTGATACAGACCACTTTCTGGGGCCCAGCGCTGGCTTCGTTGGTGTTGGCTTTTAAAAAGGTGACATCATCTCCTCGTAGGACATGAACGGAAGTTCTGTTTATCCAATCACATTATACTGATCTCTTCTCCAAATATAATAAAAAATTGGGTTGGGCAAAATGGTTTTAGAAAATGTTTCACTGGTTATGGTGTCACCAAAAGATCAAAGACCTAGAAATCTCAGGAACGAGTCCTAAAAGATGGGAGAGTCATAAGCTGAGAGACAAAGAATTTAGAAATGTCTGCTCTGGAAAGGTACTGGACAAGCCTGACTTCCTGACCATCTGTGGTGTGAGGTTCCAAGGCCCAGGAAAAGTGTCCCAGAAAGACAGCTGGGCCACGAGAGCCAGGATGTAGACTCTGGGACCCCCTGCGGATGATTCAGGCACTCTAGAAGCGTGGTCCCTCCACACGCAGGTTGGAGTCCCTTAGGATGTTGGACTGGCCCCCATCGGCACGTCAGTCACTCTGGAGAAGCCCCCAATGGCTCTGGGACTGACGTGCTGCCTCGTGCCGAGTGGCCCTTCTGAGGAGTCTATGGGGGAAGCCCCTCGGTCTTCAGTTATTGGGGTCCCACCCCTTGGGGCCCCAGAGCAACCCTCACTAGACGTAGAGGGAGAGTCCACACTGGTGAGTTTGGCCCTGGAGCATGACCAGTCAGGGGCCTCAAGCCCTAACATAAGCTCCTAGGCTGGATGGGTTTCAAACAGTGTTGATGCTGATTATGAGGGTCCCCTTGCCTTCCTTTTAAGGTTTAGTCCTCGATAACTGAGTGTCGGATGGTGCTCCTAAGACTCTCACCACGGAAGCACCTGCATTGTCATCATTCTGTGTTATTTCATGCTTCTTCTTTTTTATTTTTTATTTTTATTTTTTTGTACCAAAAACCATCAATGAGACTGTGACCCCAGGTTCACCGTTCCCTGTGTGACAGAGTTCTGGCCACCGAGGGTCATCCTACTTGGAATCAGCTCATGCCAAGAGCTAAGTAAGCTGTTTTCTCTCAATCTGTGGAAAAGTTAATTAATAAGATAGAGAACATGTATTTAGGTAGTTTTTAAAATGCATTTAATGTGTTTTTTATTAAGTTAACCCAGCCCTTAAAATTCAGGGTTATGACTAGATTTAAATCAATGTATTCCTACTAAATATTACTAGGAATATTTTAAGTAAAATATTAAATATTAACTAAAAACTTAAAATATTCATAGTAGTATTAAATAGGAATACATTGACTTCAATCTATGTCCTTTAATGATTCCTATTTTAAGAAATGGGGCGTGTTTAAATGTGGGGAACTCAGGGAAGGTGGGGTGGTATGAGATGGCACCTTGAGTTTTCATCGCCACTCCAAATGAGATATGCCCAGAAGTGCATCCGATGGTGCCAATACTCCAGTTGTTAGGGTGTGACAGACATTCAAGGGTCAGCGACTTTGGGTGGAGAGAAGAAGCCTGAGGAAGCGTCACTCAGATGCCTTGGAGGCCAGGCGTCCTTTTCTTTTGCTTGTCCCAGGCTTGCAGTCTTAATGAGCTGTGACCAATATTGGCCCAAAGCACTGATTTTCCCATCTCCCGCTTTTATCAACCACTCATTGGAAAATAGTTGCTGCAGGCGTCCGTCACAGAAACAGCCCATGTGACACATAGCCAGTGGATTTGTTTCTTCTCCATTCTGTATAACAGGAGGACTTGTAGCTTACCTCTGTCTTCTCAGTGCCTGTCATCTTCCTGGTGTCTGAGAAAGGTTTAGGTTCGTGTGAAGATCATGCGCCTCTCCATGACAGAGATACAGCCTGAGAAATGCGACTTCGGATGATTTTGTTGTGGGAACGCTTACACAGTCGTAGGTGGTATAGCCCATGCCTGTAATTTTGAGTGCTATACTCTTACGGAACCGGCCTCACTGTAGGTTTGTGTACACCAGCATTACCACAAACACACGAATCACATATTGGCCTATGACACTACCACGGGGACACAAGGCAACAGGAATTGTTCAATTCCATCATAGTCTTACGGGACCTCCCTCATCCATGATCTCGCTGACTGCAATGTGTAAGCAATCTGAGATGAACTCTTTCTTATTAGTTTCAGGATCTTAAGATAGAGTCTTATCATTTTCTCCCCCTATAGCATTTACCAGTGACCTGTAGGGCAAACTAAATTAGATAACGAAATATTCTCGTGTATTCAAGGCAGAATACAATCTTCGTAGGCAAACGTGTTTCTTCTTTGTACATAGCTATTGATGGAGACCAGTCGTGCGGTGGCATGTAACTGCACTGTGTTCTTCTGTCTTCTATTGACCTGACTTGCTATGTCTATAAGAGAGAAGAAGGAACTAAAAGTCAGAGATGGAAACTTCATGTCCCATTTGCTTTAGATCCGCATAATCATGGTCAACAACAAGAAAATGGGTAACGAGATGAACATCATTTTGATCTGCTAATAGGATAATATAATTAGCTAAATTATATAATGCCATAAAAGATAAAAATTTAGACTGAAAGCCAGGAAATGCTTCCTGATAATAGGAAATATTTGATTAATAGAAAGGCTTTCAGGAGGATGGATGGAAGTTCTACCACTCAGAACATTTCAAATTAGATCAAAGCCAGAAAAATGGAAGCTGTGCTTTTATGTCTGCACTCCTCTCAGTTTTTCCTTGTCCAGATCACCCAATAAACCAGCAAGAATGTTCTGGACAACACTCTATGCCAAGTGAGCTGCTGATGGCAATGTCCTTTCAACATTAATTGCACCTTTCAATTTCTAAACAAAAGTCATCTTTGCAATGCAATTCAAAAGAAAAGGTTTCATTCACTCAATTTGGAAAAAATGTAAGGCTGACAAATAACTCTGTAGTTTAAGGGTTTTTATACATTTACATCTAATCTTTATGACTTTAAAGTTTACCTGTGACAAGCTTTCTTCTTTCCAATAAAGACTTTTAGTCAGCTCCTACGAGTGTCTGAGGTTTACAACTAGTACCATAAACCGGGGTTTGCAAATTTCCATTACTCTGATAAGACCCCTCATGCCTATTTACAGCTCATCGCCACTCCCACTTCCACCTCTAGGCGACCCCCCATGCACTTTCTACCTCTGCAGAGTCGCCTTTCTGGACATTTCATTTAAATGTAACCATATAGTATGTGGTATTTTGTGTCTTCTTTAAACTGGTGGAATGCTTTTGGGGGATTATGTCATAGCATGTGTGCATATCTTGTTCTAAATATTATGAATATTACTGAATACTATTGCTGAATCGTTATTACTGAAGATTATTCCCACTCATGGATAAACTCATCATGATTTGTCCACTCATTAGCTGATGAACTGGTTTTCCACATTTTACTTGTTTTGAATGATGTTGTTATGAACGTTAGCTTGTGGGATTTTATGTGGACATATATTTTCATCGCTTTTGGGTAGATAGGCATGTAGGAGTGAAAAAATGAGGTCATGTGGTAAATCTGTTTACTGTCTAAGGTACGACCAGACTATTTCTCAAAGGGCTATACGGACTAACATTTCCACTAACAATGTGTAAATTTTCATTGTATTGATTTTCTAAATAATTCATTTTTATTTTATAGATGAGAGAAATTAAGGCTTGAAGAAGTTGAGTGAGGAAGAAGTTGGCAAAAGCCTACAGACTTTCAGCTCTATGATGAATAAGGTCTGAGGATGTAATGTATAACATCACTACAGCTGGTAACAACAAATCGTATAATTAAGATTTGTGAAGAGATAGTATTTAACCTTTCTGTGCAAAATAAAAAAGAAATTGAGTGACTTTTCTATGTTCCCAGCCTGAAAATGGCAAAGTTAAGAATCACTGAGACCTTTCTGTCTCTAAACCTCCAATCCTTACTTAAGGTAAAATCAGTGTGTTCCAGATAATTACCAACTATTCTCTTTGTGGCAAATTAATGATTCTAATTATTTGGGGTTTTTTTTCAAAGAATTATTAAATTATATATGAATAAAGCAGTTAACATTTTTTTAGTTAGTGGAAGAAAGACAAGACATTAGAAGGAAAGAGAAAATGAGAAAAGACATTTGTGGGAAGAAGCCATGCAGTGAGGCCAGGCCAAGACACCTCCCTGCCGAGTCCCTGTTGACCTGCTGCCTGAATCATCGTTTTTCTGCTTTGCTCCTTTTATGTGGGGAAGTCATATTTTTCCATTCCAGACTTAGCCCATGAAACAAAGGACAGCACAAGAACTGAATAACTGATCACCTATCTATCGATGTGTACAGGGTTTGAACTCTCTGGGTGGTTACATAAACTAAAATCCAAGAAAAAGTCTTCTGTTTTTTATCTTGGAACTTGCTCTTGACACAGCTGTCATCCACTGGCCACTGGCCAAATGCTCTCCCACCCATCGCAGTAACATGCCCTGGCCACAGCGATGCCAGGGAATGTTCCAGGCCACTCTGGATGGTGTTATCCCTATAACTATACATATCCCAGGGCCTGTACACGTGATCGATCTCCTAAGTGACAACAACATAGATTCCCCTTTACCATAGAAAACAATGTGCAAGTCTAACAAATTGAATAAAGGAGCTGGTGAGACTGTCCCTGCCAGGGGACCCTCTTCTGTTGCTAAGGCTTACCCAGCTTATTTACTCTCTCAAAGAGAAAACAGACAAATTCTGCTCATCTCACTAAAAATAGACCTGACTTTATCCCAACATTTCCAACACACTCATATCCCCACCCCGACATTTAGAAGCTACAGATTAGTTAGATCAATTCAAAAACAAACTGACATAAACTCAAACTGAAGTATTACTTTACATATATTAAGTTGAACCACATTAAATCATTGCTATATAAGACAAAAACAGGAAAATGGCATAAGTTTCATATGGTCCAACCGAATAATTGAACTCATCATCCTCGCCCACTTATAATTTTAGGTCTAGCCTATATTCTGTTTGGGTCCAATATTGATATGAAATTATCTCTCAAGTTTCCAGAAATAGCCAACATGATTAACATATTTAATTTTCCAAATCTATAAAATAATGCAAACATTCCCAAATTCTATCAAACTTTAGCTTAAAGTTTGAAATATACTGACATAGCACGGTAGAATAGCTAAGCTGGGAAACACAGTAAGTCTTTTTCTAAAGAGCAAAAATGTTTGGTCCATCTGATGATCCTACGCATTTATTCATTAACTTCTCTGGGTTAAACACCAACTTCACAGTTCCCAGAAGACTTGCCTCCTTCAAGCAGGTTTAGAAGAATTCATATGTGCAAATACATACAGGGAGAGAATAAAATGGATTTGCTAACAGTGACACAAATAAAGTACTTAAACTCTGACTCTTGGCCAAAACAATTTTCAGCATGCTTATTAAAAATATATATCACTTTTCTCTGAATCCCTTGGAATTTTAACAAAATGCCAAAGATAACCTCAAGAAAAATACATGTCTGGCACAGAAGAGCTAAAAGGAGACAGATGGCTTTTAAACAGAATGGCTCCACATATCTGTTTCTTAGACATTTGCAAAAGAAAAAAAGGAAAAGAAAAAAACTAATGATGTTAAATAAACCAAATGGACAGCCAAGAAGAAACCAGAGAAGACAGTTGGAGATATACTTTGCATTTTTCTGCTGGTTTCCAAGTTCCACTGGTGAAACAATATGTAGCTATTGGAAGACAGTTGAGCCCTGCTGTTTTTGATACGGTTTTGACAACGTTCTCCTTGGCTCCTACCTGAAATTCCTTGGTGAAATTTTAGGGAATTGCTTCTTTTCAGTCATCTATATTTCATCCAGATTTGGACACCAAATATGTTCTGGTTAAAAACTCATTTTCATCTCAAAAAGTAATTTGTTTCCCTTACTAAAAAGTGGGCAATAAAAAGACACATTCATTAGAAAAGAATTTTTAAACAGGAGATTCAGGCATGATTCTATAACTATGCCATAGTTCGTTCTTTTAATGGGTTTGAGGTTGATGGAAATAGTTCATAAAATTTTTTTTAAAACCCTTTTAAATGTGTACCCAATTGTAATTAATATTAACTTTCAAAATTCAGTAGAATTCCATTAAGTTTTGTATAAAATATTGAATTAACATGACAAAAATAGAAGTATTAAAATACTTAAGAGACCTAACATCCAATAGTTTTACAAGTAAACATACGGAAGTAGTTTGTCATACTACATCCTATCGTCAAAATTTTGTGTACGTTTTTGTTATTTTAAAAGAAGATCTATGAGCATCTTTTAAATAGCCCAAGTACTTCTCTTTGCAGAGGCCCCCTTCACGAAAGACAATTCATTGACACAGAAATAGAACCAAATGCATGATCTGGGAGAAAATGATATGTAAGTGGGTTAGGAGCTTATAAACCTTCCAGAGGAAAATCAGGAGTTGAATGCGGCAGAATCTGAAAGATGACAATGTGTGTCTTACACCTGGACTCATAAGCTTCCTTTGTAAAGGTCACTTGTTACTCTCCAAAGCCTCGAAAGTTCTGCAAAATATCCATGCATTTACCACCACCACTGCTGTCAGTAGCAAACACCCCGCTCAAACCAGAGGACACAGTTAAAGTGCGTAAAGAAATACGTATACACATGTGCATACACAGGTAAACATACACACACAAACATGTTGTTTACATATACAACTTAGGACTTTCACCCTTTCATGTATCAGAAGCCAATGCTAGTTTCAAGAGCTTTAACCCCACTCTCCAGGTCCATGCAGAGGAAGTGGGTTCCTAACGTCTTGGGTCAACACTCCCTCCCACCTGCCACAGCTAAGGAAAGAAGGAACCTAACTTTTGAGCTTCTTTCCCTTCTCTTTCCTTCTTGTTCCATGTTTCCCTTTTTTTTTTTTTTTTTTTTTAATTTCTCCTTAAGCAATGTCTTCAGGCTCTCGGGGCACTTTCTGCCATAAATTGAAGGATGAAAATAATTCATGCTGAAGTGTTGGCAATTTAGTGAGCTAATCATCCCAGAAACTTTTATTTTAAGAGCATGAAATGGGGAATTACATAATTTAGTGAAATCAATGCTTAAGGGTCATAATTCTACCACTGTGATTCGTACATGAGGAAAAGAGAGAGAGAGAGGGAGGGAGAGAGGGAGGGAAGGAGGAAAGAAGAAATGGGGGAGGGAGGGAAGGAGGGATTGAGGGGGAAGGGGAGGAGGAGAGGAGGGAGATGGAGGAGAGAAAGCATGCTTGGGAGCAGCTTTGATTACCATGCTGGAAACCACAGGATAGGCACAGCAATCTCCAGATGTTATTTATAGGGCCTCACTGAAACTCCATACCCTTCGACCTCCTGCTGCACACAGCACAGCGCCTGCAGCTAACAGTTCTGTATACTACAGTTAAAATTTGCTGCGAAGGTAGATGTTCTGTTTCCTACTACATGTGCACAAAATATTATAACGGGGGGTGGGAGGAAACTTCAGGAGGAGATGGCTATGGTTTTGACCTTGATGGTGGTGTTTATACCTACCCATAAACCCATTGAGAGTTTTTTAAATATCCATTCTACCTCAATAAAAACATTTTTAAAAAAAAGTCACGACTGCTTTCTGCACACCGCACAATGAAAGGACAACGAATAAGAAAACTCTTGACCAAATTGTATGAAGCCTGTGAAGTCACATCTTTGCTAAAGGCTGTACGCTGGTGTTGAAGACCCCACCTGAACCACTGTCACCCCAGAGCTGTCAGAGATTGTCCAACCCGGGAAGACCTTGGGTGTGAGTTGTCCTTGTTTGGTGCTGCACTCCAAGGCCTAATGCAGTACATGCGAGACGCATTCACCAAATGAATGCATTCCATACATGGAGGTGCACAGGACGAATTCACTATTGGGTGAAAAATAATGCTATTATATGCGGCAGCAGAAGACTATTGGGATTTTTAGTCTGAGCTCTCAGCTCAGATTTGGACTTTCTCTAATGTTCACATTAAGTGCAACTTCAGAGAGCGACGAAGACATTCTGTCTGAATCTTGAAAAGACATCCATGCACTATTTGCTTTGTTCATAAAGGTGGTTAGCTTAAAGAGAAAAGTATATAAAAAATGGTTTCCTGGTGGTTTATAGTGTTTCTCCAGCAGTTCCTAGCATAGTATTTGCAAGGAGTTTATAGTTTATTCCATAAAAGGCATAGATAGGTCTAGATCGGTGTAGAATCAACTGTCTCCAAAAGCTGGTTCTCCTCTGTCTTGTATATTCTGGTCAACTGCAGCTCCTTTGAACCCATCCACGCCTTTTTAATTCAGCCTCTCTCCTCTTTAGCTTTGTGCAACGTGCAAACATGACTGAACCCGTCCCTTCCTTAAAGAGCTTATGCTTTATTTGGGGTGGAATGTAGGACAAGAGACCATAAATAACGACGTAAAATATAGCAAATGAGAAATGAGGTGGCGGAGGAGGGCTGCACTCTGGAGTTTGGAATTGAGAAGTCGGTTTTGGGGTTTTGCTTTTGTTTTAACATTTTCGAGCTGACAGCGGCAGCAGGTGGGTGTCTCGGGGCGGGAGGGCCATTCTGCACACTGCAGGTAGCACTCAAGAGTTTGGTTTGCTCTGCTCAGCATTGGATTAAAATCGCTCTCAACAAAATCTCTCACCGCCTTCCGGAAATTCCGGAGTAAAGACATTCCTTGCAGCCCTTTCCCAACCCCCTCCCACACACACACACACCTGCCCAGTGCCTGCCTGTCTACACTGGGGCCAGAGGGAGGGACCTGGGTGGCAGCGTCTGCACAGAACCTCCCCGGACAAGTGCTGGGCTTCCCCTCATGGGGGAAGAAAGCAGCGTCGCTAAGTCAACAGCTGTTAAAACACTGGTAGCTATGAGCACCTCATGGGCAAACGCCTTGCTCCCCTGTTTTCTATCCCTGTTGGTTTTTTTTTTTTTTTTTCCTTTTGCGAACTCACTTTAATAAGTCATGTACGGGCTAACTAAATACGGTTGTAAGCATTGCACCACCTCTATCCTGATAAAGATTATAAATAGACATTTCCGTTGACTTTAGCTTAGAAGAGTTGAGTTCACTTTCATATGTATGGCACCTGGTGGAGGCCAGACAAGCTCACCCCATCTGTCTCATCCTCCTTAACCCCTCTGTCCTGAGAAAAGAGGCTGAGCTCCTTCTTTAGCAATTAAGTTTCTTTTTCTGGCTGTGGTATCTTCATCTGTACGGTGAGATCGACACTTCCAGGGTTTGGGGAAAGTTCACTCTGTAGTGACCGAAATAGCTTCACCTCGTTTGGACCGTGTTTTCTTTTATTTGCGTTTGTTCCTCAACTTCTCTTGACGGGATTCCCGTGTCCTGGTTGCCCTGGGGACAAGAACCGGGTGTCCTGCCTCAACCTCCCTCCCTCTTCAGCCTTCCTCAGGGCTGAGTGGATGCCAGGTCTGTACAGAGTGGTGCGTGTGAATGTAAGTGTGAGTGAATGAAAGAGTGAATGGGAGGGTCAGGAAAGAACTTGGGCTTCGTAATAATGGAAATCGGCGTTCTGACCCATCATCTTTTTTCCGGGTGACTTAGGACAAGTCACACAGCCTCTCTGGGCCTTTCTGCATAATTCATTATCATAAAATAAGAATATAAGGGATCTATGGGAGGCAATTACTCCAGTATAAATTCTTAAAAGATGGAAGGTTTTATTCCATAAAGATGGGGATTTTTATGCTTTGGTTTTGTATTGGAGAAAGGAAAACCAAGATAGTTTTGTTTTTCCAAGTGTCTTGTAAAATAATGGTTCTTGATGCTTGAGCAACTAAAACATTGAAGTGTGGTGCACAAGAATTTCCTGGCGATGCCCTTTGTAGGCCTGGGTGGGACACAGAGCTATGGAGAAAGGAAGACTGCAGCCACTCCTCTTGGCGTGAAATGGGGGACATTTCTCTGGGGGTCAGGACAGGAGAGCTCTATCTGAGCAACTGTCCTTAGCGTCAGGTGAACATGACGAACCTGTGCCCTGTTTTATAGAACTCTAGAGCAACCGTGCTGGAAACAGACATATTTTTCCTGATGATGTCTTGAAACAGGCAGGCTGGCCAGCCCTCCCGTGGCTGTACAGGTTTCTGGTTGCAGTAGGGTGTTGGAACAGTCTCATCAGATGTGATGAAGTTAATTAAATCTAAACAGAAGTTTCTTATTTAGCATAAGAGTGGGGCATTCTCTAAACCAGGAGAAGAAAAGGTGTTCAGACCTTCTAGAACTTTCCTTGCTTTATCTCCTTTCCTTCTTGGCCCTCCCTTTGGGGTTAGCAATAAGGGGAGTAAGGACTAGAGAAGAAAAACCAGCAGTTTGGTTCAGCTGCTGCTGATTTTTAAAAGGTTTTCTTGGTTCCAAAATTGACTCTTCCTCCCAGTGCTTTTGTGGTTCTGTGGAGTCACTCAGTCCTCCAGGAGTCACGGCCCCGGCCTGGTGTCTGACCAGGCGACGCCCCACTAGCAGGCCTCTCAGTGCCCTCTGAGCATCGGTTTGCTGAGGGTCATGCCACAAGGCTCCTGACAGGGTCCCATCTCAGTCCCTCGGCTGCCTACGTACCCAAAGCACAGAAGAAAGGGGGACCCCGGCTGCAGCCCCCTCATCTGGTCCCTCTGCTGTGGCTGTGCCACCTTCAGACTTGTCCAGGCAAGGGTCAGGATGCGGTCTCCATGCTCCCCCAACCCCCAAGCTTGGGGGTGGGCCGGAGCCCAGCTCCCTGACTTGTTTCCTCCCGCCGCGTTTGAATGGCACCACCTGAGTGTAAAGTCCCCACAACTTCAATGACTTTCATTTCCTCTGCAGTGATGCCTGAAGCACTCAGCACCCTGATGGCTGCAACGTGCCGTTTCCTCTCCCTTTTCATACCTCTTCACATTGGCCTTCTGCTGCAAAAGAGGTTCATCCTGCCCCTCTTCTTGGCTCTTTACTGTCTGTTTACATTTTGTCACCACGGACTTGCAGCTGAAACACTTTTTGACCTAGCCTCTAAGTAAACAACCTCCATGAAGCATCTCTCTAGGAAGACGCACATCCCCCCAGACACCCGCCAGAGAACAGATATTTTCCAGATGTTAATGGATCCTTGAAGTCCATTCACAGCCCAAAGCCTAAGATAATTGTGGAACTTAGTAGAATGGTGCTTCCGGCTCTAAAATGTGGGAATGCTTCTGCACCTGTTGAAATTGTTTGCCAGGAGGCAGATGGGAGGCTTCTTAACATGAGTGTGACAGGTGCATGCGTACCTCCTCAATTAGCAAATAGCTTTTTGGAAAGCAAATCATTTTGGTGTCTCTTACGAATATCAGGGCACATGTGTTTTCATTCACACCCTTAAATGCCGTATAGTTTCCCCCTGAATACTCAGGAACTTAGAGAATCCTCCCTTCTGCTCCACCTTCGACCTTTCTGGAAGAACCCGCTGCTCAGAGAAGGGCACAGGCTCTGTCGCATCCACGAGGCTCACTGTGAAGATCTGCGTGGCTTCAGGTCACATTCAATTCCCAGGCTGTTTACTGGAGGGAACAGCAGGGAAACACCCCCTCCCTCAAAGCATGGCCCTTGCAATCATGTCTTTATTCTAAAGCAGGGGAATACTGTCAACACCTGGAGCTAATTGCTTCATTTTTCAGGCTCTGAGATGGATAGGCCAGGACTCCCAAGCCATAACTGCCACCTTGGCCTCAGTGCCTCACTCAACAACCCAAAATCTCAGCCGCTCATGTGCACTGTGGGGACTATGATCGTGTCACCACGTCAGGTGGAAGCAAGTAGCGGGTTGTCTCTGGATGAGTTCCCGAGAAGCTGAGACCTCCCACCCTGGCTGGAACTGTACACACAGCGTCTTGGCCAGGCCTTGCTTATTAGGGAAAGTTGACCTGACCTGCATTCCTGGTCTGTTTTCCCTGTCACTACCCACGTCACTCTGGGCTCACAGTCAATGAGCCAAGGTCTGGGCCTCAGCTTTGCAAAGTGGCAAGTAGCTAATCCGAAGGAAGCGTGTAAACAAATCCATGCTCACCAGGTGGGTGAGCCATACCCCCCCACCCTGTTCAGAGGCCTGGTTTCTTATATCAAGAAAAAAATATCAACTGTTTTATTGATACGAGTCTATCGTAATGATTTCTTTGAGGAAAATTACTTGAAGCTTTACTTACATCAAGTGTCATGAGAAGATAATTTCTAGAAATGCCTATCAGCTCAAATACTACCTATTGTTCAGGTTGTTTATCTCTGCTTCTCTATTTCTCATTTTTCTACAGCAAAGATATTTTGGATAATCACCTCATTATCTTTATTATTATAATATCTTTATTATTTGAGGATAGCAAGCGGGTATTTCTGCTGCCCTCATTTCCTTTTGTTGCTGGAAATCACCAGGTTTCCAAACAAGGTAAAATGAGGGGAAAAAAATGGAAAGACTTTAGATAGATGTAAACAAGATGAGGATGGAGAGCAAAATGAGCACCAGTATGCCCTAAGAAATAAATGACTCATTCCAGGGTATAACCTTATGTAATGAATAAGGCACTAGGTGTCTAATCTACCCAGGCTATGCACGAATTAAAGACTGTCGCCATAAGCTTTATCACAGTTTAGAAACAGGGAAGAACAATTTAAAATGTATTCTCCCCTCAGCAAGAGTTTATTTTCACTTTTCCGAAGTTCTTCGATCCTTGAAATGTTAAAAAAATAAATATCATTATGTCCGAATAAATTCAGAATCAGATCGAGTTTATGTCCTGTTCTCTGAAAACCAATTTGACAGCAGGTGGAAAGGAAGGAGCTTTTGTTGAAAGAAGTGGTGGGTGGGGATGGCAGTGGGGGTGTAGGAGGGTCTGGGGATGGAGGACAGGGAGTCGGGGTGCAGATGGGAGGTGTGGGGGGTAGTGGAAAAACTCTGGACCTGAGTGAGCACCTGGCTTTTTTTTTTTAATCTACAGCACCTGGTCTTCCTAGGTTGTCTCCCATCCAAGTACTAACCAGGTCCGACCCTTCTTGGCTTCCGAGATCAGACAGGATTGGGCTTGTGCAGGCTGACATGGCCATAGACAGCATCTGGCTCTGTAGGGCAGTATGGCCTTAAATGCAGCTGAAAGGTCTCGTGTCTTTTATTATACAGGATGGTGTAAACATCAAATGAAGTGATGCAGACCATTTGTATAAACTGTGATGTGATGGACACACATAGCATATGTTAGGAAGGATGTCTACACTGGGGAGGAAGCCCACGTGATCCCCCTATGACATTAGCATCAGTTTTGTGTTATGTGAGAGCAAGGTAGATGATTACAAATAATATATTCCCTGCAAACACCCTAAATCGGTTTCCTGTTCTGGAAATCTTGCCATGTTAAAATGTTTTCTCTACACAATTGAATAAAACCAGCATTTATGCAGATTTTACCCATCAGTAAGTATCGATTGAATTCCCACTGTGTGCTCAAGTGCCAGGCGGGGTCTCAGGAATTCAGAGACCAAAGAGGGGCCTTTGAACTGGAGACTTTGAGTCTTGGGGGAAGGATGGGCCGTAAGAGAGGGTCGTGTCTTGGGGGAGAGGACAGGCAGTAAGGGACAGTTGCACCAGCATGATGAGTAGGGTGGAGGCACAGGACTGTAGGAAGGTTTCCCGTGGAAGTGATGGTGGAACAAAGACAGTATTTGCCAGAAGAGAGAGAGCGAGGGCAAGCGAGGGGGTTGGGGAGAGACAGAGAGAGAGAGAGAGAGAGAGAGAGAGAGAGAGAGAGAGAGAGAGAGAGAGGAGATGGACACACTGGGGTTGGGGGTGGAGGACAAGCACAGAGAGGGGGGCTTTGATTGCAGGTGGGAGAGGCACCATGTGCATGGACTGAAGCGGCCTTCTGTCCCCAGCTTGATTAAGTTCTGGGCAGGCTTCTTCTTGACTCCAGCCCCTGGCTTCCCTATACTTAGACCTCCTACTCGAGAAAATTTGCTGTTCTGAATACTTTTTCTGCCCCTTTGAGATGTAGATCTTATGCCACTCTCTTGCCAGTTCTACAACCTAGAAAATGTCTTTTGCAGGAACCTATAGGGGCCACGCCTTTGAAATGTGGTTATCAAGGAGGAGAGCACCCCCATCTCCCAGTCTCTGTGGGAGGTGGGAGCCTAGCTCTGGTAAGCACCAATTAGCACACCCAGGCGGCCTTCCCACACTGACCAACCACCTCGCAGTACCCTGAGTACTTTCCAACTAGCTCACCCCCATTCCCCACGCTTAAAAACCATCTTTTGTTTCAGTGGAATCGAGTTCAATCTCACTCCCTATTGCACTGGACTCTCTCCCCTACCGCAACGGCCTTCAATAAAGTCTTCCTTCCCTGTTCAAATCCTCCAGTGCAATTTTTTAATTTACAAGACAAAAGCAAAGGAACAAAAACAGAGGTGAACAGAGAATTAGAACCAAGGTGGGTGAACCACGGCTTCTGTGATCTATGGAGCTGTTTAGATATAGAACTGCCTTCCAGGTCCATGTCCCAGGGTCCATGCCTCGTGAGCTGTTGGGGATGCCAGGTTATTCAGCTGTGTCTGCCTTGCTGAATAGAATGCCCACCACATGATTCGGCCATTTATAAGAGACTACTACCCTGAACTAAGCAACCATCGCCTACCAGTGCACGAGTCAGAGAGCTGGAGGAGAAAGCTTTTCCAGTGAGGACCAGCAGCATTGGCTTTGAAGAAAAATGCCTTCATTTTTAAACCCTGATGAATGGGACCTTTGTGCTCTGGAGCCTGTGCGAGGTGCCTTAGTGGAGCGGTGAAGGCAGTCAGAAGGACTGGCAGGTAGAAGAGAAATTGTGTCACAAGGAAAGGATTATGTGTCGATCTCATCAGCCATTTCTGCACCCTTGTGTCCCTAGGGTGTCCCTGGGCAAAGTAGCTAAAATTCTCATGTGCCCAGCAGCAGGTAGCCTAGTTGACTTGCTAATGGCTGGCACGTCACCCTGATCTTACCAATCACCAGGTTCCAAACCCCCAGTGACTCACAACGAAGTTTTACCTGACTACACAGAGAGGGACACTAACTAGCACTGAAGTTCCCAGGTGACACTGATGGGCAGCTGTGTAACCAGAATTGAGTTGTTTTGACAGGCTTCCTTCGACATTGTCCTCAGGATATTGAGAGTCATTGGCCCTTGTCGATTTTATCTGCTCATTGGAATACTCCGGTGGTTTTAAAACCATGTAATCTTCGTCAGGATGTGGGTATAGAGAAGTTCAACACAAAGACCCAGACGCTTATCATAAAATAAGTCTTATCATAAATAAAGTTTATCATAAATAAGTCCCATTTGGGACTGCAGGCAGCTTTTTTGCTCCCACTACTGGTTTCATTTTTGTTCTTTCAGATGGGAAATTGAAAGAATAATAGCTCACAACAATTTATACTCAGATTTCATTTTTCTGATGTAGCTTCTAATGTCGTGGGTCTCCTAAATCCTGTTTTCTCTCTTTTCTGACTACCTCCAAGTGATTTTTTATGTTCACGGCTATAAATCACAGTTTCTCCCCAGTCATTACTTGAAAGCTTGTGGGCACTTGGAAGGAAGGAAAGGTTTTCTATGGCTGGGGGGCCCTCCGCAGAGCAGCAACACAGAAACTCAGTTCTTAATGGCTCCCCTGGACCCCACATCTACTAAGAAAACCAATAATAAGCCTATGCAAAAAAAAAAAAAAAAAAAGAAAGAAAGAAAGAAAAAGAAAAGAACTTTATTCAAATACGACATCCATGCATCCCAGAATTCTCCCTGTAGCTTTTCCCTTTTAAACACCAATTTTGCTACATGAGAAAAAGCTGGGTACATACGAGCCAGACTTATAGAGGCTTTGAGTTTAATACCAACCTACCATTGAATTGTTGTGGAATCAAAGACAGATGATTTAGTCTGTAGCCCACCATCAGTACCTACTTTGTGCAGCGGATCACGTTCATTCAATGAAATACCACGTAATTTTCTAATAATAAGGGAAGCTCGTCGTTTCAAAATATATATATATATTTCACTGTATTCTGATAGGTTTTGCTTTCATTACTCACCCTGTGGAAACATTGCATTAAAAAGAACCACAATAACGGCCCTGATGTTATTTTGGGAGAAAAATTTCTATCTAACAAGATGACCAGTAGAAAGCATCCAGTTAAGCACTTTTCAGACTCATGAATGCCAGCTGACTTTAATTAGCACCAGCCTATTGTCTACAGCCCACCAGGTGATGTGTATTACATTGCTGAATGGATTGCAAAGATGCAATCTTTATTGCCAGGTATCTATTATATATCTTTCCTTTCGTGTTTTTCATTAAAAGCTACGTTTGCTGAATACCCACTCTATGCCAGGCCTTTGCTGGGCCCATGATACTAACATCAAAGCAAAAAAAAAAAAAAAATGGGGGACCGCATAACAGTCCAGTCGACAGCAATTCCTCAATGTGAAACCAAGTTCTTCAATAAGTAAGAAATTAAAAGGATTTCCCGGGAAACTGTACTGAATCTTTTGGTTTGGGGTCATACGAAAATCTTTTTCTAAGATTTGCATGGGCTCTTTTGTTTTACTCTTTTCTTTTTCTTTTTTCTTCTTGGAAAGTGTAGCCAAGCACAACTAGGTCAAAATGGTTAAAAAGAAAACCATTTTTAGCCACTTCTCTTAGCCAGAAAATCTGTTGAGAGTGAATTCACTGCTGTCCAAAAAAAAAAAAAAAAAAAAAAGCTATGTGACACTAGTTTTTAAAAGTATGTGGTATTTTTAATTTGATTTTCCGGAACAAAGTGCAGAAGTGGGAGAAGTCCCTGCTGCCTTCTATGTTACATTATTCCGTTTGACTCATCTGCTCTCAAATACTGTCACTTTATTAATGTAGAACCATCTATACTTAGATTATATTAATGTGAATACTGTGCATTGAGAGTAATTTTTGATCAGAGTTATTCATCAAAAAATAATTCATCCAAAGACTTAGTCAATAACTATTATAAACTGCATTATCATATTATTATTTTCATTTTTAAAATGTTAAATTTGAAAGAAACACATTTGAAAAGAAATGACAAAATTCTCAACCTGGAAGCTTCAAGATCACGTAGTTCTTTGTGGCTGTGCTCTTGGAGATGCACACATCTAGACACATTTTTCAATAAAAAATGTAATTAGGAAACATCACAAAATCATTATGTATTTGAGCTGACTGGAAGCAATTCTTTGTTCATTTTCTCTCTGACACTCTGGGATATTAACCTTCAGAATATTTCCCAGCAGACCAAAGTCATTACTTTTTTAGAAAAGGCCAATTCAGCTAAGCCAGGCAGTACTGTTCTATATTTAGCACCCAGTAGATGCAGGCTCTGGGTAGGGCTGGGGGGTGCAGAGGTGGATCAAACACTCTCAAGTCTGGTTTAGCATCAATGAACCTCCCCCAGGGTGCAGTGTCCAGCAGCACCCCAAAGCTCACGTGGCCTCCCCATGCTGAATAAGGAAGGCAAGAATGGGCCAGATAGCAGGTAGCACAACAGGTGAACTTCCAGGAGGTCAAGAAGACCATGATGCTTTCAGGAAATGCCACGCTCCCTGAAGAGCAATGAAGTGGACGGGTCGCTCATTGAGATGGGGTTTTAACAGAGATCAAGACAAAGGTGGATTGAGGCCATCAGATCACAGGCCTTTGGACTCTTGGAAAGGCTGGTGTTCTCAACTTCAGATTTTTTAAATATACCTGAATACACAAAAAAGACTCCAAACAACAGTAAACAAACCAGTGACCATTACAACAAATCACTCCTAAGGTATAAAATTATCTCGTTGTTATCAATCATGTTTATACTTATCTCGATTCACACTGAAATTTTCAGCATTTTCATCACCAGTAAGTAGATCCAGGGATGCCCTTACGATG
Organism: Cynopterus sphinx; assembly: GCA_030015415.1. Lineage (NCBI taxonomy): Eukaryota > Metazoa > Chordata > Mammalia > Chiroptera > Pteropodidae > Cynopterus > Cynopterus sphinx. The sequence continues at coordinate 1,902,237 of CM057379.1, read as the reverse complement.
CTTTCTGATGTATCCAGGCTTCCTCCCATATCCTGGGAGGCTCATGACCTGTGCACACTGTAACCCACGACCCACCAAGCTCGAGATCACCTGGGAAGCATCTGCTTTGAGATGTGCTCACAGCCCAGATAGCCCAGAGGTTTGTCTTGCTCTAATCTCCATCCTCAGGTGTTTTTCTATGGTGGTATCTCGCTGTTGGCTCTTCTAAATGCACACTTCCACCCATGGTTCCCAGCCCTAGAGTGTCCAGAACCCTTTCACACAAGGTGACCACCAGGAACCCGAGGCCAGAGACCCCTTGACTGAATCCAGGGACATAAATATTGGGGAGGCCACACCTGACTTTACCTTATTGCCTGGAAGTCTACAGAGGACCCTCTTGCATTTAATGAAGACAGGGGTTATAGAAAGGAAATTGTAACATGGGAAGAGAAACTTGTAAACATGGATCCTAAAAGAGTGCGGCCATAATTTAATGAAGAAGCCTGAACAGAAGTTAAACTGTGTCCCAGTGACCCTGGTGCTTTGTTGGTTGTCCTTGTGTCTGCCTCCAAGAGAAAACACTTCCCTCCAAACCTGCACGGAACATATAGCCTCACCCCCCACATGGTCCAGGGATACTTAACAGAACCTTTTCCCCACAGAGTGGGTTGCCTTACATCCCCCGTAACAGAAGCAGAGATTGCAGTGACACTGCCATATGTCACGGAATGCCAAGAGTCACCCCCAGAAGCTGGGAGAGGCAAGGAAGCATTCTTTAATACTTCAGAGAGAGTGTCATCCTGCCGACACCTATTGGACTCAGACTTTTGGCTTCTAAAAGTTTAAGAGAATGAATTTCTGTTCTTTTTAGCCACCAATTTTGTGGTAATTTATTTGGCAGCCCTGGGAAGCTCAAACACCCCAAATTCGTGTTGTTACTCTGAGTCAGGCTAACACTGAGGGGATGAGGAAGGTGGGAGGAAGGCGTGGAAGTACCCAAAGTGTCAAGGGAACAGCTCTGGGGTCAGCATGGAGCACCGCTCTTCGTAGACATTGGACTAAATCAAATCTGACTGTATTGTTTTTTAGTCAAAGACCTCCCTTTCTGCCTGATTTTTTTTCTATGTTGCTCTCTTTCTCTCAGCAAAGATGTAGTGAGCACCCGCTCTACACCAATCCTGGTTCTGTTGTCCTCTGCCTAGGGTGCAGCAGTCACCAAGACTCAGCAGCTTCTGCTCCACGGAGCTTGGGAGCAGTTGGTCAGTGGGTGATAAACACTGTGGAGACAGAGAAGGCGAGGGAGGGAGACTTGGCTTGAACAGGTGGTCATGACATTTACTGCTTTAGCAAAGAACATGTGAAACTTCAACATTTAACTTACAATATCTTCAGTCAAGGCTCTATCTCTGTTACCTTAATTCACATCTAAATGGAGGTTGGGGGAGAAAGTTCTCAATGAAAGATTCTTTAGTCATGTTTCCTCTTGATAATATCTCACTGGAATGAAACAAGAATAAGAAAAATGCTCATAAAGTTGGGAGAAAAATGACAGAAAGACTAAAAAGTAACACCACTCAAGTAAGTAGTCAAGAAAAATTCTCATTCATTTCTGAGAAGGAATCACACTGAAATTCAAACAGTATGAAGAAACTGATAGACTGATATGAAACTAAAAATAACAATAACAAAAAAAAGACAAATGAAGAAATGGAAGAAACTTTGAGAGTTTAAAGAGGGAAAATAAAACATTTTCATAATACTGAAGCAACTTGACAATTTGGAAAAAAACGATGCAGGAAAAATGAAGAAATATAGACGGCCCTCTGGTCAACAGATCTACCAGCAAAGAGGCACCATCATCCGCATGGGAAGTCACTCTTACGGGGTTTTCCTTGAGTACTTGGCTGAGACTCTCAACCTGAGTGACAGGAAGATGCAATTGGAACGAGTAGGAAGATCCCAAGCTTAGGGACAGCTGGTGGCCAACGTGGTGGCTACGGTCTTTTGGATCACGTTATCTCGTCTTTTGTATAGAAATGTCTTAACACATGAAGGCTTCATTTTCGTGTGTTTATTTTTTTTTTTTTACTACAGTTTGGAGAATCATTGTTTCCATATTGTCAGTTAACCTTACGAGTCTTCCACAGTTGGAAGGGTGATGCTGTTAATATGAATCTCTCATTAAATTATCACAAACACGGGAGTGATTTTTAAAACATATTGTTTGAATCCAAGGAAATTCTCTTGAACTTAAAGTCTCTCAAAATACTTGCCCTATTCCCCGCAAAGCTAATCTCCTAAATTTTAAAACAGAAAACTAACAGATGAAAACCTGTAGGCAGTCGGGAGATTAACCATTCAACGAATGTTAGGAAAATTCTATTATGAACATATCTCTGTGGAATGGTAGACTACTTTTCAGTTTGCCAAAGACAAAGAGAGACGCCTTGTATATATTCTATACCTAACTTGTGAATTTCACAGCAATCCAAATAAAACTACAAGGATGATCAATGCGCATCTTAAAAGCCAACATTTCCATTTAGCTCTCAATTAATATTTCTTAGACAATTTTTATAGACTGTATTTTTAGAGCAGTTTTGGGTTCACAGCAAAACCGAGCAGAAGGCACAGAGAATTCCCATGTTTCCTTCCCCCGCACACACAGCCTCTTGTTATCAAGAACACCCACCAGAGTGGCACATTCATAACAACCGGTGAACCTACAATGATTGACTCATCATTGTCACCCGAGTCCACTAGGGTTCACTCTCCATTGTGTAGCACTGAGTTTGAACAGACGTACAATGACATGCATCTACCATCATAGTATCATGCGGAGTGTTTTCACTGCCCTAAAAGTCCTGTGTCCCACCTAAGTACCCCTCCGACTCCCTTAACGCCTGATGACCACTGATCCCTGTGCTGTCTCCATAGTTTCTCCTTTTCCAGAATGTCATACAGTTGGACTCATACAGTACTTCTCAGATTGGCTTCCTTCACTTAGTCACCTGCATTGAATGTTCCTCCACGTCTTTTCATGGCTTCATAGCTCATTTATTTTTAGCGCTGAGAAATATTCCATTGTCTGGAAGGACCACAGTTTATTTATCCATTTCCCAAATGAGGGACGCCTTGGTTGTTTCCAAGATTTGGTAATTATGAATAAATCTGCTACCAACATCTGCGTGCAGGTTTTCAGATGGATGTAAGGTTTCTACTCTTTTAGCTAAGACTTTTTTAAAAATAATAAGAATAATAGGAACCAACCTTCTTCCCTGGGCTGTTGGGAGCTTTGCAGGGATTAATGCATGCTAACTTCAGAGCCTGGTCTCTAACAGGAGGTGAGGAGATGTCAGTTTAATATGACCATTCGTATTCCTTGCCTTGTTAAGAAATGCTCCAAGGGCGTGTACTTCTCCTAGAGTCAGTGTTTCTGTGGAGCAGGCTTCCTTTTGTCAAGTGGTCATCAGCAGTGGGGCCTCGGAGACACACAGCGATAGGAACACGTCGTGTGGTGTGGCGGAGGGCAGTCACTAGTGTCGGGTCTGCCTTGGGAGGGGGACTCCTTGCAGAATTGCCTAGCCTGGTCTTCTGTGAAGGAGTGAGCAAAAGGACAGAGGTGTTGGAAAGAAAGTTAGCACTTCCGCCAAAGGTTGTGGAAAGTGGAACTTTACATGCCACGAGAGCTTTGCTAGAACTGGAGACCAGGAGTAAAGTCTTAAACACTATTATTACTTTAAACTTTAAAAATAAATCTTCCATCTACTTCTTCTCTGTAATGAACAATTAAAGGCCCCTGAGTTGAACCGGCCTCCCTGGAGCTGGGCACAGGACTGAGCAGCAACATCTGGGTCTGAAGACACCAGATCCACTCTCCGATGGGGGCCAGGTGGTGACTTGCAAAAGTCAGAAACTCAGGTGCTCCCATGGGGCAGCAGGGCCCTTGCGATGCACTGGGCCAGGAATAAACTTCTGAGTCTGATTTTCAAGAACATCTATAGTTTGGCTCAGGCCTTTTCTCAACATCATTGATCATTTTATTGCCACGTTTCCTCTGTTGCTCCCTTGATCTGTTTTTTGGATGACCTGCCAATTTTCTATAATCTCACTTATGCTGATGTCTGCCCTGGTAAGGCCTTCTGCTCCTGGAATGTCAGTCCTCTGATTATTCAGACCCTGCCCATTGTTGGGGGCCAACTTTTTCAGAAAGTCTCCGGTTTCTGAGTTGTCACTTGCTCTTCTAATGTGTTGATGAGGTAGCCAACGATCAATGAGTAACTGCTAGGTGTCCTAATAGCACTGGCAAAGGCGAAGTGATGCATATTGGCTGGTAAATCCCACTTTGCAAATGAGGAAGGTAAATCAACAACAGCCCAATAAGAGATGACAACCATAAAGGTGAATTTTGTCCTAGACGTGACATGCAAGACACATTTTTTTCAACGGATGTTATTTAGAAGTCTGGATAAACCACAATCATGCACCTTGCTGGGGTTGCGTTGCTTGTCTGCATCCGTCACCATGGAAGAGGTTCGCTCCTGTTGATGAGAGTGTCTCAACCTCGGCCCTGTGGACATTGGCGCCAGATAATTCCTCATGGTGGTGGCTGTCTGGGGTATTGTAGGATGTTCAGCAGTCTCCATGGCCTCAACTTACTAGATGCTAACAGCATCCCTTCCATACCAACATCAGTTATGATGACCAAAATGTCTCCAGACATTCACAAATGTCCCCTGGGGGAGCAGAACTGTCCCAGATTGAGAATCAATGCACCAAAATAATGATAATTTTTAATACTATGCACCAGTAATGCCAAGGAGTGGCAATCAGCACAGGTTTTGAGTCAGTCAGACCTGGGCTCAGATCACACGCCACCTTCATGTGATATCTGGCTTATCATTTATTTAATAAGTTACTTAACATTGCTTAGCCCATTTGCTCATGTAGAAAATAGACAAAGAGTACTTACCTCATAGGGTCACTTGGAGGAATAATTGAGATCATGTCTATGTGAAGCATTGAGCACAATTCTTAGGTTAAAATAAGCAGGCAATAGGCAGACTATCGTTACTCATAACCGAAGCAGCAGACCGTTGCATCGGGCAGAATCACTTAGCACCATGTTGAATACTACAATGTATAGCTCTGCATGTGAAGAAGCCTGTTTTGCACAAGTTTGGGTGAGGATTTACGCTTCCTGCCTAAAGTGGTAACATATAAGTCAAGCCATTACCACATGATGGCGGGGAATCCTCAGGGAGGGGAACAGAATAGAGAGATAGCCAAGAACACCATTTGCGCGCTTGCTCACTCATTCATTCAGAGGCCTCTGTGGTGCACATCCTCCCACCCAGAGTGTGCAGTGAGAGGAAGCAAGTGAGACAGATCTCTGGTCCTGAAAGCTTAGAAATCTCAGAGACTAAGACAACTTCAAGATGACATGGAGAAGCCACCTCGAGGCAAGAATTCAGGCGAGCACTCTCAAAGACAGCAAACCTTGCCAGACGGGGTGCAGTAAAGACCCCTGTTGAACTCTGACCTCTCAGGACTTGCAGATGCTCACATCCTGAGAGGCCATGCAGGTCCTCAGAGGAAGTGGCCATCTGCAGCAGGACAGAAATCGCATGTCCTTCTCCAGGTTCCCAAATTCGTCCCCTTTCTCTCATGGACTCAGGCCTTGGATAAAATAACATACCACAGACCACGGTGTCAGCCTGGAGGGTCCACTAAGAGTTGAGGCAACTTGACCCACAAATGCAAGGCATCGTGAGCTCCCCGCAGGGTCAACTTTACGTGATGGGAAACAGGACACACAACAGAGTGAACACACCTACCCCACCCATCCATCCTCCCTGCACCTTCTGGAGAAGTTTTATGTCAGGGGTCCCCCACCCCAGGACCATGGACTGGTACCGGTCCGTGGCCTGCTAGGTCCTTGTCTGTGCTTCTGACATGGTATCCTGTGTGAAGTTTTCATTTTGTAAATGTTATAAATTATGGAAACGAAAACACATCTCACCCTAACCCTGACCTCACTGGTTCTACAAATTCCACGCTTTTCCTGTGACTTCTCTGTTACCTGAGTTATGCACTTTGGTTCTTTGTTAACTGGGTAGATTTCATTATTTCGTTTTCTACTTCAGAAGGCCTGGTAGGAATCATCTGTCGGAAGCTCATCCATGCTTAGATGTCTTTGTTCCTTGACGAGGATTCAGCAGACACTAATATTCTTCCATTATTTTGTTTCAGTGTACTTTGCAGAGAACGAACTGCGCTAGCCAGGGCTTACCCCAACTTCCCCCCTCAGGCTGACTTATTCTCTCATCCTTTGTCTTTGAAATCCTCTTCACACTTGTCTTGGTGTTGAGGATTGCATATCAATTTTTGCGAACCCATTGAGACAGGGTTTTGCAAACCCTGTCACTCATTCAGAAATGTTTCAGGAAGCTTTGAAGCCTGTTGTCATTTCATCCTCGAGACCAGCAATTACATGAGATCATTGTGGTCTGTTTTCCATGTCTACTAGCTTCTCCAGTTATAATAAAATGTTCGTTTTAATTATCTGCACTTTGATCATCTCGGGTCACCTCAGATTTCCTTGGGGAATGATTTGGCTTTAGACTGGGTTCCATTCTCTTCCTCATTGTTGCTGTGTCATTTGTTAACTCAGAAAGAATGTTTTTTTCTTCAAATGTGTTTCCTGGGGCACGCCGTCTCCCTTTTCATCTCGTTCTCTTATTTATTCATATTGTCTCCAAGCTATTATTTCTTTGAATGCGTGTCTCATTAACTTGTCACACAACATGGCACAATCGTGACACATTCTCCAGTGCACCTCGAATTTCGTTTTCCTTTCCACTTCTGAGTTTGTCGTTTTCATGGTGCCTCCTTTCTTGTATGTTTTGTGATGAGGCGTGAAGGTAGACTCCCCTTAGAAAATTCTCTTTTATCCTACTCGGGGTCGAACGGCTGTGCCAACACATTCTCCTTGCGTTGACCTCACAAGACCCACTTCCTATCGAATCCAGACACAGTTGCTTTTCCATCCAAGCTCCAGTGTGAGGTCTGGGTGTAGGGGTGCTGTTGGTCTCCTGAGGCACACAGGAACGGCAGGGGAGAAGAGGATCTGCCTGAGGTGCTGGTGCCTCTCCTCCTACCTTGCTCCATGTGCGACATGCCCTGTAGCCAGGTGTGGGCTTGGGAGGTGCACCAAAGCCTCAGACCTTGACCCCACAAAAAACCACAAAGTTCTTACCTCTCCCTCCCTGTACCCACCTCACTGATTTCTCCCCAGAGGCTCGGGCCAGTACCCCTCAGATAAAAGTCTAGAAGCCCTCGGGACTGAGTCTCCACATATCTGGGGGAGACAGAGAAAAACTCAGTGATTTGCTGATTTACCTCTATGGTTTCTGGGAAATGGAGCAGAGTCGGGAGTGAACTGTGCTGTTCTTTACTTGAAATCACTTTTCTTTCTTCGGTTTCAAGTTTGGGGTGTTCATGCCGTCGGGTTATATACATCTCTGTGTTTGAGGTTCTACGTACTTTGGGGTTGGGCTTCCAGTTTCTGCTACGTTTTAACTCTTTTAGTACAAAGAAAGAGATTCTATAAGGTGATTTCAATTCTCTACCTTCAGTTGCAAATTTATCTCTACAGCAAAACTCCAGTGTTGTTATCCTAAAAAAAAAAATAAAATAAAAAATAAATAAATAAACTCATTTTACCTTATCTTGGGCATCTTTTTGCAAGTTTGGTTTCTTTTTATTAAACGATCCTTTTATTATAGTTGCCTGATTTAATGCTCTTTTTTGAATATTTCTTCTCTTATTAGTATAACCAAAATAAATCTTCATTGTAGGGTTGGGAATGAAATGCAAACACAAACGATTCAGATGCAAAAGTTCATCTTACATGTTTAAAATACATAACCGAGAGGATGTAGACTCTAATGCCCACCCCTCCACTGTCTTTGAAGATCCAACATGGTGACATCTGCAATCCATGGGGATGGCTTGAGCGAGCAAGGCGGGCAACAAAGCTGACTGTCCCTGACACCAGCCTCCAAGCCATGCCTGGCCCTGTCTTGGAGATTATCAAGAGCCCCTTCTGAATTAGAGATGCTGTCCTCAGGCTTGTGTCTGACGTTATCTGCATCATAGTCAGCCTCACAGGCGTCCTCATTACTCCTCAAACTGCCACCGCCTTCCCCATCTCTAGCTTTGCCACCTGCCCAGCCCCCCCCCACCCTCGTTCTGCCCTGCACCATCTCATTAACATCTGCAAGTGCCACCTCATGCCTGCGCTGATCTGTCGCCTACTAGGACATAAACTCCAGGATGCACGAGGCCTGGTCTGGCTTGTCCAGTGCTACGTTTTTCCCGTGAAACTGTGTTTCCTCATCAGATATGTCAGATGCACCTCTGAACCATCGCACGGAGTCTCAGGACTGGCCCTCGGCGCGGCTTCCTGCTTGGCACTGGGGCTCTTTTCCAGCCCCTGCATCTGTCCCTAAGCCCACCACCAATGTTGGCCCCTTCCAGTCTTCCTGGCCCGTGTCCCCTGCGCCGGGGTCCTGCTCAGTCCTGCATTCCTACCCCAGCGAGCAGCGGTCACCCTGAGGATATCTCAGCGGCAGTGCCCACCCCACGGTGGCACCTTCAGATCCACCCTGACCTCGCCATGCCTGATCAGACTCAGAGAGCCTGCCAGGATGACGGAGGCAGGGTGACAAGCACAGTGCCAGTCAGAGTGGCCCATTGCTCTGCCTTTGGCTCACTCCTGAACCCTTTGCTCCTCGCACTCAGGAATGACATGGCTGGTTAAAGGTTGATGGTGTCTGGCCAGAGAGGAAAGTGTTCCCTCCACCTGCAGCTCATCCCCATCCATGACCTATTTCCCCATCTCACTCCAAACTCCCCAGTGCTGACAGCAGGCGAGTGGGCCATGCTCAGAAGACATATTTCCATATAAATTTAACATACAAAAGTTTCAGGAACAAAGCACGAATCCTGCTGCTGTAATCAGCAGCATTTCTTTGCAGGAGCACCTCGCTGCTACCTGGAAAAGACACACTAATGGTCGCTTTGTGGCCGTTTGGGGTATTTTTAATTGTAGCTTCAGTAGTCAGGCCTGGGACAGACTCTCTCCTGCTTCAATCCAGACCCCAGAGGAGTGAAATGTGTTGGTCTCTGACTGGGGAGAGTGACCTGCCACTGCGATGAGCCAAAGATCTTTGGTCTAGCTGTGCAGACAGGCAGGAGTCCCTGCAAAGAAGCCAGGTTTCCTCCTCTCTGCCTGCTGAGAGGCCATTTCCTCCTGCGGTGTCAGAGCCCCGTGACCGTGAACCACTCGTAGCTGGGGTCACCTGGGTCTCACAGGACTCAAACGCAAAGAAGAGGGAGTCACCTTGCTTCCCTGTTGTCACTGAGAGATCAGATGGAATTATTTAAGTTCATATGTTTAAATGGAGGTCAGGCAGTGTTCACTTACCAGTAGGAAATACGCTTCCGAAGGAAGACGTGGGAAAAGATGTGGGATTTTCAGAAGGAAAATTCAGGCGTGGATGAAGAAACTGCAGTCAGGCCTGAGCGATTGGGAGTCCTCACTCTCTGAGACTGGATGTCTCGCTCACCTTTGCTGTTCTATTTGTCAAACTCGCTCCTGGCAGAAGTCACTTTCGGAGCCTGCTGTAAATGAGGGCTGGATGACTTCTAACCCTGCTATCTCTCTGAGCATCAAGAAAGTCCCTTTTCCAGGGCTTTCATCCAAGCTAGAATGGGTTCCCCAGCTCCAGGAGAAGCATGGCTTAGTGAGGCCAGCTCGTATCATGAGAGTTTATATGGGCAAGTCAACAAACACCTCCTTTGCCAGGGGCTGCAAATCAAAAGGAAAACACAGCTTAGTCAAGCTTTCCCCAAGGGCAAGCAGGTGAAGTTCTTTCAAGGCTACCGTAAATGATGAAGAACAAGGATTTCAGCCTGAGAAGTTCGTTTGCATTAAAAGAGAACTGGGTGTTCAAATTGTGTCATGCTATCCTTAGAGGACTTGGTATTGTCACTTTAAAAATCTCTTACTATTTGGAATATCATCTTAAGCACCCATGACCCTTGGAGATCCTTCATAAGCTATTAAATTGTCAACTCTCTGTTTTAAAATAGAATATTTAGTTATTGGATCATAAATAACTTCTTAGCTACCGGTAACCCAAGCAATAAAAAATATAAAATAAATAAATAAGGTCTGAAGGACTAAAGAAGAAAATGAGCTTGAGCAATCATTTAAAAACACTTCACCTGGTCATTAGTTATTTTCACCGTGCAATAATTTCCATGGTCAGATTTTTTTAATTGGATAGAAGGCTAGCATCGTTTCTTTAAGAGTACTATTTCTTAGAGTTTTATGTCATTATTTTCTTTGAATATTAATTTTTAAGCTTAAAAAAATTATCGATTCACAGGCAGTTATGAAAACAGTACATAGAGTCTTATGAACCCATTATGCAGTGTCTTCCAAAAGTGACATTTTATATGAATGTGAAATGATATCAAAACCAAGAGATGGCCTTGGTGCAATCCTGTTAACTACCCCACAGACTGTATTCAGTTTCCAGCAGGTTTTACATGCCCTCGTGTGCATGTGTGCATGTGTGTGTGTGCGCACGTATGTGTGTGTCTGTGCAGCTCTGTGTAATCTGATCCCACATGTGACCCTGCCACAGTCAAGAGGCAAAACTGTTTGTCCCTGAGAAAGCACTCTCTCATGATATCCACCCCCACCCCTGTCCCTGTCCCCTGGCAAACATTAAATGTTCTCCTACTCAGATTTAATTTTAACCATCTTGTTTGGCCCACCTCACTGGCTCACATCTTGTTGACAAGGAGTTTCAGCCAGGCTTTGCTTGGCATCCAGACAAATTAAACATCAGGGGAACGCCAAAGTGGGACACAATGACCTTTTAACAAACCGAAGAAGGTAATTTATCTACTTGTTGTTCATTACCTTTTTTCTAATAGAATACATTTTGGTTTCTCCTTTCTGTACGCTCCCTCAAAGATGATCTAAAGGGAAAAGGCACATCTGTCGACACACGCACACATATATATATACATAAAACAGTACAACTTTATTTAAATTAAAAACAAATCTATTCCCAATATAATTTAGCAAAGCATTAATCTTAGTGATAATAAAGGAAAAAATTGTTTTTCTCTTCAACAACAAGAATTGTTTAACATCTTAATTCTCTAAGTTGTTAACAATAACTCTAAATCCTGGTCTGAACTTCAACTCTTTTTCATTCAAATCACCTCATATAATTTTCAAATAATTACATGAAGAGTTCCTAAGGAAATTTTTAGCATTTATAGACCAAAAAGTAAAAAAAAAAAAAAAAAAAACAAGAAGCAAAAAACAAAATGCCATGAAACATCTAGAACATTGAAATTAAATGAATGTTTTTTAAAATGTTTATACTCAACCACCTGGCAAGCTTACATTTCAAAAATATAGTTACTTTTTATTTATTTATATCAGTAATATCATAATCCTATATACTACATATTATCAATTTATATCAATATTATTTAACCATAAATATAGTTATATTAACATACAACATGGTTGCTAGATTATAACATATTATTGACTATTATTACTGCATATATTTATTAAATAGAATACAAGTATACAAGGCATTATTATATATGTTGCACAAGTATAAATTATATTATATATAATTTTATTATATAATTTTATTACTATTATTATTACATAACAAAAGTTATTTTATAATACATGAATATGAGGGCCTTGCCATATACACTTTCCATTTTATGTGTGGAAGGGTGTTTAGGCCCTTAGCTTTGCAAAGTGACACCAAAGTTATAATTTGCAGTAAGTCAGACTTGAGTCTCCCAAGGGGTCTCAAGCGTTTGATTGGTGTGAATTCATTCTTCTTTTTGTTCATAAGTTCCCTTAGGCCTGTTGTTCTTTAGATCTAAATAATGTCCAATCACAGTTCCTATTAGGTGCATAACAAATGGGCAAGTTGCACAAGTAGCTGTTAGCATATTTCTACTAGAATTCAGAACAAAATCCAACCTAAAGATTGGGAGTTTTCTTCTGTAGAGGTGGTGGGTTTCCACTAACAGCCGAAGACAAATTTATTGTCAGAGTTGGTCCCTGTCCTTGGTGCTAAGCATAGCTTACCCTACTAGTCCAAAGACTGATGTCTAAAAAATATTTTATTTACACACATTTTCTAATGAAAACTATTGTTCTTTGCAACTTTCCTGGACTTGAAACCATAAACTACTTATCTCTTTGGGAATAAACATTTGTTTTATTCTAACCATAATACAAAGTGCCTTTTTAGTATTTTATTCAATATTTAGAAAATGTTCAAACGTAAAGACAAGTTGAAAAAAATTGCATGGGAAACAGTCATATAATCACCTCCTAAATGCTAATTTTCAGCTACTTTTTACTATATTTGCCTCATCTATGTGTCTATCCACCTATCCATCCTTCGATTCATCTATCTCTGGCCCCTAATTTTTCAGCATTGTGAAGTAAATTGTTGACATTGATATATATCATGTCTAAACCCTTCAGCACGCATTTTATCAATTAGTGTTTCATGTTTATGTTCTTTTTATTAGAGGGCCTTTCTTCAAAGATAAACATCCCCCCACAATTTGACATTCTGCCATGAATATTACAAATGAAAGCCCATCTAATATGACTTTGGCCGACATATATTGCTTGGTGAGATTCTGTATCTATAATTTCAGGTGAAATAGAATGTCCACACCCTGGATGCAGAGAGGTGGGCATGTTCTTCCTCTTCCTGAGAGGGACTTCGATGACATGCCTTCTGAGGACTTTTCTCCCCAAGGATGCCCATTGTGAGGTCATCCTGGGCCTGTCAGGGACCACAGTTCTCCTCTCTACTGGAATAGGCAGCCCTAGTGGACCCCACAGATCTTCTCGAAGAAGCAGCATCTTCTTCCCATCCCTAACATGGCTTTCCTCAATGAGAAATGGACTCTGAACAGAAAAGCCCTCTGTTCTAAACAAGCTCTCATCTTCCTTTAAGTGTAATGAGTGTGTTATCTTATGCATTTTCTTTGGCATGTGGCATTTGAAGCTTCTTGTCGCTGGCTTGATTTTCTAGGTGGGCCCATCATTAAGTAACACCTGTGGACCTGCACTTTTATGAGACATCTCTGCTGGATCTTCTGGTTACTTGTTGCAGCTTCTCCATCAGCACTTGCTGCTTCACTTTGCCCTTCTACAGAGATGCCATCTTTCCTTAAACTTCATGAACCAACCGCTGCTGGCTTCAAACTGTTTTTCTGCCACTTCCTTACCTCTTGGCTTTCACAGAATTAAAGAGTTGGGGCCTTGCTCTGGATGAAGCTCTGGTTTCAGGAGATGTTGTGGCCAGTTAGATCTGCTATTCAGACCACTAAAGCTTTTTCCACATCAGGAATAAGGCTGTTTGGCTTTGTTCTCGTTCGTGAGTTCATTGGAATACGTTCACTGGAGTAGCATTTTTAATTTCTTTCAAAATTTTTGTTTTGTTTGTTTTTAATTCACAGTTTGGCTGACTGGTACAAGAGGCCTAACTCTCAGCCTTTCTTGGCTTTCAATGAGTCCTCCTCATGAAGCTTAGTCATTTCTAGTCTTTGATTTAAAGCGAGAGGTGTGGGACTCTTCCTTCCACTCGCACACTTAGCGCCCGTTGTCGGGTTACTAATCAAGCGAGATTTCAACGCTATCGTCTAAGGCAACAGGAAGGTCTGAGGACAGGGAGAGAGATGTGGAAGGCTGGTCAGTGGAGCAGTCAGATCACACACACCCCTTGTGAATGAAGTCTCTCACGGAGGTGGCATGTACTAAGCCAAAACAGTTACCGTAGTAAAATTGAGGGTCAATGAGCTCATGTCACCATCACAAATATAATACTGATGAAAAGGTGTGAAATACAGCGAGAATATGTGACAAAATATGACAGAGATGGTCAGTGAGCAAATGCTGGGAAAAAGTCACCAAAAGACCTCTTCAACATGTGGGTGCCACAAACCTTCAATTTGTTAACAACGCGGTGTCTGGAAGGGCAGTAATGAGAAGCGCAGTACAGTGAGGTGCACCTGTACTGCCCGTTTTCCTCTCCTTCTTGTCCCGTGTCTGCAGGGGCCCAGACCTCAGTGCTAGCTGCCTTATCGCCTGAACTTAGAACAATGCCTGGAACAGAACAGGTGCAAAGGGTATACTGCATGAGTGAATGAATGAATGGACGGATGAATGAGTTGATCATTTGCTTTGCTCTGCTGCTGAAGTGAGTGTCTCCTTGCTGGGACTGTCCTCCCACGAGGGTTCTGTCTCTGAGACAGCTGCCATAGTCCAGGTGGCTAGCATGATTCTCATCCAGGCTCTGCCTCCTTGTTTGGTTTGCCTGGAAGACATCCTATGTCCCTGTAGTAAAAAGCTTTGAAACGGAAATGAAGGAAGACCTCGTGACAGTAGCCACAGGACATTCTGTATAGACCGCTGAAAATGAAATAGGGAGCAATGCCAACTAAGACACTATCGGATTCTGTTGAAGAAATGTAAATAAGATGACACCACAGGGGTGTGCACGACAAGCCACATGCCCAACACCTCAGAGCCTGCGAGCTTTTGTGGGAAAGGAAAACCAGAATTTTAAAACTTTGAGCAATAGCTATAAATATAGCCAAACACAAACAGAAAGCAATGAGCAGTATAAAAACAAACACAACAAGCCCAAAAAAGAAGTGGCTGCAAATCAATAACGTGGATATTGGGTATTGATTTGGGAAGCATGTGAGTGTGTTTTTAAAAAAACGTGGAAGTCACATCTCCCACAAGAGAATTTCGGATTTTAGCACTAATGGAATTTGAGACCCTGGCTGTGTTCCTCGTTCTTCACTTGCATTCGGTTCTAAAGCGTCTTCGGGGCAATGGTGACCAGCTGCATCCAGCACTCATCGGTGAGACAATGCTTCTGTGATTTCAGAGAAATTAAGCATTATTTGGGATAGATCATCACCAGCTGCCTACTAAGAATAGTGTGGACAAATACGGTGCCATTATTTCAGGGGTGCTGTGTTCGGGTAGGAGGCCGGGGGACAGGAGCCGATTGCTATTTGAACTGAGAAAGTAATTACGACCTCCTCCCTCCAGAAGAACACCGCATCTTAAGACTTGACACACAGCACCACGGTGGCCCAGGACGGAACTGACACGCCCAAAAGGAGTGTAGGCATCGCACAGGGTGCGACTCTGGGCGTGGCATCACACGGGCCACAAAACTAAATCAGAGTATAAAAACCATAATAATATTATCATATGCTGGCTACATAGGTCTATTACCAAACCATTCTTACTAAGAAAATCTTCAGAATGAAATGGAAAATAACAGGCTTGCGTTAAAAACCTCATATGTCGCACAGGTATTTACCATAATGGAAAACTTTAAAAGTCTGTTTTAGCTTATTTATTCTATGTATAAATTATCTCTAAATTTAAACATGTAACTTTGGGCAGTAAAATGGGAAGCTGACCATCTGCAAATGAAAACACACCTGGAGAAAGATCCAGGTCCCACGCTGGGTGAGCTTGAACCATCTGAAGTGCAAAGAAATAGATGTCTGTGACCCAGTGAGGGTCCTGTTCCTCTCCACTCACCAGCATAGGGAGAAACTGACCTCAAGCAGGGCAGGTGGCAGCAGGAAAGGAGGACAGAGATTGGTACCAAACCACAGATGCAGAGCGATGGATGGGAGCACGTGTGTCAGTGTGGCTATCATGCGGGTGTGAAGCCGATGGTACATTTCTATTCTCTGAACTCACAGTCCTCAGGCCCAGGAGTAACCATGAGAACCTGGGAAGGGACGTCACATTCTTCTTTGAGAATTTAGGAGTCAGAATTCACCAGAGCCGCCTTCTCCTCAGCGTCATGTGGACACTTTACTCTCATTCTTGCAAGAGCATTTCCCATGCCAGGGTCTCAGTGGTGTAGGTGCTGCCCTCCTTCTCTGGTCCCTGAGCTCCACAGAGGCCCATGCCGAGTGCCATTGTCCCCTCAACCCCAGCTGAGCACCCAAAGATTCTTTGCTGAACCAACGAATATGAACAAAGTGCTTTGTTTTCAATAAGATGCCTGTGAGTCACATGAACAAAGAATCACAGCAACAGGGAAAATGATAATTTAGGAGAAGTTGGCACAGCAGGAAACGTCTGACTCTGTCTGGAGTTTCCATAGAGCTGGTAAGAGGCATCATGTGCTCTGTGGATGGGGGAGAAATCACCCGTGAAACCACAGGACCTGCTGCAACTGGCCCTATCCCGCTTCTAACGAGATGCTGAGATTCTTGCAGAGATGGCAGACCAAAACTGCAAATTATGCAGCCAAAGAGAACGAAGAGAACGTTGACCTCCAGTTACACCTGGAACTAAGGTCTCACGCACGCCCAGCCCCCTACACCCCCACTCTCTGTACCACAAAGGACTGGGTCATGCCGAAACTCGAATGCTAGAACCCTTTCAGAAGCAAGGGGTCCATTTGTACAAGAAGATTGGGTGCTGGGGTTCCTGCCATCTCTTATCAGAAAAGACCAAGTTCCTAAGCTCTCCGATAGACACCCGCCCTGCCAGTGCTTCCACACGCCAGCCTGTTCCCCCAACCTCTTAAAACTCACACTGAACCCTGAACCCTAAATCTGAGCCCTGGTTCTGGTCCCCTGGCTGGTCAGCTTTGCAACAAAGCCCGTTCTTCCCTCCCAAGCCAACGTTGCAGTTGGCTTCCCAGAGCCCCCACCTGGAAATCGAGTGGGAATAATAGTCATCATCCCTTCACGGCTTTGAAACCAGGCTCTGCTGCCATTGGCAACCCCTGACCAGCTCAAACACACTCCCTAGGCCCCGGGACGTGCAACAGGCTGGGGGAGGTGACCAAATGGGCTGCCTCCAGGTGTTCTTCTCAAGCACAGTTCTGCATCCCAAGGAAACAGCGCTTGCTTGGTCCTAAGATAAGTCATTACAATGAGGAATTGGATTTTCCATGAAGGCCGGATTGGATTTTCTGAGAAGCCTGTCTTCTCGGAACCACCATGCCCAGGGGCTTGCCAATGACAAGACAGCAAAGCACAGTCATCAATCCCACGGGGCTCCTGTGGGAGGGGGTGGGGGACGGGGTCACGGGGGAGGAAGGGGAGTGGGAGACAGCTGTTGCTTTCTGCAAAGCCGAGTATTTGTGAAATGCAGAAGCATGCTGGCACCCAGTCTGCCTCCCCCAGAATCCCTAAGGCATGCAGCATCCACATCTACGCCATGGTTAAAATAACCAACTCTCTTCACTCTCGCATTCCTCCAGGGGGTCTGGTCAGGTCATCTGCACCGCACTGATTTGGCCCACATGCTTTTTCTTGGGTCACATACCTTGTTTTCATGATAAACAGTGTAAATGCTGCAGCAGCGGTCTGCCCATTGATAAATGGGTCACACAAATTTAACTGGCAGAGGCCTCATGACCGTGGTGGGAAGCCAAGTGGCAGAAAGGGCTGCACAGGCAAAAACGATCTGGAACGTTGCCGAGTTGGAAACCTGGCAGCTCCTCCTAGCTGGATCTCACGAGCAGGTGCTCGCTCATCTGAGCCATGGCGCTCACATCGACAGGTCCGCGTCTGAGGCTTCACTCTGCAAGTTTATAGATTCCTAGGAAGAAGCATGTCCCCTTCATTGGTTTTGCATAATGAACCGGATTGCTGAGCATTTTTAATTAAAAAGGAAATGGGATTGATCCCAGATTCTCTGAAACGGGAGGCAGCTTCAACCCAAACCCACGGTGGCTGTATCACAGAGGGGCCTTCGCTGTGGGCGCTGGCCTGCCTACACCTACAGGGACACAGGATGTCATATCTTTGCTGCGAGGTGGCCTGCTGCCCAGCCGGGCAACGTCCACACTGCGGTGACTGCTGTGGTGAAGAGCCCGCAGGCTACGACTGAGGTTCTGCCACTGGCGTGTTGTGTTTGGCTGATAAATTATTTATTGCTTAAACTTCTTCGAATTCATCCCCAAAAAACCATAAATTATTTCAACTCCCTTTCCCTGCTCTGTTTCCTTGTTAGTATTTTCTTACTGGAATTACCCTTAGCTGTGAAATGGATATGCCATTAAAAAAAAAAAAAATTTAGAAAGAAAGCAACATTGGAAAGCAACATTTTTAAGAGAGGAATGCCAAGGAGAAGAAAAAAGAAGTAACTCGAACTTGTCAGCACAGTTTATACAAGAGATTATATCATGTTTTAATGAAAATCCTTTTCTATAAATGAAATCACGTGGCCAGGACTCTTTACCCAAATATGCAGAAAATATACCCAATGAGACGGCCAACATAACGTTTTAATGGGTGTTTTGAGGATGTAGTCTAGCACTGGTATAAAAATAGGGCACCATGGTGAAAACAAGGCTATCTAGCTGTGAGTACAAACAAAAAAGCACCTCCTGAAACAAGAGGAAGCAGGGTGAAGGGCTGTGGTTTTCCCCCAGGACTGGAAATAGGGGTTCTCTCTATTTACTGTCTCCCCTACTTAACAATTAGAGGCCCCCTCAGGAGCATGTCAGGAAAGTGGATGGATATTATGGGTGTATAGTGTGCAGACAAGAAGGGAAAAGAAAATACTATTTTTTCTGAAACAAGAAAAAGAGCGAATGAAACAATTAGTAATTTACTGGCTAAGCACATTATCTGCCCATCAGGTGGTGGCACCTACCTGCTCGTTGAGGGAGTATCACTTGTCCACCCAAGCTTCTAAGGCTGGAGGTTTTGGGGGGAGTCTTCTTCAGGGAAGATGGCAGCCTTTCAGGCACACCCGAACCTTTTAGAGTTCTTTGAGAGCCCAAACGAAATGTCAACAATGGCTACGATGACATGTTGGCATCGATTTAACATTTAACCGAGCTACAAGCAGTTGGGAAGAACATGTGGTGAGTGGGAATAGACCCAAGGTCGCCTCGGCGGGATGGCAGCCAGTCTGAATGAATACCCACGGAGAAGAAAGACGGAAAGAAAACTCCCCCCCAAGAGTGGGACACATTAAGCATCACCTCTGGGTGACCACACGATCATTACTTCCTGTTCTTTTATTTCTGATTACCTACCATGAGCATGCATTAATTCATCACATGGAGATAATACAAACCAAGCTTCCGATGTTTTCGAACGTTACACGGTTTTTCTCCCATTTTCTCTGGATCATCCATTTTAATTTCAAAGAGTTAGGAGCCAGCCAGGTGAGCTGGATGTTCAAGGACTTCAAGGACGATTACGACAGAAGGTCTGAAATTGTCAGGAGAGTTTCGTGTGACACGGTGGTGCCCTCTGGTGATAACCCACGTTGTTTCATTAATCTGCATCGTTTCCATTCATTCACTCATTCATTCACTCACTCGTTCAACCAAAAGCTGTTGAGTGCTTACCTGTGCTGAGAACGATGCGTGTGGTAACGAGCCAAGCAGACGGGCTCCCTGTTCCTCCCCATGAAGCCAATGCAAAAAGGCAAGTCAATGCCAGAAGAACACCCACCAGGCTGGCAAACATGATGGGTGAACATCGGAACAGACGACGCAATGCGGGGCACAAAGGAGCTTTTGATATGAGAAGAAGGACGTGCTGTGTCTGAAAGAAACAACTAGAAAAGAGACACGAGGGGACATGAAAACTTATACAGGAGAATGAGAAAAAAAATAAAAAAGAAAGAAGGGTCCAGGATAGAGTCAAGTCAGGAAAAACTTCCTGGAGGTAGGATGTCGCTCCCTTGAAGGAAATAAACATAACATCAGACAAGGACCTCACAGAGCGCACCCACAGGAGGCCACACTTAGACCAGCGTGTCTGCGGGCACCCCAGGCACCTTGTCAGCGCCCCACTACCCGCCCCCTGGAGAGTTCCCTCTTCCTGCCTCCTGTTCCTTCCCCTGATTGAATCTCCTGGGCTTCTAGGAGGTTGGTTAACTGAAAAAGTTTCCAGTTCTTTCCCAACACAGCTCAGGACCCCTGGGAACAAGGCCTGTCACCTTCGCTGCCACCCCCATCCTCCAAGCAGAGCACCACAAAGCCGGCGAGGGCCTAATGTGCTTTGGCTGCAAGTCCACACCCAGAAATCCTGGGAATAGGATCATGCATGCACAACAGGACCTGGTAGGCTTGCCAGGTGGCCATTAGCTCAGCCAGAAGAGAAATCATACTGGAAAAAAGATTTGTAAAGGCATCGAAAAACAGATCTGGCTTGAGGGGCGGGGCCCTGTCGACAAGGGGACCCACTTCGAGGCCCATGGGACCCAGACCCACCTCCTCCCCCACATGTGACTGTGGACACTCCCAGGAGGACAGAGATGTGCCTTCTCAGAGATCTTTACGTCTCGGTTGCTGATCTCCCACGAGACACCCGCATCACTCGCTGGCATGGCATCCAGAATGGTCACAGGTGACTTGATCTCATATTACGTCTCAGATGAAGAAGGGTTTCCCAAAACATGTCAACACTTGATATCTAAATGTGTGTAGCCATCTACATCAGGCTTATCGCAAAAAGAATCTTCACAGAGGCCAGTATGTGTGATCTCTCTCATATGTGGAATCTAAAGACAAACCAACAAAGAACAGGTCACGGATACAGGGAACCAACCGGTGGTTGCCAGAGGTTTGGGGGTGGAAGGTGGGAGAAATGGGTGAAAGGGGTCAAAAGTAAGAAACTAAAAATGAAAATAAACAAGCAAATGATGTGAACTCAACGCCGGGGGAGTCCTGAGGATTTGCAGCCATTCCTGCCTTGAGGTCAGGTGTGTGTGTGCGTGTGTATGAGGGCATGCATGAGTGTACATACATGTGTGGCTATGCATGTGTGTGTGAGCAGGGCGTGTGCATGCATCACCGTGTGAACCTGCACACTCACAGGAGAGAGAAACCCTGACCCCGTGAGTTTTCCAGCTCTCCGCTGACCCGCCGTGACCTTGGCATCTATTTGCAGTGTCTGGGTCTGTGAGTCGTGGAACCGATTTCCTGAGTTCTCTGCCGAGGCCGGTTGAATGGACACACTCCGCGCATCACCGACGGCAGCCAGGCCAGGCCCTGGGCGGGGGAAACCAGGATTTTGCTTTCAGCGTTTGTCACCACTTATTAGTCACACTCTTGGCTGAGTGGCAAATCCTCTCTCTGCCTTACGTCCCTCGTGGGCATGGAAGGGGTGAGGAGGTCCCCATCTCCGTCTGCACAGGTGTCATAAATAACGTGTGATTGACAATGAAAACCCAAAAGCGTGACGTCAGTGTCCCTGAATGCAGCGCTCGCCACTTTTGTAAGTTAGCTGGTGACATGCCTGACATTTAAATTGTGGGGTGGCTCTGGAACAGTTAGAAGAAATCACACTGAGGGACTTCTTATAAAAACACCCGCCCTTCATTCAGCCTTGGTCTCTGAAGCTCCCTGCAGCGCTTCTGGTGATTGATTGGTGAGGAGGGTACATGGCGGGCAATTTCCAGTGACCACAGGGCCTCATAAAAGGCCTGTGGATTCAGACTGGCCATGGAGGTGACACAGAGCTGGCTGCTTTGTTCAGAGGTGTATTTTGAGGGACGCGAAACTATGCAACCTGAAGAGCGAACGTGAGTACACTCATATCTCACGGCCGCCCACAAGTAAATTCTCGAAGAGCCAAGCATAGGGGACAGTTTCAGTCTCATCCTCCAGGAAGCCTGCAGGGTCACCTCCAGGCTTTCCACTTGCCCACAGTTCCCTCCCGGAGCAGGGAGAGGGTGTCACTGAAGATCACTGAGCTAATTCTGGGACAGGTCCCCTTCGCATGAAGTGAGGGTCTTGCATGTGCTCCCACATGTTTGCAGGCGACAGCTCCATCAGATAAGGCTCAAGGAGTGACCCTGATCTTTAAGCAAACCTTGCGACCCCTTTCTTATTTGTTTGTGGTTGTTGGATACCGCCGAGGAGACACCTCTGCCAGGAGAAGGCCAAGATGGGGAAAGCGAAGAGCAGCAGAAGGAAACCTCCAGCGTCACTGCCATCGTGAGCTCACCTTGCGTCATGTGGACACAGAACGGTGGCGTTTCGGCCATGAGTGTGACATCCTCTTTACTTCTTGCATTTATTAGCTTAAAGAGAGGAGCGGACAGGAGGCAAAGACGAAGACGATAAGGAAACATAGAGGACTGCGACACCATGGGCGTGATGCAGATGTAAGGCACCGCGGTCCGATGCAGCAGAGGCCAGAGATGTCCCTCTGGCCAGAGGCTGATGGCAGAAGATCTTCAAAACCACAGGTCGCTGGATCCCAGCACCGACCTCTCAAACCAAAATTTACAGTAGGGGGAAGGGGGCTAAGAGGGTAAGAAAATTGTATTTTTTTAAAAGGAGTTCTTAAGATTGGAAGAGTTTAAAAACGACTTCATAAACCCTTCCAGATGGCCCCCAGCCTATGCTTTGGGGGGCTGCCACCCACACGGTCCATTACCCTCTCAACACCACCCCTGCCTCCCATCAACCTGACAATGCCAGGCTCTCGAGAGCCACCTTCCCACAAGAGGGGGTCCCAGACACAGGCAGCCTCCAGCGCCTACTGGGGGCATGGCCCAGCGTGCTTCTCAACCTCTCTGAGTCCCAGGTGCTTTGTCTATACACACTGGGGGCACAGGCCTTAACACAGGGATGTCGAAGGAGCCCTCGGATGTGCTAATGCCTTGCAGAGGAAATAAGATGAAAACTAGGCTTTCCTGTCCATGGCCAGAAAACAAATAAACAAAAACAAATAAATAAATAAAACAAAACAAAAAGAAAAACGTGAATCGTACACGTATAACAGACTGTGGTCTATGCTGTTTTAGTTTCCGTGAACTCGCTGCAAGCAAACATTCTCTTCATTCCTGAGGTAAGGCCATTTCCTATTGCTTTGGCCCTGCCTTTTCAACCAATAGGACAAAGCCTCCTTTGTTTTACAAAATGCCTTCTTAGGTTACCCAATCCTTTTCTTTCTGAATAGTTAAGACCACCCAACGAAACAAAGTAGGTTTTGACCAAAGTTCATCTGGTTTCCCTATATCGGTAGCCCTGCCCTCGTGTTGCTGTGCCACGCTCTAAGGGTCTGCCTTCAGATGCTTTAAAATAAGGACATTTGACAATGCTGGGTCAGGAAAAAACCCCGTGGGGCTGACAGGCCTTGCCAACATGCCTCTGTCGTGCCAATATGGAAATTCACTTGTTTTCTAGGCTTTCTTCATATCTCATTAGGATTCTGCAAAGTTGCAAAATAGAGCCACTGGAAGCCGCATTTCACATGTGGCCAACAAAATACTCCAAACCCCATGTTGTTCTGATTTATTTGCTTTCTTTTCATCAATTCACCAAACCAAGACTATCAAATTTAGTGTACGTGGCAACAGACACGTCAGGTGCCGAAGACATTGTATCATCCTTTCAGGAGAAAACTTGAAAATCTGTCCATTTTAGATTTCTCTCCAGTTTAGATTTCTGTAAGTAGAACTGCAAATTCCACTTTTGTTTTGACAAACATTTAAGCTTGGCATGATCGAAGCCTCTGGATTTCTCCAGTTTCCTTTTCTGAAACCACAGGGCCATCTAGGTTTAAGTGCTGCGCAGGAGAGGATGCCACGATTTACAGTTTCCTGTGATGCCCGAGACAGACGGCCTTCTAATTTACAGCTGCGAAAAGGCTCCTAAGAGTCTGTCTACCCAAGATTTTAGGTTTAGTTCTTTTAGGATGGGTCACGGTGACATGATAGACATGGTCACATGAAAGGTAAAAAAAAAAAAGAGAGAGAGATGGATATGGGCTGGTACTTAGGAACTGGCCTTTGGAGCATCTCCTGCAGACGTCTTCTGGACCACAAAGAGAGCAGACACCCTCTGAAACTTTTGTGTCATCTCCGACACCTTCCTTGCGCTGAGGACAGTGGCTAAAAACCTCAAGCCTTCACAAGTGGACCCAAGAATCACTCTCAGAGGGCTCCAAAACAACTGAAATCTCCCTAATGCGAAATAAACAAAGAGCTTTTTCTCCTCACGGTCTGGTTTTGTTGTTGTTTTGTGTTTTTTGTTTGTTTTGTGAGCTTAATTCTCTTCCCCTCACAATAAAAAACTCAGCAGAGAGGGTTCCTTCTCCAGATTCCCACTATCTACTTAGCACTTGAAAATCTGACCCGGGGCCCTCTTCCAGAGCACAGATCTAAACACAGCGACAGCAAGCCTGCTGGGCACGGGGTGCAATTAACCTCTGCTACCCCTGAAGCAAGTGCTGACACCGTCTTCACGTGTTTGGGTTAGAAATGCTGAGAAACGTTATTGCAGGCAGCTCACAGGCCGTTCCTTGCCTCATGGTCAAACATTACAAAACGAAGAAATTTGTGGAGAAGACAGAGTTGGGTTTGTTTACTAAATCCCAGGAGACCAGCGTCGGGGACCCCCCCCCCAGTCAAACCTGGGAGACAAAGAAAGTGCGTTCCAACTCCAAAGAGATCGTATAGGAGAAAAACACTATTTATTCTGTGACTTTAAAAAAAAAAAGACTTTATTTTTTTAGGGCAGTTTTAGGTTCACAGTGGAAGACAGAGAGGTCTCCCACACACCCCTTCCCCAACACAGGCACGGCCGCCCCCGCTATTAATGTCCCCTTCTAGAGTAGAACATTTGTTATGGCTGATGGACCTACACCCACACATCGAGGTCACCCCAAGTCCGTAATTTGCGCTGTGGTTCCCTCTTCATGCCGACAGTACGGGTCTGGGCAGATATGTAATGGCAGGCATCCATCTCTGCACTGTGGTTCCCTCTTCGTGCCATCCGGTACAGGTCTGGGCAGATGTGTGATGTCCGGCATCCATCTCTGTTCAGGCAGACCCCAGACATGTTGGGGTTCGGTTCCAGACCACCACAATATAGTAAATAGCACTATAAAGCGAGTCCCAGGGCATATAAAAGCCATGGTTACACCGTGCTGCTGTCTACTGAGTGTGTAGTGGGCTGGGTTAGGTGAGGACGGTGTGCGCTGTGGGCACGCTCACTGAGTCTGCACACTCAGTGCGTATTTCACGCTCGCACAAAGCCTGACGCAGGTTGAGGGCTTCTCGGTCGGGCTCTCTACAAGCGGTTAGGAGTTTCTGACGTGGAGATGAGTGTGACAGAGTCTACAGATGGGAAAACTGAGGGAAATGGCCGTCCTGGTGAATAAACACGAGGCTGGAGAAGAGCCAGGCTGGGTAGAGCAGGACCTTCCACTGTCAGCGCTCCTGACATTTGGAGACAACATGTTGTCGTGGGGCTGTCCTGTGCACGGTGGTGTCTAGTAGCACCCCTGCCTCTTCGTGGGGGCACCACTGGAAGGGGGTGTTTGAGCATGATGGACGCAGAGCATTGCGAGTCTGAGAAGTGTGTTTGTAGTTCATGTCACTGCAAGGGGAACCAGGGGGTGGCAATACACAGATGGTGATGTTACCCACCTGTACCCCAACAGGGTGATTCCAGGCAGGACTGAAACCAGTAGGGCTGCCGAGGAAGCTTCTTTTGCTGTCTGGTCAAGAGGTAATGGTCGCTTTGGCCAGGATGGTATTAAAGTGGGTAAATGGTGTTACTGATCAGATCCGAGAGTGATGGCATTGGCAGGAGCTACAGAGCCTACAGTTCGCTTGAACATCGCATGTGAGGGCAAGAGAAAAATGAAGGATGAGTAGTCAACCGTGATAATGTACACCACACCAGTGGTCCCCAGCCACCTGTCTTGGGAATTCGCCTGAAGCAGCTTTATGAGAAATGTTTAGGGAGCTTGTTAAAATTATACATTCCTGAGCCTCACACCTGGAAATGCTGATGTATTAAACCTGGCGAGTGGCCCAGGAACCTATTTTTAACCTACTTCTCCAGTGATTCCAGAAGGAAGTGAGCTCTGTGGCTCCCGGCGTGTACCGTACGGGTTCCTGTAGGCCCACACCACCAGCGGGTCAATGTTATGTGTGGCTCAGTTCATGGGGTCAGAGCCCAGGATGGTAACTATGGTTATTTCTGAGCTGTGAGTTCACGGGTGCTTGTTCACTTCGTTTTTCACATTTCTCTTTATTTCAAGTCAATAATGAGGACGAGCTTTTTTGTACTCAGAAAATAATTAAAGTCACACGATAATATGGTTAGAGAGTACAAAGAAACTCATAAAACCTACAATCTAGTCAATAAAGGCTGTTTGGCATACTACCAAGACAGCGCCAAGTAGATGGCGCAAGGCGGCTGCTGGAAATGGCGGGTTATACTAAAGAAATTCATGTTAATCAACGTGTTTACTGGAAATGACATGCCGAGAAACTTTCCCTTTAAAATATGTGCTAGAAGATCCTAAATTCAAATTTATTTATTCCTGTGTTAAAGTATCTGCCACGGAAAATCCCATCAAAGGGAGATTTACGTAGCTGCTGAAGGCACGGTCCTTGGGCACCGAGCACTGGGCAGAAGCTATCGCCACATGACTTCCAGAGAATTATTGTGTTTCTCAGGATGGGGGAGATTTCTAACCCAACTCACATTCCTTTCTTTTCTTTTTCCAGATTCAGAGAAGGAGACTCCCCACCCTCAGAGTAAATCTTGGCCACGTGAATGTTTCTGGCTTGTGAAGGGCAAGCGGTAGTCACATGTGTCTCTTTCCAGGCTGACGCTTCTAATTGCTGGTACCTCTTCTCCATTTCTCTCTTCTCCGACCAACAGGCCTGTGGGAGCATATGTCATCATAGAGATGCCACGGAGTCTACGCAAATGGCCTGGAAACCTGAACCACAGCATGGAGGTAAGGCACCCTGGGCAGACGCCAAGACCTGTGGCAATAAAGAAATTACTGTGGGGCTCAACTAGAGTTCCGTGTCATTTCTCCCCTTTGTATTATCCGGCCTTTCTTGAATGATATGCTTAGTGCTGAAAATCAGGGTCTTTATGACAAACCGATGCAAATTCCCTTGGAAGATCAGGGGTGACAAGAAAATTCACTAGGGTCTCTTCAAGCCATCTCGATGGATATGAATGCTATCGCTCAAGAAAAACCACTGCCAGTGAAGTGGTTAAGACATGTCATAAAAATTAAAACAGCAGCTTTTAATGAATGCCCTTGATATTGAAAGAGCATGAAGGAGCTCGTAAACAAATGAACCTGAATTTGAAATGTTTGAATGTCATTTTAGACTTTCTAAACCATGCCTGGCTCTTGAGTTATGTACCCATGCAGGCTTCAGGCTCCAACATGTAGAATATTTTCAGGAAGAAGGAGTTCCTTGAGAAAATAATTCATCTCTGATCCACCAGGATGGAGTCCTGGAACTGTAATCTGAATTATCATTCTCTAGCATCACACGGATTTCACAATCGCGTAAAACTGAAATGTTCAATTATCATTCTATTTCAAAGATCCAGGGTGGAAAATCCTCAGGATAAAAAGGATTGCCACACTTATAAATCTCCAGTGGGAAAAACCAGAAGTTGACCGTGGGAGTGATCTGTCAAGAACTGGTAATGACGCCTTCAGTAATATTTCTTTCTGCAAAGGCCTTTTTCCAACTCTGTTGATGACAAAGTGCATTCAACAAGTTATAATTGCCATACGATTGAAGCTGAGTTGTGAAACGCATCTGAAAATTTACTTGTTAGTAAGAGGTTATAACGTTGAATCTCTTTTTCGTAAACCAATTGACCTCATGGGGCCTGGCTGTTCCAGCCAGACCCCTGCCTGTGGAGATGAGCCCCCCACCTCATGGTGATAAACCTTGGAATTTCTCTGGGGAGTCTCACAAGAATGGAGTTGCTTTAAAGAATCAACCAATAATCATTGGACTATATGAGCCTAAATCTCCACCGAGTCACTTGAAAGTTATAAATGTGTCTTTAAATGCATATATAAAAGATTAGTTTATCCAGTCATCTCTACAAATGCTGAGAGTTTCGTATTACCAAAGCCCCCAGAATACTTGATAGTTTCAAGGATGTCCTATGGCCCTGGTAACATAGGAATGACAACCACTTGCATTGTGCCTTTTCTGGGCTTTTTTTTTTTCAGGGGAAAAGTTTTTCTATACTTGACCTTGACCACATTTGCAATGTACCATGGATGGTGGATGCCGTACAGATACTCAAAACCAGGACACAGTGCTTCACAAGGCATTTTCGGGTCTCATGGGGAAGCGAGTAGGGAGCTCTACTCTAGAAGTCTAGGTTGATATGATAATTCCAGGTCATGGGATCATCAGGAGAAAATTCTGGAGGTCACTCAGTATTTTGCTACACCAACAGGAGAAAGGGGAAGTGACATACATAACTTCCTACCTGGCAATAGCAACACGTCTGCTGTCGATCTCACCCAAGACAAGGTCTCACTCTACCAGCTCCTCCAGGGTACACCCCACCATTGTTCCTCCACAGGATGGAGTAGTGCGCAACCCCATGACCCGTGAGAAAGTGCATCCCACAGTGCCAAATTCCTCAGCTTCGGGTGTTACCCGAAGTGCCATGGACTCGTATCTGAATTTATGTTAGCAAACTATCGAAATGTATGGGAAAATTCCAGTCTCTCATTCTTTAAACACTTTCCTTTATTAGAAACACCAGCCAGTACCAAAGCTTGTTTTTCAGAACAGTGTCAATCGAAAAACAAGTTTAAAAATTTAAGTTTCTATTGTTATCTCAGAAGTCAAGAGGCTCCTTAACCTTAAAATACCTCTAGGATTTTTTTTTACAACTTCTATCATTTGTAAATTTTAGAACACTGTGATAATATTTTTTTTCCATTCAAGTCACAGATACTATTGGCTTTTAAGGGAAAGAAGAGAAAGTCACCTGCTACTCTCCTTCCAGAGATTACCACTGTTAAACACTTGAGAGGATGTGTTTGTAAATTTCTTTTGTGAATATTTACACATTTATATGCTTTACATGAGGATATATTATAACACTGTTTTGTTACCTCTTATTTTTCAGTTACATATTAATTTTTCATTTAAAGCATTATAAATATTATTATTTACATGTCATATATATATATGGTATATTTCAGCAAATAAAAAGTACTGAATACTAATTCATAGAATGCAAGATTCATAGAAGCAAGGAGTAGAAAGGCGGTAGCCAGGTGATGAAGGGAAGGGGAGATTGAGGGGGTGATGGCCAAAGGGCATTAGGTTTTCATTATGCAGAACAAATAAATTCTAGCCATACCTCATACAGCATAGTGCCTATGGCTAAATTTTAAGTATTTTCTAACAGGGCAGACTTTATGTTAAGTGTTCTTAACACACACAAACACACACACACACACACACACACACACACACACACACACACACACACACCAATGATAATAAGAATACAGGAACCAGGAGGAAACAGGGAGGGGATGGGTATATTTACAGCCTCGATGGTAGTGACATTTTTGCGAGTATACACTTGTCCCCAAACTCATGGACTTGTCCATGTTAATTGTGTATGCCAATCATACCTCAATAAAGTGGTTAAACCTTCTTTGGAAAAGAGAAGCACTTCCCAACAACGAATAGTGAGCAAACATCAGTAACTCGAGGTTAAAGGTTCTCAGCAACCGTGGCGGCAGAGCTTTCTGACAACAAGACATGGAATAATCACACACCTGACGGGGAGCCCTTCACCCTGCGACTCTGCTGTTTTCTTACGTCGTTAATGTTTTCCAGCTTCACCCTTTGTGAGAAACAGAACGATGGCTTCCCAAAGATGTCACCTACTTGATCCCCAAAGCCACGAGTGTGTTACCCTACCTGGCAAAATGGACTCCGCAGATGCAATTAAGATCAGCAACCTTGCAATGAAAGGAGTAATGCCGGTGATGTCAGGGGTCCAGTGTCGTCCCCCAGGTCCTTAGAAGGGACTCTCCCCAGCTGGGGTTAGAGAGAGATGCGCTGACTGCAGAAAAGCCAGGCAGATATGATGTAAGACACACCTGAGGTAGCCTTGACCTGTCATCACTGGTTTTGAGGATGGATGGGGCGCCCTAAGAGTCATGGACTGTAGGTGGCTTCTAGAAGCTGGAAAAGGCAAGTAAAAAAATCCTCCCTGGCAGAAAACATTCAGGGAGAAACACAGTGAGGACTGTCCAGTGAGATCCTTGTCTGACTCTTAACATAAAGAACTGAAAGATAAGTTGTGGGGTTTAGGCTACTAAGTTTATAACAATATGGTGCAGTAAAATAAAAAAAAACGCATCATTCTAATCTGTAAAACAAAAGCAATAATTAGCAGAGTGTTTTTCTGTCAAGACCTCTTGTTAATACTTTGTTCTTAATATTTCAAGGACACATCTATCAAAATGCACAGTGTGTCTACTAAAGATGCTGTTAGCTACATTTTAAAGTGTAGGTTTATAATTTTTAATTCTATAGATGAAGCACTTAAAGTTTAAAAAAAAAAGATTTTTACTAATCAGAAAAATATTTGGTTTCTCTCTTCATTTTAGCGATTCGTTCTAAGCAACTGAGATTCTGATTCCCACTACTGCCAACACCCACCTGGAGGTGACAATCATGCTGACGGTGCAGCAAAGGAGGCCGGAAGAAGTAGCACGAAGTATCTTAGGGACTGAGTCCCACATACAGGTGGGGTCTGAGTCCCACATATAGAGCAGAAAGAATTTTGGTGGCAGTGGAGGCTGGAGATTATACTGAGCTTCATCCACCTAGACTTTGGAGTATCAGAGAATCAGACAGTAATCAAGGCAAAAAAATAGAACTTATGAAAAAATGTTGCAAAAAAAAATAGGACTTGTGAAAAAGAAAGGCTGCAAAAAATAGAAAATATAGAAAATAAACACTGCGAGAAAGAAGTGAAATGAGAGAATTATTATAAAAATTCAGAGAAAGAGCATGCCTCTTAAAAATTAGCAGCATAAACAGATGGTAATTTAGAAACGTGGGGAGTAACTCACTAAGCCCCAAACTGATAAGCCGTCTGTCAAAAGGAGCAGAAAGCATTTAGGGGCAAGCAGGCTGAGATGGAAAGTCGACTATGGGAGTGACAGAAAGGGCTCAGACGAGCTGAAAACTCGTGGGCGATACAGACAGCCCAGAGGAGTAACACAAAGTGACATTTGTCACAGGACATTCAGTCAGGGAGAGTGGGCTCCGACTTGGCAAGTTATCCTATATGGTTAGGAGTAGGACAAGGAAATTTGCATTATGATGGGAAAGGACAAAGATGCAAAACGAGGAAGGCCGCATCCAAGCTGAGAACTGTAAATTTATTTCATAGAAGAAACTGGAACAATTACAGAGACAAGGAGCACAGACAAAAATGAAGTGTGTTTTACTAGGTTGAATAAATAAATACGTCTATACGGAGACTAAAAGAATTTACTGGCACAAAGCTCCCTTCTGTGCTAACCCCCCTTACAACCAGTGTCTTAATTATGACCTCTAAAGTATTTAAATGCATGGGAAAAACTAAAATTCCACACCAATTAAAACTCAATCTTCTATTGTTAAATGAGCTTCTGGGTAATTTTTTATATATTTTTCTACGTTTTTCCATTTTTCTACAATGGATGCATATTACTCATAATCAGAAAAAAATAATGTTTAAATTAAAATGTACTCATCTGAAAACAATACACTTATGCTTAAAAACCGGGGCAGAAAAAGACTGGAATTCTTTGTAAAGTTTCTACCTTCGCATTTTCTGCATTTGCTAAATTTTGCATGATAAACATGTATGATTTTTATAAATTAAATTCAAAAAAGGAAACCGCATTTCAAAGCATATCTGATATCCTGGAAAGGAAAAGAATCCAGGAGTGAAACACAGGAAGAGATCTAGCACAAGCTGTCAAAGGCGAGTGAGCAACGAGGGGTGAGCACGCAGAGGCGATTCGATGTGGTGGGCAAGGTCAAGGCCACATTTAAATCATGGCTGACTTCTTTTCAAAGTGGTATCGTGGCTCTTGGACCCATCCTAAAACCTCTATCACCAGCATCACAAGACAGCACCAGGATTTCAGTATGCAGGGTTTCCAGAATCTAAACTTTTTCACAGAAGAATAAAAAATAAGTCGTATGCAAATGGGCAGTCCAAGGGATACCTAATCCTACCAAAAATTTCTGAAGCAGGTTTCTGGAATAAATCGATCTTATTTCACAGAATATTCAACAATACTGCAGAATTATTGAAGATCAGTTGCACGAATCAATACTAACATAGACATCTAACAGGTATTAAGTATTTACTATGAGCCCATAACTGGCCTATGCATTTTAAATCTTTAAACTTTTTAATCATCACACACAAAAAAAATTGTAAGGTAGATGCTAATATTACCTTTAATCACACAAAGGGAGAAACAGAGGGAAGCAGAGACATTGAGTAAATGCCTTGTTTTCTGCAGCTCAGCAGCAAAGGGGGTTCAGAGACAACTCAACTGGCCGGATGCTAATCTCTATGACCTGTTTATCTCAATCAGTGTCCCCCAGAGAAACAGAGCAAATAGAGGAGTGGGGGGAGAGGGGGTAGGGAGGACGAGTGGGAGGGAGAGAAGGTGAAGGAGAGAGATCTCAGCATCCATTCACTCACGCTGGCCACCCCCTTCATTCAAACTGAAGAAAATCCAAAGCTACTAAGCTAATGATTCTACCCACATTTGTGTAATAGAAGGGTTTTTCCAAAGAAAAAGAAACTTGTCACCCAGTCCCTGGGTCCCGGGCCCTTCTGGGGTCCTGTAGCATCTCAAAGTTGGCCTTGGCCAGTCCGCCACAGTCACAGGGCCTCACAGCAGAGGGTGGGCCCTTCTCCAGCCGTCACCCAGGCCTGGCCTTTGCTGCTTCCAGCAGGTCACAGGAGAGTCCTGCCAAGGTTTGGTAAGGAGTTAGCTAAGAGGGAATTCTATGTACTGTAGTGGGTGTGGACCGACTTCCCTACCCGTGGGAGGAAGTAGACTTCCTGAGGTCACACACCCTGGTGAAGCCGCCATTTCCAGTAGAGAACTTTCTACCAAGCCCGGCTCCTCCTTGATTCGTGTTGTTCCATTTTCAACTCTATCAATGAATTTACCCATTTCCCGCCTCTCTAGTTTTAACTGGGGCACGAAACTTTTATTATCGGGTCTGAAACCTGGAGCTTTTGGGATGCGACTCAGGCCTCGCTCATGTTCCAAAGCTTTGGGAGAGTGGATCTTTCATCGTTTGCCATCAACCCACACTCAGTGACAGCAGCTCTCAGAAGCCCTTTGAGGAAGCCGCCAGTGATCCTTCGGCTTTTCTCCAGAGTCACTGAAATCTGAAATATTAACAGCCAGGAGACGGGCTCCTGCAACTCAAACACTCGGCAACAAGGGCCAGCTTTGAACCTTCCCTCCTCTACTGTTAGAGTTTTTTTCTGCCCCAAGGCGACTGGGATTTAGCTAGCCATCTGGAATGGCAAGATGTGGAAAATTACTGTCAGTGCTTAAGGGAGATTTGTTCTTCTCTTTAAAACCTCATTTTCCTCTTTGCTTTAAAAACAGAATTGAACCTTGTAAACCGAGCCTCACTGTAGGAGCCTGCTAAGCTGTCCTCACCAGTGGGCTACTTTGCAAATGGCAAAGATGGTTCAAGTTATGTTGTTTTTATTCATTTTCAAGTTGCTTGTGCTGGCTTTGCAGGTTCCACTTGATGACAGGATGTTCTAATTGAACGTGAACAATTTCTGGAGGATGAAAATACACGTAGGGTTATTTCTCGAAGCACTGTTGGTTAAGTCGACTTTGCAATTTCTAAGGAAATAACCCAAAGGCCTCACAGGGAAAGTTCTGATAACCCCAGGATTAGCCTTAAGATTCAGATCTCTAGGGGTAATCATTTTAGCTGTCAGTCATAGAGAATGTATGTAGTGGGAAGACTGTTGAATTGACCCCGGGTATCTGCGTAAACAGTGTGCACCTGGGTGGGACACAGGCGGACGTGACAGTTTTACCAAGTCTGTTTTTCAGGCAGCGACATCCAGTTAGAAGTAAATCAGTTCCTATCGAAGGGTCACAGATGCTCAGGGACATTTTTCTGACAATGACGACGGAAGCATTTAGAAATGTGCACATTCGTTTCTTTTTGAAGCATATGCTTTGGGGTCTTGAAGCAAGGGAACATATTGGGACATTCACATTTCTGTGTTCCTTCTGTCATGTTTCAAAAGGGAAATCTTACTCATTGGAGGAGCGCCCAGGAGGTCAGCCTGGCCCCGAGAGGGTGTGTGCTCATCGGCCTCAAGCAGCTTAAGGGAGAATAGATCTATAAGCTCTACTTCCAGGCTGGGCTTGAAACAGGCGCTCACTGTCGGGCGAAGAGGACGACGTGACAGCCATTTCTAAAAGGAATTGCTCAGCCACTTGAATCCCAGAGTCGATCAAGCCAAAACCCTGAACTAGCTGAGGCTGTTTGTCCTTTCATTCGACTGAGAGAAAGAAGTGGATTCTGCTTGCTTCCAGAGTTGAGCTGCTCAGTTCTCTTGGTTATTCTAGAGAGTAGTTTTCCAGGGCCTCGCTCCAAATGTTAAATTGTCAGAAACGATACTAAACGCTTGTGACTCGTTTAGTATCACCAGGAGTTTCCTATGCTTTGTGCGTGCCTATTTATAGTCCATTTCTGGGTAAATGATTCAAATATCATAAATCTCTATGTTTATAGACTCAACGAATATAATTTCTGTGTATGTAAATTACTTGACACAGTTATCTTATAAAGTTGGGATATATGTCACTCTGTGTTAGGGTCTGTATATTGTTACGGTCTCTACTAGAATGGAGAAATATTATCGGTGATGACAATACAACCTTATTTTTCTTTCCCCTTCTAGTGACCTCTGGCCTACAGGTAGCAACGAAAACCAAATTCATACTTGAAGTTATTATCAAACCTTTGAACTACCAGCTTTATGTTCTATAGGTTTGTATTTGAAAGCCAAAGATCTAAAATGTAGTCTCAGTTCTTAAAAATTAGCTGACATAAATAACGATTACATGCCGTGCTGGATGACACGTACATATTCTTTTTGAAAAGGTGATATTCTTTCTGTGATTGTAATTCTTTTTTTTTTTTTCCTGATAGACTCGAAAAGAATAATCTAACACAGGCTGACCATTATGTAACATTTCCAGTGCAGCACATTTTCTGCAAAAATGCTCCCTCTTTACAAAGGTTGGGTCAGGGTGCAGACCCTGTAATGCCCCTTGAAGACAGAACAGCCAGGACAGATGGGCCACAGATCAGGGGGCAACTGCCGCTCATCTCTCCTGAATCCAGTTGTTATTTTTCATTTAAACTTATTTAAATGAAGTGCTTGACTCTCCTTCAAAATGTGTGTCTCTCCTGTTGGCGTTTATTAGCAGTAAAACAGATCCCAGAAGCTGAAGCGGTGGAGATTTATAATGCCTCCGGGAGCCCAGTTTGCTTTTCCACAACTCATTCTGACATTGTCAGGACGCCAGACGCTGTCGGTAACTGCTCCGAGGCTTGACGGCTGTCCCGCCATACATCGTCCAGGGATGGCAGAGTGTAGAAAGTGCCCTTATCACCTAGAAAGAGCAAATCCATCACTCTGGCTTCTATAATTGTACCAGACAGGAGCGATGCACGGTGACATTCTGGCTGGGTGACCATGGCCATGGAGGCTACAGAAAGGCAGGGTAGGAAAGCGCTGCAGAGGTGACATTACCGAGGTATGATGCTCTTGGAGATTTTTCTCTGACCAGTTTATAATATGAACTTGTTGTTTTTTGTTTTGTTTTGCTTTTGCAAGCACTCCACCAACTTTTAATCTTGTTTTTGCTCAACAGAGACCAATTCTCAAATGACCTGAGCCACATCTCATCAAGTGAAAGCTACAAAGAGAAGCCGCTACCCGATGTCTTTCAAGGTCAAATAAGACTTAGTATTTCAACTAAACATGTTCCTCTGATTCTCTATATCAGCCCAGACAGAATAATTTTGGAAAAGTCCAGCATTATTTTGCTAGAAATAAGTACAAAGGATTAAAATACTTTTTTTAAAACATGATACAATGAGATGAAAACTCACACACACTGCGGATGGAAATGTAAGTTGACGTAATGATTCCAGATTAATCTGGCTTCTGAGGTAAAAGCTTTTAGACAGAATCCACACCCTTTGAGAATTTTATAATCAAGAAGGTATTATAACTACACTTTTCTTAATTTTTTTTTTTTTTTGCATATGGTAGATTTTGACTGTCTCAGAATTTTCTTCTCTCTCTTGGTGGTAATGAAATGCCAGTCCTTGGAAACCAATGACCTCCTTAACTACTGGCAAAAGAAATCCCCAAAACACAGAAGAGGACAAAAAGGTTCCCTATCCTTACAGCTAGAGAAAAACTAATACAGCTCCGTGACTACGCTAGCACGTACTCTGGTTTTCATAAAGTAGGGAAAATTGAGAACATCTAGAGAATGTTCAGTGCCCATTCTCTTGTCCGACATGATTCTTTATGCTAAAATGTGTAATCGTATAACGTTTCTGTTATGAACATTGTCCTTGCAGTGCTTTGTGTGACAGGGACTCTAAGACTCAGCAGTGGTTGCTACATCCTGTGAAATTCGACCTATAACCCCGAAGTCGGAGCCTCTGTTTGTCTAACTTAAACACACGCCCTCCCAATAAAACATAAATTGGCATATCTGTTTTCTAAAGGATTAGACACTTTATAGTTTTCTCTGTGAAGCCACGGAAGAGGCTCACTGGCATGTCCCTCTTCCCCACGTGGCCAAAAGTAAAATTAAGCCCCAACTCGATTGGTGTCTGTGATTAAAATAAACATTCCAGTCTTTTTAAAATTTATATTAACATTATTCTAAGAGACTAATCAGAAGAGATGATGAAAAGATGTGTGCTTAAGAATAGTCTTTTAGCATTATTGATCATCACTAAGAAAATGAGCAGCATTCTTGCTGGCCGCAGGAGGGTAGCTTGACCATGCTTCCATGTCAGTCATCCTTACACAGATCAGGCAAATGTGTCTTGTTTCCCAGATCACCGGAAACATGTTATGTGTCAAAAAAATAATAAAACAGGACATGATTAAATCTAAATACAGAGCCAAAGTGTTAAAAACCTGCATGTGTATAATGGTTTGCACTACCTAGCAGAATTTTTGGTGGTTTGGGTCTTCTTTCTCTATATTTCTCTGAATTTTACACTTTTTCTTTATAGTGAATCAGATATTTTACTTTAGAAAAACATTACTAAAATATCATAAGATGCAATAAATTGTTTATAAGCATCCAGATACTTTTGTGGAGTCTAAGAAAACTCTACCTGATTTTAACTCCATTTCCATGTTCAAAGACATGTCAGAATCTATGTGGAGAGTTAATTTGCATTACATTTGCATTCTTTAAAATACTCAGCCTTCCTCTGGAGAGAACCATTGGTGAAAATCTGGATTTTTCTCTGTTTTTTATGTTTTATCAATGTTTAAGAAAGCTACAGCTCTTAAAAATAAATCTTATTTTTTAAAACACTTACTTCTTTCATTGGTGAAATAATTAGAAACATGTATACCTACTGAAGACTAGAAAACTATATAAAATTTATGGACCCAATTGTAGGCCCAGTGAACTCTAAAATCAGTGCTAATGTCTTAATTCTTGAGAGAATTTAGCAAATCACAAAAGCCACCTAATTCCTGGAGCAATTTCTTAGCACCACCCAGACCTCTGTGCAGCACGCTGTCCCCAAAATAAATTCTTTGGGAAGAAGAGAAGCTGCCTACATACGGGGTCATAGCCTGGCTCCAGGAAATCTTTGGATTTGCTTCCATTAACCTGGTATCTTTCCCTTATCTTTTATCCTCATGCAGCTGGCCTTCTGCAGAGACTGGGTTCATTTCCAAAAGCGATAAGCTCACAGGTCCCTGTCAGTGTTCTCCGCACAGCCTCCAGGACAGGTGATGCCATGGTTCTTTCTGGAAGGAAGTCCCCACGCTCATTGCCAGCATTTCGAGGCACAGGTTTTTCTTGTCGAATGTCTCAGATGCAAATTAAGGCAGCCCTTTGGTCAGAGATGGCCCGTGTCAGCACCACCCATGGTGATGGTGCATGCTGTGATGTTCTTTCCCCAGACTTGCCCCTGAAACAGGAGGGTGAGGGTGGAGGGTCCCAGAGCAGCAGGAGTGGAGCAGGAAAAGTGACAGGAAAGACACACATCACGTCATGAAAAATGGAGGTGGAAAATCTGGTGTGAGCTCACGATTTCTTCTAGATCCAGCATCTGGATGGGCCTCACAAGGAGGCCTTCTTCTTAAACGTCGAAAGACGTGCACGAAACTGAGGCCGCTGCTGTGAGTCACACTCACGTTCACATCTGCAAATGGTGGTCAGGTGCACAAGCCAGAATGCAGATTTTCAGCAGGTGAGAACTCCTTGCATGTGGTAAAAGGAGCATTAAAGAAGAAATATTGTGTTGATAGTTTGGCCAATGCATAAATATTAAATATGAACAAGCTTTCGGTACAACAGGGTTGACTATGCTGGGAGACCAATTTTTTAGAAAATAAGGTTTGTAGGGAAAATAATCCTGGCTAAAGTTATAAAAGAAGCTGTAATTTTAGCTCAGAAACAGAGGCGCTAAAAGCGCCTATCGATTTTTTCCTGTGGTTTTTGCAATTCGTGGATCCATATCCTTTTATACCTCCAATGTGCTGAAAATTAATGGTGAGAACAACAGAATGACTAACCAATCTCGTTGCTGGTACACTCGCATCCCTGTGGCGTGTCCATCACTGAATCAGCCATGCGTCGCCAGAGTTAGTGGGGACTTGGTTGTGCCCAGGTGGGCCACTGGGAAGGGGCACAGATACAGAAGGAGGACTTCAGGAGCACGTGAAGGAAGAAGAGATGGCAGGCTTTGTGCGATTGCAAAAGCGGGGGGGGGGGAGCAGAATAAGAGAAACAGCTGTGAAATCTTCATTCGAAGCCCAAATGGCAGCAACTGCACCTGTAACCGATTTTCTATACATTATGTTACAGCAGCTGTGGCCCAAAAGCACCACACAGAGAGGGGCATCAAGAACCTGGGACAAGGTCCTGGAGGGCGGAGATCTGAGCAGACCCCGAAGGGCTGAGGGTGCAACTATGGGGCTCCCGGTGCTCATAGGAGATGTGCCGGGCTGAGAAATGTCCCCCAAAAGATACAAACATCCTGCTCTCCGGACCCCATGAGTGTCACCTCACATGGCACAGGACTTTACAGATGCGATGAAGAACCTTGCGGTGGAGCGATACCCTCCTTTATCCAGGTAGGCCCTAAATGCTGTCACATGTAACCTTGTCAGAGGGAGGCAGAAGGAACTTTTGCACGTGTAGAGAAGAGGAAGAGGCCAAGTGGCCACAGAGACAGAGACTGGAGTGATGGGGTCACAAGCAGGGGAACACGGGCACTTGCCTCCCTACACACTGTGGCCTCGTCTGCCGCCTGGTGGCCCGCCATGGTTCAGCGAGGTTGCGGTGTCACCTCGGCTGCTTCCCCTCAGGCGCCCTGACAAGTTTCGACCCCCAGCTTCCACCTCAGTTCACCTTCTGGAATTTTACCAAAACTAAATCTGCACAACGCCCTTCAGGAAGGTTCTGTTGCTACACGATCGGGGGCGTTCCTGCTCTTTCCTGAACTTTCTGTGTCCCCGACAGCACTCTGTGTCATGACATGAGGTCGCCTACTGTTCTCTGAACGAGGCAGGCCCTCTCCTGCCTTGTGGTCTCAGCCAAAGCCGCTTTTACCTCCTTGGCCTGAAATGTTCCTGCCTCCGCCCAATGAGCCCCAACTTCCTCAGGCAGCGTCGGGGGGACGCCTTCTGACCATCCAGCTGAGGGAGCCACCCTCCTGGCCACTCACAGGCCCTGAGCGTGTCCCTCCCTCAGCAGCCACCAACCACCCTGCACTGAGATGGCCGGTTCGATTCCTGCTTTCACTCTAAGACCTTGCTCAGGGGCTGTCTGTCCATCTGCCCCCTGGTTCATAAAGGGATTCCAGAAAGTTCTATGGAACAAACAAATAAATACACTGTTCATATAAGTTTAGCTGTACAGGTAAAATGAACCAGGTCACACCCCACTTGAGTTTAAGGGAGTTTAAGTTAAACGATAACATG
Source organism: Cynopterus sphinx (assembly GCA_030015415.1). NCBI lineage: Eukaryota > Metazoa > Chordata > Mammalia > Chiroptera > Pteropodidae > Cynopterus > Cynopterus sphinx. The sequence continues at coordinate 1,862,041 of CM057379.1, read as the reverse complement.
GTGAAGAGCAGAACATGAGGAAAAGGAGGTGAAAAGAGAGAAGCAGGTGGCCAAACAGGGAGAAAAGATCCACAGGGACAGGATCTGAAGGCCATTTCTCTCTCTAGTCAATGACCAAAACAGCATCCTCGACAGCTTTGTGTCGAAGGAAGGAGACGAGGCTGGGAAATCGACAGGTGGTCCAGGGGGAAGCGGTCACGCTCCTGAGTGGGAAGCTGACGGGTCCTTGGCTATAGCATCCTCTTGGGCAAATCTTGCTGCGTTTCCTCTAATGAAAAAGGACCCAGTTTCCTCCTCCAGTATGGCAGGCACACAGCATCCTTCTGACAGCTGAGCGAAACGTGTCCCTTCCTTCAGCTCTGCAGCAGAGATGCTGACGCCGCTTCCTACCCGCACCCAGCGCACCCTAGGGAGGAGGCTCGCCGGCCGTTCTCGAAGCGTGGTTCTGCATTCGGACTCCTTTTGATTGCACTTGCTAGACTCAGAGCTGTCTCCGCGTTCGAGGAGGAAAGGTCTCGAGGGCACAGCGTTTGGTTTGTCCCTCCTGACCTTGACTCCTCGCTTTTTAATGGAGCTCAGGTTTGCAGACTCACTCACGCCCTGAATTGGAAAGTAAGATTCTCACCGCAAAGCGCTTCCTCTCCCTGCTAAGAACCAGCAGCCTCGCCTCACAGCCTTGAAAAAAGTGGGACCCTAGGAGGAGCACAGGATACAGCCTTATACCTCAGCACACAGTCAGCCTCTCCTTACACCACCTGCTGAGCAGGCAGCCAACACTGTCCTTGCTTCTCAGTCAGGATAAGAAAGAAGGAGGACGCTGGGCAGAAAGCCAGACCTGGCGGCCTCTGTGTGACCCCACCAGTGAACCTCCGTATAGAAAAGATCGATATGGTCCTCTTGGCTTTCATTTCCAGCTGGTCGTGGTTGCCTGGAGCTGCGATGGCTGCGCTCATCATTCTGGTATTACTGCACGACCTCTAGCTCCATCTATGAAATGTCTGCCTCATTGAAGAGCTGAATCCTTTATTTAAAAGCCTGATATTGGCAAGTCGGTCAATGGTTAATCCCATTTCCGAAATGGCCTGCACAGAAGAAAAGCGTCTGCATTTACGTCTGTCGATTTCATTCATAGCAGAACGTAAAGGGTAACTGGAGCGACATGGGCCGTGTCTCCTGCAGCACCTGACTCACAGGACGTGTAAACAAGGGCAGAAATCCACATATTGAAGACTCCTTTGCCCGCAGGCCGTAAGGAAGAGAAGTCAGCCCCGCCAAGATGAGAACATTCCCTGGAGTAAATCCGAGCAAGGAATTGCTGAGCTATTAAGGCCCATGTTTCTCGTGTTACGTGGTCGTGGTTCTTGGGGATGTTTCAATGAGATAGTCCACATGGAGCACACTCACAGCTGTGCCTGGCACCTGATTAGTGCACGGGACAGCGGGTGGGTTAGGGAAGCACGGAAATGCTTCTGCTGGGAAAATATAGACTCATTAAGCAACCTGATGTCCCCAGGGATACAGGCATCCACTCAGACCATGCACAAACCAAGTTCACGGGGAGACACGTCCCCAGAAACTTCAGAAACTCAACCATTCTAGGATATCAAGTGCCCACCCAGTGCCACACCCTCCCAGGATCATGTGGCAGTGAGTGCAGAGGCAGAAGTTCCCGCCGCTCCCCCTGCCCGCCACACGGCCATCTGCGGGGTGCACGTCGTAGTAGAGTCGGCTTCCATCGGGGCCATCGCGAAAAATTAATGGTCTTCTAAAGCAATTAAGTATGCAACAACAGAGAGTGAGAAACAAAGTCGTTTTGCACAGGCCTCTTCAGTCACAGCTCTTCTGTCATGGGGAGCCTCGCAGCAAAAGGAGACAGAACTTTCAAAAATGTTCTACCTACATCTATCTACATTTTTGATGTACATTTTAATATCTTACATCTTAATATCAGTGTTTCTTTATATAAAAGAATGTTTTCCTGTATGCAGATGCATTTTTCCCCCGTTTTCCTAAGTATGCGTGTGCTCCCTGGATTTCACGAGCAGGAATCTGAAAAGATGATATTTATATGATGCCGGTTCTGGCCCGCTGGTGTTTCCTTTTTGCATCTTTGAAACCTGTTTTTCTCCCAGAGAGACTTGATCCTGCACAGAGAGACGGGCAGGCAGGTGCAGGGCAAAGGTGCAAGCGCCTGGAACTAATGACACTTGAAGCACCAGCCACTACCTGACGCTTCCACGACACCACTGATAGGAAATTTCTAATTTCACTCATATTTTTTAAATGTCTGGGATTACAAAACTAGGCAGTTTTGAGCTCATCAAGGAAGGAGCAACCTTGCCACCCCCGAGTAGCACTGGTACGGTTTGCTTTGTAAATTCCTTCCACGCCGTGGGTGTCTGACTGTGTTCAGATGAGCCCTGATCCAATTGATGATTTCAGAGTTTTTAATTAAGCGGAGATCCAGGTCCCTGCTTCTGAATAATTTAGTGTAACTACGCCCCTGGAGGCAATGCTTATTTAAATGAACAAGGCTGTGTGAACTCTAACGTCCGTTTCCAAATATTCTGCAGCAGAGCAGTTCATAATTAAAAGAATGTCTGCGCCACATAACCTAAACGAATGCTTGGATTTCGAGCCCGGATGCTTACCGCGAACCAAATGGAGCACCAACACTTAAATGGGGTTAACTCAGGACACTGAAAGTCATATTCGAGGAGGATGTGAGGCTGTCACAGCGAACAGCTCACGGTGTTTAGAGGGTGACGATACTGATACAGGGTCTGCGGGCGATAGACTGTGCCTTGTGCATTCAGCTTGTGGATCTGTCTTTATTATGGGGCATTTGCCAACCTTGTACCTTAAAACCAACACTCTCCTTTTATTTGTAAAGCCTAGATCTTCCCTTTATTATTTGTCTGCCTTTGGGCAAGTCATTTTGCCTGAACCTTGATTTCCTCAATTGGCTAATGAAATTACTAACCTCCCTCATAGAGTGGGAATGGGAATAAAATTAGCCAGAGTGCTGGCAGTAATATATATATTTATTAGCATTATTTTTGCAGCCCATTAAAATGGCTATTTAAAATCAAGCATGTGCATCAATAAAAGTCTTCAAGAGCTTTATTTTCACGGCTATACATCTAAATCTCTATATATCAAGAAGACCTAGGGAAGTTGTAGTCTCATAGGCCATTGAGCATCAGTCAGGCTAAAGGCTCCCTTGAAAAGCAACGAAGTCACTTGTGAAGAACCCAATTTAAACTGGCATTGAGTCCCGTCCATGCATATAAAGCTGTCCATGCATTCACATGCACATTTGGTGTGTTTATGCTTTATGTTTCCTCCTAAATTTCAGTCAATACAATGCTTATCGATTCTTTACAATGGGCCAAGGTCGGTGTATTTGATTTCACAGTCATTTCTTCACCCCTTGCAAGAATTTTTAGTGTCTTATCAATTCAATATTTTAAAATGAGAAATCAGTGACTCTGAGAGGCACCTCAAAGTTGCATCAGCAAAGGAAAGAAAAGCCAGTGTTCAGCCTTTGCATCGTCACTTTGGGCCAGTTCAACTAGTTCCCATCACTGAACCGCAGGGATGAGGTGCTGAGGGCTCTGTGAGCACCAGACCATGCCTGTGCGTGTGCTGCTCTGCCACATGGCAGCCAGAGTCACCTCTAAAAACCACGGGTCAGGCGACCCCTCACTTCAGACAGCCCTTTCAAGATCTGGCCGATGCCCTCAGGCTGCAGTCCACAGCAGAGTCTTGTACCATGGCCATGACCACTTTCTGCCCTCACCTCTGTGTGGCCTTGAAGCAGTGGAGAGGGAAACCCTCCCAGTGGGAAGAGCCTCGGGAGTGCACTTGACCATCCCCGAATATAGAAGGAGAAGTGGCCAGAGTGAAATATATACAAGACTTGTGGGACGGTGATGACTGGTTGACCAGCTAGCTGGTCGGGAACCAGGGAAGTGGAAGAGTGGGTGATGGACACGGAGCAGTCCAGACTGGGGAATGTGAAGGGGAATACAAGAGTGGGTACACACGAAGAAGAATAATCTTTGCATCACATCCGAGCGTCTATTACAGAAGATGCTCTAAGCGACCAATTAGGCAAAATGACTCAGCCAGTTAACGTCAACCAGTTTTTGTCATTAGCTTAAATCACAACTTTTCCTAGACTTTGAGCTTCTAGAGGGCAGGGACTCAATTTATATGGACTGACCTTTGCATGCCAGGTGCTATGCACTACACGTAGGACATAGTAGACTCATTATATGTTCATGGAAAAAATGAATATCATCATTCATTCAGCATCCTTCTTTGGTTGGTTGCTTTGTTTTGCTGTTTGCTTGTTTTCTGCTTTCTCCTTGGAAATAAGAGGAGAAAAAGACATAAGTTATGAAAATCACTGTGTAGTGCCCAAATCACTTTAACATCCAAGGTCAAAAAGATTAGTCTTCACAAAAGTGTAATGAGACTGACCGTAGGGTACTCTTTACGGCCTCCATGCCCAGGCCTTGAATCCGGAGAAATGACAAACTCCTGGCCAGCTTGGTGACAGTAAGAGAGTTAAATGTCTGTCTTCCCACACACCACAAACAATGTTCAGGGGCTCCAGGATGCTGAAAGTGTGGAATGACAAATTCATTATTTGTGTTTTCGCAGGAAGAAACCTCAGTCTTTTTTTAGCTAATAATTATATCAACCAGGTTTGGCAGCCTCGGGCTGTTTTTCTTCTCCCCAGACAAGGTCTTTCTTACAGTAAGACATAAATAATGACACAGCGTTTTTAGACCCAATAAGCCCACACACTGTAAATTTATAGTTTTCTTCCATCTGCAAGGACAAAAAGTGCATCCTGGGGAAGAAGAAAGAAACCTTCAATTTCTTCATCTCTAAACCTTGACCATTATTAAGACAAAAAGATAAATCTCTTTGGCCTCAATATAGTTGATTTTACCCTGAAAATCTGTACAAAAATACATTGGAAACTGAGTTTACATTTTAATTGAATAGACAAAAAATTGTTTTAATCATAGCACAAGGCAGTAGTATGAACAGTCGCTCCTATGGACTCTGGTGGTTACTACTGCATTAGTACAGTTATTACTAATGCTTTTGTAGATCCAAAATAGGTTAAATTCTCACTCATTTAACACTCATTTTTCCATGTTCTTCATTTTGCTACAATAAAATATAGCTTTTTATGTGAAAAACAATTAGTTTGATTTCAGTATTCATGGATTTTAGGTAGGATTTAGAAAGACGTAGTATAAATATTTGAGACAAGAGTTAAAGGCATATAAAAAAAATAATTCTAAGACGCACTACTTCACAATTAGGTCACAACCTCTATTTTTCAGGAAAAAATTTTAACTCTCCACATTGGTACTTTTCCACTCAAACAAGGCCACTTTGCTGGTTCATATTTAAAACAGAATAGTTTCCTGGCAGAATAGTTTCCTTCTCTCTCCATATCATACATTGGGAAATTGAAATATAAACAAGATTTCTTTCCTGAAGTATTTTAAAACAACTGTACATGCATTTTTTCCCATTTTTCATAAAGTTCTTCCCAGAAAAGGCAGATCTAAGATGTCCTGTGGCAACAGAGGACTCACTCAGCCGCGAGTGTTTAAGTGGAATTCGAGAAAAGAATTCTTGTTCCCTATTCTTTCCCAGTGAAAGGGAATCTCTTCAGTCATGTCCTTGAAGAGGCTGCTGGGGAGAGAGGTGATGACCAGTGCTCCCCACCCCCACCGGGGGGATTCTTCTTACAGCCCCTGAGCTGTGTCAAGACCAACCTCTGAAAACCAGATGTTGGCTTCTACCACCCTAGGAGTTTCTGTCTGACCGTGGCTGAGTCCTAGGGCTCAGCCTCTCCATCACCTGTGCAATCGGCCTTCAGACCAAGGTTTACCTCCTGAGCCCGCTGTCATCACATGGTGATAATTAATATTGAACTTCACCTTACCTTTTCTCCATCTCCGTGAAGGGGAATTAGATTGTTCTTGTCACACTTCTCAAACTGGAAACACTCTCTGGGGTGACTTTAATAATCTTTTGCCACTTATTTGAAAGCTATAATCCTTAATTTTCAAAGGAGAGAAAATGGAAGTAACAGTTACATAAAACAGGCAAAAACCAAGTCCTGTTACAGCCTAACTCCTGATAAAAACTAATTAGGAAAATGACTAAGAGGTTTTTTTCCCTTGATTTTTTAAGTGTTTAAGCAAAATTGACTTAGTCATATTCAAGAATATAAAGATAATGACAAAAACCCAAAGGGACAGATGACATTTTCAAAGTCATTAATAGAGAGAGGGATGAGGGGAAAAGCCCAGAAATCAATTCTTTGCCACTCTATAGCACTTAGAAATTTGCCAACCCCCCACCCAGTCTCCACTTTTCTCTTTTTCTTTCTGTAGGGCCCACTGCCTTCTTTCTATTATTCAAAAAAGCTTCGTCGTTTCCCACCTCAGAACCTTTGTATATGTTGGACGTTCTGCTGAGAATTCTTTTTTCCACATGTTCACATTTTGTATTGTTGACCTCATGTTTAATGTTTAATCTCACTTCTGCAGAGTCCTTTCCTGTCTCCTTTTCAAGTAGGCCTTGGCCACCTCCAGTTACTCTTATCATCTTTCCTTGGATGTTTTCTTTACATCTTTAATCACGAAAGGTGAACATATGAGATATTTGTTTTCAAATCTGTAAGTATGATTGTAAACTACTTCTCTCTTTGTCTTAGGATCAAAGTTTTTCGGGTATTTTTGTCCCCCCCCCCATGTTTCAGGACCTAGAACAGCGCTTTAACCACAGATAATACCAATAAATTTTTGTGGAATGAAGAAAAAATGAATAACTAAGTGAACTTTATGTTCACTGCCTCCTGATGATTCAAAACCAGCAAGTCAAGTGTACTTCTGGCAAACCCGATGACATGTCTGGTAATACTCACATAATATATTATAACATTTTAAACAAAATAATTTAAAGCCTGACCCCATTATTGGATGACTTATTTCATCGTGAATGCATTTTCTATTTGTTTCTGAACTACGGGTAGTAGTTCATACACTAAATTAAAAACTGTGTTGACTCCATCAACTTGGGATGAAATGACCCCAAGAGTCTGACCTATGAATGTGAGAACAAGGGACAGATCAATCTTGTTACAGCGTGGGATGACAGACACTTCTCTGTTCCCTAAGAAATTGAAATGTACAGATGTTTGTCTCTTGTAAATATTTTAATTAGACATTTTTATTTTCCTGTGCTTTGAGGCTTTTGATGAAGTGTACACTTTCTATGTCTCATGACACAAATAACATTTCATGGTGTAAATTTATGCAACAGAACCAAGTGACTGGACTTTTTCTACTTGGATTTCCTAGCCTCTGCCAAAGGGTGTCAAAGGTAGTTGTCGAGGCTAAAAGTTAGGGAGGACAGTGTACAAAAAGAGGTGAAAAGACGGCAACATACGTTTATAGTTCCAGAAATGTCGTCAGGACGTCTAAGGCCCAGCCAGTCTATTTCCTCCTTCCGCTCAAAGTCTCTGAAAGGCAACATGAAAAAGAAGAATTTTGTTTTTTTAGAGCTGGCTACCACGTTTGTTCCATAGATTTATTTAGGTAAATTTCATATTTTTATGATGTGAATTCACCTGGGAAAGAAAAATATTGCACGTGGAATCTATCTTCCTTCCCTTTGCTTTATCTTTCTTCCTCTGAAAAGACATTTGACAAATATCTGTTCCATGCATGCGCAAAGAACCCACTCCCCTTCCTACAACTAGAAGTCTTCCCCTATTCATTTTGAAAGGTACTCTCTCCAGCATGACCCCCAAATCCTTTGTGCCCATGTGTGTGGACACACAAGCACTTTCAAACATTCAAAAACATATTTAAATGGGAGGGAATGCTTAATGTTTGTAGTAAGCTTCAGAACTGAGTGGAAAGTATAGACATCACCTTGGAGAAGGTGAGGAGGGAAGAGACAGGAGTCAGGGTGTGTTTTGATTTAAAACAGTGTTTCCAAGAGAAGTGCTGAGTCACCATTTATTTGCCTTTGGTTCCTGGCCCAAACCTTGACTTGTGACAGAGCATTGGCCCTAAATCATGAATTTCCCACACACTCCCAGTACTGTGACTATGGGCAGATTTTTATCATTCAGCTATTACATCTTATGCATGCAATTTGAAGACCAAACGCTGCCTTTAAGTATTTATTTAAAAAGTGTGTCTTTTTCAAAAGTGTTGTTGAGTTGTAATAGTTAGAGAGTTGGATGCCAGGCACTAAAACATATGTCTTTCGAATTTGGGGAGATAAACTCCGCACAGGGCTATTTTTCTCTTCCACGCATGCCTCTTGGGACTGCACTCACCAACCCAGACTCCTTCCTCTGTGTCACCCCATCTTCAACATGAGTCTGTCATAGTTGGCATCCAAGGGACGGGGACTATGGAGAGTCGTACGGGTGGCATCACAGCCAGACCTAGTAGTTGCCCACATCCCCACCACCCTCATCCTGTTGGCGGGACTCAGGGTTTGGCCCCAACAAAACTGCAAATAAAGCCAAGAAGCGGTGTTGCCACTTGCTTTCCCTCCCAACAGTGCTCTGCCCGAGCTCACTGCTCTCATCTGCACTACAGCCTCTGTCACTCCATCTGCAGGGATGCGCCAAAACTGCACATTTCATTGAAAGCAAATACACAGACAATCCCCTAAAACATGGCTGTGGCTTCTCCTTTTCTCTGCTATGATGCACAGGAGTCTGTTTTGCTAAAGCAAAAGAAAATTGTGTCTGTGTGTGAGTGTATGTGAGCGTGTGTGTGTATGAGAGCGTGTGTGTGTGTGTGTGTGTGTGTTAGCGTCCAGTCTTGTAAGAATATATAAAAACTTTTTTTTTATTATCCCAAGAAGCTCCAAGTGGCAGAGTTGGCATTTCATCTCTCTTTGAATCTTAATTTTACCCGGTCCTGTCCCCTCGCTCACTCTGCCCCATGTTCTCCTCACTCCTTCACACCAGTCACAGGCCTCTCTCAGTCAGGGGCCCTGCTCCAAGCTGCCCAGCTGCTCGAGAACTCATCTGAAACTTGGACACCTGGAACGAACGCAGCAGGTGCAGGTGAGAAAGTTACTTTTTTTTAATTCATTTTTAAAAGGACAGCCCAGATGTAGAAACTGTGCGTTGGTGTCCTGCACCTCCCTACCACCACCTAGGGCCTAGAGCGATGGCAGCCTGCTTATCACACATGCAGAGGAAAATGGCAAATGACCAGCTCAAGAGGAAAGCTCTGGAGACAGGCTTCTGCGGGCTCTCCAGTGAAACAGAGAGGGCTCCATCGAGACCACCCGTGGGACAGGCCCACCGAGGAGGGCACCTGCTCACTCACCCTGTGCATTGAAATAGGTTTTTATCAATCTCCTTTCAAATAAAAGTGGGCAACCAGGCATCATCAGTCATTGGAGGAAACCTCCAACATGTAAAGACAAGACCAAAGTAATGGAGGTGAGATGGGGAGAAGCCAACAACAGGAACTCAAAAATAAAAAATTAAAATTAAAATTAAAGCTGACATGGGATTATGAGACAGGGAGCATAAAACTTAAAATTCATGTGCACTGATGACCTTGGAGGGAAAAGAAAAGGCAATGCATCCTTAAAAGACGGGATGCTGTGGGGTTATCAGAGAACAGACACCACAGAGGCTGGGAAAATTTAAATCTGGGGGAGAGAATGTTTGAGAGGAGCTGTAAAGGTGAGGCCGGTGGAGCAAGCCACCCCGTGAAGAGCCAAGAGCAACACTGAGACCCAATACCGCACAGGAAGACGCCACTCCACAAGGTCAAGGAGACTCTCAGCTCTGAGGTTTCCTTGAAATTGCGGAATTCTCACGGGCAGCTTGGCCTTCCACAGGCTGCACAATCCCGTAGGCTCAATGAGTGGACAGAGGGAGTTGAGGCAAATGCTCTCACCCTGGCAGCTGAGAAACTGTGGCTGGCACCTGGATTTTACCTAGAATGTAGGCAGTTTCACCAAGGAGCCCAAGTACTGCCGAGGTGCCAGGAGAGGCTCCCACAGGTGTCCCCGTGGCCCGACAGCTCCACATTTCAGGAGGCTCTGAGCGACTTGGGTTTCACAAAGTGCCTCAAGCCCCAGGCCTGTGTCTGTAAAAACTTTCCGATTTAGAGCAGCTTCCAACAGACGTTTATTTAGAACAAGGAGGTAACGAGCAATTTTTTTTTTCACTCCTAGAAGATCACAGATGTTGTTTGTTAGAGCATAACAATCAGAAACATCTTTTTTATATACGTGAGCTCATTTTCAAGCATTCCCAGGGACTCATCTGAGCACAACTGAAGGACTTCTTCACAACCCAATGCCACAGTCTCAGGAGGCCATCGAGGGGGACATGTGGAGACTGGGAGTAAGCCCTGCTCTGGCTCCACAGCTGGATGCTGCCTTAACAAACAGAGCCTTTCGCTCAAGTATCTTGCAATCAATAGAATGTTTTTCTAATTGATTTTTGCCCTGGGTTTATATTTTGTAAAATGTGGATCAAGTAAAACCACCTCCACATTTTAAAAACCAAAAAAAATGACATAACTTACATTCCTGAATTCGGCTCATAGCCAGCAACCCTAACATGATCAATACAGCTAAATATTCAGAGAAGCAGCAGGAAATCTGAGTTCACGTCTCGGCTGTAATGTTTCCTTGCTCTATGGCCCCAAACAAATCGCCTCACCTGAGTGAGCTTTGCTTTCCTCCTCTGATCCAGGTGGTATCATTCTGTAAACTGGAAAGTGTCATAAAAATGATGGCTAGTTATTAAATATAGGCCAAAGTCCAGAAAAGTCATGTGTGTACCCCAGCAGTGTGGATAAATGTCAATCAAGATTTAGTCGTCCAAATAAAAGCATAGTAGAGTCGCTTGTTTAATGTAACACGTTATATTCAGCACAACATTGTTGCTACATGCTCCAAAAGAGTCATCAATATTTGCATTCTATTTCCTTGTTTATTGACGTTTCACAGAAATTTGCTGTTGATCTTCTGTATAAAATTAGCAAAAAACCTCTTTCCGAAGTTATTTGCGTAAATATCCCACGTCTATCTCAATGCACACACATGTGCACACACGCACGTATAGTCCCCCACATCCACAGAAGTCTTCATCACCAAATGTCATGTGTTGACGTTTATGATAACGTACTGACAACTTTTGGAAGTGATTGCTGTTGCCAAGCGAAATGAAAATTAAATGCGTTTGTCGTTTAATTAACATTCTCTACAAGATTCTTAACAAGTGTCAAGAAAGGCCCAACGCAGGATTAGCGGCAGTGTGGAACCAAGATAGGGGTGAGGGCAGGTCTAGGAGAAGGGCAGGGGCCTGAATTCAGAATCGGGGTGCTAAGGACAGAGTTGGGGCACCCTTTAATTTAGATTCCTCCAGTAGCTGTCCTTGGAGGCCACTTTCAGAAAGAAAGTCTTAGAGCCTTTATTTTGAGCTTTCTGTAGACAAAAACAAACCCCTATCTATTCAGGACATCAAACACCCAAAGCCAAAAGCATGCTTCCACTTGGATGACACAGATCACCTAGAACAGCGCTTCTTAAACTCTGTAGATTCAGATCCCCAAGGGAAGAAGGTTTTGTTAAAATGTGGGCCTTATTTAAAAGGTTTGGCACGGGGCCCATGAGTCTCCATTTCTAATAAGTTCTGGGATGATATCTGTGCTTCCGCTCTAGGGACCATATTTAGAGTGACCAAAGTTTGGAAACTGTAGATTCATCGAGTTATCGATAAAATCAAGAAAGACCGGATACTGGACTTGCACATAATACTTGTGAAGTAGGTGCTAACTGAATGATGGATGGATGGATGGATGGATGGATGGATGGATGGATGGATGGATTAATGGTGGATGGGTAGATATCTGAATGCTAGATGGATGATGGATGAATGAATGAATGGATAAATCAATGGATGATAAATCAAGCGAGTGAATAAGCTAACAAATTAATAAAATAATATGATAAACTTTCTAAATTAAGTTCGTATTCTGTAAGGAGGGGTAACACCCAACAGGTGCCGGTATAATCTGGAAGAGGACAGTAAGAGCTGTGACACAGGCTCACTCATGATCCAGCCTGAGTAGAACTCTGCATTTCCACGGTCCCTGTCCATCACCTCTCCCCACGATGGCCCCCAGTACTTATCCCACGCAGTTCAGCTATGGTCCCTCCTTGGAGTTAAACGTTTTGGACACTCAGAATGAGGATGAGTTTCAACAAAAGATCAGAACAAAGATCCTTGTCAACTAATCAGTTCTAATTTTTTTAACTTTCAGGGTATAGGTTATTGCAAGAAATAAAATACAAAAAGATTTAAAAATTAATTTGTTAACAATCTATTGAAGCATATTTCAGTAGCCCTACACTGCCAATTTTGAAAAAATTATAATCTGAGGGCACATTTACTATTTTTTCAAAGCTAATGACCAAGCAATTCTAATTATCCTGTACTGGTATTAAATCATTTAAATGTGACATAAGAAGCTTTCTCACTTCAGGCTTTGACAAAAACAATTCTTTCTTTGACATATATATAGGGCTCAGTGTTTAAAACCCTCCAGTTTTATAAAATCCTCTTTTTCCTGTTTGATTATCAAGAGGAGAAAACCCAAGTTCAGTAGAGCCCTTCTTCAATTGTTTGTTCTCAGTTCTTCAAGAACGAACATTTTCCCTCAGAGCTACTGATCCACCAAGTCGTGAGCTGGGCGAACCCAGCAGCACACTGACAGCCAGCTCTGGACTTACCTGGGGCAGTGGCCCGGATGCCCACAGTCCCCACTCCAGCTACCCTACCTCCTCTCTCACTGCCTTGTTCTCAGAGGCAAGGACGCAGATGGAAGTGAGTTTGCCAAGGCACATTCCTGGGTCAGGTCTCCTGCTCAGTGCTCCTCCTTTGTTCTGGTCCATCTGGAGTCCAACAAGCAAAATAACATTGAATGAGCTGGCCTTGACCCTGATAACACCGCTTTACTGCAACTCTGCTGCAGCAGAATTTTGAATTCTCTCTGATTTTCTATTTTTATGTTTGCCAGTGGCTGGCAAGAAGAGTGGCAACATTCAGTCACCAATAATAAATATTAAAAATAAATGTTTGTGTGTCGCTCCTTGGGTTTTTGGAATAGATATCTGTCAGTGACTTGAGTCTACTGAGCTTGCGGTGAGATGACAGAACATAGGCTAACTGCCCCAGCACCACTGCTTGCCACCAGATGGTGATGGCAAGATGGATGCCATGGACAACAGCAGAGAAGCAAACGTCTGTGGTTAAACATTGGTATATTGTGCATCGTTTTTGTCAATTAAATAAATGTTTTTTGATAGCCAACTAGGGATTTGTTTACACCCTACTCTCCTGAGCGTTGATGATGTTAGCCATTCCAATGTTGAAATAACTCAGTTTCAAAATGAAAAAGAAACATCTGGTTGTGTTTACTTTTCATCACATATGAAAACATGTTCTTCGGGAAAAAATTAATTATTGTGAATGAGAGTATTTGGAAAGAAGTTGGTCTGCGCAGACTCTTTAAACCAGAGGATGAGACATGGTCACATCATACAGCAAGTGTTGACAAGACTGTGGAGAAAGGGGACCCCGTGCACTTTTGGTGGGAATTGGTCCTACCAACTGTGGTAAACAGTATGGAGAGTCCTCGAAAATTTAAAAATAAAACTGCCATATAATCCAGCAATTCTTCTTCTGATTATACACCCGAAGGAACTAAAACTATAACCTCAGAGAGATGGCTGGTCTCCCACGTCCACCCCAGCATCGTTCACAGTTGTCAAGGTGCAGAAGCATCCCCAGTGTCCATAGATGTAAGAATGGGTGAGCAAGGTGTGGCATACGCACACGATGGGATCCTAGTCAGCCTTAATATAGGGAGGAAATCCTGCCATCTGTGACAACGTGGATGAACCTGGGGGACATTGTGCTCAGTGAGACAAGCTAGACTCAAAATGACAAACACCACGTGATCTCACTTACACGAGGAATCTAGAAACAGGTAAAAGCAGAGAGTGGTGCCAGAGGCTGGGGTCGGAGGGAACAGCGATGTGTTGGTCACAGTGTACAAAGTGTCAGGTGGATGAATGTGCCCTAGACAGCTATGGCACAGCGTAGCGTCTATAGTTAATAACACTGTGTCGTATGCTTACAGACTTGCTGAGGGGGTAGACACTGGTTTTAGATAAAGATTAGAAGAAGTGTAAAAGGCTATTTCAATCTTTCTGTTTTCTGGAGTGCTTAGGATTCCTACTTCTAAAGGAAACTTTCAGAGCTGCTATCAATGATAAATTATTATGTTGTGATAATTAGTTAAATAAAGACATTATAAGATGAAAAAAATTCAAAATACCCACAGAGCAGCTTAACAAGATTTATGCAAGACCTTCATGAAGAAAACTGGAAAACTATTTTGTAAAAAAGTAAAGATGACTTGAAAATATGAAATGTGCTGTTAGCAAGACTAATTGCTGAGAAGTTATTATAAGGATCCTCAAAATTCAATTAAAATCCCAATAGCATATTTTTATAGCATCACAAAATGAACTTAAAATTATTTTGGAAAAATAAACAAAGGTAGATAATTTAGAAGATATTACAAGGTTAATAAAGGAAACTAACTAATTCTCTACTAAATATTAATAAATACTAAATGTAAAACCTGAATAAACAAATCAGAATGGAATTAGTAAAATATTAAAACAAGTTATTTAAGAATGCTAATTTCTGAGTAACTTGGATTTACTCTTTAATTTTTTTGCAATTTCTACTTTACTCAATACTTAAGAATCCTCCATTCATATATTGATTGTAATGTTTTAAACATAAAATTATGAGCCATTGTCTGAATCCATTTATGAGGATAATATTAAAAATAAGTACTTGCAAAACCTATATAAGTGATCAATTTACATACAGACAGTAGTAAAAGAACCCCAAGAATTCAAATTACTCAAGTCATCTTGGACAGGAAGTTAATTTCAGATTATTCCTACTCAGCATATCCACATTGTAAAACTCTTGCTCATCAGAAAGCTGAAAGTAATACTGGTGAGAAAAAGGGCAAAGATAACAGAATCCAAATGAAATATGTCAAATGATCTTTCCTGCATTGGCAAGAGGAAGGATTTCTTAAGACAGTTACAATTTAGCCATGAGAGATACCTTTGCATTCATTAGGAATCCAATTTCTGGGACTATATTTTCAATATGTGAAGAAAATATGTAAAATTATAATAAAATTGAAGCTTTTTTAAGTTATGTAGACTGACAATCATTCTACCTTTTATGCTCATTTGAGCCCTGAGCACGCTCTCGCTCTCTCTCTCTCTCTCTCTCTCTCTCTCACACACACACACACACACACACACACACACAGAGCATTTGGCACACTGTTCGGATTTTGTACGTGTTTGTGAAGATAAATGACAATACCACGGATTTCTCTGAAATATTACAAAATATTTTCGACCGCCATCCACTCTGGACCAATAAAAATGGAATGCAGCATGGAATAATCCTCAGGAGTAACTGGTCTCCAGGGGGACAGAACCAATCAAAATGCTGTTATTGGCTAAGAAAGACAGAAAGTTTTGTTTTCTGAATTCTTCCCAGACTGCCAATTGTCTGTCACTCATAAGTGCTCTGGGGGTTTCAAGTAGACACAGCCCCATGGTCACAGAGGAGGATGGTCTCCTTGTTAATTAGGAAAACTTTTTCAGCCTGGAGACAGTTTTCCCACTTGAATGGGTGGGAATTCGTTCCTCTGGTCCCTCCCCCTCGTCTTCCTAGTGGACTGAGCCTCGTTACATAGAGCTAAGACAAATCACTCAAAATCGGGAGCTAAGTTCACATCGACTAAGAGGAAATGGGACCGAGACGCACAGAACAGCTCCCAAGGATTGCTTCTATCTCTTTCGTGGTGAAAACACTTAAGGTGGGATCTACTCTCGCATCAGCCTTTTGTAGGCACAACACAGAACTCGGAACTATAGACAGAACATTGGGCAGCAGATCTAGCCCACCTCGTGCAGCTAAAACTCCACATCCACTGAAATAGGCACCTGAACCACATCCCCCCAGTCCCCCTCCCCCACCCAGGCACCCCCATCCTATTCCCTGTTCCTAAGACCTTCACTAGTTTTGGTCCCTCATCTAAGTGGGAGCACATGGCGTTTGTTCTTCTATGACTGGCTTATTTCACTTAGCACAATGTCTTCAAGTTCTATCCGTGTTGTCACATATTGCAGAGGTTCCTTCTTTTTAAAGGTTTAATAATATTCCATTGTGTGTACACACCGCATCCTCTCCATCCAGAGACGGACACTTAGGCTGTTTCCACGTCTTGGCTACTGTGAATAACGCTGCAGTGAACATGCAGGGTGCAGATATCTCTTTGAGACCCTGATTTTGATTATTTTGGATATAAACCCAGAGGTGGGATTGCTGGATCATATGGTAGTTCCGTTTTAATTTTTTGAGAACTCTCCGTACTGGCCTCTACAGTACCCCGCCAACAGTGCACAGGTTTTCCCATTTCGCCATGTCCTCACCAACACTTATCTTCGGTTTTCTGGATAGCAGCCATCCAAGCCAGTGTGAGGTCATATCTCACTGTGGTTTTGATTTTCACACCCCTGATGATGAGTGATTTTGAGTATCTTTTCATTTGCCTGTCGGCCATTTTTATGTCTTCTCTGAAGAAATGTCTATTCAAGTTTTTGTTCATTTAGGTCAGTTTCAACGATCAGATTCCAGATTGCCGCTTAAAATCTTGATTCATTTATGTTTAGGGGGAAAAAATGTCACTTCTAAAGAATACACTGTATATTAGAAATGTTCAGCTGAATGTAAATTGTACTAATTAGATAATAATAACCGAACTATGACAGAGAATAAGGCTGCAAACTGAAGGTGCAGAATTTGTTGCTTTAACCAGCTAAGTAGCCGCCAGTGAGGACAGAGCCAGGAATTTATGCAGCCTCTGGCTCCTCCAGCATCCACACAGATGTCCCCAACACCATACACTTCCCATTAAATAACACAGCATAGAAATTTTCATGACGGTGTCTGTCATAACCAAGGACACAGGTTATTCGGCATCTGCCTGTGTCTAACCATCGGGAGGGTATTGCTGTGAAACATGTGCACATGGCTGTGTCAGGTCAGGCCCTCTGAGAAGAAGCCACTGAGAAATAATTATGCATGCCAAGGATTATTAGGGGAAATGCCTGTGACGAATCAAGGCGAAGGAGCAGGAGTGCTCCTTCAGACCATGATGCAGGAGGGGGTAGGGGCAGGGCGGAAGTCTCAGAACCTGAGGCCATACTGGAACAGCCTTGCTGACCCAGCATTGACCAAGCATTGCCTGATAGAGAAATCCTGCACTTGTCAGGGCTGGCCAGTTGCAGTACTCCTCCCACGGCCCAAGAGGAGCATGGCTGGCGTGACCCTGTGGTGTCCCAGAGGTGGCAGTTGGAGGTTCTCCATCAGCTGTATTCCCTGGGTATGGGGACATCTGAGTGGAGCCTCTGAATGACCCTTTTCTCCCTAATTCAGAGTGTCTGCTGTGAGAGATGCCTGTTGTTTTCACAGCTCACTTGTCATCTGGTCGCGACACCTGATTTTCCTGGGGGAAAGCACCACCACGTTCTAGTGTACTTGGGGTGAAACTAACCCTCTGCTCCCGCCCTTCCTCCTTCAAGTGAGGTCATGTGGCCATAAACAATCAGGACTCAGGTGGCCCCTGCTGAAAGGATGGATGGAGAGGGGCACACAGTACCCAGAGCCACTGAAATCATCCCCAGGCTGTTGGTAGGGAGGTTAAAAGCCAAGAATGCATCTTTCTCCTAGGGCCGCTGAGAGTAAGAATCAGCCTGCAGCTGCTGACAGTGATCTCGACATCAAAAGGCAGAGCCTGCCGGAGGATGAAGCCAACAGATGGAAAAGCAAAGGCAGGAGATAAAGAAAACCAGATTAAGATATTACGATTTTTGCTGAGCCCCTTGGTCCATCCGTGCCCGAAGGCAAGATCTACCCGTGGATTCTTCAGTCACTGAGCCAATGTCTTCCCTTTTCTTTCTAAGTTAGATTTTCCATCATTTGGCGCCATGAGTTTTGATCAATACATCTATTTTTACCAACAGCTTTGGTGGATCACAGTCAGCATTTTTATCCTTTTGCAGCAAATTGAGAATATGATTTCATTCACTATAAAAAATTCTCTTTGACTAAATTTTTATGACCTATAAAATCAATGACAAAGGAATTTTACTTAGAGTCACTAACGATGTCACCCATATCAGTCAGAGCCCAGATATCATAGGGTTAATGTAACTGTCATTGACTTAAATGACTTTCACATAAATAACTGTCAGCTAGGAAACTGAAAAGGCAGAAAGAGACCACGGAGGTGTCATGCAGGTGAAACCAAAGAAAGCAACTGTTGCCACTGAGGCTGGGCATGGGGAGGGAAAGTTGGAATTGTCAGAACTTGGAAACGTGGAAGAAAAGCCATGGGGAACTGAAAATCGTGGCTCAGATGAGGGTGTCTCTGAGGTGGTAGGGCCTGCAACCTGGGTCAGGGGTCCAGACCTACTGGCTAGTGCTAGTATCACCGAGGAGGATGAAGTAAGACACATTCAGCAAGTGTCGAAAGAAAACCATCCCTGGATCCGATTCTTCCTCCACCCCAGAGCAGAGACCTTCAATGGGTTAAAGTCTCAGGAAAGAGGGAGCAGGTCTCATCTTCCTCCTCCAGGCTCTGTTCCTCTACATGCTGTCAGCCAAGCCTGTTGGCAATCCATTCGGCAAAGTATTTGATATTTTCAGCAATCAAATCGCTAAAGACAGAATGCTATAAATATAATGATGTCATTTGTTTCCAAAGACTATTGCTACACTAGAGTGGTGCAAAAATAATAATAAAAGAAGATATTTCATGGCAAACTTTGGGGGCATGATTAGGACTGTGATCCACGAGTTATCTTGAGGCAAACAAAAAGGGTTAAATAATATATGCTAACAGCTTTTAACCTATTGTTGACTCAAGTAGAACACTATAAATCATCAGATCTCTGAATTTAATGTTTTTCTACTCAATAAAGTTTTTAAAGGATAACTATTTTAAAACCCCAAATAGAAAGGTGCTGATTTTCTGTATTGTTTTGTTTTGTTTTCATCTCAAATGATCCATTTATCATCTTTCTGAAAGACAGTCTTGATGCAGCATGGCATCCTTTGCTTGGCTCTAACCTGTGCTGTTTAGATAAGTAGGAATGCTTTAGAAAAAGAAGAATATAGTCAATAATATTGTGATAAGTTTGCACGGTGACAGATGATGACTAGAATTAGTGGGGTGATCACAACGTAAGGTATGAAAGTGTCGAATGACTGTATTGTACACCTGAAACTAAAATAACTGATATGATATTTTATACCAACTATATTTAAATAAAAAATTAAATTTAAATCTAAAAATAATCCTACCTAATTAAGTGATTGAGTTCTTACTTCTCCCTCATAGATCTCCTTGGGGAAGAATTATGAAGCAGAACATTCAAAACATCTTTGTTGTTTCCCATGCACCGAGAACCAGGCCACAGTCTGCCATTCACACTGATAAACCCAATAAGGGTGGGAACACAATGCCAGTGACCTCGTGCCTGGCCAGTCCTTGGAGTGAGTCCCTGATTGAGGAAACCTAATAAAGCCCATTCACAACACCTTCTCCTGCACCCCTGAGCCTCCAAATGCTTTACACCAGTGCCAGTGGGAATATCGTTACACTTATTTCTGCCATGACTAATTCTTATCTAAATGTCTACAGGGCAATGGCCCCCATTACTGACTCAGGGGCCCGGTTTTGGCTGAGATTTCAGTGATTCAAACCCTATTATTTGGAGTTTGTGATTCCATCTCAATCACAGTAGGTGTCGAGACTTTGTTCTCCATGGTGCTCAGTTATTTTTGTCTTTAAACTCTGTGATTTTGTTACAAAGAAGTTACAGGGATATGAACTTCGCTCTAATCTCTGCACGGGCAAGAGCTGATGACACACCATTTGGTTCCTGTTGTGCCGAAACTACTTTTCCGAAGCAGTTTATATGTAATTTATTCTGGAACAATCATCAGCAACAACCAGCATCGTTAACCACATGCCCCAGATAGGATATTGACCAAGCTCTGGGGATCTGAGAGGAAGGGGCCACCACTGAAGACACAATCATCCAGTTAAGAGGGAGTTAGCAAACGGGCATCCAGGCATGACAGCTCACATTCTCAGTCCCTCGCCCTTGGCCCCTAGAAGTCCGCAGGAGAAGATTCCTGTGCTACTCTCACCTGGAGCAAAGTCTTTGCCTGGACTGTGAGTCCTGCAAGCTTTTGTGTCTGCTCGTCATGGGCTTGTGCAGGGAGAATGGCCCAAGCAGGATGAGTGAGGGCAGAAAGACAGGCGGATGCATTTAGATGAACCATATTACTGCCTCGCGGCACTACCTGTCGTTCTCACCTTGTCTCTGCAACTTGTGGGCTTCCTAGAGACGAGGACAGTGCATAGTTTCTTGTGGCACCATTTAGGCCTCTGTGTATATTAGATGAAAGCAAGTTGTAATCTAAAAATTAGCCTTTTCCCAAACTTCAGAGACTGCTGCTCTAAAAGTTCTTTCATGTCTGAGATTTCCCATGAAATAATCATCTGTGCTCACTCAAAACTTACAGCCAAATCAGCTTCCTTTTTTCAAGACAGGGGCAGCCAGGCACCCTGGGAGAACAATTTTGTAAATGAGTTGGCAATAGACTTACATTTCCCCATAGTATATCCATCATAAAATTAGATGAACCAACTTGAGAAATCATGGTTCGGTCCAATAAGGCAAGTCTTGCAACATCTCTCTCTAGGCAAAGAAAAATGACCAGAAAAAAATGCGAGATTTCAGAACTATCAAATCCGTTACCAAAGGGCTGGAGAAAATCAAGGGGTTACTGGGAGGGGCGGCTATCATGAGCAAGGTCTTTAAATGCATGTGGCATTCCTGCTCTGTCTTCTGAAGTTTGCTGTTCGATTATTTGGGTCGATTTACAGTAATGGCTCCCTGAAAACATGGCCTAAAACAAAGGATAGTGATGATCTTTGACAAGAGTCCTCCTCATTTTGAAATGCAGCAACAGTCCTGGAGTTGATTGGCAGCCCTGAGGTAGTGTGAGTCACCAAGATGACAAAACATCTACTGGCTAATGCCTAATATTGCCAAGATCTACTTCCAGGACGTGGCCTGATACTTGAAAACAAGACAGAGGCACAGCAAGAGCATCCGGAATTGGACCGAGCATCCCACTGATGTAGAAAAAGCAAGTGGGCTTCATGCAACCAGGTGGGGCCGGGTGGATGGGCGTAGATGCTGAGCAAAGATCTCAT
The DNA here is from genome assembly GCA_030015415.1 of Cynopterus sphinx. Classification (NCBI taxonomy): domain Eukaryota; kingdom Metazoa; phylum Chordata; class Mammalia; order Chiroptera; family Pteropodidae; genus Cynopterus; species Cynopterus sphinx. Next base: position 1,840,535 of record CM057379.1, on the reverse strand, counting down.
CCAGTCAATCAAGCACCAGTTCTGCCATACAGCCACCAGGATCCCTTTGAGCACTGTCATTCAGTCACTGCTCCAAGACAGGTCTGCTCCCACAAAGTGGCCCCATCTTATATGCCCCCCATTCTGTAGAGGTACTATTGAGCTTAGTCTTGTGTCCATTTAAAGCCATTTGACACATGTGAGTCTGAGACTTACCACATATATAATATGAAAACTGCCAATGACCCATATGGCTCACTGTTGAGTGTTTCTTTTCTGTCTGTGCTGTGTTTTCCTTTCTAAACACTTGCATAATATTTTAATATAGTAAGACATTCCTTCTAAGTTCATGATCAATCTTGACGTTATGCCTAGACAGCAGTATCTTTTCAAAGTTATCTTGGAAACCTATTCTACGTTAATAGTGCAGACATTGGACATTTCCAGAGCAAGTCTGACTGACCGGGATGTTCTAGTTTTGTGGTTCATATTGACCTTTTAAACACAGTCACATATGAGTTTGCACTTTATAAGAGATGTGGTTCTTTCAAATAGGTTTCTAGCTGCTCAGTTCAATTAATGTAATATAAATATTATATTAAAATATAATTTTTATCATCTTCCTAAGCTCCCTCTGAATTCTCCGTATAACTGTGGCCTATTTGAGAAATGATTGGGGATACATTTGGTCATCTGGCTGTCATAGTACATCTCAATCCTCTTAATTTTTTATAAATTGCATTTGTCCATCCCAGTAGCATAAACAGTGGGTCTGTTGAAAGCGGGAGCTACCGGGCCAGGGATTCCAGCAGCTATGAGGACCCAGGTCACCCTCAACACAAAGGTGGGGAAACTCTGTTAAAACTGATACTGGTGATCACCTATCAAATGAGAAACAGTTGATAGTATGGGTAACCCTATTCGAGGTGCTGTGAAGGACACAGATGCATAAGGATAATCCTCAAAGAGTTCACAATATCCTTGGGATAGACACCAGAAAGAGCACAATCAGATGAAATAAGTAAATAAAGAAAATAGATTAAAGCCATGGGAGCAAAATGCACAGCATAAATCACAGTAAAATCGTGTGTTAAACTGCAGGTAACTTATCGGTAACACTGTCATGGCTTGGAGGTGAGAAGTAGGACTCGGTAAGGAAGGAGGCAGGACTTGAGCAAGACCTAAGGATGAGTGGAATCTGGGTAAATAAAGGCAGGAAGGATTCTAGATGAGGATGATAGCATTCTTCAAGACAGCATGGCGGAATGGCCACGAATTCTTTGTGGAATGGAGAAAAGACATCTCTAGATATCTAATCGGGTTGTGTTTGTGAAAATTTCCTATAAATTATAAAGTATCTATTAATGTCAGATATTATTGAGAGTGTTTTTATTATAGTTTTATTAGAGTTAAGCTGAGAAGGGTTCTCATCCCATCGTTGCTTCCATGAGGGGTGTATAATCGTGCACAGGTAACATGGACCACTGCGACCTCAGTTTCCTGGGGCGTATAAGGTTCTTGAGAGGCTCCTAGAGACCCTATACATCGCATATTTTCCACAGTGCCTGGGGAGGCTCATTAATGGCATCTAGCACTAGTGCCCCATCTGCATCATTGCTGTGTATTTTGTCTCCTACTCTACCAGGCAGGTGTTCCAAGTTTTCAAAGCAGGGTTGGAAGGAAGGAGTCATTTGACACCCCCGGATTCTGTTTTCTCTCATATGTCCTAACTGACTTTTTTTTATCCCTCTCTTTGGGACAACATGGAGTTAGAGAGGCTCATCTACACTGGAACTAAGCCAGGTGGTGCCTTGGCCATGCTTTGGCTCATTGGTAATGTGTGGACAGCATCCTGAAAGCATGACTCTGAGCTCGCTGGGTAATCAGCATCCTTGGAGTTCTTGCCATATGCTCAGCTTCCCAGATCCTCCCCTGGAGATTCTGGTCCAGGGGTCAGGGAGGAGTCCCTCCAGATTATCTTTATGACCGAGAAAGCTTAAGAAAATTAACACAAGGCCAGCTAATATTCTCACTGCACCGAGGAAACAAATGGTCTGGATAAAATGGAGCTGGCCTCATACAGCAAACCCCTAACATGCTTCTACAGGATTTGTGGAGGAATAGAGATGCTCTCTGTATAAATTTACTAATTCAAAATGCAGAAGGCAGAAGACCACCTTGACTTAGTAAAAATGTATAGAATGCAATCACAAAATGCATGTCTTTCCTGTGAAGTTTAATGTGATAGGGTAAATGCAATTTTTATTTCTCAAATATACCTTAATGAAGATGGGGAGAAACTTTAAACACCACAGATTAGAACTAAAAAGATTGTTTTAATCAAAATATACTTTAAATATTGTAAGAGAAGCCTCATTTAAAATTTTAAAGTAATGCTGATTTTCATCTTATTAAACTTATTTAATATTATTTTACTTCACGTGTTGAATTTACTTAAGAAGTGATTCACTTGAATGTTTAAATAATTTTTAAATAATTTTAATAGTACAATGGAAATTCTTCCCCAGATTTAGTACCAAGAAAATAGCTGTGTCTTCCGATGGATTAATGAAGCTTTCTTTTATAGGATAATAAGAATAATTTGACACCTGGGTTTGAAATAATTATAAAACAATTAACTCCTAAATAGAATTGACTTCTAAGTATATCCATACATGTTGGCAGCATTAATTATACACTCATTGAAACTGGTTGACATATCATTTATACAATGTAGGAAAAATAGTTCAAATGCTCATGAAAGAAAAGTTATAAACCATTCATACAAGAAGTGACAGTTTACTCCTGAATCTTATCATGTGAATATTTCTGGCGAGCCTTCATTCTGCCTCGATGCATTTTAAACAGTCATTTGACAGCTATCTGCGTGTGAAAACACCGCAGGCCTACCAGGTTAAGAGATGGGGGGTAAATTTTATCTATTTCAAAAATAATCACATGAGATTTACAAACAAATCCAGGATGCAGAGATTTTAGTTAACCATGATTACCTGTTATTTTTATGGAAAGCAAAGCTGGAAGCCGGAAAGTTTATGAACATGCCTATGGGGTGACCAGAGGTGGGAGAAGGAGACCAGGCCAGGATCACAGAACAGATGCAGGGCCCCGGGCGCTCACTGCCTAAAGGAGTCCAGGACGCCATTTACCAACCAGACTCCGAGCCCCATCCCCAGCGCCTGGCACCCCGCGGGGCCCCAGTAAGTCCTTGTTAAGTTAGATTGAATTCAATCACTTTCATCAAAACCGTTAAAATGTTTGAGGAAAATATACCACAAAGCATGAAATTCACTCTCTAGAAAAAAGCATTCCTACAGACATTTCAAAAAGTACAATCAAGAGAGTAAATGGCAAACAAGGTTTTGTTCTGAAAAAGACAAGGGAGGGGAGGGCAGCATCATGTCAGCTCAGTTCTGCAGATGTTGGGTAATTTTGGGTCTCATTTATTCACAGAGAAAACAAAATGTGGCCTCATTACAGCCAAGAAGGGGGTTATTTGAGGCTAGCAGCTGAGGCAAACTTAGTAAACGGAAACACATACAGTAATGTACACATAAATATGGAGATCTATGCCAAAAATAAAAACTGAAACCTCTTCCCCAATCCGTCCATGCTGCAAAGGAAAAGTGGCCGATCTCTGGGTCCCCCAAAGCTACTGCTCAGAAGAGTATACACACACAGAGGACGTCATTCTACCGAAGCGGGACTATGAGATGCTCCTTGCAATTGCTCCTAGCCCAGCATCATAACCATAATCTGGTTACGGTCAACTAAAGCAACTGTATGACACATAAACCAACAGGAAACATCAAGTGTGGGGACCGCGGAGAAAGCCCGGCGCACTCGCGGTCGAGTCTCTCTAGGGGTGCCCATCAGAATCCCCATGTGCCGATGCATCTACCTTGGTTACAACCACGGCATTCCAGAAGACAAGCCCCATGCACCCGATGCACCAATTTTAGGACCCTCCAAAACCCACATCTGGGCAAGTCACCTTTGTGGAATACAGGCTGTGGGGACAAGCTCGGGTTTGAATTCCTGCTCGGTTCCTCTCTAGCTGCACGATCCAAGCTAGCAAACGTGTCAGTGTCCTGATGAGGTCATGACGTTACCTGCCCTACAGGATTATGAATGCACGTACAATGCTGGGCGCACATCATGAATGACACAGATGGTGGTTATTATGATTATTATACAAATTCGTGTCGCTTGGGAAATGAACAAAGCACATCATGAAAGGCGGTAGAGTAAAAGGACTCCTCAGTCACCCCATCCTTGAAGCCACACATCCCCATCTGAAACCCCCTGCCTGCTTACTGGTTTCCTCCCTTGGCCCCCATCGTACCGTCCTTGAAGCCCATGTCCTTCCCACCATGATGTCCCCAACTGATAGTAAAAGCCAAAGACAATATCGGTCTAATTAATAATATCGCTCTGTCCCTGTTCTAACTTTCTTTACTGTTGTCTACTTTTTCAAGGAAAGTGTTTGAAAGAGAAAAAAACTGACCAGTAGAAGTCCAGAGAAAAATCCAAATCTCTCTCGGAGATGAAGCTGTAAGCGCTGCCCTTCTTCCTTGCAGTCACATCCATAGAAGCAGGAAGAATGAAAACCACTCATTTCCTAAATAAAAGAAAGACCCATCAGACTGAGTACCCCCCATCCAGTGGCCCGGTCGGCCACTACCATTGCTGTCATGAAGCTGTCCCCGCATGGCTGCGTTGTCTCCACTCTGCACAGAGGTCTTTCTCTTAGAGAAAAACATTTAATCTGCACCCAGGGCTCTAAGTTAGAGCCACCCACTGGACAGGTGAAGAAATGGGCTCAAATGAGCTGACTCGCCCTGTCAAGCATCTGGTAAGTAGAAAAGTCTCAAGTCTGTTGTACAAGCAGGGGTTCTCCCCACACCCCAACACTCAGCTCCATCACCCTGCACCTACAGGCCGTTCCCACCACTGTGATACTTACCTCCCACCCCACCTTACTGGCTTTAATGCTGATCACACCTCCTTTCATCCATCCTGCTTTTCACCTGCCTGCTGGTTACCTAAGGAAAGGGGGACAGGTGCTAAGGAGAGCCCTTTGAAGTCAAATATCAAATCTCAGAGGCCTGATAAAGGGAAGCATTTAAAAGTTATGTGACAGCAGTGGCAGGTATGGTCCATTTTGTCTCCTCTCTTTTCCTCATTTCTCATTTATTCAGATATCAAGGTAATTCTTTCTTCCTGGAGAGCATCTTGCCAGCCAGGTAACTCTGAGCTCAGGGTGGGAAATGCTGAGCTGTGCCATGCTGCTTTCTTCTGGTCCCTTAGACCCAGGACCCTGCACTAGATAAGCAGCCCCTTTCCTAAATTATTTCCTCATGGAATGGGTTATAATGGGAATACATCCTATATGGAAGGGAGGAAGGAAGGAAGGAAAGAAGGAAGGAAGGGAGGGGGAGGGAGGGAGAGAGTGAGAGGGAGAGAAGAAGGAAGGAAAGAAGAAAATGAGAGGGGAAAAAAGGAAGAAAAGAAAAGAAAAAATGAAAAAGAGATGGCAAAGGAAGGGAAGAAAAAAAAGAAGGAAGGAAGGAAGGAAGGAAGGAAGGAAGGAAGGAAGGAAGGAAGGAAGGAAGGGAAGGAGGGATGGATGGAGGGAGGGAGGGAGGGAGGGAGGGAGGGAGGGAGGGAGGGAGGGAAGAAATTAAGAAGAACCCTATTCATGGCCCTAAACAAACCCTATTTGTCTGGCTCTCACAAATTTGCAATACATGATCCAGAACTTGAAAACAAAAGAAGAGGCAGCCATGGGGCATGACCGGTACCCAAACAAGAGCAATCTCGTAGGGACCCTTGGACTCTTGGATCCAAGGCTGGGCCTTCCTGGGCCTGCTATATGACAGAGGCAGGCTATTACTCTCAAATGAATCAGCACCATGCAGGACACTGTAGTCTTACACAAACTCTTTTAAGAAAAAGGGAGAAAAATCTCGGAGTCCTTTAAAAATCACTTGCAGCTAGTTCATCTTCATCTGCCTTGTCTGTAGAAGCCAGCAAGCACAGTTGGAACAAATAGGTTAATAAAACCAGACCAGATGGCCGGCCATTAATTTTTTCGCTTCTCTGCAGCCGTTAGAGATTTCTCTTCTAAAGTCTCACACTATTCAGAGTGTAAACTCCCCTGAAGCAATTTGGTGTCTTGGCAGGTGAGCCAGACCCATGAATTTCTTAGAATGTCGCACCCACGTTGGTCCCTGTAAACTTCTTCTGTTAGCGATCATGAGAAAGCAGATGTCTTGAAAATTCCATTCTCAAGCTGTATTCTTCTGTTTTTATTTGTCTCACTTGAAATGTGTGACTTAGAATGGCACTTCACTTACATGTGGGTGCTTCATGAAGGGTAAAAAGGCATGGTAAGTTCATGCCTCATGTCTCCTCTTCCCCACCACCAAGCAGGTAAGAATGACAGAGAATATGTAATTGAGATGATCAGGGGGACGTAACTGAGTACTGAAGTCAGACAGATATTTTTGTCAACAGAAAAAGAAAAGAAACACAAAGAGGAAATCGAGGCTGTTCCCCAGCTCCGAGGATACATAGAGGCGGCCGGGAGGGTGAGTCTGCTGGGTGAGTAGTTGGGGACCAAAGCCCCAGTTTGAATGGACTTGGATGGGACTTCTCTCCCACAAAGGGAGGGTGAGAACAGGCTGACTGATGCTGGCAGCTCACTAGGAGGCAGGAAGCAGCTGGTCCTGGGCTGGCAAGGAGAACCAGAGCCGGAGCGACCCGAGGCTGTCTGCCGGCTGTGATGGGACCAGAGGCAGAGGGATGGCACTTGGTTCTGATCCAAGCTCTGTCTGCTGGAGGCTCCCACAGACAACTAGACCAAGGGGCTAACAGAGAAGAGAGGACAGAAATGCAAGGGGCCAAGGGAGGGGTGATGCTTGGGATGAGGCCGCAAATCAAAATTGAGAAACACAAAAGGACAACGCTAAGAATGATACACAACAGAACATACCACCAAGAAGTGCAACGACCCCAGATGAAATAAAAATAATGATAAAATCTGAAAGAGGCTGTAAAATAAAAAATATTTTGATACTCAGAGATTAAAGTAAGAAATTCAATCCATGGGGAAAAAAATTAGACACGCTGGAACAAAAGCGGAGAGTGATAGCCATGCAAAAGAGCCAGTCAAAAATCCTGGACGTTAAAGAATTTGTTTGTGTTTTAGAAATATGCAGTAAAAACGATAAACACACAAACAACAAAGTTTTAAAAATTAAAGAACTAGAGAGGTGTTAGCTAAGACTATGGTGGTGATTGTTTGCAGTGTATAAGTGAATCAAATCAACACGTTGTTCACCTTCAACTTACACAATCTTACATGTCAATTATATCTCAGCAAGGCTGGGAGAAAATTAGTGAATTAGAAAATGTTTCTAAAATGCATTAACAACACAAAGCATAAAGATAAAAATGTTTAAAATAGGAAAATGACATAGAGAATCTCTACTCACATCATTGCATAAATATAAGATATAACCGATGTTTAACAAAAAAAAAACTTAAGATTTACCAGCCAGAAAATACTGATTACCTGCAAAGAAGCCAGCAATTAGCTTGAAAGCTAATGTGTCATCAGCTAACAATGGATGACAGAAGATAATAACATTTTCCAAGAACCCAGAGAAAAGTGATATCAGATCAGAAACTATCAGTCTGAAGGGACAGGGAGGACATTTTCAGAAAGTGAAAATAAGAGAGTCGACCATTGACCATTTCTATAGAATAGTATGGAACTTTCAGAGAATGTATACGCCGCGTGTAAAAGCAGGAAAGTAACCCTCAGATGAATTGGTGGTATTCAAGAAACAAGGGTGAACACAGAAAATGATGAACAACTTTGATGAACTTCATTAACTATTGAGCATTTAAAAATCAGAATGATAAAATATTGACAGCAGTAACAAGGAAAGTGAGGAAAGAAAAAATTATGAAAATGGGAGGACTGAAAGTTAAAGCATATCAAAAGTTCTTTTCCTTTTGAGAAAGACAAAAGAAATAAAAATAAGTTGGACTTAGTAAACAATTTTATATTTATGTACAGATGTTAAAAAGTTAAAGCAGCCATTGAAGGAATGGGAATGTTATCTATAGTTCCCAAACCAGAAGAAAAACAGGAACAACAACAAAAACAACAAAATCTTGAACAGCAAAAGGCAAAAACAGAGGAAGAATAGAAAAAGCAAGGTAAACAAAATATGCAAAAATAAGGGATAATATTTACAATAGAAAAGTCTTAGTGCCAAGCCCTCCAAAGCAGGCCCTGAGGTGGAAACTCTGATGGGCAGTTATTTGGGAGGTAATTCCAGCAAACGTACCTGAGGAAGGAAAAAGTGCAAGACCCATTGGAGGGGCACAGGTGAGCGGTTCTTATACTGCGGGCATATGAGTCTCGCTCCCGACAGGGAACCAGTAGCAGAATCCCACCACTCACCACAGTTGCCTCCCTGGGGCTCTAGTTCTCTATTCCAACACTGAGCCTGTCTATGGCAGAGCAAGTTTCCCCAGTACGTGAGGCCCTTGGGTAGAGGGAAGGGGTGACACGACACCTAAGTTGAAGACATCCACCTACAGGGATGTACCTCAGCTCAGGAGAACTCAGGTGGGCAGAGGGGATGTGGAGAGTGGCAGCAATCGCCCTGTTACAACACGCCATGGAATTGAAATTGCCCATGGAAAGGGAGATTATCAGATTGGCTTAAAAAAAATAGTCATATGTTGCTTACAAGATATCCCAATAAATGAAGTGAAAAGTTTCCAAATATGGAACACGAAAAAAAAATGCTGGAAAGAAGTCCTCACACCAATGCGTAAAAATATGCACAAAGATGCCTGCTAGAGCAATGATTATAATGACAACAAACCAAGCACCATTTTCCTCAAGAGAAAAGCTAAATAGATTGCCGTATTGCCACATAAAGAACACGGCACAGCATCCAGACTGCAAGTATAAAAATCAGATGGGAAAATCAAGTGGAAGCATGGTGCCATCCCAATCTGGTCAGAACAGACAACGTACACTATTTTATAAGGAAAACCACAGCACTGAGGGGGGAAAAAAATTAAAGCAAATCTGAATAAATGGAGAGAGACACCGTACTCATTGATTGGATGGTTCAATACTATCGATTCTCCCCAAATTGAGATATAGATGCAATGCAGTCCCAATCAAAACCCTGGCAAAGGTTTTTGTCGAAACCGATGTTGATTTTGAAATTTATATGGAAAAATGAAGGCATTAGAATAGTCAATACAATTTTAAAAAAGAAAGAACCAAGTCTAATGGCCTGATTTTGAGACGTACTATAAAGCTACAGTGGTCAAGATAGCGTGGTACTTGATGAAAAAGATAGACACACAGATGCACAGAACAGCACAAAGTTCAGAGGTAAACTCACTCACGTGCATGATCAAATAATTCCCAGCACAGTTGTAAAGGTACTTTAATGCGGAAAAGAATGGCCTCACCAAATAGTGTTGGAACAATGGGGCATCCATGTGACTAAAAACAATAAAAGCTGACCCATGCCTTGCACCATTTATAAATGCTAACTCACGATTTAAACCCAAAACTGTACCATGTGTACTAGAAAACATAGAAGAATGTATTTGGGACCTTGATTTAGGCAAAGATTTCTTAAACACTAAAAACAAGAATGATAAAAGAAAAAAGTCCATTGGACTTCATTAAAAGTAACTCCTCCTTGGAACCTCTATTAATAAAATTCAAAAAGTAAGCCACCGACTGGGAGAAAACATTTCTAAAAAACCTATTTGATGAATTCACATACGCAAGATACAAACACGTAAAACTCAGTATAAAGAAAAGAAGCATAATAATGGGAAAAAATGATTTGTACAGACGCTGTCGCAAGAAGATCTATGGATGAAAGGAAGCACGTGGAAAGATTGTTCAACACCATTGGTCGTTAGAGAAATGCAAACTGCAACTCCGGTGAGATGACACTCCACACTTGTCACAGGAGTTAAACCTTAACATTTTTTTTTTTTAATTGAAAATACCATGCCAGCAACTGGAACTTTCACAGAGAGCCGGTGGCAAAGCAACACGTTACAGCCACTTAGGAAAACCATTTAGCATTTTCTCATAAAGCCGACATGCACTTACCATACGACCCAACGATTGCCCATCTAGGTATTTACCCAAATGAAACAAAATCTGCATGTGAACGTTTCTAGTGGCTTCGTTCATAATCACCAGCTGGAAGTGACCCTCATGGTTTTCAGCTGACGAATGGACAAGCACGCTGTGGCACCCACAAAATGGAACATCGCTCGGTGACCTTTCAACGCTAACCACGTGCAACCCCGTGAGTGAACCTCAAAGGCATGGTACGAATGAGAGAAAGCAGACTCAGAAGACTATACACTGTGTAAGCCAATTCATGTGACTTCCAGTTTATATGTCACGAAAGGCAAAACCACAAGGAAAGAGAACAGATGGGGGATTGTCGGGGTGAGGGTGAGTGTGGGGTTGACCATCGAGCATGACGAGAAAACTGTTAGGGTGATGGGACTTTATCTCCATCGCTTAAATCGATTCAGTTCCATAAATATTGTCAGGCTCTGGGCTGGGTGGAGAACACCAGCTACCCCAGCACAGACCCCTCAGGACGTGCCACTTAAACAAAAGCACTCAAGAGAGTGTGTGGAGACTGAAACTGTGAGGGTGACATGGGATGGTCGAGATGATGTTAGAGTTGAGAATCTCTGCGGTTATGAGAGGAAGCTCAGCAAAGGGGGGTCGTTACAGCAGGCAGAGGGCCTCGTGCTGCTAGTCTCTCCTCTCTGGTGTCAGAATAAGTTCCACGAGTCCATTTGGGACATTTTTTTAAATACCACAGACACCCTGAAGGCCTAAGCATTAACCATGGATAAATAATAAGAGAAAAAAGACCTAGTATTTTACATTGAATTTTTTAATAAGGCCAAAATCTCTAAGTCTATATATACATAGGAACTGGCAATTCTATATACAATAGATGGCTTTCACCACCCGAAGTCTATTAACGTTAATGAGAAAGCTAACGCGTTTCTCTGCAAAGTAAGTTTGAAAAGGAACCTTTCACTAAAACCTTCACAAAACAGTATGGTTACATAAGGCTGGAATCACTAAAGAATTTCAGAGTCTGCATCACAAATGGGAAAGGTACTTTATAACCCACAGCTACATAATTTTAGCAAAGTGAGAAAAGGAAGCGAGAGGCCAGACATCTTCACAGCAAATATTCATTACTAACTGGAAACTTGTGAAATTGTAATGATGTGGTCTAATTCACCTTCTCCTTTTTGCCCTAATTTCCATTTAGATGAACACGAAGGAACTATAGAAGGCAAAGTGGATATCGCTTCTTAAATTACTTATAAAATATGAACTGTTGGATAATGAGAACATGGCATGGCTGTCAGAGCAGAGCGGAAGGTCGTGGAGGGTCAGCCAGGGTGGAACACACCGACCAAGGCGATGCTTGCGCTAAGATCAAGTTCAATAGCTCGTGATGATTTTTTTTCATAGAGAAACTTGCAAACCTTTTTGGTTAATCATTGTACAAGCCCTGAAATAAGTGGCTGGATTCATAGTTGCCAAAACTGAAAAGAATTTGAATATCCTGTAACTGGTGAAAACATAAACGAGTTATGGTAAAACCAGACAACTCAGTGATAAGGCCGAGCAAACTGATACACGCGTCTAAAAGGGAATATGGCACGGTTCGTACAGCCCGTTTCACTGTCCTCCCATCCCTGCCAAAGGTGGAATAGTGTCTCTTGATGAATAATAATAAAAACAATAGTGAAAAAGGGTCACGGTTCATACTATCAGCCGCTTACCGTACGCGGAGCGTCGTTCTAGGTCATTTACACAGTCACCCATGCGACCCTCGCGACATCGCTGCGAAGCAGGTCCTGTGATTACCCCATGTTTAAATGAGAAAATCCCAAGGCCAGGCAAGTCATCGACTTGCTCAGGTCACACGGCCAGGACGCCAGCCCCGTCTGTGTGAGCATCATCTCAGCTGCCCAGAGTCTGTGGCTACCTGCTCCTTGCAAGATGTCGGCTTCCCCGGACATCCTCCAGGAGCTCTCCTTGGCTGGACCAGAATTCCTGCTGAAGAAACCCTGCTCTGAAAGACAAATTCATGTCTTAATAGACGAACTTTGTCTCCCAGGTTGAACAGGAAGACATAAGCTAATCAGGCATGCATTGCTTCTGGATTCGCATAAATTAAGGTTTACTAATGACATATTGTTATATCGTTAAGTTGTTTATTTTAGAAATGCTAGCTTCCCTCTCCAGCATGCCTCACCTATTTCCGTATGAATATTCCATTGTGCTGACAGTCCCCTAATAAATAAACATTTCAATTGGGATGGAGGTGGGGATCGGACTATAAATTTGCTTCATTGTCTCTTTCAAGCAGAAATTTCAGTGATAATGGGAAAAAGACATGGCCCATGTCCCAGATCAGCACGTGCTGTAATTGTCTCACAGGACTAGGAGTGCGGCCCGGAGCAGGGACCTTGCTCACCCACCAAGGGCAGGGGAGCATGTGCACGTCCAGACAAACTCGGATGAAGGGACTCACAGCCACTCGTACAGCTGCATTTATCGATCCCCCGGCACAGAAGGTAGGTGTAAGAGAAATGGTTTAAGAAAATTGCAATACGGTTTGAAAATCGTTTTCCGAGCATTGTGTCTTTTGTTCTTACTGAACCATGCTGTTTTTACATTAAATGATAATGGTACAGAAGCAACGGGTGACCGGAGAACTCTGAGAAAAGTTTGCAGGCTAGGAAATAAAAACAGGGCCTGATTTTTGTGTAGCATTAGGGGTGCCTTCCTAGATTCACAGAATGAAAGAACTAGAAGAGGTGTATTCGTGGAGTTCGACCCCTGTCCCGCAGATGAAGAAGCTGAGACCTGGGGCACAGTTAATTGCAAGAAATCACAAAGGTATTTCTTGAACAACTCGCATTTGAAAACCACTCACGCACCCCAAAAATACTGTTTATAGGTGAGCGCGCAGATAAATACATGGAAGGCAAATAGGGAGGAACGTAACGCATAAACAAAAGTGAGGACAGCTACAGCAAAGAACTGGACAAGTTCAAAGCCCAGGGTCAGACTTCTGCGGGCGGCCCCAAGGTGCTGGGACACAGGAGGGTTGTGGGGCGGGCGAGAAGGGCAGAGCAGCACGGAGCCAGCCGTGTGCGCTTTGGCCAAACCCTTAACCCCTCGAGAATCAGCTCCTCTCATGCTCAGCACAACCTGTGGGACTTTTCTTTTTAAAACGAGAAGACTGTACAGATGCTAGCTCTCAGGACTGGGGTTTTATCAGTCAAATCAGAGAGATGGCACGCCTCCTAGTTTATGTCACTAGGGTTAGAGCCGAGCGTGGCAACAGAGCAGAACAACAATTACATGTTTGCAGGAAGGAGGTCTTTCTTTTGTTCTTTTTTATTTAAGAACGGCCAAGAGGAGCAAAGAACGGAGTTGACCATTTGTGATGAATGTCAGCATCGGCGGGGAGAACACTGACTTACTCCGTGCGATTGTTCCCCCTTGTCGGCCCAATCCCCCACTGCATTCCCTGACCTCCCCACCACGGGAACCACTGACATTTCCTAAATAACCTTCCAAACCACCTCCCGTACATGTATCCCCACGTGCTCGCCCATGTGTAGTGTCGTCGTGGGTCGTGTGTGTTTTGTTTCCTTGGTTAATGTGCAGTGAATCCCACCTCTGCACGCCATTTTCACGGCAACGTTTGTCATGCCGCCATGCAGGTATACACTTCCACCTCTGCCTCCGCCCTGCGCTCCGTCCTGTACACCCACCCACCCCATTGAGGGCATCCCTTACTACTGAGCACCTGGCCCGCCTCCAGTTCTTTGCTACGGTGCCCATGTCCCCTGGACATTCGGGCAGTGCGATGGCTGAGCTGCATGAGATCTGCACACTCGGCTTCACTAAGCACTGCCGCTGGCTTCTCCCAGCGGCTGTGTCAGTGTTTACTGACACGGCCCACCAGCTCAACAGCTATTTCCCTTTCCTCATTCATTCCTCACACTTTTTCTTTGTATAATTACTTATTCCTTTATCAATCTGACACAGTTTTGTCTACGTTAAAACCTTTCAAAGAACCGGCAGTTGATTCTGTCGTTCAGCTCGACGGTTTTTTGTTTGTTCGCTTGTTTCTAATGTTGCTCGTTTTGGTTTGATTTTTTTTTAATTTATGTAATGATGAAGGATTTCTGGTAGAGCTTACCTTATCTCACAGATCTATCGAGTGAAAATAAGAGTTGTTAATGCTAACTACAAGTATATAGTTATCATTTTTTTCCTGTGACTTTACCAGTTTTTATGTAGTCTGAGGCCATATTATTAGGTTTCAATAGGTTCATGATTTTTATTTTTTTGATTCTTTACATCAAGCAGAAACAAATATTAGTTTTGAGCAGTTTCTTAACTCTATGTGCAAGATCTCTATTTTTCCTTCGTTATCTAGTTCACTTAAAATGTTATTATAATCTGATATTTCAATTGCTATACTAGCTTTCTTTTCACTTTTAATGTATATTTGCGAATTGCTTGTTTTTAACCTTTCTGTATTCTTCTGCTAAGTCTCTCGTGTCTCCATGTAAAAATAAACTGGGATAGCTTGTAAATATAAACCAAAATCTTTTTCAAATAAACATAAATGGGTTAAATACTGTGCTCCAAATGTGTGTCGACTGAAAAACAGATTGAAGTTGCGGAACTGCTGAATTGATTTATTTAATCATAAATACATCCACCCGCTAAACTGCCGATAATCTGTGTTTGATTGAACACAAAGTGCAGTGGGCCCCTGGGATGCTATCTCTGTTTACCCCTGTTTGCTCCCAGCACATCTGCCTGGATGGGGTTTTGTCATGCAGAGTGAGAACATAAGCATTATAATCTGCTGGGTTTGAGAAAATGTGCTCCACCTTTCTGTTAAAAAAACAAATTCAGCTGACTCAGTTTTAACGATCTTATTGGCTCTCTTTAATGATTCATGCCTCTGGCAGATGGGAATGTGACAGACAAAATAGTTCCGAGGAGCTGTACCAAGTGGACGACTTTTATAGGCAGAAAACAGACATTATTAAGACTAAATATTATTATTACTATTATAAATATTATTATTATTATTATTATAAATATCATTATTATTAAATAAGACATTATTCTGGACAAAACAGTTATTACAAAGCCACGTTCCTTTAGGAGGTGGCAGGGGCCTATCAGGCAGACGACACTGCACTGGTGGCAACGAGGCCTTTCCTGACAGACTCGTTGGAGACTTCATTACTGGGAGAGCCGAAACCGCAGTTCAGTCTCAGTTTGAAGACATGGGGCTTAGCACAAGGGACTCTATTTTGTGCCTATTGTCTTGCTTTTAACACTATCGAGTTTCTAAATATATAACTGTCATATTTCTATTACTTCTACCTTCAAATCTTTAAAATAGAAAAAAAAATAGAAGAAATCAAAGTCCTGAAACATCAAACTTTGGAGGGGACATGCCACGCTGGGGGTTCTGCCCCGTGTGCTCTCTAGGAACCCAGATTCCCGGTGGGCTCTTGGACAATCCTTAACCTTGAGCACACATTAATTACTTCTTACCCCCTTGTCGTTACCATTATTTGTAGCATAAACATTATAGTAGTGACAGGAATGAAGTAATTGCTTTACACTTTTCTATAGCATGAATACAGCTAGGTAAAATGCTATATCTTTTTTCTTTTACCATTACATCATAAAATAAAATGTTTTCGCTTTTATTACTCCTTAGAGTCCATAATTACCTTTTTCATTTTCATTTACTAGTCTATCAAATTAATGTACTATGTTTTGTTTTCCACTCTTCCATTTTTGTTTACATTTTGTTCCTACAATTTTAATAACATTTCAAAGATGACTTTTTACTGTTATTTTTCTCTCTCTTCTTGGATAATCCCTTGGGATCTACAGGCAGGTTTTGATTAAACCATCCAGTTTCCTCTCACAGAGACTTTACCCAGGTACTGCCAGACGCAACATATGGGGCATAGATTCACCAGCATTTCGACAGAATTAGTTATTACTCATTTATAATTTCTGACAAATTAATAGGGGCAAAATGGTCGGGAAATGATGACTCCAACCTGAGTCAGAAACACAAAGAGGTGTCACGGCAGAATTATCTCTACCCGATCTTCTGTAAAAGCTGACCCAATAGATCACGTTACTTCACCTTGTTCCAGAAATATGTATTCAGATCAGATGTCTGATTGTCTTTATGACCTAACTTAAAATTTAAAGCAGAGATTTTTTTTTAAGTTTAAACGTTTTCTGTAACCTATCCTTCATAAATGCCAGCTCTGAATAAATCACCTGCGTCTTTTACCTCCAAGGAGCTCATTTCTCTTGTCATGTTAAAATCAAACTCCTTTTAAAAATCGATTGGAATTCTCTTGCGTTTTGTGCCCTTTACAATTTCAGAAGACAGGATGATTTAAAAACAAAATGTATTCAATCGGGAGACGATCAGGAAGCCTCCACATAGAAAGAAAAAGTGACCTACCTGAGTCTAGAGACACATACGACAGACACAAAGCAAATGAGCTACTGAGAGGGTGATGTTGCCCATTATAAAGAGGACGATGACTATTGTTATTTTAATATTGTGCAACTTTTAAATGGAAACACAATAGCAGATATGAATTCCCCCAAAACTCAGCTTATCCCCCAAATGTTAAGAACGCATGAATATAGAAGGTAGCATTGTTTTGCTTTGCTTCGTTGTACTTTTAATAGCCATGAGGACCACCTGGTTTTCCTGCTTAATAGTGCGATCTTAACAACTGTCACCCCCTCGACTGCCAATTTATACAAGTTAAAGCCCTACTCAGACCTGTCGCCTCTTACTCTTTTTTTGTGTACGAATGCTCAGAGCAACTCTTGTTTCATTTCTGGCATTATCAGGGTATAATTTATCTACAAGAAATCACACACATTTAAAATATACATTTGGGAGAATTTGGAGATGCACATTCATGGTGATGCTGTCCCTGCAGCCGAGGTGCCAAACATGTTATTCACCCCCCCGCGTGATGTCCTTGTGTTCTTTCGTGGTTTCTATTTTGTTTTCTATCGTTTGTTAAGAATGCTTGACACGAGCTCTATCCTCTTGACATCTTATAAATTGCACGCTGCTGTTACCTATGATGCTATGCGTACAGCAGATGGCTAGAATCGTTATACCCTTGGAAAACTCCTGCTTTCAACCCTGCACCATGGTAGTCATCATCTCTCCTGTAAGTATCTGGTAAACTGACTCCGCCACTGAACGCAAAGACTGAGGTAAGACTGTGCGTGACAAGGAGATAGATGTGAAATCTGAGCAGCTTAGCCGTTCGAACCTTTGGAAGACGCTTAACTCCTGTGGGTCCCTAAGCAGGGACATATTATCCACTGGAACAAGTAAGAAACAGATATGTAAATACTTTGTAAATGAAATGGCTCCCTTGGCTTCATAATGGTCATAGGAAAGGTATCCTAAGTCTCACATTCCCAGAAATAGTCTGATTTTCTTACTGTGCTGAAAGCATGGCTCCCGAGTAAGACCGCCAGGCCCCAGCCTGACTCCACTACTCACCAGCTCTGCCTTCTGGACAATGAGCTGCCATTTGCCCACCTGAAGACAGAGGTAATAAGAATTCCAGCTTCTCGGGCCATCTCCGAGGTTCAGTAATTTAAGTAAGTCTACGGCCATGCCATCTGGAACGAGCTCGATCTTGTCTGATCTCGCAAGCTAAGCAGGGTTGGGCCTGGTTAGGACTTGGATGAGAGACCACCAAGGAAGACCAGATGCTGTAGATGGAAAAAAATAAATAAAATAAATAAAGGATTGTGAGTTGACAAGTTCCTTGCAAACTGTGAGGTCAACTAAGGGTTGCCTCACCTAAAGAAATAAAAAAAGAAAAAGTAATTTAACTAAATTGATTAGAAAGCATAATGCCTAGTACAAATCTAATTATCTGTACAGATTGGCTCTCATTACTACTACTACTACTACTACTACTACTACTACTACTACTACTACTACATATCTGCAGGAGAGATTTTTGGATCCGGAGCCATCTTGAGAAATTTACAGTCATATCACATAAAATTTCCTATTCTGCCACATCAACATGAAGTGGTGAGAAAAATACATGTCACAGTTAATCAGGAGTTATTATGAAAAGAGTTCTTTTCAGGGAGGAAGGAAATTGCTATATTAATAACAGTAGCTGAGAAATGCCGGCCCACCCCATGGTTCATTGTCCATCTGCCCAGGGTATTTCCGAGGGAAGAGAAGTGGTAGTGATGACGATTAATGAAAGTCTCAGGACAACAGGTGCAGACGAGTCTGTCTCGGGCAAAGCAGACAGATGGTCACCGAGCCGTCAGCTTACCCTCCTGGGTTCTCTCGGAGGGTGTTCAGGACAGACCTGCACCTGAAATGAAACCAGACCATGTGCCATCTTCTCGAATGCCTCCCCACTGCCTCAGAGGGGGGCTCTCTCTAGCTACAGTGTCTCTCTGCAAAGTGTGTCCAGCAGAATTCTGCCCAGTGTCTGCTGTCCATCTCGGAATGTCCCTTTGTAAAGAGATTACCTAATATTTTCATTAAAAATGAGCTCCCTGCTGTGAATGTCCTCCTCTCTGGAGGCATTTCCATGTTCTTCCTTGTATAAAGGTTGTCTCTGCATTTGCAACATGGACTGACCTAGAACGTATTAGGATTTCACGTGTATGTGGAATCGAAGGAATAATCTAAACAAACAAAAGGAAAACAGACTCACAGATACAAACAACAACCTGGTAACCGCCAAAGAGGAGGGGGGTTGGGGGACTGGGTGAAAAAAGTGGCGGGATAAAGAAGCAAAAGTTTTTTTAGAAAAGAAGAAAAAAAAAAAAGATTGTCTCCTAACCCGTCAACGTCTTCACGTCCGTGAAAGTTTTCCAACGGCCTGGTCTGTGTGTGACTTAGCTGTAGAGCTTAGCGTCGCACGTGGCGGGTAACAGATCCATGATGAACATTTGACAAATGAACTAAACCACGTGTCTCTTGCTTGAAAAACTAGCAAACGTGGATTTGGCTTTTTTCCGGATGCTCTGCCCCCACACTTTAGAATGCCCTCTCAGGCACGCATCGAAACTTACCCCATACTGGATCACACTGGTGTTCTTCACTTTCCCACACCCAATGTCCAAAAACAAACAAACTCTCCGAGCTCCAAGAAGTGTCTTGTTCTGAGAGTAACCGATATTTGGATGGGGAAAGGTGTGTTCTGGAAGAGAGATGACCCCGTATGATCCACTCGATTTGAATCAGGGGTTTTGCATGATTTGCAAGCTGTCTGATTTCAATACGGTTCCCAGAAGAATGAGAAGGCCGCGGACATCACGGCGAAGGTGGGTGTCTACCACGAAGGTTTATAGCTTAATATGTGTTTGCTCCTGGCAGGAAGAGGGATGGCAGGACCACCGGAACTTTCCAGGCCAAATTCAAGCATGGGAGATGCTGCACATCCAACACTCTCTGATTCTCAGAGATTGCTTAGAACGATCGACGGCACGGTCTAAAGTGAGTGCATGTGAGTGACTTACTTTTTGGGTTTCATGCAGTCGACCCAGCAGAGACCACATCTCATCCCCAGCACAGTCCTCGTTCTCGGAGCCACGTCATCCCCAACAGCCATCAGGGTAACACTCTAGTTGTCCAGAGAGAAGGTCTGAGTTTACACATCGCGTTACAGTTGAAAGAGTCTAGAAGTTCAGCGCGATCCTTTCTAACCCGAGTCATAAAATCCTGGGTCAAAACAGCTGCAAAAGTCAAACATGGTCCAATGGCTGCATCCGAACAGCCAACGGAAAACGTCCCAGGTCAGGCTCAAAAACGTTGCGTTTCCCCCAAGAATATTTTCATCCTTTTTTTACCGTAATCCACCGCGCTGAGGCAGCGTGTGACACAGCGAGACGCAGGCTTACCGGAGTCCACAAGTCGAAGGCACGGACACCTCGCCCGCTGCAGGTGTCACTCCTTCTCCAGCAAGCCCGTCAGGCCCAGCCGTGGGCATCCGACGACACGAATGCCCATCCGTCACTTCGAGGAAGCAAGGACACCTCTGTGACTGCTGAAGAGCACTAGATCTTTGTCTTCTTGCCTCTTCTGAGTCTTCAAGTCACCTTAGTCACATGAATATCGGGTGGGGAGGGACCCGTTCTACTGGAGTCACACACGTTTGGATGATCCAACTCTTCTTATTAGTGACTTTAGCCTGAATCCCCTGACTTTGTGCTAGGCAGAGCCGCTCCCCCAGGAATGGGTAAATCACTTTGCACAGACACGTCTAGGGCTGCCGATCAGGAGGGGACTGACACCCCAGCTCTGTTCCCCCAGATTTGACATTAACAAGCAGCACGAACCAGACAAGTTCCAAACGAGGACAAGTCGGGAGTAAAACAGCGAGGTCCTGCGATGACGCTGCCCCGAGCAAGGGCCGGCTTTGCCTGGTGCCAGACCCATACCCGGTCTGAGGGCTCCAGGTGGGCCGATCCTGAACTCAGTCGTGGACAAAGTTTCGGCAGCATCTCCACGCGGCCGTGGTACCTCAGAACTGGGACCGCAGCAGACAGAGGCTCTTCGTCCCCAGCAGTTTGACGTGAGTTTGTGTATTTCTCCTGGCGGGACGGTGTTTAGGTTTCACGGGATTTTCCAACATCTCACGCTCCAAAAATAGTTTAAGAAGTGCTGCTCCAAAGGTGCTGTTGACGGAGACGGACGCTTAAAATACCAGACTGATTAGACACCCTGACCCGACGCCATGAGCTGTGTCCGTCTCTTCCCCGTTACAGAAACTTCTCCATCACACCACGGAATGCAAACATGTGTCTGTTCTCTGGACGGCTTCGATCGAAAACCATTTTTTCACGGGCCTTCTCCATCATCGCTCCTTCTTGCTTGTCATTTAAAGGAGGGGAAAAAAGGAATGGAAAGTCGAACGAGATTTAAGATTCAGTGGAAAAGATGGTGAAAGAGAGCATGTTTCTCCCAGAGGGATGCCTTCCTGTTAAAATGGACAGCCGAATTTTACCGAATTTCGTTCACCAATGTCACCGTAAAAAGAAATAATTGATGATAGATAGATAGATGATAGATAGATAGATAGATAGATAGATAGATAGATAAATAGATAGATAGATAGATAGATAGATAGATAGATAGATAGATAGATGGATAAAGTAAATAAATAAACATGACATTGGAACAAAAAAATAAACAAATTTGTCCCAGACACCAAGGAGGACACATTGCGATGAGGATTTGCCTTCCAGGTCCTCTCAGAACCATGCCCCGAGGATTTCCAGGGTCTGTGGGAGAAGGCAGACACTGAGTCAGAAGACGGGAGTGTCCACGGGGGGTCCCAGTTGTGTTTGGGGGGTTGGCATATGGGAGAAGTCCTAAGGAAATATCTCCGGACCTGACAGAATCCTAGAAACCCGAAATTGCTCATCGAGAGAAACCATCCACAAGAATCCACTGGTGAGTGGGCAAGGTGTTGCCTCCCACCCCCACAGTACTTCTGTGGCCTGAGGGTCCCTGTGGACCAGCTGGGGGGCAGGCAGCACCCGGCATTTCTACCAGACGCAGCGCTACTTTGCTTCGAGGGAAAGTCAGCCCAGCACCCCGAGCCCAGGGCCCACGGGTCAGCCAGCACCCATGAGCAGCAAGGCCACCAAGGTGACCCCAGCAGGGAAAGCGGCTGCCTTCACGTCTTCATGGCCCCGCCAGGTGACCCCCTCCAGACTGATGGTTTTGCGGTCTCACAACAAATCAGAATTTAACCTCCCACCACACTGCGCACTCTTCTACCTGCCCAACAGGTGCACCGAGGGCACCTTCGGAAGATGCTCAAGATCGAGGCCGCTGAGGGACCCTCACAGAGGCCCACGCGCTGCACCCCGACCTCTGCTGTAAGACGCGTTTGTTCTTCTGCAGCAACTGGAAGAGGCTCCGAGGTCACGGCGGCCTGAGCCACACTGCACGTCGTGTGCAGCGTGTGCCACGGCTGAGAGAATCTATCGCCGGTGACACCGATCGAGACACTGAGTGTCTGAGTCTGGCATTTTTGAAGACTCAGTGCGTTTCTCTAAATAATTCCATTTGAAACACACACACACACACACACACACACACACACACACACACACGATTATAAAATGAGACGAGATCCAGAGGACCTCGGCCTGGGGACACCCTTCTGTACCCGACTGAGGTGCTCAGGACGAGCCAGCCAGGATCGGGCCATGGCGTGATGGAGACGGTCACAGAATGCCCCTCCCCTGTGGGACCTTTGGAACTCAGGCCCCCTCCCTCGGGGAACCCGGACGCCCCTGGTCTCTGGTTGGCAGTCCTTCTTCTCGTCCTGCCATCGTCACACAGCCCCTGCCCTCCGGCCCTTCAGATTCCAGCATTGGTGCAAGTTTGGCCTCTAAAGGTCCCGGGCAATAGCATCCAGCCAGACCCCACACACTCAGCCACTTCCCCTGCGCTGGCCCCGATGCCACGCCGGTTTGCACCCCATTGACATGTCAAGTGACAGCAGGGAGGAGGCCCTCCTCCAGCCCCCCACAGCCGCCGGTGGGGCTCCGTGGGACTCTCAGGATGCCATCCGCGACATGACTGGCCATGAGGCAACGCGGTGCTGCCAAACCCCATCGCTGCTGCCGACAGACAGAGAAGGCAGCCCTCAGGCCGGCCCAGCGGCCGTGTGGGCAGATGGAGCCCCCGCGACACTGTGTCCAAAATGACAGGCTTTACAAAGCGTGACAGTCAGCCTGGCACAGGCCGTCGCTTCCAGCGCCAGATCAGGCCCCGCAGAGCCCACAGCACCGAGGCCAGGATCGGATCGTCTCCGGGTTCCTGCAGCTCACGGTTTGGTGTGACTTTCCTTTTGACTCACACGTGGGATGATAAAAAATGACATTAAACCGTGAGCGACAGAAAACTAACCCCAACTGATTCCTCCCATGATAAAAGTCTCACGGATTGTTTTTAATTCCAAGCATTGTATCCTTTGAAGAAAATGTCTGTTTCAGGTTTTGGTGTCCTCCCTCTGCTGTGGCCCTGGGCACCTGCTCAGCTGAGTCCTTCCTTTTTCTTCATCATCTGAGCCAAGTGATGGGCAGGATGGCTCAGGACCAAGCTTCACGCAGAGAAGGATCTAGAAGAGCCTAGCAGGATGGTCTTGGTTCACAAGGGGTGGTGTGGCTGTGTCTGGGGGTTATTCTGAGGACTGACGCCCCATGGGGGACTGTCTGTGAACGACGGCTTGACCCGTGTGCTGACCTTCTCCTTTCCCCTCCCAGATCCGCCACGTCCCTTGTCCCTTATCCCTCTTTGCCCCTCTTCTTTCTTGCAAATGCCATCGGCATCATCTTCTCTAAATCCCTGGGCTCAAAATACACTTCTCCATACTCCCATCCCAGCACTATGGGGAAAAAAGACACAAAAATCACAACGGAAGCCAATACAGTACGGCGCAATAATTTCACATTTATCTTCACTTTAGGGTTTGTAAATCTAAAGTTTGTCTGAGTTGTCACGGCTGATTTCAAATGTAGTGCCCAGCAACAACGGCGTGGGAATGTCTGCTCTGCAGATTAGGCCACGAGGCTGGGAGTTCATGCTGCAGGCGCCCACCCGTGCTGCTGTAGGGAGTCTTCTGGAAGAGAAAGCCTCTCTTGGTTTTTCCTCTAAAATATTAGTTCTAATAAAATTTCCAAGACTGGGATAAACAAAGAGCAGTAAGCTCGTATTAATAAACTTTCTAGATGGTAGACGACGCCTGGGAAGATTCCCAGCAAGAGAGAATAGGGCTCCGTTTTTATGAGCATCAAATGAACTCTTCGAAGTAGAACATAAATTACGTCCAATAATCACGACGCCTTGTTTTTATTTCTGAGTGAATTTCAAGAGGCCGGACGAGGTTATAGGATTTCAAAAATAATTTCGATTCTGACTTCTTCGGTGTTCATTTTAAATTCTATAAGCCTGAGGGGAGAAAAGCTCTTTTAATAGGGTTGTTTACTGGTGAAATGGAAGCAGATGGTCTCCTACGATTTCTGTCAGGAACTTCGCAGTGTCCCCGAGGATGGGTAGGTCACGATTTAGCCACGTTTGGATGAAAAGCAAACGATTGGCCTTAAACAGCAAGACCTCTTGTTTTTAAGCCTCCTTTTTGTCACTGTGAAATGCACGCGATGCCGAGGCAGGAATTTCGTCCGTGGTCCCCTAAAGGCCTGAGGAGATGGTGAGGGCACAAGTAGGGAAGGGCTCCACGCGCGACTCGGCTCTCCGGCTCCTGTTTTCAGACCAGTCAGGAAAAGCTGTGTTTTGTTCCGTTTGTTTGATTTTGGGGGAGAGGAGACATGACATGGAAACGGGGGTCATTGTGGTTAGAAAGCTGACTCGATTTTCTGAAAAATTAACAGAGGAAAACTATTGTGTCGCACAGGGCCTTGCACGACAGACAAGGGGGTGTTTCTGCAGGGCTCAGGCCCTGCTGAGGGCTGAGTGCCTCTGCCCTTGGCCTCACTCAGGCCAGCCATGTCGCAGGCCCACCTCTGTCCCTGCCCTGCTATGTCGGGACAGGACCTCCTCTGCAGCTTCTTGCGTGGTTGTTCTCCACTGAAATGCTAGGAGGAGGCACACCGAGCATGGTGCAATGACAGGTGACAGCCGGGGTGACAAAACCTTTGAAAGACAGGTAGTTCCAGCCATATGACATCGAGAATGGGACTCACACCACTGAATCGAACACTTGAAATGGTTACAGTGGCAATCCATGTCCGTGTGAAACCGCAATAAAATCACCGTTGTCCTCCTTATCCGTGGGGACACATTCCAAGACCCCCAGGGGAAGCCTGAAGCCACGAGTGGAACCACACCCCATACCCACCGCTTTTTTCCTACCCATACACACCACAGTAAAGGCTAACGTTCAAAGTGGCCATGATAGGAGATTAACAATAATAATAATAATAATAATAATAATAATAATAATAAAGTAGAATAATTATAACATGTGCTGTAATAAAAGTCATATGAATGTGGTGTCTCTCTCTCTCTCTCTCAAAACACCTTATTGTCCTGTCCTCACCCTTCCACCTGTGAAGATGTGAGATGACAGTGATGACGTGATGGAGGCATTTGCAGCTGCAGGTGCGACAGCGAAACGAGCCCGGCTCTCTTCGTCCTTCATTCTGTCATGGGTGGGGGATGTGTTCTCGCTGTAGACCTCAGGGCCTCAGCATATCGTGCTTTTGCTTTCCTTATTAAGTCGAGAACTTTCGCCTTTTCCCTTTAGAGATTCTTCCTGGCAACTGCTACTGCCAGCATCGCTCTTCCTGCGCGTTACTCCGTTGTTAAGTTGCATAAGAGCTGTTTGAGCACAGACAGTGGGACCCCGACGATCCGTCTGCTGACCCAGAGGTGACGGTCAGCGTGTATGGGCAGCGCGGCCACTCGTGACAGAGCAATGACCCATGTCCCTGGTAGGGTGGAGCCGCAGCCACCAGATTTCATCACACCACTCAGATGGCACGCAATTTAAAATTTATAAATCGTTTATTTCTGGAACTTTTCATTTAGTATTTCTGGACCTCAATTAACTGAAAGCGTGAAAAGCAAAACCAGGACTGAGGGGAGGACTACTGTGCGTGTATGTGGGCTGTCTACAAAAATATATGACATAAAATTATACATCGTGCATTGCTGTGTGTGATATACACATTAGATATGCAGTATAAATTACATGTATTATTATATAGCACATATCATTATTATATGATTACATATGGAAATATATACAACGCATGTAAATATAACCACAACAGAAGTTTTCGAAAAATAAGCCGCAGCAATAGGATGGCCTACTGAGAAAACTTATAAGAATTAAAAAATAAAATTCTTAAAAATGAGATGCTACCTTCTGAGAAAGGTATGCACCCGTTTCAAGAATCAGCATCAAAAAGAGAATACATTGGACATTAAATAAAAAGCAATTTAAAAAAAAAAAAAAAAGACAGTTTTCTCACAAGGTTTTCTTCCCCTGAGGATTCTAAGATCTGTCAGCATCCTTTAAGACGACAAACATTTTTTCCCCCTTAATTAGCATCTCGGCTGACAAACTGCCCCAAACAGATGGCTGTAAAGCCAGCTGCATGTAATAGGGTTTTTTTGGAAAACAAATTAAAAGGGAGACAGTCGATAGCAGCAAGACTCGAGCCTATTAAATGGCACTGAACGTTCTTTTCAGTTCAATTGATAATTTGTTCTCTCACCTCAAAATAATCACACAACACTCCGCATCGGGAAGAAACATCATCTGCAAATGAGCTTGCTTGCAGCTGAGGCGCACTGCATTCAAGGATTCCAAAAACAATCCCGCTCGTACTCAGCGTCGTATTTCCCGACGTCTTTTTTACCTGATTCTCCTAAACTGGACCCAGAATCCTCCTTTTTAAATAGGTAGATATAATAAGTACATATAATATAAGCCATATATAATGCTACGATGATATAATGTTGCATACACGTTGCATTCTATTGCTACTTTTTATATTACGCATAAATGGAATGTGTTTGTTTTCAGGTGTTTCAACTCAGTCGAAGTTCACGTAAACTTACTACTTCAAAAGCGAAGGAGTTTTCACTTTTT
Source organism: Cynopterus sphinx (assembly GCA_030015415.1). Taxonomy (NCBI): domain Eukaryota; kingdom Metazoa; phylum Chordata; class Mammalia; order Chiroptera; family Pteropodidae; genus Cynopterus; species Cynopterus sphinx. Next base: position 1,813,694 of record CM057379.1, on the reverse strand, counting down.
CATTCTGTACTGTCTCAGTCGTCAACCACTAGACCATTTACCTTGTGCCTCTTTCCTAGTACAAACGTACGACCTTGCTTAGCTCGATTCTAGATCATTCTCTGTATTTAAGGGAATGCACTTGGGGTGCACACGTGGAGATTGTGCCACCTTCATCCTTACCTGGAGATGCCGCTGTCGTCTGTGGCGCCTGGGAAGCTGCCTACGCCTTCCCCGTCAGGGGTAGCCAGTGGGTGCCCTTCTGCGTTCGGGTGCTGCTTGCCTTGGACGAGCACGGGGCACCCGTCTCGATGGGTCTGTGGGGAAAGAGGCTTCCACATCAGGATGCGAAACGGGCAGGATGCTGCCTGAAATCAGCTAAATTGGGGGCGATGTGCCCCTTCCTGTCGGGACGCTGATCAGTGTCGGCAGCATAAGTACCAGTCTGGACCTTGAGGACGCCCAGCGATGATTCTCCAACGTCAGCAAGACTCAGCTTCAGCTGGGGGTGAAAAGACGCCCGCCTCGCAGACATACCTGAGAAATTCAAAACACTGCCTCTTGCCAAGAGGGCTCACGACAGCGATGAGCCACAGAAGCTTCTGGAAAGGCACGTGAAAGCAGTTGATCACTGCGGTGGGAAGGACCTTCATGCATGCATTGCTGGTTGTTGCCGCCGATTTTCTGGTTTCCGCCCATGTTTCCATCTCCAGCTACAGGGTGCATCGTCAACATGACAAAGCCTTTGGAAGAACGGAGACCCATCGAGGGCGGACGTCCCCTAGGAGGGTTTTTCTGGGCCGTTGCGGGCTGACTCTGTGCAGCGAGGGCTTTCTCCATCAGGAGCTCCGCCTTCTCACCACCCAGAGAAACTCCGGTTTCTTAGAAGACGTTTAACAAAACTTTATTAAGTAAGGAAAAGCTGTTTTTTCCATTCGTACTGACTGTGGATGAATATCACGTTTCTGACCCACCTAGAAAAAGCAGCTCCTCGAATTAGTGCGCATCCAGCCGGCAAGGAAACGTCACATTTTAGACACGTCCACGCTTTTCTCCGAGAAAATACGGTTTAGTCATTATAAATATCTGTTAAACAATCCGGAGACGCTGTTACTACTTTCGCCGCCGATGGCAGTCTGCGGGGAACACTGACCCGAGGCCCTGCCTGCTCGAATCCCGGCCGCGGCACAGCTGAAATGGCAAACGCTAGCAGCTTTCGTGTGGCGTAAACCTCTGCCAAGACTCCTGCGACTAAACGCTGCCGGAATGGGGGGAAAATGATCCTCATCCACTCACCTGTTTGGATAAGTGTTCCTTAATTCTCCCAATGGCCACCTTGGGGGATTACATGCTCACTCCCGCACCGGTGAAGGAGTGGGCAGCAGCGGTCAACGGAAACCAAAATGGAGAAATGGCGCTGACTGGTACGAGGTTCCACAGAGAAGCTTCCAGGGGCACCGGGGTTGGCAGAGGGATCCCGAGGCCCAGAGGAAAGGATGTTATAGGAAAGCAGAGCCCAGACCTTCCCCGGGCTACTGGTGGGGGTTGCAGAAACGCAGTCGTCTGAGAGTCCATCACTGATGCTTCCATCCGAAAAGTCAGTTGATGAGAAATTATTAAACAGGTTCCCAGTGAATTTATAACCAAAAGGCTTAGTGTAGATGAAGACGAAGATGAAGGATGAGTTTTTATCTGTTTATAGGAAAAAGAAATGAAGGGGCTAAGCTCTTTTCTCCTACTTTCATATGATACTAGTGAAAATTTAAATGCTGAAACACAGGGAGAGGCCGAAAAAGGGAGAAAAGTAGGAAGGAAGGAAAGAAAAAATCAGATTTTTTTTGCTGGGCGTATAAATCAGAGGCTTAAAATGTTTTCAGCTTCCGATCCGGACTGTCTCCCAAGGAAACAATCATAAATACCAACAAAGCTTTGAAACCACCTAAATCTCCAAGCTTAAGGGGATAGTTAGTCCCCGTTTACTGTGCAGATGCTGATGATCACGACTGTAAAGAATGACAAAGGACACACGCTGTGAGCATATTGCATTTTTCTCCGTGAAAACAATGCGGACGATAAAAAATCCTCAATAAAATATATTAGTTGTGAGGAAATTACGGGCGACTTTCATTTTCCTGTGTGACTTTCTGTATTCTTTCCAAGTGTTCCTCAACGAGCTGATACTGCTTCTATAATTTACACATAGGGGGAATTCTGAGGTGTCCCCATTCCAAGGCTTCCAAGTCCAGTCCCCAGGGCTGTAAATCCGATGCGATGTCACGTCCACGGTACGCGACGCGGCCAAAGGCATTTGGCAGGTGGCCTTAAGGTTTTCACGTTACTCGGCGGACGTGAGTTAAGCAGAAAGGAAACTATCGGGGCAAACCTGACCTAATACCTGAGCTCAGACAGAAAAGAGTGTCCTCTGGCTGGCGACAGAAGGGGACATCGGCCCAAATCACTGCACGAGAAGGATTCCTACACGGTTGCTGGCTCTGAGCACGGAAGGGGCTGTATGGACTGTGTCTTTTGTTTTCTGTATGTTGACGTTATGACATCTGGAACCTTGATGGAGCAGAAGGACTGGCCCTCCCAGAGCTAGAAAATTCCTAAAGATAGTGACCAAGTCACCTGAATCCGGGTCTGGGACGCCATGGCATCCTCCCACGGGACCGCTGGTCCCTGGTGGTCCACGTGCTCCCTGTGCTAACCGCAGCCTTCGGGGCCCCCCCACGGGGCCCCCAGATGTTTGCCAACCGAGGTCACCCTCCCCGCCGCTGGGAGCACGGATAATGAGAGGGTGGGATTGGAGACGCTCGGAAAATGCTTTCCTTCCCAGCTTTTTCATGCGCTTCCTAATTAATGCCTTTGCTGTTGTTCTCATTTACTTCCACGCTAATTGCCATGACTCGGCCTTAATGGACCCAAGAACCCTATTGAGCTGGGGGGTGGTTCAATGACTCTCAGCTAAGTGGCTCATCTGCTCGCAGCCGCTGGAGTCCCGCCTGGCCGCAGCCCTGGCTGCCCCTCCCCGCAGGGGCTGTGCCCAGCCTGGGTGTTTCACGGGACCCCCATGGGCCCCCCCAAGCCCCCCATCATGGAGAACGGGACTCCATGATGTAACCACCGACCCCTACCAGCCCGGTGACACCAGCCTTGGCATTCTCTGTGCGATCGTGGGGCGGCCCTCGGTCTCTCCCTGTGCTCGTCACTCGGGTCCAGCCTTCCAGGCAACACCTGTAGCGACGATAATGCCAGACTCCCCGAGTCTGAGCAAAGAAGAAGAACATCTTATAATGAAAGCGACATGCTCCGTCTGAAATAACCAAGTCAATTCTTCACCAGCAATTGAGAAAGTGCAACTCGATCCCCAAATTTCACTGGGTGCATACCAAACGTTTCTGTGTGGCAGGAACTCTGCTAAGCAAAGACGTGAGAGAGACAGTCAGATCCTCTCTCTCTCTCTCTCTCTCTCTCTCTCACACACACACACACACACACACACACACACACACACCCAAGCCTCCCATCTCGCTCGAAGTCCTTTAACCAGCTCCAAGGCCCATGCGATCTGACCCCGTCACCCCCAGACTTCATCTCCTGCCACCCACTCCCTCCAACTCCGCTCCAGCCACACTGGCTTCCTTCCTCTTCCCCGGATGTGTCGATCAAGTCCAGCCTCGGGGCTTTTGCACAGCTGTTCACTCCGCCTGGAGCACTCTTCCCAGCCACCCACAAGAACCGTGGTTTCTCTTTCTTCACCCGCACTGGGATGCTGTTCCTTCCCTCCACAGGCTTTCCACGGACTCGGTGTCTAAGGGGCACGCCCTCTCTTCCGCTTTCCTGGCTCAGAACCAACAAGAGAAGATGAAGGTCAGGGGCGCAGAGGTCCAAGGGGCCCGAACCTGACTACGTGGTCATTCAGGGCCTCCTCAAGGCCAGCGCACTCTCTCCAAGGTCTCTCCCGGCCCCGCGGGCTCTTAGTGGCCCCAACCTCACTTTCTCTCCAGACTCACCTCCCCAGCCCATGAAGTGTGTACAGAGTAGACGTGCCACAGGGACAGGGACCTTGTTATTCCCACGCTGGGTCCTCACTGCTCAGAACACGGGGACGTCACTGACTCACTGAACCGATACTCAGTTGTGGCCTGAGGGTTCGACTGGGCCCTGGACAGTGAGTGGGACACACGGGGATGGAGAAGCAAAGCGGGTTTGCTCCGCCATGGGGTGGGGGGGCAGGTGGCCAAGCCCTAAAGCAAGAAAGCCAGGCTGGCAGGAGCAATCCGACGCAAGGCTGGTGACACGGGATAGTGCCAACCACTCAGCTCCTTGCAGAGCTGGTGATAAAGTGTGGACATGTAATCCACGGAGCAATTAGAAGCCACGGACAGTTTTTAAAAAAAAAATTTTTAAGTGATTTGACCAGAAAGAAGGAGAAGCACCTTGCGGCAGAGGTGGCCGTCGTCGACCCAACGTCCCCTTCGCCCCTCTCAGGGGGCAATAGAATCCCGACGCTGTTGGAAGAGCGAGGTGTCCAGGCAAGACTGCGTCTTCCCTCTGCTCTTATAGCACGGGGTGGCGCCCGCGTAGCTCAGTTCCCGGCACTGACATGCCAGTGGCACTGCGTGGAGTATTTCGGAAAAGTCTTCTTCAAAGCAGCTGAGCACGCCTTCCCTTTTCCCTATTCCCCTTTCCGGAGCATAGGATGCAGGCGCGATGGCTGGAGCTCCAGCAGCCTCTCTGACCCTATGAGTCGTGCTTGGTCATAGAAGCCGCAGGCGGAGCGTGGCCAAGCGGAAAGATACGGGTCCCGGATGACATTAAGACGGTCACATAAGCCGGGACTGGCCCCATCCAACTTCTCCTGAAAGAATATCCCTTATGGTGAAAGTCACTGTTATTCGGGGTTTTCTGTTCAATGCTGCCAGCATCTTCCAGGCAAGGACCACCAGGGACACACACGTAGCTGAACCACGCGTCTTTAGGACTCACTGGCGCGAGGGAGAAGTGGCAGCATGAAGAACCCTCCCAGTGAGGGCGGATGAGCGAGGGCTTCTCGCGGGCTTCGGGCTTTGTGCCTCACGGACAGGTGAGACTCCGGAGAGGTGTGTCAGCTGAACGAAACGTAAGACGAGAAGAACTTAGGACGTAACGCAGTTGCTTCATATTTGACAAATGCAGCTTTAAATTTCTAGGTTAAGAGGAATGTACAAACCGCCAACATCGCCCAGATTCTGGTCCAAGTCCATGGACTCATCCCAACAAAGTTTTTAACTGTGCGTTGCTAAGGTCCTTCATTTAAACGTAAACACATTCCAGGGTCCGAAAGATTGAAGTTTTATCTTCCTCAGCGCTAGCTGAGATTAGACTAAGATTAGATTAATCACTTCGGGTTTTTCAGAATAATAATGTCATCCACGTGCAGGGTCTGAAGCACGCAGTCCCCTTTGGGTGACATTTAAATTAACGTGGGGATTGCAATAAAGCATCTATTTTGAGCTTCTTGTTTATAGGTGAAATGAGGTTGCTCTGTGCCTGAGGTAAAAACCCAGGAAAAACCCGGCTGTTGTGTAAATTGTCACCCAAAATAGATGTTGTTGATAGAAAATAACTCAAATGGATCCAAAATGTGAGGGAGCGAAAAAAACAACATGCAACGTACGTGCGCTTGGCTACTGCAGGGAGCAAGGATGATCCGAAAGGGCGGAAGGAGAGAAGTGATGGTTCTATAAATGCCGTGGAACGTGTGTGTGATTTTCCAAACCTGATTGAAAACACGTTACGATGTTCTAGGAATTCACTCCGTGGGCTGGGTGACGAAGCGGGACACGTCCGCGCGTGAATTCAGCAATATTCACGAGTCTGTGAGGTGGACCGGCTTCTGTACACGGAGGCAGGAATGAGCATCCTGCATCCAGGGAGCGTAGGGCCTGCCGGAGGAGACAAGAAGGACGAAATAGTCACCGAAACGGGTGCCGTTTCTCCTTGGGGAGGAGGAGGAGGGGGACGTTTGGGGGCGTAACTCCTATTTTGTGGCTTCACTGCACTCCCTGACTGAGGGAACCTGGGGGAGGAGGGCTTCAAAGGGGAGCGAAATGAATCCCACGTGGGCATCTCGTGATCCACCCAAATGGAATGACCCCCCTTCCTCCGCAGCACAGCAGAGGTAAAGCCGGGGGAGCTTTGCTGCACCCGAAGTGTTGATACGGGGCAAAGGACCCGGGACGACATGCAGCATGTGAGGGAGGGACCGAGGATGAAAAACAGCTGCTCCCACGTGAAAAGTGGAAACTAAAAGACAAGGCCGGAAAGGGGTACAAAGGAGATCAATAGAGCCAGATGCCGCGCGCGCGCACATGTGCGTGCACACACAGGTGCACACACACACACACACACACACACACGAATGCTGGAAAAGGTGAGAGCTTCACAGCTCCCTCCCACTAATCCCTGGATCTGTGGTAGAAAGACCGTCTTGGGAAAACCCTGGAGCCCTGTCCCGTGTTCAGCTTCCTCCCCACGGAGGAACAGGAAGAAAGAACTGGAAGGAGAACTGGAAGGGGATGAATCTGCTTCTGGGATACGCGGGTTTGAGGCCGAGAGATGGAGAGCCCGGGACTGAGCCAGGATGAGAAATGCAGATTCTGGGTCCTTGGCATGGACACAGCGGTCAAGGCCATAAAAAGCAATGAGGGGACTCAGGGGGAGGGGGAGGATGAGAGGAGAGAGCCGTGATGGTGTCTAGAGGGAAGGCACGGATTATGAGCTTCCAGCAAAGCAGAGGATCAGCAAGAAGAGCTGAGAAGTCGCCTGAAACCCAGACTGCCACGGAGCCAGGAGAGGAGGGAGCCTCCGGGAGGGACGTCCGGTGAGTGCGACAGGCACCACGGTCACCCCAAGCAGAATTTTAAATGTTATCACGCGCAGCCACCCATCGGACTGAAGAGTTCCCGTGGCATGGAGGGAACAAAGTCAGATTTTAATATAAGGAAAGCAGGGAAACGGGGCCCTGGAGACAAAGTGTGGTTTGGCTATTTCGCGACACTCGGTAGGAAGGGAGGTGGACGGACGGCTGGAGACCTCTCTGGAAGACAGATGTCAGCGTCTTTGTTGTCGCAAGTCTGCAGGAAAGGGTAGGACAAGAAGGACAAAGAGAGAGTGATCGCTGATGCTGAGAGGGCCCCGGAGGAAGGCAGCAGAGAGGCACAGAGCGCCTGGGCGGAGGCGAGCACCTCGGAGCACAGAATGGACCTTCCATTCGAGAGGAAGAAAGGGGACCCGGGTAGACGGTGAGCAAAAGAGAAAGGACTTTGGAGACGCTCTTTGATCCTTTGGGGAGATGTGTAGCGAAGAGGTCTGTTTAGAGACGTGAGCAAGGGGAAGGTCTTCGGAACCAAAGCTGCCTAAGAATGAAGAGAGAGGAAAAGGCGGCCGAACTCTCCCAGGGACTACGAGAATGGCAGGGCAAAGGTCAAGCCTTTGTTGGTGACAGCACTGAGGAGGGGTGATTAGGGACGAGCCTGAAAGGAGACAAGCAAAGCCAGAAAGAGGCGGGTGCGACCCCTGCTGTGTCGCGTCTAGAGGTCACCCGCCGGGCCCTGCGCCACCCACCTGCCTCATGGCATCTCATGTCATCTCCCTCGGAGGGGAGACAGGAGGAAGAAAACGGAAAGGCTGGAGACTAAAGGTCAGAGCGAGGGAAAAACAGCAAGTTTGGGCTGAGTGAAAAGCCAGAAGTTTGAGTAAGAGGTTTTGTTGGAGAAAAGTATCTCCGGGACCAGACGTGATGTTTCGAACGGCAAACAAGCCACATGTACATGTCAGGGAAATGCACTGTGGACCCGAGGTTCACTCCTGGACCAGAATAGGATGTTAATTAAAAAAATAAAAACTGGTGAAATCCGACTGGAATCTACTCTTTAGCTAACAGTAACGCACCCTTAGTTCCTTGGCGGTGATGCTTGGTCTATAGTTAACGCAAGAGAAGATGCTGGGCGAAAGGTCGACGGGGGCTCTGTACGTCTCTGCAATTTTTCTGTCGTTTTAAAATGAAAAGTGAAAAACCAAGACGGGTTCACCTGTCCTGGGCAGCGCAGACACTTCCAGCCCCTCCGTACCTGAACCGCCTCAGCTGCATCCACGATGGAGCCTCCCGAACAGCTCCCACTCGCAAGCGGACAGTGCAGCTGGGAGCCTCCGGGGAGCTGCTCCGGGCACGGCAGCCACTCGCGCCAAATCAAATGAGGCAATCCTGCGTTTCCATGGTAACGGCTAGCCAGGACCGAGGCACCTGCTCCCCCACTTGAGCCGGGGCCGCCACGGTTCCCAGCTGCATAGAGCATTCCAGTCCATGGAGGGAGAGTCGTGGCCCTCTGAGGATGTCCACGTCCCCAGCCCCAGAACCTCTGGACGTGTTAGGTCACGTGGCAAAGGGGCAGTAAGACCGCCGACGGCGCTGATGGGCTGCCTTTGAGATGGGGCATCATCCCGGCTTCGCCAGGCGGGTCCAGCATGATCACGGGGTCGCAGGTGGAAGAGGAAGTTGGAGGAGAGAAGCAGAGAGAAGGCGAGGACAGAAGGACCGTTCCAAGCTTTTAAAGATGAAGGGCAAGGCCGCTTCTCCGAGCTGAAAAAGGCAAGGATTTTTCAAAAAGGAAAGGAATGCGGCCTGGCCAACTCCTGGATGTCACAGGCCGGTGACAGCCACGTCAGACTTCTGACCCAAAGAACAGCAAGCAGCCAGGCTTCACAAAGTGGGTGGCAAGACGCTGCCTCTGTGGTCGTTTGTCAGAGCCGCCGTCGGACACCAACGCAGCTACGACGGTGGCCTGGAACCGGGGGACGTGGCGGACCTGAGGAAACTGAGGCCCCAACTGGCGGCAGCACGGCGGGCCACCTGTCAGGGTCGGACGCTCTTCTCTACCTGCAGCGAGCGGAAGTGGACTTGAGAGCAGCCGTTCAGGGTCCACTCTGCTTCCCAGACAAGACGGATCGTCCCAGAGAAAGGCCGCCTTGTTCCAGAAAGCAGGCATCGGCGCTCCCCAGACGCGGCGGGGCTTCTTCCCCAGGCACTCCCTCCCGGTCCTGGTCCTAACCCTGCTATGGCCTGGGTTCCCGGGCTCTCTTTGGCCCGTGGCCATTGTCATGGTGTCCTTTCTCTTCTTTCCTGATGATAGATAGATGATAGATAGATGATAGATAGATAGATAGATAGATAGATAGATAGATAGATAGATAGATAGATGATAGATAGATAGATAGATCATATATAAATATAGATATTTCCCTCGCATATTTTCTAACAGGTTCCTGGTAACATAGAGTAAAGTTATAGCATTTTATGTCTATACCGAACCCAACAAACTCTCTGTACTTCCTAATTAATCCTGATGCCATTTAAAAAATAGGTTTGTTTCTTTTTTCCTAGAAGTACAATGACATCTTTTGCAAACAGGATACTTTTGCCCCTATCCCGATGGGTTTCCCTTTTCTTTTCATTCTTGCCTTAGAATATCTTAACAGTTAAAGCGCTTACGGCTTCCAGCACGTGGCACGTGGACCGAGCAGGGGAGGAAGCCTCTCCGAGGAGGTGTGATGACTCTCCATGTCGTGCAGGAATGTCTTAGAGGGTGAGCAGGAGCCTGCTGGGTTTGGCTGCTAACCCGCCACTGCTAGCCAGGGCTCCTGTGTGTGCGTGTGCAGTGGGGAGGGAGGGGAGGGGAGGGGAGGGAAGGGAAGGGAAGGAAAGGAAAGGAAAGGAAAGGAAAGGAAAGGAAAGGAAAGGAAAGGAAAGGAAAGGAAAGGAAAGGAAAGGAAAGGAAAGGAAAGGAAAGAAAGAGAGAAACAAAGACACAAAGAAACGAAGAAAGAAGACACAACTTTCCATCGGAAGCTACATTTAAGTCTCCGACCTGCCCGCAATTTTGATCGCTTTGACCAAACCATTCGATTTTTCCAACAAGTGTGAATCAACAGCCCCAGAACACACAGGCCCTGCGTCCGATGAGTCACTGGAGATGGGAGGGATCAGGCCAACCGGAGAGCCTGCCGCAGGAGAACGGCCCCCGCGCCCTCCATCCGCTGTGCCCCGTTCGCCATTAGCCGCCCGGGCCCTGCTGACCTGCACCTCGGCTAACGGTTTCCAGACATCCACTTACTTTTCTGAAATCCGACTTGCGCCGAAACCACCCGCCCACACTCCATCAGCAGGTGTGAGGACTTGTTCAGTTCCGAATTCAGAGAACTGAGGGACACCTTCGGCACCGTTAGGACGTGTATGAGAAGAAGAAGAAAGCTCGGATCCAAACCCGAATCGAGCTCTGAGAACAGCCGCCGCGAACTTTGGGGACCGCTTCTTATCTTGCTAGTGCCCTTGAGGTATAATTGGCCAAGAACCGCACACATTCGGTGCGTTTGGACATATGCGCACGCCCGGATGCCATCGCCACAATCCAGGGCATGGATGTCCCCTGACCCCCGCCGTGCAGAGTTTCCTCGTGTCCCTTTGTTGCTGGTGTCGTGGTATGCGACCATTAACGTCGAATTACTTTCATAAAATACGGAGAGAACCACGCCAAGAACACACAAACGACACCTGGCAGCTACTGCCCAGGAACACTGGGACTCGGGCCCAGAGGCTTCCGCTTGAATCCTCTGTGTTTCAGCTTCGGTCACTTACCCGGTAAAATAAGAGCCTATTAAATAGCATGACAAAGGATAAAAAATGAAAACAAAAAGCATGACGAATGAGGAATGCTGTCCGCAACGTAAAACCCGACTCCAGCCTACGACACCTGGATTCACATCCCGAGAATGGCTCACCGAACTCTCGGATTCCTCCTTTTCCCACTTTACCCACACGAGACCGTGTGTGGAAATAGTTCACAACGGTAAATCACTGCATAATCGCCCGCCCCCCCCCATTTCCCAGCAAAATACGAACAAACGACACGAACCTGCAGAAGAAAAGCATTTTGAACCCTTTGCAAAGCACGCGAAGGCATAAAACCGTCGGAAGGGGTGGCGTCTAGATGTCCACACGGGCAGCCGAATTTTCTGCGAAGAAATTGGGTTTTTTCCCCCAACTCACATCTGTAGTGTATTTTATGATGTAAATATTTTACCAAAACGTAACTTCACTGTAAAACAGGCCGACTTCTTCCAAACCTTTAAAACACAGACATTTTTTTCATCAGAGATGGAACCAAGCCGTAGTTAGGACCAACTGAAGCAGGGAAAGTGGCATCATGTGCTCTGCACACACGGGGCGTTGAAGCTCCACCGACGGGGCAGGGAGGCCGTGGAAGGGGACGGCAGGCCGGGGGGGATGGGGGGACAGTGGGACACGGCCCGGGTCTGCAGGGGGCACTTGGCACCAGGTCCCGCTCTGCCTCCCGTCAGCGGGCCTCAGCTCCTCGGTGCCTTCAACAAAGATACCCTCCAGGGGGTCCGGGGATGAGAAAAGGACGAAGAGCGAAGTTCCGGCGTCCCCCTGAGAGCTTCACAGGTTTTCGCGACAGTGAAGCAGCGGCTCGACGGGACCGCTGAAGGTGACAGGAGGATGTCAGAGAATCACAGCTAACTGAGACGTCCCTGACCCCTCACCAGCCTCGTATTCCGTGCCTTGTGGGTGCTGGTCCCTGGCCCAGGCTCTGGGCGCCCCGAGGGACAGCCCAGGGAGGAGACAGACACCAGTGCACAGTCACTGCCAAGACACGACGCCCAGGAAACCGACGATTCTCCTGTCAAATGGGACGGACCCTTTGCCTTTCGACTTGCAGGGGTCAAGCCGGTCCCCAGGAGCAGGAGCGAGGGGCAGCAAGCACGGCCCCGGATCAGTAGGAATCACTCCTGGGGACACCTCCGTCGCCGAGACAGAGAAGGGCCGAGCCGCAGGAGGACGGCGCGGCTGTGATAGCTCAGGACTCGCTCTCGTCCCGATTTCCATGTCCAGCCTCGGGCACCCGTTAGGTAGACGCAATAGCTTTCCCGGCCAGGCGCAAGGCTGCTGCGGCCCAGCCGCAAGGTGACCTTGCCCCGTAGTCATCCCAAGGCTGGAGGCCTGGCGGTCCCCTGGCGGGGCTCTACGGCATTTGCCCAAAGCGTCGCTCGGAGTAGTGTCCACTCCTCTGGTTTGTTTGTTTTTTTTTCTCCCAATTTTAGGACAGTTTCACTCTGGGTCCCTGGCTGCCCCCCTTCCCAGCCCACCCGGAGGTCCCAGAGTTCGGCAGAGGCCCGTCTCCGTGCCGGGCCTTTTCCAGTCCAGGGTCAATGCTGCCTTGAGAGACACGTCTTCAGACTCTCTATTCTGAACTTTAAATCCCTGAGGCGGATGCTTCCCCTAAAATCGCGTCCCGCCACTACAGCAGAGGCAGAAAGATGCTGCCGAGCCCCCAGGTAGGGACCCCGCGCCCTGACCCCAGTCACCTCCCACCCTCTGCCTGGAGGCCTCTGGCCTCTCCCCATCAGTCAGGTGCGTAGGGAGCAGGAGGGAGCTCAGGATGAGAAGAGGGAGGGACAGCACAGGAGGGATGGGACGAGGGGCGCTCACGGCACCACCCCAGTTGTCGGCCGCGTGACCACGCAGGCTGAGGTGACACAGAGCAAGGACGGAGGGGAGCTCTGACTCTGAAGGGTAGAAGCACCGTCTCGGCTTCTCCCTCGGGGCACCGGGCACACTCCGAGGACAGACGCACACGCGGGTGGGGACCTTAAATCTTTCGGGCGGCCGGCCCTTTGCGCTTACCGCCACCTGAACAGAAGCTTCTTCGGTCCTTTCCTTTGTATCAAAACGACCCAGCGCCACGTGCCCCCTCCCGGGGGAGCCCCTGTCATTGCCTCCTCTATAGACGCACGTTGAACGTGTGCCCTGCTTTCCCTCTGTCCTGGCTGGCCGCGCCCCGTGACAAGGCCACCCAGCAGGCCGAAGACAAGGCGAGCGAACCGCCACCGGCGGCCCGGCCTGTCTGCTCGCGGGAGCACAGTAAACGCCTGCTCTTCTCCTGGAATGAGCAGCGAATGAGCACACGCCTGTCTCCACCGTAAACATCGGCTGAAAACAGCCCCCGGCTGGCTGCGTGAAGGCGACAGGGGGGCTATTTTTAACTAAGGAATGGGAACGGCGGCTCTAATTCCGGATTACCGTGCGGCCTGGACGCTGGGAGCCGTGGAAAACGCAAAGGGGGACCTCATCGCAGCTCGGCCCCGCCGGTGGCGGTCACTCGTCCTCAGAGACAGACATTTTGAGGCACAGGCAACGGTCACCCGTCTCCTTCCTCGAGGCCAGCAGTTGTGGCGGCAGAGCTGGTGAGGGATGCCTCCCTGCCTGACTTTGTGCCCAGGTGATCGGGAAAGGAACCGTGTGCGCTGGAGGGACGCTGTGTGCGGCCTGGACAGAGAGGGCCCTGCAGAGGGGACGAAGGGGAGGGCCGGGCGAGCCAACTTCCTGGAAGAAAATCGGCAACAAGCTCAACAGGATGAGAAATTAGGTCTTTCGAAGGCTTTAAAAGAACGACCCGACAGTGCTTTAAAAATAAAAATAATAAAAACACAGAGCACCGTCGCCTCTGCTGAAAGTGACGAAAACCGTCACCCCAGCGGCAATGCCCTGTCGTCTGCGTCCACAAAGCCCCGTGAAGAAGGTGTCGCAGCTCCAGAGCGAGGCGGCTGCCTCTTCCCGGCGGACAGAAGCCTTTCTCCATGGGGAAGAAGCTTCCAGGCCCGGCCATTCGGCTTCTTCCCCTCAGCGAGGAGGGTGAGAGCGAGAAACCCAAGGAACGGAGACTCAGGGGAAAGGCACGTTTCCGGCCTGACCCCCTGGCTCAGTCCCTCTGAGAGGATGGCAGAGGCTGTGGGGCCTGCTCTGGGGTCTGCAGACAAAAGGGAAACGCCCGGGAACAATGTTACCTGGGCACGCGCCTCCGGAGGGCAGCAGGGCCGGTGCCAGGGGCCCGGACGAACTCCTCCTGGGCCTTGCACGGAGGAGGCAGGCCTCGTCCAGGACGGAGAATGGGACAAGCTGACCGCCCACTGTCAAAAGGTTCGGGTCCCCAAGCTCGGGGCTGCGCCCCTGTAACTCGCCCACTGGGTGTGCGGGTGGCACGGGGGCCGCCGGGCCCCCCGTGCATTGCCTCGTGGGAATCGGGGCTGGGGTGGCGCACCCGTGCGATCTGCAATTGCTGTCGCCGTGAAAAATAAGGCGTCCGTTTGGGGGTGGGGGGCATTGTTTTTCCTGACCCCGGGTTCTGAGTCTTCCCCGAGCGTCTGAGCCCGTGAGCAGAGCAGAAGTTTGGACCGCGCAGAGGTTCCGCCCCTGCGTCTAGGGAACCGTGGCTGACGGACGTGCCGCCCGTCGGGGGCCGAGGGCCCCGAGTCACAGCCCGTGTTAGTGAGGAGCGCAATCCCAGGCACATTTGTCAAAACGTGTCCCCGCCTCTACCCCACAGCCTTTGCCGAAGCCGCGGCGGACACGAGCCTGCCCCGAATTCCCGCGCCAGCGATCCGCTCCGCCGACTTGTCCCGGCTGCGGGGGTGCGCGCCAGCCAGGGACACCCCAAGTCACTGAATCTCTTTACGTCGTGAGAGTGAAGCAAAATAGGATGAACGGAAGATTTTTTTTAACAAAAGAACAGAAAGACTCACCAAATGCAGACCGCACGTGCGTCCCTGGGGGGGAAGTGCACACGGGTCACCTGCCAATTCTCCCGATGAATAGAATCTGGATTGAGGAACGTGTTTGTTTTTCAAAAATCCTTCCTGAAACCACGTGGGGCCAACGATGTGATAACAGAATTAATGTTTCCAAAGCGGATACCACGGAGTACGATAACAAGGCAACTGTTCCAAAGGGGGGAAGAGAAGGATAAGCCCGTAGGGAACAGATTCAGTGGTGGAAGAATCTGGAAGGTGCGTCCACTGCCAGTTCGAGCCCCGTACTCCCAGGAGAAAAGCTCGCTTTGGGACAAGTTTTCCGAGAAGTCCTTCCGGAGAGTCGTCTTGCAGGCGCGTTCGTGTTCATCCTGAGCCAGACAAGAGCAGCCAGAGACGCCCCAACGACGACACCCCAGACGGGCTCCAGGGGGGCGCATGGCTCCCGGGGCGCCCTGACGAGACGGGGGGAGGGAAGGACCCCCGCCCCGCGGTAGGCCCAGCCAAGCCGCAGCCCAGACAGAGACGTGCCGACCCCGTCACTGCGCGCCACGTTGTCCCCGACCTACCTGGTGCCCACACCTGGCCCCTTCTCCCCCGTCATTTTCCTCTTCCTTTGCCTCCTCCACCCGGGAGCAAACACTGAGACCTCCGACGCGTGGCTGCCTTTCCCTGGGTGCCTCATGGGGCACACACGAGGCCACACCCTGCTCCGCCCTCATCGCAGGACCATGAACAGGCACATCCAGCCACCTCGGGGGGTCGGCAAGCCGCGTCGGCAGAGGGACAGCCTCGGAAGCCTCGTTTTCGTCCAAATTTGGGAAATCAGATCCAAATAGAAACAAGGCCTTGTAGGTTAGGTCTTGGCTTACGACGTGTCAAAGGCCGCGGTGTCAGCTGCACTCAGTCCCCGACAGGTGCCACCAGGGAAGAGCCAAGATGCGCCGACGGAACACCCGGCCCTCGGTATAAAAAGGAAATTAAGCAACAGGAAGATCGATTTTCCCCTTCGCCCTATTCGAAGCTCCTTTCCTTTATAGAAATCGCTTCATCTTTTCCTGACTCTCGGCACCCTGCCCCTGGAATACCGCCATGGATATCGGGGCTCGTGGCAGGTGACAGACGTTCCCTGAGAGGGAAATCGAGGGTGAATCCCGGTGAAGCCGCGTCGTCCGGTCCGTGCTTTCTGCCTCGCAGCGCGATGTCCGCTCCTGCCCAGAAACACCCAGCATCACGTCGGACCAACACCTGGGCACTCCGGGCCGGCCGAGTGGACCCGTAAAATCGATCGCACATCCTCACGCGGGAGCCAGAACGAGCCCCTAAAATAAGGACATCTGTTCACATCACACACGTGCCAACGTGACTCCAAGGACAGCCGGTCGGGCTCCCAGTCAGCTCTGCCACCAAAACCAGGCCAGCCCGCACCGCCACCCATCCCCTGACATCCAGGCGATCCTAGGCCACACGGAGCGCAGCGAAGCAGATGACGCCCAGACCCAGCGTGTCCCACCTCGGTCAGTCATTACTGACCCCGCGGGGGACAGACAGACCTTGACGCCCACGCTCAGCACCGCTCTGATGCCAACCATGCTCTGCATGACTTGGTTTCCCCATCGATGACAAAAATAAAAAAGGGCAAAAGGGTCCCCCAGTTCCTTGCGAGGATGCGTGGAAGCAGTCAGGCATCCCGTGCCACGAAACCGAGGCGCACGAGTCGGCTCCGAGGGCACACGCCCCGTGCCCACGTCGGGCCGGCCCTCCACGCGCCGCTTCCCCTTCGAAACAAGGAGCCTGGCCTTTCGCACGGGCCGCCCAGGGCCGCCCCTGGCACTGCACCGGGGAGCCCTCAGCAACGGTCCTGCGCCGCCAAACATAAAACCCCTGCGGGACCTGGGAGAGCCATTCGCGAGCTGTGGGAACCAAACGCAGGGCGCCCAGAAAACCCCTACAAATGGGCAGGCTTCCCCGTCCGGGTTGCTGCTCTTCGATGAGGAGATGCTCCACCAGGTGGGGATGAAGAGGCGGGGGCTGCCCCGCAGCGCTCGCTACCCCAATGGCCCAGATCAGCAAGGGGAGGCTGGCTCCAGCGCGAAGAATCCGGTCGGGGGCGTCGCTGCCCCCCACGGATCTCTGGTGGGTTCTCATTCCGGGTCGCAGCGTCCGAGGCCACCTTTGGAGGCTTTGCCGGGTGTTTGGAGTCCTAAGGCGTGCGCGTGTTTCTAGAACGCTCAGGAAGACGGAAATGCCTCAGGTGTGGGGGGCCGTGGCCACGGAGTGCTCCGTTGTGGGAGGCCACAGCTCCGGAGTCTGCTCACAGGTGGGGCGGTTTGGGAGGGGCCGAGCTGGACGCGGGCTGGGGAAGGGCGCCTCCTCTCCATGCTGCCCCCAGGAGGGGGGCTCATCCGGCCTTGCCCTTGAAGGTCAAGCAGGACTCGGCGAAGTTGGGAGAACCCACCGAAGCCAGGCGAGATCCCACCCGCCGGCGAGGGGCGACAGACAGGGCATGGGACTCACGGGGCGGCAATGCCCCTTCCGTGCGCCACGTTTGACGTTCATGTCGGGGGCCGCGGGGGGTGAGAAGCAAAACGTCCCGTCCACTTGGAGTGCTGGACGATACGTCTATAGAACGTGAACTTCCTCGCAAATCCAGGCATGGGCTACGCCTCGGGGAAGCAGCTACGTGCAGGCGCCCGCCTCTGGCTTTGGTCCCATTTCCCTCCTGTTCCAGGTGTGTGTCCTCCTCTCTGCAGAGCGGGGGGCAGCACGGTGCCTGGGCCCGGCCCACAGGCGCCACCCCGGGGACCGGGTGAGCCCCGCACGGAGGCCGTTCCCCTTGCGGGCACCATGATGACAACGGGGCCTTCCTCGTGGATGTGCAGGGATGGCCCACTGGGCTGACGTCAGAAAACGGTCCCAGCCACACGGCGAGTCCGGCCTCGTTACCAGCCGTTCTCCGGTCACCCCCGGAGCACGCCACCTGTCCCCCCCGTGCTTGCCTGGGGACCCTGGGATTGCACCTAAGTTCTCAGCATCTGTAGCCGAGACAGAGGGCAGCAACCAAAGGCACAAGTGTTAGATCAAAGGGATGACACTGCGCCCGCTTCTGAGCGTTTTTTAAAATGGTTATCGGAACCGACTTAAACCCAAATCAGGTCGAGGGTCTGATTCCGTCCCTGAGTCAGCCAACAAGGCCGCAGGCCGACCCGGGGCCCATCCCTGGTTGCGACACGACCCGTAAGCGGGGACCGGTCCTCACACGTTAAAACGGATTGAAAAATCGAAAGACAATGAACGCGCCGTGAACGTGAAAATTACCCGGGACTGCACCGGCAGCGTCCGTCAGGGACGTTTCCTTGGAGCCCGGCCGTGCCCGCTCCCTCTCCCTTGACCGAGGACGGAGCTGAGGGGGCAAACACGTCCCCCCCACGGAACGGAAAGCGTCCACCTTCTAACCCTTGACGGAAAAGGGTCGCAGCCGCCTGATTTCACTTCTTCTTAACTTGATTCTGATTTCCCTTTGTCCGTCTTGGCCGACTGATGAAATTCCGAAGACCGAAGACCTGAAGGGTAAATTCGAGAGTCAGATTCGAAAGTGAGAAGATGGTCAAGCACTGATTTTTGAAAAGGACACTCAGGCAAACACACGGCTGTCCCTCGCTTATTATTTATTTAATTAATTAATTCATTCATTATTTAATTTGTTCTAAATTTATTTTTTTAATTGAAGAAATGATTTACATTTGTCTCCTCATCTACCTCCCCCCACCCTCGATCGTCACTCATTCAATTTCTAAGAAAACCTGGTGTCCAGTGGAAACCGGAAAGGAAAATGTTCAACGATAAAGTTTTCTGAGGAAAATAAAAAAACACGAACTTAAAAAGTCTTCTTTTCTAGATCCTCATCTGCTCTGCACACATTTGGGGTTTTCACTCTCTCCCGTCTGACGTCTACGTGTTTATGAAATCACAGGAAGAAATGTGACCCGTTTTCTTGTAAAATTTTTAAAAATCCATAAAAAAAGTTCCTGGATTTGTTACCTTTTTTATTTTTTTTCCAAGTTCAGTGTTAGAGGACCATTTTTCTTTTTCTTTTCACTTTGACTGATACGGTCACTTTTCGAACTGATCCCCCATTTTTCTTTTTTCCAAATCGCTCCTGGAGGAACCACGTGGACGCGCCACAAGCTTCCTCCGTGCTGCTGCGTCGCGCGCAGACACACAGCGGCCGGAGGTGCTTGGACGCGCCGTTTTCCACGAAGGGAGGCTGCGGTCACCACCTGAGCCGCTGGAGCTCTGACGAAAGGAGAAGGAACCGTCTCTAGCCCGGTCCCCGGAGGGCTGGCGGGCATGTCCGTGCGCCCCGCGACCCAGGACGCAGAGCGACGCACAGGGCGAGGGGCCTGGGCGACGCAGGGACCTCCTGCCGTCCACACCGGGGACGGCCGCTGAGCAGACCCAGTCTCACGCCTCCGGCTGACACCGGCAAAATCGGCCGGAGGCGTCATTTCAGCGACAGTTCTGCGTCTGGGAAAGGCCCGTGGGCAGCCCCGCGAAGGCCTGTCGGACGCCATCGTGTCGTTTAAGGCTTTGACGGGACACGGAGCCAGCCGTAGTCGCAAAGTACCCGCAACAGCGTGAGCCATCAGGAGGCAGCTCGTCACCCTCCCATTGGCCCTGGGAGATGAAACTCAGGAGCAACCGAGACCCCACCTCTGGGGGGTCCCCCTTTCCAGGGCGACCTGTCCTCTTTGGCACGTCCCCCCAGCTGCCACCCGGCCCCCCTCGACAGTGTCTGGTTATTTCCGAACCTTGCCCTGTGTCGCTGGAAGGAGAAACCTTCGGTGACACGGGAAATTCAGCTCAAGTGAACCCTCCCACTGCGTGAAGGTGGCCCCACTGTGTGCGCAGAGCAAAGGCGTGCCAGCTCGCGACTCTGCAGCATTCACGGCGGAGAGCGAATCCGAGCTGAAGCCTCGGTGGCTGGGACGAGGCCGGCTGTGCCCCGACCTCTCCGGGAGCATCGCCCTCTAAGAAGAAGGTCGCAGCCCGGAGGGTTTGGGGAGACTGACCCCCCACACCTCAGCTTCAAGGCCGCTGCGGAGCGAGCTGAAGTCAGAGCAGGAGCAGGAGTGAGTCCAACGAACAGCGACCCCTCTAAAGAGCCGCCTTCCTGCCGGCAAGGAAGGAGCTGGAACCCGCGTGGACTCAGACAGCCACGCGGGAGGAGCCTCCCCGTCTCTGAAGGACAGGACGTGAGCAGCCCAGGGCCAGGCACAGGCAGTGGGGCAGGGGGTGGAGTGGGAGGCACCGCGAGAGCACCGACACCCGGGGGCCTGGCAGGTGCCGGACACAGGGGCTGCTTCCATCCGGGCGTCAAGGCCACGGCCAAGCCCCCGAGAAAGGAGCCGGCACAGGCTAAGTGGCTGGGGTCAGTGTCAGGCCCTCCTCACACCACGGAACCGGACCGGGAAGCCGAGGGAAGCAGGTCTGGTTTATCCCACTGGAGCGAGGCCACCTGTGAGAAGGCCCTCCCCGCCCCCCGTTCAGGCTGGGATGGGATGCCAGCCGCCAAGGGCACGGGCATCCACGCAGACGGTGGAGCCGGTGGAGCCGGGCGCACGCGGTTCCGTCCTGGGCATCTCACCTCAAAGAGGACGAAAATCCAGCTCCGAGGAGAGCGTTGGATCAGGGGGGCAGACTGAGCCAGATGCACAGAAGAGCCTAAGGGGCCGTGTGTCAGGGCGGCCAGCATGAATGCCCCTGAGGCAGCCTCCTGTGGACGAGTCACAAGGGGACAAAGGGCCCCGGCCACCATCACAACGGGGGGAAACGGCTTAGGCAGGCGTCTAACGAGACGTGCGCGTGGACCACGGGGCCGTCTGCAAACACTGCGGCCCCCCAGAGGGAACGCGCAACCGGCCAGCCGCAGCCTGCACCCGGCGGCCGAGTGGCCGAGCCGTCGTGGGCGGGTGGCGGCGCCTAGAGGCTAATGCGGAGAAACGTCTCATGCAAACCCCAGTCTCTCTCGGAATCGGGGTTCCTGGCTAGAATCGAGCGCGGGCAGAGACTTCCAGGTACCTCCACCGAAGGCGACCGCGCTCCCCCGCGTCGGGGCAGCACGCCTCCCTTTGCCTCTCCTAGGAGCCTCGTCGAAGGGGAGTCGTGCTTCCGCTTACTTCTCCGTAGGAGTGGAGCATGTCAACGTGATCCTGACGGTGCTGGAAACCCGTCTCAAGGCCCCTGACGTGAACTCAGATGTCGTCCCCACTGCTGGCCCTTGGCCGCCCTAAAGGGTCCCTCCCAGACGGCACAAGTTCCTTCCAAACGGCGGCTGGGAGCCCCAGGCGAGCCCTCGGGGGAGCCGCTAATCACAGCCGCCCCTCAGGGCTGCGTGGCTTCCAGCCCCCCCACCCCACCCCCGCCCGCCTCGGTGGGAGAGGGATGTTCAAGGTCACGGGCCGGCTCCTAGGTGCTTCGGGACCCGGGGGGGCTGCTCGTGGTCCGGGCCCACCTTCCCGAACTCGTCGCACGGCCCTCCCCGACCCCGAGGGGCTGGGAGGCGTGGTGGGTGTCATCGGGATATTCACCGAGCACTGAATGTGACTTAAAAAAGCATTTCCAGTCTGAGATAGTTGGGGGGGGAGGCCTAACCCGGAATCTCCATCCCACTCATACACCCCGACCGTGAGGAGATGCAGCCGTGAGCAGCTGTGAACGCCGGGGAAACCGCCGGGTCGCTTCAATCAGCACGGATAAACCGCCGGTCGCTTCAATCAGCACGAGAGGGGAGGAAGGAGGGCAGGAGAGACGGAGAAAGGGGGCCAGACGGAGACGGAGAAGGTTTCCTTCCGAACAAACTCCTGGAGGAACCGCGTGCTCCGAGGAAGGAACGGGCTCAGACGTCCGAAGTCAGGGGGACGAAGAAGAAAAGTAAAGCAGCGGCAGTGGCAGGCCACGGGGCAAGCGCGGCCACCGTCCCTCCTGGACCCCGAACATCGCGACACGCTGAGGAGCAGAGACCCTGACGCCCGCTTTCGGCCTCGGTGGAGGAAGAGCGCCGCCCGGTGGCGGCCCGGCGCGGGCCGCGGCCACCCGGTCCCCCTCTCGGCCTCGTGGCCTCAGCTGAACCCCGGCCCGTCCCCAGGCATCTTAAGTGGCTTCCAGAAGGGCAGGCGAACCCCGGGCTTACCTAAGTGTCTCTCCAGGCGATGTTCCCGTCCCCTTCGGAGCTCACCGGATGCAGCGACACCACAGCGCGGTCCTGGCCGCCGCGCCGATCCACAAGGAGGGCAGCGAAGGGGCCGGAGAGAGACGGGACAGGGCTCTAGGGGACGGCTCGGGAGGAAAGTGCCCGTGGCCAGAGCTGCCGGCGTGGGACGGGGATCGAGCGTAGGCGCGAGGGCGTGGGACGTGAGGCTGGATCTGCTGGTGGGTCACAGGAGGCGGGGAGCGAGCCCCGTGTCCCTTCCCTCGTGCAGCCTTCGAGGACCCGAGAAAGCTGGCTGGGGACTGCCGAGCTTCAGACAGCAGCCAGCCCCGCTCCCCAGGGCTGGGGGCCCCCGTCTAAGCGTGTCGCCCCCAGGGCTGCTCTCCCCTGCTGTGGCCAGGCCTTGCGGGGCAGGGGGGGGGACTGTGTCTCCTGGCGCCAGGTCCTAGTGAACTACAGGGTTCAGCCACCCCACACCCTCAGCCCCGGGGGCCGGGCCTTCCTCCAGACAGACGCTGGGGCGGCAGAGCAGCCAGTGCCCGAGGGAGAGAAACGTCGGGGCAGGAAGGGCGAAGGTCTGCCCGCACTCCACGGCGTGACTTGTCTGCTCGTGCTCCCAGCCACCTGGCCAGACGGAGAAAGGAGGATGATGAAGCCTCCCCGACGGGGGGCCTGGCCCCGCGTCCCCACCCAGGCAGCTGGTGCGTGTGAAAAGCCCCGTTTCCCCACCCGTTCCTCTGCAGAGTCCTCCATAACCACCCACCCCCCCGTGGCGTGTCTGCTCCGGCTGCTCCCTTTGCCGGGTCTTGGATCCGGGGTAGCCTCCGGGCATCACAGTGACTCCGCGGAACGCAGGAGACAAACCCCCCTCGTCTGTAAACGTCCTACAGACCGGGATGTTTACTCTTCACTGACGTAACCCGCCTGAAGGATAGAGGTTGCACGTCAGAAAAAAACAAAAACAGAGACCAAGTGATTCGAGCTCACCCAGATGTTTTCCCAGTTTTTTCTTTTTCTCCTGTATCTGTTGAGCGGAATAGACTCACCCTTGCCATAGAGTGTGGGGGGGCAGGGGGAGATGCTGGTGAAAAATTAAAACTGTAAACAGCTTTGTGGAAGTTCCACCCCCTAAAATAATATAATTAAGTTATAATAATTAAAGTTTTGGCTTTCTTGTGTTTTTTTCATCTTCCAGAACTATTCGTTGGTTTCAAAAAAAAAACCCTTCCTGGGAGGAAAAATGAGTTGATAAATTCTTGCACACGGAGAGGCCCTGCATCTCATAAATGTTGTATAAACATTTGCTACTTTATTTGTTATTAAGGATTTTTTTAAATTATTATTTCTTTGTTTAAAAAGTCCTCGACGACGCATAGATCGTATCCTGGGGCTGCAAGGCAACGGACTTCTCTTCTCTAAAAACGCTTTTTTCCCTCAAGGCGGCTGCCCTCACTCTGCAAACTCATTTCTTAGCCCGAGCAGAGCTGTCCTGCGGCCGAGGCTGTGCCAGGCTCTGCCGCCTGTGGGCCTGGCGCCCCCTCGGCTCCGGCCTGAGGCCACCCCCGTCCGGGGCAAGCAACACACCAGCCTGGTTTGTATCCGTCAGAAGAGCCCCCGTCAGGGCCTGAGGGGACGATTCTCCCCGACGTCACTGAATCCACTTGCTCAGCGAATGCATTCCGAGCATCGGCGACGGGTCCTGTCCGTGGCGGGTGACATGGAGGCTGTTGCTCCCCTCAGCAGCCTCGCAGGGAGGCCCGGGAGCCGGGCATCGTGGCCGGTGCCTTCGGTGGTTCCCAGCTCCCTTCCCCCGCCCGCCCGCCCTCCCCTCCGCGGGGTCCACCTCCAACCTGCACGACCCCAGGACCGGGGCGGCCGCAGTTCATGAGTGAGACCCCCGTGGACCGGCCAGGCCGAGCAGCATTCACAAAGTCCCCCTGGATGCGGATCCCTGGGGACCTGCAGGCCCCTCCACTACAACTGCCCTCGGGGGCCCCCAGCACCCCACTGCGCTGCCCTCCACGGGGACGACACAATCCACCGCCAAAGAGGGCACAGGCAGCCGAGGAGCACAGGGGGGACAGACTCTACAGGCCGTGCGGGGACAGAGGCAGCAGCGACAGGTCTATGACCTCTTACTCCTCAAAACCCCAAAGCTGTTACCAAGATCCGGCCCGTTTCACAGACGGGAACGTTGGCCTGCCCGAGGCACAGCTAGTGAGAGCGACACGGGCATCCGCGTCCAGAGGCCGCGCTCGCAGCGGCCGGCACGGACCGCCTCCCCGGAGCCATGCCACCAGGCAGAGGGCACGGCGACAGCTGGCGCGACGCCCAGGCCACCGCCTCGCAGCGGCGTTCGCATCCCGTAAGCGGAGCGCGGCGTCCGACCCACTGGAGCCTGCCCTCCCCCTCCTCCCAGGGGAGCGAGTGCGGGGATGCTGGAGGCGGGAGCCGCGTGGCCAGCCTCCTACTTTGGCTCCTTTCTTGCATCCAAAGAGGTTTCCCACCTTCAGCACGTGCCTGGGGACAAAGTCGAGGCCACTCCGCTCCTGCCAACGTGGCCATAAACCCAGAGAAACTAGAAAATGAAGTCATTAGCCTTCACCGCGGTTTTCAGAAATCTTCTGTAAATGCTCGTGTTATTTCTCCAAAAGGCAAGAGTAAGTGAGCTGGAGCGGGAAACGCCATTTCGGGTCTGCGGGGCTGCCCTGTGTGCTGCGGGGCCCGCGTCCATAAACCATGTGACATGCATCCCCGGCTTCCCCCCCGCAGGACAGGAGGCCTGGGGGGAGCCGCGCGATGCCACGGTCACGACCGCCCCGTGGAAGCCCCATCGGGCCATCTCCTCGGAAACACCACCGCGGCCCGACACAATCCGACCGCGTGGTCACGGCGAATTCTTCGCGCTGCATCCCCGCCAGACGGACCTCGTGGGGGTCCGTTTCCCGCGCACTCTGCCTCCTGAAGGTCCAGACCAGCCAGCCAAAGGGCTGACGGAACAAGGTCAAGTTCACACGGTTTGCTAAGAATTGGAGATGAGTACCAGCATCTTCCTGGCGGCTTCAAAATAATCCCCCCCCCAAAAAAAAAACCCCAATGTACACCTCAAGAGAGAGGATGAATCGAGTCTGGGATCCCCGAACAGCGGAACACGGTGCGGCGTCCTAATTCGGGTCAGGGTCTCTTCCTCCCCGTCTCAGTGCACTGATCCCATCCGTGGGGTCCCCACTCTCACGACCGAACGACCTCCCCGAGGCCCCCCCTCCGGATCCCAGCACGTTACAGACTTAGGGTTCGCTGGGGGGACGCGAACATCCCGCATGGAGCCTGCGGTGACGTCTGATGGCTGGACCAGCACGCGCTCCTTTCAAAGCCACGGCTGCGTGGAAGACGCCGCCTAGGAAGGAGGAGGTGCTGAGTGACACCGTCTACGTCGAATCCGAGCGCGGGCGACGCCGGTCTGCGGCGACGGAAGCCAAGGGGACATCGCTCTCGGAGCACAGGTGACTCGGACGAAGAACGGCAGGTGCTCGAGCCACACGGTTTTGTCCTAACACGGACGAGGCGCCGTGGGAACGCGACGTTTGCTCCAAGATCCGGTTCCAAGAACCGAAGGCGACGTCAGGGGAGGACTTAGCGCTCGGGGAGACATCCCAGGAGAGCTCTGCGTCCCGCTCCGGCTGGCGGTAGGGTCCAGAATTTGAAAACATGGGGGCTGCGCGCTCCGCGGCCAGGGGGATGGGAGACGAGGACCGCGCGAGCTCGGCCGGGATGCAGAAACCTCCCTGCAGGCGCCCCGGTGGGTGCGGGCGCGACGCAGCCACAGCTGCAGTGCCACCGCGGGCAGCCTTGGTGGCCTTGAGCGCCGCGAGGGATCCCACAGAACTTGAACACACACACACTCACCGGGATCATAAAACGTCGGGGCTGGAAACTTGGGGGGATCGTCTGAGCCGAGCGCCTCCGTTTGCCGGCGAACGGGAAGGCTCCGAGGCCTCTGGGTGCAGGGACGTTCTCCGGGACAGCGAGGCCTTCGGTCAGTGGGGCGCAGCCCTGAGCGCACGTCTGAATCCGAAAGAGCTTTAGGACGCCGACACCCAGGCCAGGGAGGAACAGGGACCCCGGGACTGTCTCAGGGCACTCATTGCCTCCCTGGATTCCATCTCCCGTCTGTCTGTCCGTCCGGCAACGGGCAGAGCCCTGGAGAGGTGGCCCGGGAGGGGTGAGCCTCACTGGGGTGGGGGATGTGGGAAGGAGAGTCCTGTGGGCAGGGCTGCCTCACAGGTAGGACTGGAGGAGGGGGGGACGGGGGACAGGAGGGTGCACCCCCATCACAGACACAGCACCAACCCCTGAGCTGGGGAGTCACGGCCAGATGCCCGGCTTCAGCTGAAACCGAGGGAGGCAGCATCCGGGCCATCTGCATCCCCCACTCCCGGAACGGAAGGGCCGGAGTTGTCACCCCACCCCACACTGCCTTTGGGGTTTGTCTTCCTCCAGAGAGATGGGGGGACAGGGGGCGGCAGACTCAGAATCCTCACTTTGGGTGCTATGGGGACTCCACTATTCAGGGTCCAGTCCCTGGTCTGGGCTGGAGACCCCAAGGGGTCCCCACCGCCCGCTCGGCCTCCCTGCACTTGTCCTGAGGGTCCCCCCCGCTGCTTCGGGGACGCCATGCCTGGCGGGTGGCCCGGCGTTTCCCACAGGCTCCTCTGAGGAGCCAGGAGGGAGCGGGACCCGCGGAGGGAGGCTGCCCGGCGGCCTCCGGCTCAGCCTCGCTCCCGGGGAGCCGGGGTGGGGTGGGAGGAGGGGGCCGCACACCCCTCGCTGCTGGAATTGGGCCTGAGAGTTGTTTTTTTCTCTAGTTTTTTAGCATCTTTCAGGCGATGACACTAAATAACCCTCCCCAAGACGCTCAGGGGAGCACCAGACCAGCCGGGGGCTTGGGCAGGGCAGTGCGGCGGCAGCCGACGGCTGCCGGCCGTTCCCTGTTCCCTATTCCCTGTTCCCTGGCGCCCTCCTTCACGCCCCGGACCCCGATGGCTCAGTTCCGAGGCTGCCTGCCGACCCCTGGGTTAGGACGAGGGACTGTGCGCAGTAGCTCCCCTTCTTCTTAGCGTGGCTTCAAGTCGCCATCCTGGGAGACTCATCCGGGCTCCCTCTCCGGTCTCCCTGTCTCGCTGCCTAAAAACTGCTTTTCTCTGCAAAAATGAACGGACGAATGAAAAAAGCCCCGTTGCCAAGGAACCTGGCTGCTCCACACGGGACAGATGAAGGACTCATCGGCTTCGGTGGGGGACGGTGCCATCTCCCTGCGGCCCTGTCCCCTTGAAGGCTTCAGGGAAAGGAGGCCTGGATGGTTCTCCCGTCTCAGCAAACCCCAGCCTCTGTGGGTCGATCGGGAAAATCAAGGCCTGTTGACCACACGATGGACACGAAAACGAGCTCTTTTTGGTGAAATGGTTAAGTGTTCGCCTCCTCACGGACCTTCTTCTGAACGACCCCAACCCGCCCCCGCCCCGATCTCCCAGGCCCCAGCAGCCTCCCCCGCCCCGTGTCTCTCTCCCCTCCCCCTCCATCTCTCGTTCCCCCCTCCCATTGCACCCACCTCCCACTCCCACAGGGGTGACACCTGACCCCTCACACACACCCCTCCTGTCCCAGAGTCCCCCCTTGTGGGATCGGGGGTGATTAATAAAAACACTACTGCTCCTGTAACGCGTGACCTAGGAAAAACGGCGCAGCGACAGTTAAAAATGACCGAACCGCCTGGCTGGGCGCCCCTGAATCACAAGACCCCCGAAGCGCTGGCATCCGGTTCTGGTTTATTCTAAAAGGAGGGACGTTGTTCATTAAATTCTGAACTACCTTACTTTCCATGCTTCCACGCAAGTATTTACCACCTCAGCTCTGTGCCTCCTTCAAGCAAACCCACAGGCCAAAGGTACAGATTCGTACACACCTGGGTGACGATTATCGACTTCGTAAAGTGAATCATATTAAATGTCTCCTAGACGCTGTGATTCCTCATCGTAATGAAAAATGTAGGCTTTATTTACGTGCACACGGAGGCAACAGAACGTGTGCCCATAAACTGATGAATAATATATTAAAACTTCTTACGTATATAAAGCAGCATCTTTATTCCAAAAAAAGATCCGTAAATCACTGATAAGCTTTTGCTCAGATCTATTCTCAAAAGTACGGGGATCGGGGGATCGAAGGAGCTTTCAGGTCACTGACGCCCCCGAGCTAGGAACTTTTATAGTGGCCGAAGTGGACTCAGTGGACTTGTCAGGGTTTGCTACATAACTTCGTGAGTTGTGTCAACATCTAGTCACTGCACGATACACCTGAAAGGAAGACGTTTAAAAATAATTCTTTTTAAATTTCTCGAGAAGGGCATTTAGGGCCACAGAAGACGCCGTCCACGGGTGGGCCTTTGTGCTCGCGCGGCCCTGCGCTCCGCTCCGCGAGCGTGCTTCCCTGTCAGCGGGAGGAGGGCTTAAGCCGGCGTGGGCCGTGAGCGGCCGATGCCTGGACCGGCCCTGGAGACTGCGGTTCACGCCCCAGCAGAGGGAAAGGGCCCCGCGGAGCCCCTGAGGACGGGGGGACTGTCACGCTACGTGCTCGGCGGGAACGGGAGCGAGACGAACCGAACCGTCTGCTCGTCGCCGCGGCCTGGCGGGTCGCTGGTCTGCTGAGGCTCGCAGCCCCGGGAGGTGGCGTTGGTATCGGCCGTTTGAGGGGGAGGGGAGGCGGCGGGAGCTGTGCCGCTCCCCCTGGGGCCCCGCCAGCAGCATCAGCGTGGGGTTCCCGCCCAGTGGCCCGGGTCCCTGCCCCCCGCGGCCTCCCAGGGCGCCCTCTGTCCCCCGGCATGGCAGCACGCGCCCTCCCTGGCACCCCATCAGCACCGAAGGCGGGCGAGCGAGTGGCCCCCAGGAACAGGGCCATCCGCAGTGTCGCTCACTGGAGGCGGCATTCGTGTCCCAGGGTCACCCGGACAGAGTGCCACCAGGGCGCCCCGGGCGCAGAGCGGTGTCTGGCGCAGAGCGGGCCCGGCAGACACTTGCCTGGTCCTAGCCAGGGGCCAGGAGGAGGTCACGGCCAGCACTGTCGCGTCAGTGTGGCCTCTGTGGGGCCAAGAACGAGGCTGCGCTTTGGGCTGAAAACCCTCTCTGCAGAGGGCTGAGCCCCAAACAGGGAGGAGCATCGTCTCCCAGCCGCCGAGGGCAGCTACGGCCTCCCAAGCCCCCCTCGTGCCTCTGTCATCGCAGCTAGTGACAGCCTAGAGGCCCCACTTCTTCACGTAGGTCAAGGGAAAGGTCGAGCCTGGAGGAAAAGGTTAAGCTGGCAGAATCCAATGTGTTCTCGTCACTTTCTAGCTCAGATGGGTTTCCCCGGGCGCCCCGTTGGACAAAAGTCTACCTGGAAACGGTTTCAGGGAAAACATTCATTATGAGAAGGTAAAATCAATCACGTGACCCCAGGTGGTTGCTCGACAGGGTCGCCTGGAGTGCAACCTCGAATTTTCCTGTGTGCGTGTCAGTACCCGCACGCGTGCGGGCACACACACAGGCACACGCAGGCACAGGCACTGACACAGGCACACAGGCAGGTACACACAAAGGCACACACAGGTGCAACACAAGCACACAGGTGCACACACAGCCACACAGGTGTGCACACAGGTGCACACAGGCACACACACAGCTGCACACACAGGTACACACAGGTGCACACACAGGTGTGCACACAGGTGTAACACAAGCACACAGGTGTGCACACAGGCACACACAGGTGCACACACAGGTGCACACACACGGGTGCTAACCACCACTCCACCAGATCGCATCCCCCGAGCCTTTCCCCGTCAGGCCGTGCAGCCGATGCCGTCCAGGCAGGCGGGGTGAGTGGGATTCTGCCCGCGAGGGTCAGGCGGGCGTAGGTCGGCCCCGCACAGGGGACATCACGTGGGCCTCGGAGAGTCAGCAGAGCTCCCCAGGTGGACCGGGAGAAGCCCCACATGGGCCTCGGGGTGAGGCCAACGCAAGCCTCCTGCGCCCCCGCCCAGCCCAGCCTTGCACCGGCTGCTCGCAGCACTAATTCCCAGTGCGTGGCCGACGGCCTGCCCTTGGCCTGCCCTGTCCCCGTGGGCCCCTGCGCAACACCTGGACGGTGAGCACGCCGCCCTGGGCCACCTGGGAGACCCCCGCTCGGGCCTCGCGTAGATGCGCACTGCTCAGCCTCCCGCTGCCCACTGGCTAGGACCAGGCGGGTCGGATGCCAGCTCCGGGGCGGGGACGCGGGGTCCGCGGCATCGCTGCAGGGGAAAGCGGAGAGAGGGACACGTTTCGACTTCTTCCTCTGACAAAATGAGAAATACTCGCTGCGAACCTGGCTGCTGAGATGCTTGCTGCAGCGTTCGCCGAAATCGCTGTCCTCGTGCCTCCCCACGTGGCCACAGACCTCACGACGAAACGGCCAGACCCAGGATGGGGTGGAGGACTCAACGGCCACTAGCAGGCCCGCCCACGGGCCCTGGCCTCTCGCCCTTATCCAGCCCCCTCCCCGGCCCCCTGACCCCCAGGGCTGCCCCCCCCGGGGCTCCAGTGCCCCCCCCATATGGAACGTCCTTTCTCCCTCGGGATATGCTGCGTCCTCTGCTTCTGGAGAACTGGCCTCCCTGCCCGACGTGCCACACTCAGGACTTAGTGCCCGGCAGCTGGACGGGGTCCCAGGGAGAGGCAGGGATGAGAAATGAGGGGGGTGGAAGCCCACCCCAGCCCAAGCGCGGGTCAGAGAAGGCGGCCCAGAGGGCTTTCGCCCAGGGGGCCTGTATGTGGCCCTCCCGGCCCTGGGCGGGTTTCCAGGTCCCCGCCCACGGGCAGAGGGGCCGAGAGAAGGTCACCCACATCGTGGGAGCTGGTGGGTGAAAGGGAGGGAGCCTGGACCCACTGGGCCCACGTCCAAGGTCCCTCCAAGGCCATCGTCAGGCCCCGGGGCTCAGCCCCCTCCACCCGTCAAACTCAGGCTCCCGCCCGGCACGTGGGACCCCGAGGACGAAGCGGCCACCAGGCCCCTGCGCGGGCCAGACGGGCTGCAGGTTCTGCAGGAGGGCGGAAACCCGATGTCAGCCATTTGGGGGCGGGGGGCTGACGGGCACCCCTGGAGTGGCAGGAGCCTCCACTCGCCACCGTGGCTTTTTACAGACGTTTCTCGTTTTCGATAAAAAGGAAAAAATGCTTGTTTCCCGGTCTTGTTCGTAAAACATGGTTTCTTTTAAAACCTACTTCAGGGGACCACCCTCCCCGTGGCTGGTGAGGACGCAGCAGGGGCACGGAGGACGGAGGACGGAAGGGGAGGGCGGGGAAGGGGGAAGGACCAGGAGAAGGCGGTTTAGGAAAGAAAAAAAGGAAAGCGGAAAAGCAGTAAGAGAAAGTGACCGGACGTGGGGGTCACCGTGTGTCTGACACCTCGACAGCGCGCTCTTGGCGGGCGCTGCGGGGCGTGTACCTGCTCAGAGGGCCCAGGGGAACCCCTGTGGCAGGGCCACGAGGACGAGCGCGACAGACACCCACTGTCCTGTCCCCAACACCCACCTCCCAGCGCTGCCCACAGGTCCAGAGCCCACGAGCCCGGGGACCACGCAGGCTGCGGGTGGCCCTGCCACCCCGTGGCTTGTGCTAAGTTTTACAAACTTCCTCGTCGACGCTCGCCCTAAGTGACGCTTCCAGCCACGCGACTGTGGCAGCCGGAGACGTGTTCAGTGACACAGACGCTGACCCAGGAGGGAGGGGGGACAGGAGCACGCTGCCCGGGGACTCTGAGGTCACGGCGTCACGGCGCGCGGCGTCGGGCCAGAAACCCCACGCCACCGCCCCGTGTCATCTGAGGAGAGTCACTGAACCCCGCGAAACCGCAGGCCCCGCCGCCCGGAGGCAAGCACGCGGACACGACCACCGCCTGGTTTCCAAAGTTTATTAAAAATCAAAGGATAGAAAAACTTTACATAAAAATATGTCAATTTTCGCTTCCACATGGTCGTCCACACACAAAACAGAGTCGGGACACGAGGCTCCCCCGCACGCCGCCGGCGCGGACCGCAGTGGGAGCCGGGCCAATTCATTCGGGGCGGCGGGGCGCCGGGGCGTGCGACTCGAGCTCTGAAACGACGCCCACGGACCCTCCGCCGGCCGCGCGCAGTCCTGGGCGCGGGGGCGCGGTCAGTATTGCTAACGTGTGAGGGTGAGCACAGGCCTGCGTGTCGTGTTCGTAAACACGTCCTCATCGACGGGTTCGCAATTTAAATGCCTTTAAACACCTCCGGCGACTTCGGGCGTGAGAACCGCGGACAGATGTGCTACTCCCTTCGGGAACGCCCGGGGGGACCTGCGGGGGCGGCTGGCGGCCCTCAGCGCCAACGCGGGCCAGGCCGGAGGCACTTGAAGGCGCGTCCCGCCCTCGCGCTCGGGCCTCGCTCGCCGGCCAGGCGTCGCCACTGCACTGTCCCGTCCGGACACTCTCCACGAGCGGACCCAGGGGCCGGGCTGCCTGCAGCGCCCGCAGGGCCGGACCCGGGCGACCGCGGTGCTCCGGCCTCAGGCTCGGCAGGATGGACAGAGTCTCGTTCAAAAAAAAAGGCAGCACAGACGGTGGCCGTCCCGGCAGAGCACGCGCGAGCGCAGCACACGCGTGCGTCCCGGCCGGCGACGCGCTGCGCGGGGGAAGCTTCTCCTAGGACTGCTCCGAACAGAACGGACACGCACGGCTAGAGATTCCGCACAGGAATCGACGCATTTCCTTTCTCCACTTTCCTAAAACTGGGCGCCATCGTCCGTGACGACACTCCCCGGCCCCACGGCCACGGGCGCCGCGCCCGAGGCTGACGGGAGCATCTAGAAGTTCACACGGTTTGTTTTTAAAGATTTTACGGCGTGACCGCGTCTTCTCCCCTCGGAAAGCTATACTTCTGGCACTTTAAATGCTGGATTTGTCGTCTGGTTTAAAAGAACCGAAAAGCAAAACGTTAAAACTCCGTGGCCAGAGACGACAGACGAGCGACAGCAGAGCCGGCGGCCGCCCGTCAGGAGGCTGGGGAGGCCCCGGGCCGAGCGAGATGAGGATGGAGCGGTCCCGCGCCTGAGCCCAGGAGGGCGGAGGGCGAGGCCACACCCGCGCCCCCGCGGGGTCCGCCACGGTGCTCCTCCGACAGCCAGCGACACGATGAACCCAACTTAGAAAATGCAACTCGGGAAAGGACTAAGCTCGTTTAAAAAAATTCCCTCCTCCCTTAAATATAACTTATGTGAAAATATGAAATTAAATAAAAAATATCTGAGTTATTGCACAAATCATAAGTTTTCAATATTTACATAAAAAACAGTTCTGAAAGTCGAAACAAAACACGAGGGCAGTGAGACGAGGTGACCGCCCGGCGTCCCCGCTGCGGGGCGGCCGAGCACGGGCGGGTCTCCGGGGCTGACAAACAGAAAGGAAAACGCCCCACGGGAGGGACAGACGCGGCCAGGAGAAAGCGACGCCCAGGCCGGCGTCACGCCCTGCGGCTCCCGGTCCAGACCTGCTTCTGGAAACCTCCTGGGAAGGCAGAAAACAGCGTCCGCGTTGAGTAAGGCTTCACAGATGCGCACGAGGAGCGTCCGGACGACGGGCGTGACCACCACACAGGGGACATGCAGAGCTCAGCGGCGGGCGCGCCCGGGCCCGGGCGGAGGTGCTGGATGCTGGTCTCCGGTCAGTCTGCGAGGGCGGGGGCGGGGGCGCCCGCGGGCGCCATTACCTGCTGAGGCTGACGGGCAGGCTGTCCCGCGTGTGCGTGTGTTTTTTCCTCCGCCAGCCCGTGCGGTTGTACTGGTGATGGCCCCGGTTGCCCACGGGGGGCCGCACGCCTCCGCCGCCCACAGAGCCGTAGCTGCCGCCCGGGCTGTGGCTGTGGGAGCCTTTCATGGACAGCTTCATGCCGCTGTGCTGCTGAGGAGACAAGGGACAGTGACACCGGGGGAGGCCAGGAGACGCCGGACACCGGGCGCGGGAGACCGGCCACCCCAGCCCCTGCCGGCTCCGTCTCTACAGACGCCACACGCGGACCGAGACGCACGCGGTGTCCCCGCCACGTGAGACAGAGCAGCTCCGTCCGTCAGAGCCGCGCGGCGACTCCAGTTTCCCTGGATCCGAGACAAAAACGCTGTCCCTGCTCAGTGGCTGCTCGAGCTAAGGACGGACCGCGGCCCCGCGTCAAACCACACGCCTTCACGCCCAAACCCCCGGAACGCCGCTTCCTACGGCTCTGGGTCCGGGAGACGAGAGGGCCCCTCCCTCCCGTCTCTGGGAACAGGCGCCTGCGCGGGCCCCGTCTCCGCGTGGCCCCTGCGAGGGGACCCGGACGCACGGCCAGCGGCGGGAGGGCTTCGGAGCACAGCGAGCTCCGAGGGCGCGGACAAGGGAGCCGAAGCGCAGCTCGCGAGGACCGCGTCTCCCTGCTGCGGAGCCGCAGCTTCGCTCCGACTGTGCCCGAGAGGCCGGCGTCCCGCAGCCGGGACCGAAACGGAAGCTTCCTCGCGACGGGATGAACAAATCCGAGGAGCGTCACTAAGTCTAAATTTAGTAAAAACTATCAGGACTTAATGACACCAGCCCAAGAACCGAAGGTCGAGAGTCGAGCTCAGCTGGGAAACGATGCGATCAGCAGCGGGGGGACTGACCGGGGCGGTGGAGAGCGGCACCGGGGAGCGAGGGCCCGGGGGACAGGGCCTCGGACGCGGCACCGTGACTCCTAGCAGATGCCGGCCTGCGACCCTTCACACCCGGCGCTTCGGGAGCACGGGGAGGGGACTCAGTAACGGCCCAGGAGCTGCTGTGCGGGGTCTGGACTTGGGTCGGCCGCAGGGACGCCTGGGGCCCAGAAAGCCAACGCCGCGTGGGTCCTGCCGGGCCCTCCGCCCGGGCTCCCCACACGAAGACCGCTGGCGGGAGGGAGCCTGTGGCCCGCTGTGGACAACGCGGCGGCATCAGCGTTCGTCCTCGAGTTTCTTCTTAAAGGCCAAAGTCTGTTATCACGTAAATCAATTTAACAGACCAGCGGGACGACAAAGCATTCGTTTTGAGCCTGAATTCAGATGAGTTCAACAGGATGATTAAAACGTTTGTGGAGACGAACTAAAATACGTTAAACTTAGAAACACACTTTCCCAGTTACGCCTGCACAGGGACCGCAAACACAGCCGAGCCGTCCGAGAACGAAGTCCCCCCGAAGCCCCGTGGCAGCCCGTCTGCGGCAGGACGCGTCGAGCACGGCCCCCAAGACCTGCTCCGCTGGGGGCCGGGCCGGCGGACACGTACCTTGTGATACAGGTGAGGGCTGGAGAGCGGGTTGGGCGACACGGCCGGGGAAGACAGGTGGTGCACGGCCTTCAGCGCCGGAGTCCCCTCGACGCCGACCTGTCTGCAGGGCACGGGGGCCACCCCCAGGGCGGGCGGAGGCATCGTGAACCGGGTCTAGGGACAGAGCCACCAGAGACACCCGTAAGGCTCCGGTCAGACTGACGTGGTTCGCGTCAGGCTGTAAGCTAACGAGATTTTGCTCTGGGCGCGGGTCAAGAAATTTCAACATCCTCTGAAGGCCAAACGACAACTCACAAAAGTTACGCTCGTCAGAGGAACAGCCGTCCCTCGGGTCTCCGCAGAGACCCTGGCACACTCCGGCCCACGGGGGCCTGCGGCCCGAGGCCACCGCGGGGAGGAGCCGTCCCCAACTTCTGCATCGTGTCCTGCCGGGGCCCAGGGCGCCGGCGTGAACCCCTCTCCTTAGACCGTCGAGAGCCACACTGCTCACACCCCGATCACCCGCCCCAAAGCCCTCGGAGAGGACGGTGGCCGTCCCTGCGTGGTCTACATCGCCTGACGCTCGGGCTGCAGCCACGCTGGGACACTGGCTCTGAGGTGAACTGACGTGGTGGGCTTCACACACATCCGTGTTCAGCTAACGTAAAAACACCGATCACTTCTGAACCTGCCCTTCAGACTTCTGATTTTGTCTAAATTTAAACGAAAACAGAGCGTGGTCTAACAGAAAAGCTCTACAAATGCTGCCTAATGAATAACGTGCAGAAAGCAAAGTTTACGTCAAAACAGAACGCTGAGATCCTGAGAGGGACGAGGGTGGTTCCCACCAAGGGAAGGCCGCAGGGTCCCTGTCCCACCAGCCCAGGACACACTGCGCGCACGCTGAGTGTCAGCGCGACCTGCGACTAACAGGCCACCTGGACGCTGATGAAGAGCCACGGCAGTGCGCAGGCCCTGAGTCCCCTCCCCGCAGACGCTGTGCTGAGGGGCCCTGGGGACGTGGTCTCCTGCAGGACGACGGGAACTAAACGTCACCCGACCTGCAACTTCCTACAAAAGACCCTCAAACCGCTTTTCCTCAGTCAAGGGGGGCGGCCACTCCTCCGGCACAGCCACAGCTCAGGCGCGGCTCCCGAGGGGACCCGCCACGGCCACGCACCTGGGTGTTCGTCGTCATGACCAACGTCCTAGAAGCAGCGGACTGCGGCTTGCCGGCCGGCACGGGCAAGGCGGCGGGCAGGCTGGCCAGCAGGGGCGTGGGCGCCTGCAGGCTGAACTGGTAGACGCCGGGCGCGGTGCAGGGTGGCGTGTCGGAATCCTGCGAGGCGAGAGCGGGGAGGGGCGTCCCCAGTCACGCAAGACACGCCTGCGGCATGCACGCGGTCCAGGACCGCGGAACCACCCACCATCACCGACGCCCCCCGTTCCAACACTGAACCGGGGTCTAAGGGACACGCACACGGGAGCCAGACGGGTTTCTCTCCGGCCACCCATTCGGGGAGCCCGCCAGTGGCACTACCGCTGAGGGGCCACGGCCGCTGAGACTGGGTCCCTAACCGTCACCCGAGACCCCTGGCAGCGGGAGGGCCGCCTGGCGCACACGCGTACAGAGAGGGATGAAGACGCAGGGCGCCGCGCCTCTGCCAGACGCCTCCGCACGCACACACCGCCCGGCACACATACTCACGATGTCACTCCCGGACAGCGAAGACACGGAAGACGCGGAGGAGCCCGACGAGAGGAGCTGGGGGCTGGGCAGGGACAGGGGCAGGCGCTGGCTGTAGGGCGGCTCCGGGTCCCGGCACGGGGGCTGCTCCCCGTCGCACGCGCTCCCTCGCTCTTTGATCTTAACCCTGTTGTCTGTGGACAAAACACGCAGCCGGGTTAGTGACCCCACAGGAGGGCAGACGTGCGAGCACCACTGGGGCAGCCACAGGGGTGACCGAGCCCCAAAACGTCGCTATGACTGACAAACTGATTTCTAATTTCATTGCAATTATTTAAAAAACACGTTTGTTTCCATCATTAGAAACCGTGGAAGCATCTCTGGGACAAACATCAGCTGCACGTTTCGTGAAACTGAAACACAGATCGCTATTTCTGGAGAAAATTCAGCCTCCTGACCGTGACGTGCCGTAAGCACAAGCACACGCAGGAAGGCAAAGTCCGAAGGTTGGCTGCGAAACGTCGCGATGACTTTTACACTCATCAACCTTCCAATACTGATATTCTAAACACTAAATAAATCACATTATTAAAGTCAACGTCGTCGGCTGCTCTTCGC
Source organism: Cynopterus sphinx (assembly GCA_030015415.1). Classification (NCBI taxonomy): domain Eukaryota; kingdom Metazoa; phylum Chordata; class Mammalia; order Chiroptera; family Pteropodidae; genus Cynopterus; species Cynopterus sphinx. Next base: position 1,776,216 of record CM057379.1, on the reverse strand, counting down.
ATTTCTGGAAACTTCAACATTCCACGTGCAGCCGTGTTACGTCTCTACTAGACAGTGCCGGCCTAAACCTTCACAGGCTAAAATTCAACTTCTACAGAAAAACGAGGCATTTTTCGTAGTCTGAGCCATTTTCCATGAAGGGACAGAGAGGGTCCCCCAGCACGGTCAGCAGGGGAGGGGCACGCGGCCCGGATCCGTCTCTCACCCAGGTCCGGCGCCAGGTGGGCCTTGCCGCCCCATTTCTCCTTGATCCACCTCCGGTAGTCGATCACCTCCTGAGTCACCTTGACGATTCTTCCTAAAGTACTGCAAGAGGGCGACACGGGAAGTCAGGGAGGCCCAGCAGGACTGCGACGCCCGTGACCCCGTCAGGCCGTCAACGACCCGTCGCTCTGCTGAGTGAAATCCGGGGAAGCTAGAACAACGCTACGAAACACGTGCGACTTGTGGTGCCGGAGCCCAAACGCACCGAGGTCACAGCACGGAAAAGCGGGTTCGCTTACGCAACGTCCCTCAACCTACATCCATCTACAAAAGACACTCAGATCCGGCGCTGAAGCAGGGGGGCGCGCCCGCCCCCGCCCCCACGATCAGGAGGGTACGACTCCCACCTCCCAGTGCCGGGCGAGCGAGGAGACACACGGGACGCCCGCCGCGGGGCCCAGGGCCACCGGCCACACGCCCACAGAGGGCTCTGCGCCACCGGCGCTGGCCGCAGATCGACTTGTTCCAGAACCTGCCCGAGGGGCAGAGCCCCCAGCACGGTCTCAGCCACCATCTGTGACGATGACGCTGTTCGTCCTCCCCTGCCCCTGCTCGTCTCCCCCCCTCTGGCCCTGAATCCCACCCCGCCCCATCACAGCAGCATAACCGGGGTCGGGAATGTCCGTCCTGCCGACACAGTGTGCCCTGCAGACGTGTCTGAGAAGGAGGGACGCCGGTGCCCGAGAGGACGGGCGGGGCCTGTGCGCTCAGACGCTGCCCACGCACCGGGACGGCCGCCCGAAGCAGACAAGGCACGCTCCGAGCCTGAAAGTCACCGCCCCAAAACGCTCTAGAAGATAAGATCAACTCCTCAAGAAAGCAGCTTTCCACTCAGGACCCTGGGTGCATGAGACGCGGCCATCCCGAGTTCCCGAGGGGCCTTCCCTCAGGCCCAGTGTCACGCTCCACTGACCCCGTTCGTGAGCTCCAGGGAAGCGAACACGGGGCCCGGGTGCCAGCTCTGCAGAGGCCGGTGAGGGCGCAAGGCCATGGCCCAGGAGCTGGGGGCCCGGCGAGGGCGACGCCCGGCTTGTTACCTTTCGGAGTCTCTGTTCGGGTAGGACCTCGCCAGCGGCGACACAGCGTGACTGAGCACGATGTAGGCGTAGTCGAACACCTGCTTCACCTGCATGGCCCCATAGGAGCTTCGGCCCACGTCGTTCCCTGAAACGGAAAGGCAGCGGTAAACTCCGCCAAACGCCTGGGCCGGCCTCCGGCCGTCTCTGGTCGTCCGAAGCGGGCCCTCGCCGCACGCCCAGGCCCAGCAGAGGAGCCGGGTCAGGCCCCGTATCACGGGCCGAGGGGCCAACCCACATGGTGAGACTGGGATCCACCTCCAGAACGAGATGTCACTCGCGGACGGAGAGACAGTTCACGAAAGAGTAATTCCCCAGGTGACAGAAAGCACAAAGCGGCAACCTGCATCAGCCTGCCGTGCCGGGGTGGAGCCCGCTGCCGCGGGCAGCTAGCCCGAACACGTCCCAGTTCGGTCAGCACCTCTGGGGCCTGCCCAGGGCGAATCCTCTAGGGCAGCGTGTCCCAGGCCTGAACGCCAGGTGCTGAGAAGCGGACAGGTAGCAGATGAAGCACCATGAAGCCACCCGCCGAGCCACAGTCAAGGAGCCTCACTTTGCAGGAACAGAACCGCTTCGAATTTTAATTCACATGAAACTTGTTCTCTTCAGTTCAGGAAAGTAAGGGTTTTTTAGAAGATGTATTCTAAGTGTTGGAATTTTATCTTTCCCAGAGTTAATAATACAACCCAGTGACGGTGCAGGTTTCGCTTTTTAATCACATTTCAGCGAACCCTGAAGATGGGGGCGATGTCCCCGGTGGAACTCACCGGCACAGACCAGCGTGCCAGCACCTGTCCCACCGAGCTCCGGGGAACCAGTGCGGAAAGGCGCGGCGCAAACCCCAGCACGCGCCAACAGCCGCGGAGAAGGTGCTCTCCGGAGATTTTTAAGGAGTAAATGTCACGCCCCAGAAGCCATGGAACAAAACAAAAATCACTAAGTTTGAGGATATTAAAATTCACATCTACGGGAGCCGAACAATAAAAATTCCAAACCCGAATGCAAACGACCGACTGGGGAGAAAAAGACGACACGTACGACAATGACAGCTTCCCTAGCGTGACCGGGGTCGGACCAGGTGAGCCGGGCATGGTCCGCAGACTCGTGGACAAGGCACGTGAACCCACACGGAGAGAAGGACCAAGGGGCCGGGTACCTGGAGCTGCCATCGCCACCTGCCCGTCACTGACTGCATCACCGAGAGCAGTGTCTCGCCTGACAGAGGCTCAATAAGCACGTGTGGGGTTGGTAAGCAACACTGTGTTTAGCCTCACCAGTGCTAAAGAAATGTAAGCTGAACGAAAATTTACATTGCACGGTCCTATCAGACTGACCACGTGAGGAGAAATGAAACCGGACGAGCGGACAGCTGCCCGGGGCTCTTCAAGGTGGCGGTCCTTGTCACGCAACGGACCTCACTCGCGGGAAAGGGGTCTCAGATAAGGGGTCTCGGATACATTGTTAAGTAAAAGAAACAAGATGCAAATCTGCATTATCCGACGCCACTGACGGCAGCAGCAGTAAAGGCAGCCCCCACGTGGAAAGCGTGGGAGAAACACACACGCCACAGTGGCGGAGAGATGATGGCACGCTCAGCCCTTCCGCGTTACGTGCTCTGGGAATTAAATGATTCATGATGCACATGCAGCACTTTTATAACCAGAAAAAACATCAAATGTTTTAACCCTCACCTTCTACGTGTTTCCGATTACAGAAAGTAAACAAAACTGCAACTTCACGAGAACTGATGGGAAGCGGTAAACAAGGAGTTTAAAACGTCACTGTGAACTCCACTAGGAGAGGGGGATCTGCATCCGATCCGAGGAACCGAACGCCCTTGGCCTGCCGGGCCGAGGGCAGCCCCCCACCCGGGCCCGAGCCGGGCGACACCCTTACCAGGCAGCAGGGGGTCCTCAATGCACAGCATCGACGGTCTGTACCCGCTGGTCATGGCTTTCATGATCTCTTCTTTGGCAATATAGGCACCTCCTTCTTTAATCCTAATACCAGTCTTCAAGTAATTAAAATTCCTTCCGTAGAGTTCAAAGAATTCTACGAGAAGCATCCCAAGGTTTTCATCGGCTCTCCGGGCATCGATCCTCGGGTGCAACTGCAAAAGCAACACACGCGCGGTCCGCGTGAATCCGAGTCATTTCTAGGAAGGCGGCTGCCTAGCGCCTCCGCAGGGACCCCCCCCCCGCCGGTGTCGGACACACGGAGCAGCGGGGAGGCACCCACAGACAGGTCTGAGAGCCCTGCTCAACCGAGACCGTCCCCATAACAACGAAATAACGCGAACTCTGAAACTGGTAATCCCGCACAGCAAGGCCCACAGACGCAGCCGGCGGGGCAGCCACAGGCCCCCAGCCCTGAGGAACACGTGGCCGCGCCCTGCCCACTTCGGTGACACCTGGACGCGCTTTTCAGATTCCGACCCTCGTTCCATTATCCCAAACACAGCCAACAGGGGGCAGCATGAGGCTGAGAGCATCACAGGAAAGCGGAGCGAGAGAGGATTTTAACCGCGTGGAGAGCATCAGGACCACTGCGCGACGTGCACAGCCAGCTCACGCCCCTGCTCGTCCTCCAGAGCGGGGTCGGCCTCGGTTCAGAACCGGGCTTCCGCTGAACCTAGTCGCTGTCTACCGACACCCTCCGAGGAGCCGATTTCAGAGACGCCCAGACCCGAGCAAGACGGACTCCAGCTGCCTGTCGGCTCTTTATAGTTCAGTAAAGACAAACTCGTTGAGAGTCCCCCGTGTCAGTCTTGCCGGCCACGCTGCAGGCACTCGTGGGCACCTGGACCCCACGGCGACCTGGCTGGCTGGATGGATGGAACAGGACACTGCCCGCTGTGCAGGCCCAGCGGACGGCACGGGGCACGAGCACAGCATTCTCGCGTGCCCGGCCTCGCCCCCTCCCTTCTTCCTTGCCTTCCAGACAAACTCACACGCCCGGGAGCTCCCAAGACGAGGCTGGGCTTTCCTGCCTCAGCCACCAATGAACTCCTGCCACCTACTCACAGCTCTGAGGCAAGAGGGGCGAGGCACTCTGGGACATGGAGGTGACAAGGCCACCCCACCCACGCTGGGTGAAGCCTTCGGGGGGTCACAGGAGCCCTGTGAGGAGCCCAGGGTAAGTGAGCCCAGGGCGGTGAGATGAGGAGTCATCGCTGCCACAGGCTACTGAAACAGCGCAAATCAGGAACAGGCGAGGGAGTACGCTGAGGGGAGAAGGTCGTGTGCAGTTCGAAATCACGTCCCACCACGAGGAAGCGTGGCTCCGAGGACAGCATCGCATCGTGGAGACGGAAGAGGAAGACCACGTACTGGGATGCGGGGAGCTACATGTCGCTGTCCTTAAAGCGCTTCTGCAGAGCCGGGCCAGGACGTCACGACGACGAAATGCACTGTAACCAGTGGACGTGCTGTCGGCAGTGTCCAGGACAAAGAGAAAATGGCCAGATTCTGGACACAAAACCCCACTCATCACCAGCTCAAATAAAAAATAATAATAAACATGGAGGAAGCACTGTGTGGCTAAATCACACGGGCAAGGTTGGTCGAGACAGAACTGTTTAAGGAAACGTACGTGAGATAACGTTTCAGTTAACCTAGAGCAGGGTCCCTAAACCCCGGCCCAGCTGACCATACGGGTCCCCGGCCGGTCTCTGGCCTGTCAGGAGCCGGGCCGCCCAGCAGGAGGGGAGCAGCAGCCAAGCGAGCGAAGCTCCACCTGTACCTGCAGCCGCTGCCCAGCGCCGGCATCCCCGCCTCAGCCCCGCCTCAGCTCCTCGGGCCGTAGATTCTCACAGGAGCCCCGGTCCCCGGGGCCACAGAGGCTGGGGGCCCCTGACTTAGAAACTGTGTTTAAAACGTCTGAGTAAAGTTTCCCCAGAACATCACAGCGTTGGCCACTCGGGTTTCCTCCTGACGGACTTTCCCACGGTACTCAGCCAAGCGGGGGCAACAGGTAATTCAGGACGAAATACCGAAGTTCTGTCAGTCTGAAAAGGTTCGATGTTTTCTGCTCTACATGGTACCAAGCTTTTTCTGAGACAGATTCTTCAGTAATCACAGTCGAGCACCAAACAAATAAACGAGTAACTTCTAGCAAGGAAGGCAGGCTTCCTAAACGTGGACGTGTTTCTTCCTCGAGTCCAGAGCAAGAGACCTGCCAGAACCAGGCAAGCCCTCCCTCGCCGGCGTCATCCAGCTACGAGATGAGCCAGAGGAACCACCGAAAAGAAGCATTAACCGAAATGGGGTTCTATTGGGAAAACGAGAAGTCGATCTCCACTAAACCAGAACAGCGAAGGGAAGGGACAGCGAGGACCGCCAGAGCCCGCGCAGCCACTGGCCGGACGGCGAGGGGGACGCTGCGCGCGTGCGTCCCGAGGGCGAGCACTCACCTGCAGAAAGCTGATGGCCATTAAAATGAGGCTGTACGAGCTGATGCCACCGGTAAAAACTTCGTTCAGGTCCCTCTGCAGGAGGAACTGTTTCAGCACTAAAATCAGGTAAGGCAGCAACGAATACTTCTGCGGAGCCCGAGAGAGAAATGCGTGCTGGTTAGCTCGTGAGCCTCTGAAGGCGTCGCACGGCGCATTCACACGGCAGGAGGGACGCGCCCTCCGCCCGCCCGCCCCTCAGAAGGCTCTAGGCCAACTGGCCTCCATCGGCAGGGGCCTGGGACCGAATTACGGGAGACGCTCCCCGGCCTGCATGGGCAGGGTGAGGGGGAACCCCTAGGACAGGGCAGCTGGGGCTGAATGAGTGTGTCCTTCAAATGCTTCCCGGGGCCGGCTGCACGCCAGGCGCAGGGGCTGCGGGCGGAGGGGGTGCGGCAGTGGGCTGGCATGGTCCCGGGGACAGGGCAGGAGCCGCCAACTCTCAGAGGCAGCGGCAGGGGTGGGGGCGGGGGGTCATGGGCAGGGAAACCACTGCAGGATGAGTGCACAGTCCTCCGGGGAGAGCTGGGGGAAGGGGACAAGGACATGCAGAGGCCAGAAGGGGTGGGCGACAGCGGACACTTGTGTCGTTTCCATGTCTGCTGGGGGAGGAGTGAACCTTCTGACCAGACACGATGCAGAGGAAAGGGAACGAGAAGGAGTGGGGCCCCGGCCAGGGCCTCCGCCACTTCCACTGTGACAGGAGGGAAAGGCCATCTGCAGAACTGGACCGGGAACCTGGTCCGAGTCCAAAATCGCCCCCTCAATAAGCGAGCCCGCTCCGCCAGCCCTGGGCGTGCGGGCCAGGCAGGACGCCTGGGGCTCACGGGGACGCGAGCACCGTCCGGCGGGCCCCTGGGCCGACCCGCACACCGACTAGAAGGAGCGTTGGGCACAGCCCTCCCCTCTACAACTGCTCAGCCACGGGGCGAAGACGAAACCCGGCTCTAGTCTCACAGCATCTCCAGAAACCGCGCTGCAGGGCGAGGGATCTAACTGCAGCCTCCAGCGTTAAAGACCACCGGACACAGGCCTGAACACCTCCGAGGGAAGCGACACCCAGACGAGCCCTCGCTCGCTTCCAGCGTGCTAACTCGCTGGTGGCAGCACCTTCATGTAATTCTTGATGAACTCCGCTGCCCGGACCCCGGTCTCCATGTTGAAGCTGATGTCCACTTTAACCTCAGTCTCCTGGTCTGTGAGTTTGATGATTGGTACCTGCCAAGATGTAATTTGAAAAATTATGCTTCGGGACACGACATTCTCCACGGTCAGGCCTCAAAACGTTTCCCAAGTTGCACGGAGACGTTTTTAAAAATTATTCACTAAAGGGGCTCGGAGATCACGAGCCCAAGATTTTAAGGAGGAGCAGACAAGGGGCTTTGCCAGCGTTAACCTCATGAGTCTCTAGAACCCAAGACGGCAACCCCGCCGAGCCCCACACACCTGTGCCCAGCCCTGCCGGCCGGACTCAGCACCTCACCCGTGACCGAGCACCAGTCACGGCCACCATCTGCTTCTGCCAAGGGGTGGGGGTGAAGGGGCACGGTGTCTGAGGGAGGAGAATTAGGGGCGGAAGGCCCACCCTCGGCGGGCATGCCCACCGCCGGGTCAGCGAGGAGCGCCGCTACGTCCCCGTCCACTGGGGCCTGGCGATGGGGAGGACTCCCGGTCCCCAAGCCTGTTCGCTAGAACATCTGAGAGCACTCAGAGGGCTCCAGAGCCACTTCTGAAACCATATCTCACACCGACGCTGTTTCTCCAAACAATTCTGCTTAGGGTTTTTATTCTTTAAGACAAATGAAGAAATGAAGAAATTTTTTTCTCTGAAATTGAATAAAAGGCTATTTAGGAAATACTCTTATCAACAAAAACTGTCACCAAAAGAACTCAAAACTTGTCTCACGAAAGCTGCCAAGCAACCATTCGGATCGCCTCCGCCCCCCAGAAATTGTTCTCCAGGAAGAAAAGGCAATGTTTGTTTGTTTGTTTTTTCTTCTTCAGCCTCTAAAATAAAAAGAGCGTTCCCTTCACCAAAACGACCAGAGGCTGATTAAGGTTTAGACGACGACGGGAAGCCGACACAGGGACAGGCTTCTCAGCGCACGACCTGATCTAAAACGCTCGCCTGTGGCCAAGGGCGCCAGGCGACAGGGACCTGGCTGAGGCAGCCGAGGAAAAGCCATGGCTGCCGGCCCCACCCGGGCTCATCACCCAAGCTCCCTGGGCCTCAGCTTCCTCACCTGGGGAATGTGGACGGTGACGGAATCTGCTACCCAGAGGCTGGGAGGCCTGGAAGCGGTTTGAGCGGCAGCCGAGCTAGCACGAGGTGCCAGATCGCAGGCGAGCAACCGGTGCCAGCGCCCGAGCGAGAGGAAGCCCCATCTCCTTAACGCTGAAAGGGTTTAGTTCGCTCAGACAGCGGCTGACACACCGGCTGAAACGTCCGCGACAGGCAGTCACTCAGCTCCCGCGCGGCTCTAACCCTGGACTAGAGAAACCGTGACAGGGAGCTGCGCATCACTCCCACCTTCCACTCACTTCGTGAGTGTCGAGCTCCTGACAATGGAAGGACGGGTGGGTCCTTCTGAAGTCCAGCCTGGCCCTCTCTTCCCGTGCCATAATCACGCGGTCACACACTCCAGCAAGGGCAGCGCCCGAGCGTGTCGTTTCCGACGCTGACACCCTTCTCCGCACACCCTGACACGTGCCGTCACAGCCCTGAACTCCGGGGCGGATGCGCTCACAACCTGGAGTTGTGACCGTCATGAGCACGCCCTCGGGGCAGTCCCACCTACGACAGCAGCAGCGCAGAAGCGCAGAGGCGCGAAGCCGCGGAAACGCAGCGGGCACCTGCTGCGAACGGCCTCGGCGCGGCACTTACGGTGGCTTTGTCCAGGACTTTGATGGAGCCCGGCTCGGCCACGTTGTGCTTCCTCAGGGCCTGCTCCAGCAGCTGCAGGGGAGGACGCTCCCATTTCCCAAAGACCACTAAGTCGATGTCACTGGACGAGAGAAAAGTGACCGTGACCCACGGCTCGCCTCGCTGTGCGGTCACGCGGGCATCTGGGGTGGACCGGTGCCCCAGCGCCCATGCTTGGCCTCCTGCAGGGGCCAGACACACCCCCGTGGAGCCCACCCCTCCGCGACCCCCGGGAGAGAGAAAAGGCAGCTCGCAAAGTATCTGTGACACGAGGACGGGAAGCAGAAAGGCTGAAGCGTCCCCCAGCCTCCCTGGGCAATTAGGGCCCGAAGTGAATGGGCTGCCCCGGGGTTTCCGGGTCCTCACTCCTGTGCTGCCTACACTGGGTCACCCTTGCTGACCCAGGACTCCCCAACGCCTGGAGCCTGTTCAATTCCCCACGGCCCCGCCAGCTCCAAATCCTGAGACTACAGCCTCGCTAGTGTCCAAATGCGAGCAGTGGGTTAGGAGAAAATAAACCTTTAACGAAACAGGGCACGCAAAGCTGATTTGGATATGAAGAGTCTCTGTCGAGGAAACACTGGAGAATGCAAACTTGTTTGACATTTTTCCATAAAATAAAATTCCCAACAAAATCACGTTTAACTAGAATTTTGCTTGAATCTTCCCTGAAACATGAGATGGACTTTTCTAACCCACATCCAAAAATACGAGACACTTCCTACCGCGTGTCCTTCCCCTGGCCCTCTCACTCACCTTTACGTTTAGACCCGGCCTCGCTGTAACCCATCTAACCAAGTGCAAGAGGAAAACACCAAGCAACCAAGCACCACCACAGCAAGTCAGACTTTATTTCCTGCCACGTCCCCCGTGATCGAGTCTCTCCCTTTAGCTCGTACTTCCAGCCTCAGACTGAACACAGGGAACCTACTTTTAGCCCCTGACACAGGTACGCGCACCTTGCCCAGGCCTCCCCCGCGACAAGCGTAACCACCAGCCCCAGCACTCACCTGGTTGGAAGATAGAGACCGGTACTAAAGCTGCCGAATATCTGCACCTGGAAGACAGGACGACTGTCTTAGGGCAGACGGCAACTCAACCCGTCATCCTCCGACCTCCTCCAGGCAGCACTAAAACGGCCCCGCACGTGGGGGAGGGGCACCAAAAACAATTCCACAAAACTTTCTTAACCTCAAGTTAAACACCTTCCCCCCATCAGGAAACACTAAGGGCCAGCGGTAAAACAGTCGGGGGGGTGTGAAGCACAGCTCGGGGAGCACAGTCAGTAACACTGTCAGCAACTGCGGGAGCTGCCTGCCAGTGGGTACCACGTTCATCAGGGGGATCCCCTCGCAGTGACATAAACGTCTAACCACCATGCTGCACACGTGAAACGTGTGATATTGCAAGTCAAGTGTAATTAAAAAACAAAGGGTAACTCATGTATTAAAAACTTGTCCCCAGAAGGAATTTAAACTCGGCATTACGAGATGAAGCCATTTCTGGCCTTGCCCGCACCTGCGAAAACCGAGGCCTTTTCAAAGCCTGATTCAGACCCCCAACGACCTTCGGCCCCGCAGCTCGGGCGCAGAGCTGGGGCGCTGTCCCAGGGCTCTACGGCTTAAAGCCAGAGCCGGCCACGTCACGTTCACAAGAGGACAGTCAGCTGCTGCCTGGCCCCCCGAGCGCGCACGTGCCCGTCAGCAGCCCAGCCCCTCTCCGTCACTGGTGGGTCACCGTCACAGTCATCGGCCGCTGGCAGGGAAGCCCGGCAGATTAGGGCAGAAGCCTGTGGCCGGCTGTCATTCTGTGGCCAAAGGACAGGTCCAGTGCGGCCTGTGCCAAGCACTGGAAGTGCCCACGGCCCTCAGCTCAGCGGACACTGTGAAGTGGTGAGTGAGGACACACTTTCACGTTCCACAGAAACGAACTTAACTACGATGAGCGGTGGGGGGAGGGGGGAAACACCGAGCCTCGAGGTGAATTTAAAACAAGCGAAATCATCCTGCATTCCAGATGCGGTCCCAGGCCCAGCTGCGGGGCGCGTGCGACACTCGCCCTGCCCCAGTGCGTGTCTAACACGCTCGCTCGCTCGCAGGCGACGGCTGCTGCCAGCCCAGGGCCACGCTTGGCCAGTGAGGGAGGCAGGCCTGCTGGGACCCACCGACCCTGACGACGCTCACATCCACTCGCACACGACACGGGACAATGACAATACCCACATCGGCCGCGGGCCAGAGGTCCTTGACCACAGTCTCGATCCGTTCCACCACCTCTCTCCTCATGGCTGCTTCTTCAGGACAAGGGGACATGAAGTTGTAGAAATCGATGATTTCCTCATGGAGTCTAGGGACAAAGAGAAAGCACACCAGGGTCACAATGAGGCTTCACCGCATCCTCACAGGACGGGCGACAAGGCCAGTCGCAGCTGGGGAGCAGCCGGTCGGGGAGCTGCATGTCAGGGCCGACGAGACCCGCAGACCCGCCGGAGGAAGGCGGACAGGACAGTCGTCCTCCGTTATGTTCAGGGATCAAGGGCCCGCGCAGAGTGGGGGGTGGGGAGGGGAGCCAGACGGCTGGACCCCAGGAATCACACAGCAAATCACTCCGCCTGCTTCCATTCCGAGCTCGTTTAGAAGCCACTAAAGACAAAGTAAATTAGCTCGGTGATGACATCAAGTGACAACGTCAGCTCAACAGCTAGCAAACAGTCCGCAGGCGAGCGGGCAACACCTCCTAACAGGACCTGCTAGTGTCGCGTTACCAGGGTACCAGGTAACAACTAGGTGCTGCTGCCTTCCGCGCCACCGCATACGGGCACCTGCTCAAGGCCGACTTCGACTCTCCCACCGCAAGCACTGCCTCCCCCAGCCCCGAAGTCCATCTGGGGTGACCCGAACACGCGCGGCCGGTCTGAAGGCTACGCGAGGCCACGGACAGCCCACGGCGGGCGCCTAGGAAGAGCTGAAGCCTCACCACCCTGTTCGCGGTGGATCTGCACCACCAGTTAGGCCGTCACTGGACGCCCATTTTGTCCACCACGTTCAATTGAAAGAAAAAAGAAAACCTCACCCAAGCACGCTGCCAATTCAGCCAGCCAGGAAGGGTCCAGTGTTCAATAAACCTAAAGAGGTACTACATCGTGCAACACCCGAATGCGGCACGCCTTCCAAACTAGGCAGGGTGGAGCTCTGGTCCTTCCACAGTCCCTGAGCACCCACGACACGCTAAGCGCTCAGCCACAGCTCCGTCGGCGGCACGCCGACTGACGCCTGGGATGCCCCCCGAAAACGCCCCCATTCGGCAGTGCCCTGCGCAGGGCTGCTGTGTCTGGTCAGCAGGTGACGCCCGCTTCCCCGTTAGCAGGCCACGCTGGGCCGAGCGGTGCAGAGGGGCGCCGGCCTGCCACACGGCCGTCCTCTGGGGCGTGAAGCCGAGATGCCTGAAGAGCTGAGGGCACGTGCCCCCCTGCGCCCCTTAGTTCTGTTCCGAGAACAACCGGAACGCAGAGAGTCAGAGACAAAAAACAAAGTCACAGGCCTGACGTCATTAAAGAACCAGTCCGACGTCAAGGAAGAGGCCAGAGCCAGACAGCACTCGCGCTGTCGGCGCCCACAAACGTGACGCACTCGATCGCGGCCCATGCAGGCGCGCGGGTGTGCGAAGACGTCACCGCAGCTCAGCACTGGTGGAGCAGACGGTCAGCATCCTCCTAAGCTGTGTGCACAGAACGGTCCCTCCTTCCTCTGCTTCCCCGGACCCCTGCCCGCGGAGCCCTGGAGACGCCGGGAACGGACAGAGGGCGAAGGGGGCCTGCCCGGCCAGCGCGACACAGCGGCTTTCTCACGGGTTTCCCGAGTGGCTCGTGACATGGGGGGTGGCCTAGCGCCCCCTCCCGCGTGTTTTAGGAGAGACTGGTGATGGGGTCGCAGCATGCCCATGTCCCCAGAGGGGGAAGGGGTGCCACGTGGACACAGTGTCGTTTCCACCCGGAGGATGCGCTGGTAACACACCTCCCCAAAGTGTGTGTTAACCTGGATCTCCCAGTTAGCGGCGGCCCTGAGAACCATCGCGCGGGAGGACGACGGCGGCTTCGGCTTCTGGGGACAGAAGGGAGACTGCTGGCGAGCCGGCTGGAAGGCCCTGGCCAGCCGAGCCCTGCTGGCCCTTCCTTGAGGCCCGCACGGGCCTTAAAGGGCCTGCAACTCCGGGAACCACCCAAGGGCAGTGTCGCTCCAGGGTGGGACGGCACCTTCAGACCTGACAGACACAGGACGGTCTAACGACCTTCGTGACCTCTGGCTGGCCTTGGAGAGCCGCCGCACTGCCTCCCCTGCTGGGGCTCCTTGTGGGACCCTCAGAGGACACAGGGAGCACTGAGGGCCAGGTGAGGGCTAGGGGAGGGCCGGGAGGTCGGGTGGGGTGGGGGGGACCGCTGTCCAGCCCAGAAGGAATGGCCACAGGAGGGGCGAGGCCGTGCCCTCCCCTCCCCCACCCGCCGCCCACGCCTGGCACTCACCTCTGCCCCGCCCCGCGCTCACACGGCCAGCGGTGATGGGCTGGAGTCTGTCTCCGCCCGGGAAGGGGCCCACTGGCGTCCAGGAGGAGAGTGGCTCCCATTCCAGGAAAGTGCTTCCCCCGGAGCGGCTAACTCGATTAGGGAACCCACCTACATGGCCAGCCACCCGTTCAGCAACGTAGACAGTGCCAAACGAAACGGTTCGGATTACGCTACCCAATACAGCTCTGCGCGCACTTCCCCTCACCTTAAGGAGCTGCACGTCCTGCTGTGACAACGTGCTTTCCTGCCGGTGCCATCGGCCCCACGTCCAGCCGCCCGCATCGCATGCCGCACAGGTCACTTCACTCCTCACTGACGTCCAGTGCTGACGCAGCCACGTGCTCCGTGCTCCCAAGAGAGCTACAGAGTCACGTTCACAGAGAGCTGTGGCCATTTCTCCGCGAAACGAAAATGAAGTTTCCTATTCTCACCTGTCGAAGCCCCCAAGGAGCTCCACAGCCGACAAGATGTCTACGTGAAACCGCACCAAGTCTCCTCAACCACAGACGACTTGCTCACTGCCATCGACTGGCGCTCCATGCCAGCCCACCACCACCGGTCTCCACAGGTTCCCAGGGGAGCTCTCGGCTGTGACCGTCACAGAAAAATTCCTAATGGGGTTCACAAATGACACCCGTACCAGGCAGATAAATGAGGAATCGGACTGGGCAGAAGGAGCAGCCGCTCACCCAGTGCACGGGGCACGGGGCCCGGGGCCCGGCACGCCCGGGGGGAACCTGGCAGCTCATGAAAAGGCTGAAAAAGGCGCCCCCGAGGCCTGCGATTCCACTCCTGGGAACACTCATACACAGTGACTGCCAGGCGCGCCGGCCGCAGCGCCACCGCTCACGTGGACGTGTCCCACGTGACGAGATGCCGTCCACTCGTGGGGAACAAGGAAGATGCGTGCACTGCTGGGGAAGACCCTCGACACCGTCGGGGCGAGGACAAAACAGACACGGCCGCACTCAGGTGCGCATGCCCGGCCGCAGGTGCAGCTCCAGGCCACCTGCAGGGCCACCTGCCCGCCGCGCCCTGCCCAGGAGCCACGCGAGCTGGGTGACGGGGCAGCCACTTCCCAGCTGGGCCCTCTGCACGGAGTGAGGTTTTTACAAGAATGTGCACATCGTGTGTGTGCGTGTACGTGCGCACACACATATAAAGTGTGTAAATATATATATATGTGTGTGTGTGTGAAAAAGGAAAGGAAAAAAGGTAACTACGTTCTTTAGAAGAAAAGCGAGGCCGCACACGAGCGTCACCCTTGAGAATGGAGGTCGCGCAACACTTACCCCTGTTTACCTGCGGGAAACAGCGAAACGCTAAACACGCAACCGTCAGGTGTCTCTCTAGAGGGTAAGATTGCGTGTGATTTTCATACTTTTCGCTTGTGTGCATCTCCTCATTTTAACAATATAGATAATTTACAAAAAGACCATCAAGTCAGCCAGCCCCTACCCCCGAGGGCACATGCCATTCCAGCTCCCGAGAAGCCGCGAGCCTAGAGCCCAGCGGTCTGCCTGGCGCGGGTGGAGGAGGCCAAGCCCTGCCACCAGCGTGAGAAGAGACGGGGAGGAGAGACACACAGGCTGGCAGCAGCGCCCCCGGGAGAGGACGACGTGACCCCCGGAATCCCGCAGGGCGCAGTGGAGAGGACTCCCTGCGATGGGGGGCTGGGGGGTACCCACTGAGCGCCTGGAACACAGCTAGTGCGACCGACGCCCTCCATTCCTATTTCCTTCATTTAAATCTCAACGGTCAGACGCGGCCCGTGGCTGCCGCGGGGGACCGCGCGCCTCTGGCCGCCTCTTCCTTAACTCGAGGGAGACGGCTGGGCAACACCGAACTCGACGGGTGGCTGGCGTGGGCACGCTGCCGGGACACACTTCCTGAAGTTTTCCACACCTGGACCCTGGGCTCCGTCTCCCTCCCTGACCCTCCCCCCTGTTCATCCTCCAAGGCACAGAAGCCCAGGAGGTAAGAAGTGGCTCCCCGGGGGCCTGGCCTGAGCACCCTCCACCTGCACACCCTCCGGGGCGACGGCCAAGAGACAAAGCGCACTTTCCAGCAGGTCCACAAGCTCCTCCCTCCAAACGTTCTCTAAGATAAACATTTTAAAATCTCGGTTCTCCACGTGGACGAACAGGAACCGTGTCCGTCAAAACTAAGCACTGCCGTCCTTGATGGAATTTAAACACTCATCGCTACAATCACGAAGCTGTGCTCCGACGACGTAACGAGACGTTAGGAACAACGATGCCCGGTGAGGGTGTTTCAGGTCAGGTCAGCGACGTAACCCTGGGACCCAGCAGAGCGCTTCTCTTCCGTCCCTGCTGAAGGGCACCTTTTCCTTAACGCTTCTAACGGGTCTGAACCAGGCTGCGCCTTTCCATCAGTGGCTGGGCGTGGAGCGGTTTCAGAGTGAACCTTTTTCCTTCGTAATGGGCGTCTTTTTAAAGTCAGTTGACCTCCAGGACGTCATCTGTGTGAAGTTTATATCTCTGACCCACAAGAACAATTTCAAACGGGTCCGCTTTATGCAAGTGATGGCACCTCAGAGCCGACAAAATATGGGAATGGGATGCTGACCAGAGGGCCTCCTGGGGAGGACCCACTGGGGTGTGAGGCCCGCCCTGCCCCTGTCCAGCCACGGGGCACTGAGTGAGCTCCGCAAACCTTTGTGCGCCCAGCCCTCGGCCGAAGCCGAGAAGCCAGTGCCCAGACCGCGTGAGGCCCAGAGGTAACAGCTGGGGGCAGAGCTGCTGCTGCTTGCAGGTGGCAGCTCTGGCCTCATCTCAGGTTGGGCCCGCTGCAAGCACCAGGTGCAGGGACGCGGCTCACCTCGGATGGCCTGACTCTGAGACCCTGGCATGGCTAGCTGGCCCTTACGGTTCCGGTGCAACTCTGAGACTCGATCTGGAGGACCTTCAGGCTGATCCATCACGAGGGAGAAAGGCTCGAATGGTTCATTTTCTGGTTGTTTTAAGAAAGATGGCAATGGCGAAACCAGATTTGCAATGAATTTTAGCTTTCAATCACGAAACTACTGGAGAACAGCCTTCTGGAGCATTACTTTCTAGTGCACTTTTAAACTAAATGTTAGAAAACTAAGATCTTTCACAAACGAGAACACACTTTCCATCTATAACAGCTCTTACAAGAATCCAGACCCATTCGTTCAATAGGTAACGACTGACTTCTCAAATTTCCGTACACTTCCAAATTAACTTCTGCTTTCCACACCAAATATCAAGACCAGCGATGTCTGAGTGTCTGTCTGAGCATCTGGTACAGGGCTGCTGTAAACATTCACAAAACCCACCTCGATCAGCTACTTTAGAGAGAGAAAGACGGCTATTTGGTTAGAGAATCCAGCTACCTCACACTAGTGAAGCTACCGACGAAAACGTGACCATTCAGGCAGGGATGGTTTTGATTCCCGAGGCTAAGCCGGCGGTACGTCGTTCCCAGCTGTGTGTGAATCTGAATCAAGGCTGGGGGGCCCGGCGGGCTCTGAAGGGGGGGCCCACCCCTCCCTGTTCAGCGCCACCCCAGCGGCCGACGTGGTACCTGGCCCCAGGCAGAGCTGGCTCCCTTCCCGCTCCCAGCCCCAGCACAGTCCGGATGTTCAAAGGCGACCTCTTCGTAGTCGACAAGGGCAGTCACACGTGCCGCACCAGGTAAAGGATGCGAAGAGCCAAGAGGCACGAAGCGAGGGCAACAGACACGTGTGTGAAGAATACAACCGTGGAAATGGAAGGGTGAAGGGTCCCCGACGCGGGTCTGCCCGCTCCCCGGCTCCCACGTCCTGCGGCTGCTTCTGAGCAAAGCCAAGGTCAGAGTTCAGACCGTGTTCGTTTCCTTAGGGGAAAGGAAAGGCCGCGTGAACGAACGCACCCTCCCCTGATGTGCTCACAGGAGTGCAGCACCTGGGCCCACTCGACACCAGCCACGCTCTGGCGTGTTCACAGGGTCCAGCTTCCCACGGGACCCACTGCTGGAGAGGAAGACGTGCCGACACGGTCTCCACATTGCTCCAGGGAGGCAGACCGCCCCGACACCACAGATGTCCCCGGGGTGAGGGGGGCCACCTCTCCTCGGAACCAGAACTCTGCCTTCTGCGTGGAAACCCCGAGAACCACCCCACACCACGAGCACCTGCCAGAGCGAACACAGCAGAAGCGCCCCCTCCTTGCAACATGTCCTCAACCTGTCATGGGCAAAAGCGGAGGAGGGGGGGCACGGGAGACACTGCATAAAGGGGCGAGAGCTCAGTAGGGCCGGTGGCGACTGTTACTGTGGCCAGTGCTGAAGGCCGCTCGCTTGATGGGAGCACAGGAAAAGCTGCAGCTCCCGCCGGCTGAGGCAGTCTCCAGCACTGAGCCCTCTTCCCAGCCGCAGGCTCGCGACTTCCTCGGATCTCACTCAACACCCATCCTAAAAGGCCCTTTTCACTCTCAACCATTCTGCAAGCTGCAGTTCATTGCAAGCCTTGCCCTCTGACGAGTCCCACAGGTTCCCACACTTTGGAATTTGGTCGTGGTTCTGAATTCTGTATTCGTTTACCCGTCGAGACTGTCCTTGGCTTTGCACATCGGCGTCTTGTGAGCCAGTCTTTGACAGAGCCACACTCTTCAGAGATTCGCCTTCTGCTTTTTTCCATAACCTATGACTTTATTTTTAAATTTCTCTGTATTTCACAGGCCGAGCAAGATTGCTCTTACGTTTAATCTGTTATTTCAGAGCTGTCCTTCGATTGTTAAAATCTGTTTGCTTAAATTTAGAGAAGAAGCCCTATGACCAAACATCCTTTACTATTGTACGGTGGCTCCCACCTTTACCTGGTCACCTCGTTCTTGCTTCTTGCCCTTAACTCAGCACACACTCCCCCCGAGGCGGTGCCGGTGAAGAACGTGGGCCTCTGATCCTTCAGGCCCGGTTCTCTGGTTCACCAGTTGCACCTGCGGCAAGGGGCCTACATCTACTGAGGCTTAAGCTGCCTCTTTAAATGAGCTGTCCAGGAGAACTGGAGAACGCAGGCTCCACCCCAAAGCAGCCCCTGAGACCAAGGTGGCAGTCCGCAAACAGCGGCTGCACCTGCTTTGGTCTTCCACGGACTTCGGATAAAGCCACACTTCAGCAAATGCTCCTGTTTTGGTAGACGTCGGCTTCTTAGAATCATTCCGATAGTAGGAGTCCTGCTCCCTCCTCCGCTGGACGGACGCTTCCAGGGGCGGCACCTGCTGCCAAAACCAGTAGCCTGTCCGGGCTCTGGTTCCGTCAAGGCAGGAGTGACAGCACCACGCCGCGGGCCTGCTCCAAGGACTGGGAGGACACGCGGGCAGAGCCAGGCCCCACAGGGCCCCACGCTCTGAGCTGCTGCCGCTGGTGACTGAGGACCTGTCCGGCCAGATCGCTGTCGGGTGACGTCGTTAAACCAGCACGTGAAGCGCCGAGACCTGCGCCGAGACCTACCACCTGAGAGAGGTGCCACGCTGCACGGGGCTGCGAAGCAACGTCGTGCTTCCAGACGCGGTGACGCGGCGGCCCTTTGAGAAAGATTTGCCCCAGAAACTCAGAAACACCATTTCTAGAGGCTTCCAGAGGTAGGTTACCGGGCAGCACGGCTTCTGCCGTTGTGTGAGTTTGGACTCATTTGGGCAACAGTTAATCGAGCATTGTTTCCAACAGAGTCAAAAGTCACTCCAGTTTGGTGTGGCCCAGACATACGGCCACTTCCATTTTTTTCAGTTAAATTCAGTACACGTAAAATTCAGCTCCTCGGTTACCCTGGTCACGCTCCAAGTGCTCGGTGGCTACTGTGCTGACCACGCAGGACCAGAACGCTCCCCCCTCACAGAGCACGCACGGGACAGTGCTGCCCCGGCCCCCACGCCCGTCCCTTCTGCTTCTCCACTCGACACGGAACACGTCAGAAGCTGCAACGAGACCAGAGAAATGCCACAACCTGCGCCTCTGCTGTGCACACGCAGCACCGGCAACATCCCGAACGGCTTTCAACGAGCCACAAGCAGCAGCACACGCGCGTCTGGTAAAACGCGTTAAGACCCCGAGGGCTCTTACTTAGAAACTGGAAAGCGCGTCACTCGGGCATTAAGTTTGTAAAAATAGAACAGTGTGTCCTGATTCGAAGGCAGAAAGCACTTCCGCAGCATCAGGTCGGTCCCCAGCTGTGTCCACAGCCTCCCCAGAGACGCGGCACTTCGATCTGGAGCAGTTTCACCGAGAGAAAAGTTCTGTCCTAAGAGGGAGAGCCGTCGGCCTCTACAACCAAGCCAGCGGCTTCTCCTGCCCAGCTGGCAGCGAGAAGCACCTAAGTTTTGGTTTCAATTTCCTCAGAGAAAAGGAAAGGGAAGGCCTTTCTAATCCCTCACGTGACAATTCACACGGGGCTTCCCAGTCTCCTTTACTTAACGTGCCCCTGCCAGGGGGATGTCGCAGGCCTGCTCCACAGCTAGGGAAACTGAGGCTCAGCAGTCGGAACCCACGTGAAACCATCCGAATGCAGGCCTGTGAACCGGGCTCCGCGTCTGCCGCTGCGGGCTCACCACGCGGCTGAAGGCCACCTGCGGGCCTCTCAGGCCTGGGAAACAGACGCCAGCCAAGGGGTTCAAGCAGAAAAAGGGACATGACTTGATTTTCCGCTGCCCTTCCAGCCCTGCATCGAGCCATTCCCTCAGAAGCCCCGGATTCCAGAAGGATTACGATCGTCTGGAATCTCTCTCAAACGTGGAAAGCTAGAACCCACCGACACCCACGGCTACCACTCCAGAAACAAACCCAGAGCGGAACTCGACCAAAGGGTCCAAGTGGCCATGCGGGCAGCTCCCTGGGAACGAAAGAGCAGACACCCGCCACGCAGAGGCCGCTGCCGACCAGACACTCCCTGCCCGGGGGGCCTCGGGGCCGCTCCCACTGGCCTGCCTGTCGGCGTGGGGGTGCAGAAAGCTCCGCAGAGACCTGCCTTGCCCGGGACCGGGTTCAGCTGCCGCCTCCAAGTTCCGAAGCCAAGGACAGTGACCTGGCTCTCCTGCAAACTTTCTTAGACGACATTTTAAGAACCATCTACATGAGAGAGGCACGGACAGGCACTCATAGCTGTGGCCACTCTAGCTGCCCGAGTTCAGTGGTGACGGCTGCGTCACAGGGCAGGACCAGCGATCTGCAAGGGACATCACGGTGGGCTGGAGCCCAGGCAAGTGACAGGAGGGCTGGAAAAGAAAATCACCACATCCTTGTCACCCGTCCTCCCAGCAGGGCAAGCCTACCTACAGGACACCTGCACGTGGCAGCAGGCCCCAGGAGGACGTAGACCTTCATCCCCGGAACCGGTGACTGAGATCACCCCACTCCTGGGAGCTGCTGTTATCCCTGCCTTGACAACACAGGGCCCCTGGGCGGGCCTGACCCAGTTTCGTGGGCCCTTAAAGCAGAGGGCGTCTTCCAGCCAGCGACGTGCCGTCAGAGGGGCAGGGAGCACAGCTTCTGGGAAGATGGAGGGGCCGTGGGCCAGGGAATGCGGGCGGCCTGACGCAGCCGAGAGGCCCCCACGGCAGACAGGGGTCGCGGTCCTCCAACTACAGGGGACTGGACTCAGCCAGGCTCGGGGAAGGCAACGGCCCTGAGCTCCAGGTGAGGACGCGGCAGCCAACTCCTGACTCCGACCCGCTGAAATGCGAGACGATGGACACGCGGTGTCTCCGGGCGCCGAGGCGGTGGCCGTTTGCTGCGGAGCCTCGAAAACTAGCGCAGCGTGCAACACTCACACGAGAAGTGTACCCTGCGGTGCAAATCCGAGACTGTCGGGGAAGACACGGCCCCGCTTCGCTTGGGGGAACGTCACGCGGGGGGCAGGTGCCAGGCACCGCCTGCCCGCCGTCACTCAGGTGCCCCCGAGAGGAAACACCACTGACAAGCTGCCCAGAGCCCTGTGGACAGGCCTCTCCACCGCCACGCTGGCCAGCGGCCATGGCCAGTGACACTGTGGCGCACACAGCCTCCTGTGGGTCTGGTCAGTATGACTCAGTCACCCCTCTCCCGTTAGCCTGAATCAAGCTATGTCGTCATAATCGAGTAACTGAACCTGACGTCCCAGGGTTTTGATGTTTTTTTACTACGACCCCCTTTTACGTCACAAAAAAATACACCTAAACCGAAACGCCAAACCTAAGCCCAGAACGTCCTCGCCTTCCAAGGATAACCGTTCTCTCTCCTCTCACGATCCACTTACAGGAATCCTTTCAAACGGGCGCCCGATTTTCACATTAGGGCCAAAACAAGGTCTGAACCTTTACCTCGAAACACCAATCTTAAAATGATGAAAAATCAATTTTTTAACTTAAAACATCTACTTAACTGCCCCAGGAGGCATCACGTCACACTGCGCGCTCTCTGTGGGAAGGGCCACCGCTGCCATCCCCCTCAACCGGGGACCAATGCACCTTCCCCTGCTCCCTTCGGACAGGCCCGGTGATGCTCTCCCTGGATGGGGCAGAGGGGGGAGCAGGAGCACAGTTCACGGGCTGCTAGTGCAGCAGCCATGTGCACAGTGACGTGCACAGTGACGACGCCTGCTTCCCTCTGCGACTTCACACCTCTCAGGTCTCAGGAGATGAACGCTCAGGAGACAAGGCCCCCGTGTGGCGCCAGCACCTCCCAAGGCAGATCTCCCAAGAAGCTCTCCCCTCCACCTGGGACGCTTCCAGAGAGAGATCCGAGCAAGGGAAAGGCAACTAGAAGGGTGACGCCCGTGGTCTGGTCCCCGCAGGACAGACGGGGGTACTGGCTCTGCTTCAGGCAGTGCCACGTCAGGCTGGAGCCGTGGAAGGACAGAGGAAGGAACCGCGCATGGAGTCAGAAAGGACCCAGGGCCCCGAGCGGGCTGCTGACCACACGACCAGTTTCTCACAAAGCTCAGATACAGAAAAGAATCCTCTTTGGGCAAATCGAAGATGTCAAGCAAATTAACCCTTGTCAAGGGGCCTGCAGAGGGGATGCTGCATGAGACCACTGTTCACCACAGGCACGCGTGAGAGGACAGCCTTCGAGAACACAAGCCCTGACAGAAGCCCGGGCAAGGCCGGGGATGAAGGTCTGCCGGGGGGCAGGGGGCCATGCCTCGTCCCACTGCACCATCTCAGCTATACAGGGCACCGGTGAGGATAAGGCGAAGTACCTGAGGCCCAGCTCACCTGTGCGGGACTCTTCTTTACCTTCTACTGATTAGGTTTCTGAAGCTGTGGAGGGCAAAGCAAGAAAGCACCGCTGGGTCAGAAGGTGAGGTGCCAGGAGGCGGAGGCACTGGAAGTGGCAGCGACCAGAGGCCAGGACGCACACACCCGCTCACATTCCAGGTAGAGAGCGCATCTCACACTGTCCGCCTTGTTCCCGAAAGCATGAGGGTTCAACCAAAAACGAAAGGACTAGAGCCAACGGCACCTCCGACACGAGAATCTCGCCTTCACCACTCGAGAGGTTCCTGCACTAACTCCCACCCCGAGACCTGCTCAGTGAAGAAAGCAGAATGGCAGGTCCCCAGGCGAGGTTTCTAGGGGCAGAAACCTCCTCCAGAGGAAAGGATGAACACGCTGAGTGGGCCAGCAGGCTAAGACCCAGCCGGGTTCAGCGGATGCTGCCCAGACTCCCTGCCCCAGGCAGCTGCTTCCCCGCTTTAGAGGACTGCAGACCTGGT
Source organism: Cynopterus sphinx (assembly GCA_030015415.1). Taxonomy (NCBI): domain Eukaryota; kingdom Metazoa; phylum Chordata; class Mammalia; order Chiroptera; family Pteropodidae; genus Cynopterus; species Cynopterus sphinx. The sequence continues at coordinate 1,753,230 of CM057379.1, read as the reverse complement.
CTTTCCAGAAGCTCCTGTCCTGGGACCACACAGTATGTGAGCAGCTCCTCGTCAACGAGGTCCTTTTCCACTGGCCGGGCCAGGGGCTCACTTACCTCCGTTCTTTCCCACTCTGAGCCATAACTGAGGAAGTCTGTAACAGCCTTCCCCACTGATGGGTAACCTGGGAGCCAGGGGCGAGCCCCAAACGGAGCTACTTCTTGGCACCAAAGGGTCCATTTCCTTAAGCCAGTGGGCCCCGTGTGAACGGTCAGCAGGGACACCCTCGTCCTCTAAGTGGGCACAGCTCGGCCACTCCTCTTCCTCGTCCCTCTGAAAGGGCAAGGCTGCTGGAAGGACCAGGAGAAGCGAAGCAAGCAGAGGGCACCCCGCCCTTCCAGGCACATGGCAGGCGATCCTAACGGACTCCTCCTCCAGGGTGGGACAGCAGGAAGTGACACAGGGCAGAACTGGGGGGGGGGTACACCCCCCGCAGAAGCAGGCAAGGCAGGCTGGTCAGCAAGAGAAAAAAAGGCATCCGCGTAAGCATCACTGCGGAGGCCCCCCATTAGCTGGGTCCGTGTCCACTGAGCCCACAGCACGCGGCCTGAGCTGAGTTTTCACAGGCAGCAGGGCGTGCCAGGGTGGAGCCCTGGCAGAGACTGGGAGCAGAACCCCTGGCAGCGCCCAGAGCAGCAGTGCCCTGGGGGCCTGCTGAGGTTCCAGACTTTAGGCTTCAACCTAAGGGAGACAGGGAAGGGCCAACACAGGGCTCCCAAGGGGATGGGACCTGATCCAACCTGCTGGCAGCTCGCCCCACTGGCAGTGCTGGGAAAAGTCCAGCAGGGAACAAGAGTCCACGAACGGTGACCACCAACCAGGGCTGCTTGAGCAATCTCCACTCTAAGTGACCGCAGTCTACATGAGGGTGAGGAGGATGGGGTAGAGAGAGATTAGACAAGACAGCGATGAAAGACAGGACAGAAAAGAGAGTGAGGGGCGTGAGAGCCGCACACCCAGACAGCCAGTGCTCGGGTGCGCTAGGCAGGGGCGCGCTCTCAAGCGACAGCCAGGTTTGGAGGTCAGGATCAGGAGACTGTGCCTCCCATGCCAGCATCTGGCCCCGAACCTAGCAAACAACCTGGAACGCAGTGAGCTCATTTAGAAAGAGCAGCAGCCAGGTAAGCACCAAGGCTTACCATAAAGCTGCGGGTGAGGAGCAATGCCCACAGCCCGGGTGATCTGCACAAGGGCACAACACTGGGCGCTCGCGAAGGGAAGAAGCAGACTGTCTGGACCCCACGACGGTCTCTAAGTGAAGACCACACAACTTCCTAGTTAATGCTAAGACACGGGCTCGATCCCAGTTACGTGACAGGCTGGAAATCCGCAAGTCCCCCCAAAGAACTCTTAGTCGTGTACAAAGTCACCCATCAAAAACTGCTCCCGCCACCTCTCCTCAGAAAGTCCTACAAGAACTGGAAGGGGAGAGGACTGGGCTCCTACCTGGGTCCCAAGTGCACGCTCAGGCTTTGGGGAATTGAAGAAAGTAATGCTTCTAACCCAAACCAGGTGAAACACGCTGCGGAGCACGCAGCTGACAACGTGTACCACACACGCTTTAGAGGATCCCCGACTCGTTTTCCAGCGCACTTCAAATGGGAGCAAACCGACCTACAAAAAAGTTCCTTTACGAAGCAATTCCAATATCTAGCAACTGTAAAGCGAGCAGAAAACTAATGTTTGGAACAGTCCTAATACCCTGGAACGTATTAGATGCCTTTTTAAAAAGCAAGTAATTGTGCTAAAAAGTTTATAATTTAAGTCTTAAAATGCTGAGATAAAACCGATGTACAAATGCTTTACTTCTAGACAGTCAGAAAGGAACGAAAGGCAAAGGAGCTAGGTGACATTCACAGCGGAGCAGCCTCACCTGGGACAGCTCCACACCACCAGTCCTCCCCCCACCCCACCCCCACACACCTTTTTTAATCAGTCCTGGCCATTTCCTACTGCACTAAATAAAACTTCTAATCCCCTCTAGGCTGCTGTGGAAATACTTAAAATAGAGATGGCATCTTCAAGAGAATAAGTGATGTGCCGCAAACGTGTTCATTTTCTTTCACCATTAGTTTTCCTAAAACCCGCCGTGGATGCTCTTAGTTTCCGCGCAGAACTAAAGGGTGGCGGACGAGATCCCGCCCGAGAGTCACTGCTAAATTCACCGTTGGTTAAATTGTATCACTCCCCAAAACGAGTCATTTAAAAGAGCTCCTGCCACAAAGAAAGAAAGAAAAAGAAGGAAAAAAACACTGTTACCAATATTTATCCCCCAATCCGATCCAACTTTCTGGCAACACCAAAGCGTCCGCCGCTTTCGCATAGAACACCGCGGCCGCGTGCACCGCACGCTGACAGCGGGCCCCTAACAGGTGTGGGTGGGGACGGGAGGAGAGGAGGCGCGCACGTCTCAGATCTCCGTTCCAGGCTCCAAAGGCAGAAAATAAATAAAATAAAGAGGAAACGGAGAACATCGTCCGCACGAGCCCCCCCGCGGTTACTTCTGGGACCGGGCAGGGCTGTCCCTCCCGACGGGAGCTCCTTCATCAAGGAAAACCTGGCGGCGGGGCGGGCCCGGGCCTCCACACGCATCCCCGGGGCGCGGGGTCCCCGGGGCCGCCGCCCCCACTCACCCCTGGACGCCGGGGCTGTAGGCGCGGCTCTTCCAGGGCGTGCCGGGGCGCGGCGCCTGCGGCCCGGGGCCGGCCACTCCTCCGGGCGCGGCCGCGCGGCCGCCGGACAGCAGGTAGTTGAGGCCGTAGGTGCTGGCCTTGTTGTCGCGTCTCCGGCGGCCCGGGGGCGCGCGGCGCGGCGGCGGGGAGGCGGCGGGGGGCGCGGGCGCCGCGCCGGGGGTGCCGGGGGCGCTGGGCGCGCCGTCGGCGAAGCGGAAGAAGCCGGCGCGGCCAAGCGAGGCGCCGCTGGACGAGGACGACGACGAGGACGACGAGGAGGAGCCGCCGGGGCTCTCGGTGCCCGACTCGGCGTTGGACGACGACGACGACGACGACGACAGCGACGGCGACTTGTGCAGGCGGCGGGGCCCGTCGGCCGCGGGCCCGGGCGCCGGCCCGGGCGGCGGGGGGGACGCGGCGGGCAGCGCGGGCCCGGCCAGGCCGCCGCCCGCGCCGGCCGCCCCCGGCCCCGACGCCGCCCCCGGCCCCGGCCCGGGCCCCGCCGCGGCCGCCGCGTCCAGCGCCGGCGAGTTGAGGCAGAGGAGCGCGGCGAGGCCGGCGCCGCCGCGGCCCGCGCCCTGCGCCGTCTCCCAGATCTGCATCCACAGCGCGTTGGCCGGGCCCTTCTGCTCGGGCTGGATCCAGGCCACGCGCGGATCCATCCACGCGCCGCGCCGCGGGCCCGCCCCGCCCCCGCCCCGGCCCCGGCCCCGCCAAGCCCCGGGCCCCGCCGCGCGCGCGGACCGGCGGACGGGCGGACCAAGGGCGCGCGGACCGGCGGGCGCACGGACCGGCGGGGGGACGGACCGGCGGGGGACGGACGCGCGGGCGCACGGACCGGCGGGCGCGCGGGCCTGCGCGGCGGCGGCGGCGGCTCCGGCCGGGGTCCCCGGGGCAGGCCGCGGCGCGGGCCCGGCGGCTCCCTCAGGCGGCGGCGCGGCGCGGGGGCCGCGTTCGGCTCGCGCCGCGGGCCGCGGCCATGGGCGAGGGGCGGGCCCGGGCGCCGCCGTGCGCCGCGCCCTCTCAGGCCGCGCGGGCGGGCGCCGCCGGCTCGGCGCTCCTGCGGCGGCGGCGGCGGCGGCGGCGGCGGCAGCGGAAAGACACTCTCGGCGGCGGCGGCGGCGACAGCGCGCGGGGGAGGAGGGGGCGCCGCCGCCTCCGCTCCGATGAGGGGCGGGGCGGGCGGGGCGGGGGCGGGGCCGGCGCGGGGACCCAGTGCGCACGCGCGGCCGCGGTCGCACGCCCGCCAGCCCCGTCGCCGTGGGGACCGAGCGTGCGCAGTCGCGCGGCTCCGCGGTGCGGGCGGGGCGCGCGGCGCATGGAAGGATGCGCGTCCGGGAGAGGATGCTGGGGCGGGGATGGGGGGATGGGGATGCGGGGACCCTCGGGGGATGGGGCACCCTGCGGACTCGGCTGCGCTGCGATGAGCGAGGGAGACACGGGCGGGTCCCTGGGCCCCCCCCACCCCGGCCGCCCCCGCCGGTCCCCCCTCCACCGCCGCGCGCAGGCCGCGGCGTGGGGACATGCGCGCTGGCGCCGGGGCCCCGGGCCCCTCCTGGCCACGCTGCGCCGCGCGTGCGCGGGGCCCGGCGGTGCCGCGAGTGGAAGTTTCCGCGCGGCCGGGGGTGGGGGCGACGCAGACGGCGCCCCGGGCCGTGCCCTTCCGTCGCCCGCCCTCCCGCCCGCCTTACATAAGGGCCCGGCTGGCCCCAAAGCGGAGGCTCCGCCCGCTGCTCCGGGGAAAGGACAAACGCCACCGGTCCCCGGACACGCCGCGGTCACTCGGGTCCGCGCCGGTCCACGGAGGAGACGGTCCCGCATCCCGCGGAGCAGGAGTGGGGGCGGGGCTGGCAGAACCAGCCTGCGTGGGTCTCCCTACAGGTCGTTTCCTTTGAGAATGGTTTCGTGGGCAGAGAACGAAGCTCACACTTCCAGGTCGGTTCACCCGCAGGCAAACGGGGCGTCAGGCCTCGTGGCCTCGCTTATGCAAGCTGGCTCCGTGTCGCGGGGCTCCCGAGAGAGTTGCCTGCCTGGCTGGCTGCTGGAGGTCCGGGGGTCCCGAGGGTGCGGAGCCCGGCTCGAATGCAAGGCTAACCCACGCAGTCTGCGAAGTCCAAAGCGAACGCCAGTGTCATTATCATCATATAAGTTTCCTTGTGCCGTGGGAGTCTAGACAGCGTGAAGGGACACCGCATCCCCCATCTTTTGCTTGGAGAGACCCGGTCCTTACCGGTCTGAGAGTGACAAATACACTCCCAGGGCAGGCAGCTTGAGGGATGGGAGCCAGGGCCCTGAAGCCGTTTGCCTTACTCCTGCCTTACTCCCTGGACACCGGGCCGCCCTTCTAGAAGTACTCTGAGCAAGGCCTTTTTAACAGCCTTGTATTTCATACCTAAAGTGAGTGCTTGACACTTCCAGTATCTGTACCAACGTGAAAGATCGTGTATTACATACTAAGGCTTTTTGGTAAATGGTGTTAACAAAAATGCCTGTTTCAGTTCAGACGTCTTTTAGCATCCTTATGATGTACATGCAGACATTATGACAAGGGGTAGAGCATGTACATTAAACAAATTTCAAAAAATAACACAAATCAAACAGGATAGTGGAAATCTTTGCTTTTAGTGGCTGGGGCCAAAATCCTTGCATTTTTCTCAGTCTCCCTTCTGTAACCAACCATCCTCTTGGCTCCACCTGCACGAAACAGACAAAACCCAACAGATCTCCCTCCCTCCGTCTTCTAGACACTACCATTCCTAGCCTACTTAAGACAGTGCCTCCTAGCTAGTTTCCCACATTCCATTCTTGCCCCCTTTGGCATTTTCTCCACACAGCGGCTCAAGTGATTCTTTTTTAAACAGAAAAAAAAAAAACTACTTAATAAAAATTCAGATCATGTCACTCTTGTGCTCAAAAGCTTCCAGTGGCTTGCTTTCTCACCCAGCCTTCCTATGACATGCAAGTCCCTACATTGTCTGGTCCTTCCTCTTCCTCCCATCTCCTGGCCCAGCTCTTCCCCTAACAGTGTCCCTCAGCCACAGCACAGCCGGCCAGCTTCTTCGTCAAGGTGGTACTTGCTGTCCGTCACTGGGATGCTTCTCACCCAGGTATCCCTGTGCCCCCCGCCCCCATCACAGGCTTGGTGGGGACTTCCAAGTGTCTCCACCTGAACCACAGACCTAACCCTCAACACCCCCTACTTGCCCTACCTGTTTTATTTTTCTCTTAGCATTTATCTCCATTAATTTCTGAAGACCACATAGCACAATACCACAAACTCGATGTCTTAAAACAGAAATCGGTTCTCTCACAGTTCTAGAGACTAAAAGTCCAAAAACAAGCTGTTGGCAGGACAACAGCCTCTGAGGACTCTAGGAAAGAATCTGCTCCCACTTTCTCTTAGCTTCTGGTGTCAGGGCAATTCTTGATATGCGTTGGCTTGCAGGTGTACTGCTCCAGTATCTGCCTCCACTGTCACCTGGAGTTCTCTCTCTGTCTGTGTCTCCTCTAGTTACAAGGACACCAGGCATATAGGATTAGGGCCCACCCTAATGCCCACCCTCGACTTGGTTACCTCTACAAAGACCCTTTTACTAAAGAAGGGTATATTGACTGGTACCCAGGGTTAGGACTTGATCATATCTTTTGGGGGACACAATTCAACCCTCTACACCATCTAATATAAATTTTATTTATCTTATTCATCATCTGTGTGCCCTCATCCCAATAGAATGTAAACTCCACAAGGAAAAGAATGTATTTCTGTCCTCCATGCTGTGGGTCAGCTCAAGGACTGTGGCTGCCACATGGAAAGTCCTCAGTGAACATGGGTGGGATGGCCAGGGGTCGACTGACCAACCCAGTGGGGATGAAAGTAGGCAGTGGTCTTGCCAGCCTCCAGGATCTATTACACAGATTGTCATTGTTTACTTCTTTTCAGCGTTTTAATCGCCCTCCCCTCCCACCAGCTTCATGGTGCATCTTTGCTGTTTATCTCTAGCTGATCTCAGTTTGATTCATCAGCTGCCGGTCAAGTCCTTGTAATTAGATCTGAGCTTTTGCTATTTATGTATTTGGCTGCAAATCTTTTTATGTAAATTAGAAGCAATATATTTCTGAACATAGATCAAGAAGCAATACTGAGAGTAAGATACGCCCCTGAGTCTAGGCAACTCGGCAAGGGGTCTCTTTCATTGCTTATCTAATTTCATGGGTGAGCCTGACATGGTCCGTTTTCGGAAAACTCTCTCTCCTCCTCCCAACCTCCCTACCCTTCCCTTCCCTCCCTCCTTCTCCCCCCACCCCACCACATTACAGGAGGAGTACTCTAGAGATTACATTATGGTTTTAGTAGTAAATTCTCATAAACAAATGATTTCCAAAGTATGGGTATTGAGGACAGCCTGCGCCTGAATTAGCTTTGCTGGTTGCTGAAATGCAGTTACCTGGAGCTCACCTGATCTACTGAACCTTTCTAGGAGTGAGGCTCAGGAACCTGTATTTGAAGTAAATTCTCCTGAGCAATTCTCAACCAATTACAGCTGCAAAGACCCAGTTGCCAAGTAAGGTCATACTCTGACCTTCTGGATAGACATGAATTGGGGGGAACACTACTCCACCCACTACAGGGGCTTAGAGTGACAGGTTCAGAGTCGTTTTTTGCCCCAGATAAGACAGGAGACAGAGGGTCCTTGCTGTGGTGGGGCAGCCCTCCAGGATGTTTGAGGGGACCCGTAGTGGCTCCCTGGTCTTTATGCCATGGCCACCCCAGCCCTAGCCATATGTCCGCAGTCAAGGATAGAGGAGATGGGGGCAGGGCTATCTGCTGCTTGTGACCCTATTCTACCAGAAAAGCAAAAACTTCCGAAAAACCCTCACACTAGATTTCCCCATGTATTGACTATACTGGTTATAATACCACCCCTAACTGCCAGAGAGGTTGGGGATATTGGGACACAGAATGATGGCAAATGGCCTAGACCAGGGGTCCCCAAACCCCAGGCTGCAGACCAGTACCAGTCCATGGCCTGTTAGGAACTGGACCTCACAGCAGGAGGTGAGCGGTGGGCAAGCGAGCAAAGCTTCATCTATATCTGCAGCCGCTCCGCGGCGCTAGCATCACCGCCTCAGCTCCGCCTCAGATCATCGGGTATTAGATTCTCATAGGAGCACCAGTCCTTGGTGTCAAAAAAGTTGGGGACCACTGGTTTAGACCAATCACAAGACGTGCTTATGCTGGGCATAGGGCCATGTGGAAAAAGACTGGCATCTGTTAGCCAAAAGCAGGTGGTGGGGATTACACAGGCCCAATGTGTGACACCCGGATCTCTTCTGAATCTGCTCCCCACAAATCTGCTTCTGAGAACCGTTTCTGACAAAATCCAGGCTCAGGTCAACATGGACTCAGGTGACCACCTACCACCCCATCACCACCACGAGGTAATGGGCCCTGTGCTTCTGGTCCCCGTTACAGGTGGTGCCTTTGCCCACGTGACTCCACAGCAGAGCTTCTTGGGTGGGGCTGATTTTGTCTCCCAGGGACATTTGGCATTGTCTAAATACATTTTTGGTTGTCTTGGGGGTGGAGGGTAGTTTTTGAGCCCCTGCTGTGTCAGGCATAAGTGCTCTCAGTGTGGGAAACACAGCACTATGTGTGGTGCGTGGGTTACTCAGAGGACACAGAGGAAAGAAGCCCAAAGGATGTGCTGCCCAGAGGATTTAACCCAACAGAGGGAGACAGAGGGCAGGTGGATGCAGAATGCTCCAGGAAGAGGCTCGGCGAGGGAAACAGCCCTGAGGAGGGAAGGCCCAGTGCTCCCTGTGGCCGGCCCTGGGGAAGGGGTGGCCACGGGAATCTGACATGACGCTGGCACCGCAGCCCCCAGCCAGACATGGAGAGTTGATCTGTCACTTTACAGCACTTGGAGGCCACATGAGGAGGCATCATTGAAAAGTTGACACAGAGGAGCGCTGTGGGCTGACTCGTGTTTTCAGAGGCGTTCTCTGCCTTAGCAGGTGGGATTGTGATGGACGTGGCTGAAGGCAGGGATGGCAGTTGCGAGGACGTGGCAGCTGAGAGACGCAGGAAGTCAGTTGTGGCAGAGCGTCGGGTTTGGAAAGGTGATTTAGGAGGAGGCCGGTTAGGGTAAGCGGCTGTGGCCACTGGAAGAAACAGCCCCACACCTCAGGGGCACAGCACAGTCGGAGTTTACTTCCTATTCACATCCCGGTCCAGTGTGGGTCTGAGTTGGGCCTGGGTGTGAGGAAGCATGTTCAGGCCTGCTCCATCTTCCAGGCTCTTCCATTGGAAGTTTGGCCATCCCCCAGGGCCTCTGGTCCTCTGCAGGGAAGGAGAGGGGAGGAAGAGGATGGAGGATTCTGCAGGAGGTGTAAAGGCCAGGCCTGGGGGTGGCCAACACCTAATGTCCACCCGCATGCCGGAGGTCAGACCCAGGCTCAAGGCCCGACCCAGTACGAGGGAGCTCAGAAAATGCAGTCGAGCTAAGAGCCCAGCAGGAAGGAAACGGGTCTGGCTAACGCAGCACCGACCCTGCTACGAAATGTTTCAGAGGTAAAATCACCAGGGCCCGTAATTGATTCCGCATGGAGGGAGGGGCGAGGAGTCTGGAGAGCCTCCGGGGTTCCCCGGAGGAGTTGGGGCGGGGCGCCTCCATGGTGAGCAGAGAGCCACTCAGTGAGGACGACGATGGGCCTATTTCAAAAGCAAGACGGAGAATGAAGCATCTCTGCCCGTTTTACTGTGTGACCTGCATCCCGCTCACAGGAGAAATCTCTCCCCACCTCCCACTGTCTCTCTCTGCCTCTCTCTCTCTCCCTCTCTCTCTCTCTGTCTCCCTCTCTACCCCCGTCTCTCTGTCTCTATGTGTGTCTCTCTGCATGTGTGTGTGTGTGCTCGTGCGCGTGTGTGTGTGTGTGTGTGTGGCATGTATATATATAAGGCTTACACCGCCCTAGCAGATGGACTTGTGATGAACACGGTTGAAGGTAGGGATGTTATATAAACAGGTATAATGGGATCTTATATAAATGGATATAATTCTGCGATGTGAAAATATAACCTGCACGTGAAACGGGAACACTCTCCTTTTGCTGCATTTCATTCTTATCTAGTGACGGCTCCGTCGTGACCTTACTTCTCCTCGCTCTTGGCTTTAACCTTTACAATGAGAAGCACTTGCTGAGTGTTTACGTTACACATCAGGTCCTCCGCGGGCACTGCCAAGCCAGACACCTCCTGCGGCTGGCATCACCCAAGGCTGCCGTCTGCACCCAACTGAGGTCATCCTCAGCCCAGACCAGACTGTACTGCTGTCGCCCGACGTGCCAGTAAACAGCACGGGGAGGCAGTGCTAGGTAGATAAACCCAGGCTGCCTGTCTCATGGCCTTTGCTAAACTTTCCGTGTTTGGGGCTTGAATCCGGGTACACCCCCCATTCTCCAACTCGGTGTTGGAGACCGCGGACCAGTGTACTTCGCATGGGCTCTGCCATTTCTGATCCGAGGCCTTGGACGAGCCGACTAGCCTTGATGGCCTGTTTCCGTATCTGCAGAGTGGGGGCCACAGTTGTTACTCACACTCAGTGTGGTGCGAAGGTTAAAAGGATCAATGCTTGTGCGGCGCTCACCAGCGTGAGCCAGCGCCAGCCCTACATGTGTAGGATGCCGTTTCTCTGCGTTTTTTAGGGAAGCCGGGACTCTCCTCGGTCTTTGCTCCCTGCTCATCTCCTTCTCTTACTGAAGGGGACACGCAACCCAGGGCCCTGCTTCCTGCTTCCTGCTTTCTGCTTCCTGCTTCCTGTTTCCTGCTACCTGTTCTCTGTCAGGTCCAACACCGCTGCTGCTGAAATCGAAAGTCTTCCTGCTTCTAGGCCTGATGAACCGATTTATTCTTCCAGTTCTCTAATTATTCTCCTCCGCCGCCCAAACCCTCTGCATGTTTGTCTCATACGGTTGTGCAAACTGGAACTTGGGAGGAGGATGGAGGCACCTCTATCTCCCGTCGTTACTCGATCATTACTTGAGCCATGAGCTTCTATACCTTGAGTGTAACAGCCAAATACAAGAGCAGACTAACAACCCACAGACACATGTGTTCCTCATCACTGGCCTGGGCGAGCGGGGAAGGACTGGAGGATCCTGAGCAGGTCGGTCGGGATGGAACTCATGTTCCCGAGCAGGTCACACTGCTATGCGGAAAGGTAACTGAGCAGGGGGAAGAATGGAGATGGAGCCCACTCAGGGCTCTGGCTGTTCCCCAGGAAGAGATACAGATGCTGGTACCAGGGCGGTGGGGGCGGAGGGGACCAAGAAGCAGACTCAGCACAGAGTTTGAAGGTCAAGTTATCACAATCGACCCAGGCGGGGGCTAGAGGAGGGGGCAGGGGGCGGCGCAAAGGGAAGAGCAAGAGGTCCACGAAGGGTGGGTGACCTGAGCGACCGACGGAAGTCTTCCTTCCCCAGAGGGAGCGCACAGAGGGAAGCAGGAGGCACTTCCTTTCAGAAACGTTATGTTCCAGACCTCCCTTGACACGCTGGAGAGAAGTCCGGGGGCAGCTGGATGCACAGGTCCTGCACTTAGAAGAGAAGCCGGTCTGGAAAGGCCCATCTGGGAGGGACACTTCCTTGTGGATGAGCTCACCCAGGGGTAGGGGGTGATGAGAGCAGAGGGGCAGGGGTGGGACCAAGACCAGGAGGCTTGTCATTTGTCTCTGTGACAAACTTCATGGCAGTTTAAATCTCTTTAAATTTCAGAGTAGATTTAAGACGTGCATTGTTGTTTATTGTGGCCCTGCTGAATAAAATATTTGGGTAATTGCTGCACTGGGAAAACTGGCTCAAGTCCACTGAGGCCAAAAATAGTGAGTTTACAGACCTGTGGATTCTTTCCTCATGACAACGAGGCCTCGAAGGCCCAGCCAGGAAGCCCGGGAGGCACAGGCCCCCCTAGAGGCACCGATGGAGGCTGGACACAGAGACTTGCTGGCAGAGATCTTTCCAGTCTGTCTCGGAGCATACTTTGACACTTGTTTAATAAGTTATTTTCTGATTTTAAAATAATAAGTTCTCTATATAACCACTATAAGAACAATAAACAAACATGTAACCAACATGTTAATATAAAAAATATATATATAAATATTTGATTAACTCATGAGAAGTCATGAAAAGAGGAAAAAAAGGAAAAATAAAGCAGGCAGATCAAAAAAAAGCAAATATTAGGATGGCAGATGTAAATACAACTATAGCAGTAATTACATTAAATATAAATGATCTAAATATTCCGTTAAAAAGATTAAGACTGTCAATCAAAGCTTTTAAAATTCAACTGTGTGTGGCTTATATGGACAGGTTTTAATTATCAGGCCACAGAAAGGTTGAAAGTAAAAGGATGGAAAAAGATAAGCCTGAAAAACCAAATTCATACGTTAGATAAGCTTCATTCAGGCCTTAGGTATAGTGCTATTGGCCATGAAGTCAATGGTAATTGATTAACAATATATTAAATAAGATGTCTTTAATAAATAATTAATAATAAGACAAAGTCATGTATTGATCAGTTGATGAAAATACCATGACTAGAAACTCATTGGAACCTAACCCTACCTTTCCTCTAAGAGCAGTGATTCAGTATTTGCTAATTTGGTGCTTGTGGCAGCTTTACAGAACTTCACTAAGGTGAAAAGTGAGAACCGACTATCGGTGATGTCATAGAAATACGATGCATGTCACAGAATAGATGGTGGTGTAGCCCTTACACAGCATCCCGTTCACTGATTTCTCGGCCCCAACCTTTGGACCCCAAGGGGAAGAGATCCACAGGTTTATCTTTTCGTCATTTGTGTATGTTTGTCCTGATTGTTGGTAGGGTTGGGCACACGTTAGGTCTCTAATACGTTCTTTTGTTTAACCTTGTGTTTATAATCTACGAGTCTCTCAAGGCCCAAGTTAAGGCCGAGGGTATCTATTGTTTGGCCCGTGCAATGTTTTGGATATTTTGAATTAGTTGCTCCCATTTAAAAACCCAATGAGTTCATACAAAATCTAGAGAGGCTCAGGCACATACCTCTCCCTCACGCCTCCTTGTTGCCACTCTCCCAGTCTCATGCCTTATAAGATAAGTCTCTGAGCATCCCCACAGATCAGTAGCTGCCACCCATAAAAGACCATAGACCTGTCCCCATCATTCTGTCTGGACAAAGTGGACAAGCAAATGAATGGCCTAACATTCGCCCTTTGAGAAGCTCTCCAGGCGGCACAGCCTTCCAGGGACTGTGTCAGTTGGGCTGACATGCTGCACCAGTCACTCCCAGCGACTCTCCCACATCGTGCAGAGCCAACTACAGAGCAGGCAGAGGGCTTCCCCCGCCAGTCAACTATGCACAAGAACTCCCAGGAGGAACAGGTGACAGGTGTCAGAGTCTGGATCATGTGCTTCTGCGACTTGTTTGCACCTTCTGAACCTGCTGGAGGCCAGCTACACTGATACGACAGCCACTTGCGGTGAATTTCTGCTGTGCTCACCCAAACTCGGTTGGTTCAGCTAGCATCGAGTGCACCATGGCAAGCTCTGGCCTCATGGGCGCTGATCCTGTGGTCGGGTCAGCATTTTCCAGGGCTGAGTGACATGCAAGGAGCTTTTATTCACAGGGAAGGCTATCGCTCTACACAGGGCAGGCCTTTGCTCCAAAATTCTGTGGCTCAGTCCTAGGATTCTTGGGGCTTCCCAGAGAGGCCACTTTTTGGAGGATCGTTTGATTTGCCCTGACATAAGGCTCAAGGGACAGTGCAGTTTGGATTGCAACCTGGACCTGCTACAGAATCTGCTCTTACTCTGAATGAAGCCCAGTGAACCCCAGTAGCCTTCAGGGTGTTCAGGAAGCGGGCTGGAAAAGCACCGTCAAATGTGACATGCACTGCCTCCAAAACCCAGAAGCCCCCTGAGTGGGGAGCAGCTTTGTAGGTGCAGGTAGAACCACACGCAGCAACTTTTCTAGACCCTGGAGGAGGAAGACACCTGCAGCGCTCCAGACCTCTGGTCACCTCAGACCATCGTCAAGGTGGGGGGCCCGCGTGTCTCCTGACATTTGTCTCCTGCCATCTGGCTGTCATGGATCTTACTAAGGCATCTGGTAGGGGCTGAGTTGTGTTCGCCTCCCCCAACCCCAATTCCTATATTGCAGCTCTATCCATCAATGCGACTGTATTGAAAGAGAGGAACTCTAAAGAGGTTACTGAGGGTGAATGGGGTCACACCGGGGGCTCTGGTCCCACAGCACCAGTGTCTTTAGAAAGGAGGAGACATTAGCACTCCCTCCCTCTGTGTGGGTGTGAAGGAAGGGCCACATGAAGAAAGGGAGAAGGCAGTCAGCCACCAGCCAGGAAGAGATGTCCTGCCAGAGACCAGGCCTGTTGGTATTTCAAACTTGGACTTCTAGCCTCCAGCACCGTGAGAAAGTAAATCTCTGTTGTTTGACCCACCTGGTATGGCACATTGTTATGGCAGCCCCAGCTAACTACGACAGCGTCCGAGGTGCTTGTTCCTTCCTGATCCTCGCATGCGACCTGAACAGTGCCAGGAGACTGGAGGGTCAGTGGGGCATTCCACAGGACCTCGACAGAGCCGAACTCTCCACAGACTGGATTACGGCAGCTGCATAGCAAATGTCAGGTGCTGTGCTGATGGTTTCCAGTGAAGAGACCGCATCTGGAAGGGTGGCTGCATTGGGAGTCACCATAAAATCAAATTTATGGTACCCGTAGTCCTGTCACCTTTCAAGAAGGACCAAGAAGTAAGTTAGATAGGAATATGATGCTCCAGGTTACTCAGAGAGAATGGCTTGGTCAAAGGTTACTGCAGAAATACTGCTTGGTCACCACCTCTGCATCTTGCAGACCTTTGATGATCATGTTAATGGCTGCAATCCATTCAGAGATAGTATTTTTTCCATTTAATGTCCTGAAGAAAGGAGAAATTCAAGAGACTGCACTTGTTGCTTTCTACCATGCAGGCACCAGAGACCCAGCATGTAGATCTTCCATTTCTAAGTATGTTTATTTCAACTACTCTTGTCAGGTGCTGGGAAAAGGACAGCAAAATGGACCTGTGAGCCACCTGGACCCCTCTGGGATTTGGGCTAACCCCATTTATGTCTGACCAACACGAGTTTTCACTTTGGTGAAGCATGATGGCATTCTTACTTCCCCAAATTCACCTCCATTTAAAGCCAGTGTCCAGTGACCCACAACAGTCTGAGAATTTTTCTTCTTTCACTGCACTTCCATCCTTCTGAATGGATGCTGGTCCTTTGGGGTAAGTTTGGAGGGAGATTTACAAAATACTGTAGCAAAGTCACAGAGTCCTCGGTGATGCAATCATTTCTTTAATGATTGTTCTCCCTTGGACTCTAGCTCCATGAACACAGGGGTCATGTCTGCTTGGCTCACCCTCGTATTCCCAGAACCAGGCATAGTGCCCGACACGGAGCGGGCGCGTGAGTGCTTTCCAAATGAATGGACCAGGCTGTGGGAAAGGGACACACACAGCACTGGTTCCAGCTCACACACAGATGTAGAACCAAAGTCCATCCACAGTGAAAGGCAGGAGGGTGAGAGGTAGGAAAGGGTAAAGGGGTCAAACACATGGTGACGGAAGGAGATTGGACTTTGGGTGGTGAGCACACACTGCAGTATACGGACGATGCATTATAGCTTGTGCAGTTGAAACCTATGTAATTTCATTAACCAATATCACTCCAATAAATTTAATTAAAAAAATTTTAAAGACTGGTCTCAAAGAGTGACCAACACCCCAAGGAGCGTCTGTCTTCCTGGGGCCCCCCATTGGTGACAGACTGGCAGGACCAGACCCTGGGAGTCCAGCATACTGAATCTTGGCCACCTCTCAATCTCTTTGGGCCCCAAATAACCTCTTTCCTCCTACTTACCTCGCTGGTCTCCACCTCCAGGGTTACCCGAGTCTCAGCTCCAAGGATGAATCCTGCCTGAACACAGAAAGGATTAAAGAAGCATCAGCCCATCCCTGAGACTGAGTGCCAAGTCACTGTTGACGTCCATTTGACTCCGGACTCATGGCCCAGAGACATTCATGGGCATCTGGTGCCCTGGAGTCTGAGGCCTTGACTTAACCTGCGTGGTACTCGCTGGCCGAGACCCCATCTGCCTCCTTCATCAGCCCCACTCATCTTACCAGCCCCTTCCCCAGCCCTCGCCAGAGGCCTTTCGACAGAATTCCCTGATCCCTGCTGAAATGTTCAATCTGATACCGTGCTTCCTAACGTGTTTGCTAGATCTTTGACTTTTACTTTACAATAGGTTTAGACGATCACAGAAAAGTCACAAAATAGTATGGAGTTCCCATAAGCCCTGCGTGCAGCTATCAATCCAAACTAACACGGGCAGAGCTCCCTTCACCAAACTGCAGATCCAATTGAAATCTCACCAGTTTTTCCGTGAATGTCCTTTCACTGGCCCAGGTCACAGTGGTGGTGAGGTGCGTTGTCTCCTTGGTCTCATTCAGTCTACGACAGTTCTTGGCCTTTCCTTGTCTTTTATCACCTTGACACCTTTGAAGAATTCTGTTTAGGTATTTTAGAAAGTCTCTCCATTGGTGCCCTGTGAAGTATTTTAAGTGGTAATATTGCATCATGTTATTTCTGGCTTAAAATTCCTATTTCCATACACTTATGGAATCATATCTTAACCTTCCGATCTGGACATATGGATCACATGATCTTGCTGTCATTTCATTCTCTTTATGGCAGAACCACCCAGTTCTGCAGCCATCCTGGACCCCCTCTAAACATATCCTCCAGCATCTTCATCCCACGACATCTAAAATCCCTTTTATCCTTCCCCTTCTCTACCACGTGAACTCCTGATCATCATTCAAGACACTCATTCAGGCGAATAACGCTAGAAGCTACGACATCGCCACCGTCTTAGCAGTTAACACAATAACAGTTCATTTCTCAGTCATTCAAGGTCTCGTGCAGATGTCCCCGGTTGGGTGGCTCTCCTGGGAATCTGTCTTCCAAGTGGTGGAAACATCTTGGGGCGCTGCCATCCGAAAGAAATGGCCTCGAAGATCACCATGGAAGAGAAGGGAAAAGAGGAGTACATGTGGGGGGTGTTTTTGTTTTTGTTTTTTAATGGCACAAGCCAATGCACGTTCATGTCATCTCTGCTCATGTTATGTCGGTCAGAACTAATTATATGGTCTCAGCCAGACGCGAGGGAGTAGGACGATGTAGTTTCCTAGATGCCAGGAGGAGAAGGAAGGAGTTACGGCACTTCTCTGCGCCCGCCACCATTCTGGTCAGCAAATTGCTTTATTTTTCTTCCCGTGTAACACAGCACACTCACCTGTCCCCAAGAGCGCTCTGACCCTCATCCGGTTACGGCACCCAACTCAGAGCCCGGGGTCTCCGAGGGCTCTGGGCTTCTCCGCATGAGGAACGGCATGGTCTGGCCTTCCATGATCAGAGAGATCAGTTACCTGCCACCTTGTTGGCTGATTCCCAACACTCAGTGGGACACCAGGACAGGAGACCCACGAAACTCTCCCACTCGGAGAAAGGAAGACCAGAAGCCTCATACCCATCGCTGGCCATCGGACTAAGTGGGATGTCGACATGCTCACGCACACACCCTTCCCTGAGTCATTTTATTTTACTCCGAAGGTTCGCCAGTTCGAATCACTTTTCATTACCACATTTTACTATTCGGGGACCGGAAGCAGTCACCCTGCAGGATCCTGGATTTCTGGAGTCTCCATTCCCTTTCCTTTCCCACATGCGAAACAGCCAGTGACTCCTGGGCTCACCTCTCTCTTGCGGTGCCTTTCCAAACACAGCCATTTCCAATGAAAACACATTTCCAGCCCCTCATTTTCCTGCGACCTCCCCCACGAGCACAGAGTCGTGGGATCCAAGTCTCTGCAGGTGACCACTTGGCCAGGGTTTTGTCAGAACGTACCGCAGACGTGCAGCCACCCAGCACGCTGTTGCTTCCCAACCTCTCGCCTAATTGCTAAGAAAAGGGCCACAGACTTTCGTCACCACAGCAGGCCACTGCGAGGCACCAATTTCCATGATTAAATAAATCGTGTTAGTCCTTGCAGCCAACTGCCAAATTTCAGCGGCCCAACGAAATCAAAGCTGATTGTTTCTCGCCCACCCCGAGTCCGAGGAGGATTTTCCAGTTAGCGCACCCTCCCTCAGTGAGTCAGAGGTCTTGGTGACTCCTGCCACCTCGGGGCGCTGCCGCCTACGACACGCGGCTCCAGATTTGCCGCAGAAGAGACGAAGGATCGAGTGTGAAAGGTGTTTTCCGGGCTCGCCTGGATGAGTCAGGAGTCACATCTGCCCACATTTTATTAGTCAGGATTCGTCTCGGGACCTCACTCAGGGACCAGGGGGTTGGTAAACAGCATCCTCCTAGGTGCCCAGGAAGAAAACTGAGTGGTGGACGATAAGTCGAATCGTTTCTGCCTCAGAGACCAACCTGAAATTTCACCTGGGGTCTTTGGCTCAGGCGTTTCTCCCTCTGCTCACACGTGTCTTGGACACCATGTGTATCCTAGTACCTACCACGTGGTATTAAAAATTATGTTATTGACTTGCCAGGTAATGAGTGCCTCGAGGTTAAAAATCGTCCCGAGGAGTCTGGTGTTCTGCCTGGCACAGGGCAGGACTCCGCGAGAGCTTGTCAAGAGGATCTCGAGGTGGGAGGGAGGCCAGGCCCAGAGTGAACACTGTGTCTTCCCTGCGGAGTAGGATGATGGGGTTTCTTTCACAGGGAGAGGAAAACTGGGGGTTATGGTCGGATGTGTTTTCTAGGAAAAACGAAAGGAGCATTGCGCTCTTTTCCATTTTTCAAGTGGGAAAACGCTGCCCACCTCATCCTTGCCATCCACTTGGTAGTTTTGCATTTCCTAGCGAATTATTTGCAACGCAGTCAAGTTTCCAATGAAGGCCATGATTTATGTTCCTTTGAATAAAACCTACCGGCCTGAAGTCAACTGTTATATGTAAAAGAAGGAAAGAATCTACAGAATCGGGGCATCGGACCCTCCCAGGACCCACGTTGCCCTGGGCACTGGCGGGGTGCCGAGTCGGGGAGGCCGTGTCCTGAGATTTACGCCTGTGCCCCACAGCACCTCTGTCCAAGGAGGCTGGCCATCCTAACAGGTGTGTCGTGGTGTCCAGTTGTTTTAATCTGCAATTCCCTGATGATGTATAATATTGAGCATTTTTTTTTCATATTCTTGTCACTTAGCGGTTTTATTTTCCCCGTGGGCATAATGGAGATATTTCCTATTCAAAGTAGAAAGAATTGCCTTATTTTTATGGGAGAAAAATGTTTCCAGACGGTTTAGGCCAAACATTCCTTTAATACGTCTTTCAAAAGTGATGGGGAACCAGACTACTGCCAGTTAACATTTCCTTTATTAGACGCTTTCGAATTAGTCTAATCAGAACCGAAAACAATAGGGGACAATTCATGCCCCTTTCCCCAGGATTTTAGTCGGGAATGGGGTTTTCTCAGACTCCTGGAAACTTGGAGACCAGATTTTGCTGTTTTCCAATTGGGGGAAGCATCCAATCCGGACCGAAGAACACTTTGCGGAGAGCTAGACACGAATGCATTCGAGACATTTCTGCAATCCTGCCTCTCACGGGTGCATTTTAGGCCGGACCAGCTGGATCGGAAGAGAGAAAGGAAACTGTTATCTCACTGAGGGGACCAGCTTGTTTCTCATTCAACGGAACTGAGGAATGAAATTATTAAGTGTCTGCACTCGCGCCAGCACATTCTCCGTCAGCCGGTGCCCCTGAGGATATGAACACGAATGTATTAGGGACCACCATGCCCATCACAGGGAGACATGACGGGGAGAGAGGGCCGGCTGTCCCCTCGCCGTGACGGGAGGACAGGCTAACACACAGGCGGCGACAGGGAGAGCGAACGTCTGCAACAAGAAGGCACTGTCCGGCTGGGCCGGGACGCTCGAGCTGTTGGACTCTCTGGTTGGACCCTGACGATGGGAGCCGTCTGCACCCCTCTGAAGCAGGAGCTGACCCTAGTGGGACTGCGTGACAGCGCGGTGGCTGTTGGTTCGAGGTCCCCACTGGGAGCCTGCAGTGGTCCCTGTGCCAGCAACACGGTTCCGACCCCCGGCCCCAGCCCCGACTCGCAGTTTCAGTTACGTTTCTCCTTACGCCTGAGGAAACAAGGAAGCCCCGGCACCCTAAGAGCTCTCTCGAAGTCAGTATTTCCAGAAATCCAGGCCGGATTCCGTCTAAACGCAGCCAGACTTGTAGCTGGTGGCTCCCCATCCCCATCCTGGCCAAGCGCCGATGAGCAGCCTCTGCGAAGTGGAGTGGGAGGTGACACGTCCTCTGGCGTCGTCTGGGGCTCGTCTCTGGCCCAAGGACCCTTGGTGGACCACAGTTTTCTCTCAGCTCGAGTGTTCCATGAAGGTTTTCCAAGTAGTTCCTCCAGAATGCAGACTTTTAACAACTGCCGTCATCCTTCCTTTACCTGCCCCTTTGCAGACGTCGAAAAGCGCATCCTCCAAGCGGTTCGCAGCGTCTCCCCGGAGGAAGTATGAATTTGAGGGAGTCCTGGGGGGGGGTCCTCTGGACCAGAGGTGCCCGTGCAGGTTCTTCTATCAGGAGAGCTGCACACACACGGTCCTCAGAGCTTGGAAAACCGCCCCACGTGTCCACCTGGCCCAGAAGCAGTGCCTCGGGGCCTGTGGACGATGCACACCGAGCTCCTGCTGTCCCTGCGACAGGAGGCGGGTCCCACCTGCCCCCTTCACACGGCAGGGTCCCTGCCCTTGCGTTTCCCGGAGGGCGAGGCCCACCGTCCTTCTGGGATCCATGTTCTCCCCACAGACGGACACGTGTCCGTCGCCAACACGTGTCTGGACAGGCCACCACTAAGGGCTGGAAAACGCCGCTATGGCTCCGTTAGACATTCACTCATTTCAGGTGACACAGACTGCTCTAGGACAACCAGGAACCGGAGAGGGAACTATAACGTTTCCTGTGGACCGTGTTCGACCGAGATGAGGGTTCCGTAAACGAAAGGTGAACATCCTGAAGTCTTACCTTCGGGATTCCACTAGTCGGGGGGGATGTCGAAAGGAGCTTTTCCGAGCTGGAAGCTCT
The DNA here is from genome assembly GCA_030015415.1 of Cynopterus sphinx. Lineage (NCBI taxonomy): Eukaryota > Metazoa > Chordata > Mammalia > Chiroptera > Pteropodidae > Cynopterus > Cynopterus sphinx. The sequence goes on along the minus strand of CM057379.1, from coordinate 1,732,301 downwards.
TTCTCCACCCCACACCCCCCAACAGCGACTGCGAACCTCAGAGCGCGGCTGTGAGCCTGCCTCAGAGGTGGGCTTGATGGGCGGGGGCCCCCCGCACGGCCTGGCCTGGCGGGAGGCTGCCCCTGGGGGTGGCTCCCGCGCCACAGGCTGACCCGTCAGGTGTCCAGCTTCTCTGGCCTTTTTGTTCTTTGACCTGCCATGTCTAGAGGGCCCCCCTACAGGTCACGGAGTCGTAGAGGTGGATTCAGGGGGGCAGAGTGGTCCAAACTGTGGGGCCTCGGGATCCAGAGCAGGTATGTCCGCACGCGGCAGAGAAGCCTGGGAGGTTTTGAGGAGGCACACACTGCGGCCGACCAGGGGACAGGGACGTGGAGGCTGCTCCTGCGTCCCCAAGCGGCTGACAATGGGAGAGGGCCTGGGGGACACTGGTCAGCGTCTGGACAAAGGTGGGCGGCGTTTGGCTACCACAGTGGCCTGGGGCGGGGGTGGTTCAGATGCCGCTGAGGGTCATGACCGCCTCACTCCTCCTTGGGTTCCTATTGTCGCAGTTCCCTACCGGCTATTACGTTAGCCACGTCTCCGTTTCTTGTGCGTCACTGCACCTGGGCAGGGAGAGTTTCACCTACCCTCTGCCCCAGCACCTCTAGCTACGCTGGATGCACACTCAGTGCTCAGTAAATAGTGTTGAGTGCACTCCCAGCCCTGGGGAAGTGACCGCCGGCGAGGACACGGGTACAACACGTTCTCTGTCTTTCTGGGGTTCAGCTTGGGGCAAGACAGCGGTGGGTGTGGTCTTCTCAGAGCCAGCAGCAAACCGGAGGACAGCAGGTGACCGAGGCCGTGCCCCGTGGCCTCTCCGAGGGAGGAGCCTGGCATCCAGGCGGCTTGGGTGAGGAGTCCCTGCCAGAGGGAGGGCCGCAGGTCACCCTGGGAGAAGCCCGGGGACTCTGAGGGATGCCGTGCAGGGACTGTCCAGATGGATGGGAGATCCCCTGGGCTAAAATAAGGAAGGCGGCCGGCCCTCACGGGGTGACAGCCCCTGGAACACGGCCTGACACCTGACTCTGCCCTTCGTGCTGGACCCGTCCCTCCCTCTCCCCGCACCTGGTGCGACACCGAGGTGTAGCCGCAAGGCTGACATCGAGAAGGAGGCTCGGTGGGCAACAGAGACGCCTGCCTCTCTGAACCCTGGGGACAGTGAAGGGGGAAAGGACACACTCCCTGGACCCTGGCAAAGCTGGGGGTGAGGGCCGGATGAGCCAGGAGAGCACTGTGCAAAAGGGCTCTCGGCCACGGTCAAGGGCATTTGGCAGAGGAGGCCAGCAGTGAGCCAACGAGTGGGGTGGCTGGCGAGGAAGCAGCACTGTGGGCAGAGCGGCCGGGGCGACTTAGCTGGGTGCCTGGACGCCTCTGGTTTCCCCAGGACCCGTCACCAGGAGGGAGGGCTGTGAGCGGGCAGACCTGAGGGAGAATGTGGGCCACGAGTCCTACGCAGAGTCCTCGCTGAGAGCAGGTCAGAGGGCGGGCTGCAGGTGGTGACACAGGCTCCGATGGCGGAGGCTGACAGCCGGCCCTCCCGGGGGCGTGGACTAGGAGCCACTGACGTGGCTCAAGCTACTGGTTCTAGAGTGATTTACTCGGCCATCTTGGCCTTCCTCAAATCCCATCCTTGATGAAGACGCTCGGGGCCACGCCAGAGCTTTAAGAGGTCACATGACGGAGCCGAGAGGGGGTTTTAGTTCTGGCTGTTGCTTCAGGCCCGGAGGGCCCCGGGGAGGACACCCCCTCGGCCACCTTGTGCAGCCACTAGCTTTCCCCCGAGGAGACAGGCTTCTTTCCGAGCCTGTGATGGGTCTAAAAACACAGACCAGTTGTGTTCGGCCACATAGGCCAGAACGGCTCTTGGCCAGAGGCAGCGACCGGCCCGACGCTTGTCCAGACTGTCCCCCTGAAAGCCACCACCTCTGGACACTCATTTTGGGATCCGGACCCTCAGGCGAGGTGGCCCGCCCAGGCTCTCCCTAAAGCACGGAGCTTTGCTGCTCTGGTTTGGTTCCTTGAGAAGCGAGGCAGGAGCCATTTCTTCGTTTAGCAAGTGTGTCTGGGCCCTGACTGTGTCCCAGGCTCCGGGTCCACAACCCAGGGGTGGCCGCTGCTCTCCCCAAGGCCCAGAGCCGGGCTGCCCAATGGGGTGTCGCACGAGCCCCGAAGGCCACACCTTGGGCCCAGCGGATCCTTGGCACCCAGTCTCCTGGGCGCTGGTCCTCCTGGATGGAGGAAGAGACCACTCCCCGGTGGAGGCCTGCTGTGCCCGAGGATGCTAGTGTGCTGTCTAGGCGACCGCTTGGCCACCGTTTAAATGGCCGTAAGATTTCTGTCTGCGCGAGACCTGCCTGCAGAGAGTGGGAAGAACAGTGAAGCCTGTGAACATCGGATGAGGTAGTCTCCCGGCTGCTCCTGTTTTTATTTATCTGTCTGTTTGTCTATTTATTTATTTATTTATTTATTTATTTACTTACTCACTTATTTGTTATGTGAGCGAATCGGTGTTCTACGTAAATAGCATGTAACCCTTTGCCATCCGAACAGACACGTGCTACCAAGCCCCCGCCATCGCTGACAGCTGTCCGACAGCCCCACACGCCGACTGCCACCCTCCAGGGCTGGCCCCCCGCCCCGTGTCAGAGCGGTTGTGTGAGTCGGTCTAAGGCCCCCAGTGGAAAACGAGATAGATAGATGACTCACGTCGCCTTCTCCTCGCCATTTAGAGCAGATAGCATCTTTAGAAGAGGAGGCCCTGTTTGGACTGGCTCTTCCTATTTAAAAAAAAAAAATAGGGTTACATTTTGTTCATCAAGATCAGATTACTCGCTAGTGATGCTGGCTTCTTTCTGGTCGAACCAGTTCTCACCGGCCTGGAGAACCTCCACGGCGCAGACCTGCGGGTTTTAAACTATTCGCAGTGAGTGGGACCCCATTTCATCGAGGGAAGGAACTAAGTCATGACTTCAGAGCCTTCGTGGGGGAATGTCCATACTTCGGGGACTGCCGAGCTGGGAGGGAATTCTTATAGCCTTCGGCGTTCGACAGCAGAGGGCCGGGTGGAAGCTGACTGGCGGCGGAGGATGGCATCTCTTCGGCTATAAATCAGCAAACGTCCTAAGTGTCACTTGACCAGCTCCCAGTCTCCAGAGACAGCAGAGGAGGACAAGTGCGCAGAAACGATCCTAGCGTGTGCACCCCGTTCTCCGTGGTGCCAAGCCTTCGGAAAGGAAATTCTTTTTATTTGTCCAGATTGGAAATGTATTTTCTTTTCAGATACAGCCCTTTGAAGCCTAAATTACATTTTGCCTGCCAATTGGAACTGGAGTCTCTTGTGGCATTATGGCCTGTATTTAGCGTTCGAGAAGCCGGTCCCAAACCCTCTACTGTCGCGTTTGGAACTCTGTCGGCCCCGGGTAAATGCTTCTGAGCTCTGGCCACCAAGGAAAGCTGTTATTAGTCAGCCCGGGGAAGGTCAAGGTTGGGGATGTAATTGATAAAATTCGCAATGGTGCGCTTACAAAATTCACGCCGTGAGCGGTCTTCAAAGAACGAGCCGGAAAATGAAGACATTCAATCTCCATCACCAACATTTTCTACGTTTCAACAGAAATTCGGCTGAACTAAAACGCAGAGTTAAGGGATTAAGAGAATGTGACTCTGCTCTCGTGTGGACCAACGGTGTTTGCCGTTCGTGATCGAATGATGGTAAACGTCTAAGACCATTGATCGTTTGGCCTTTGATTCGCCTTCAATATTTGACAATTCGAAGAAAAAGGGGGAAGAGACAGAGAATGAAGGAACGAAAGAAGGAAAGGAGGGAAGGTGGGAAGGCAGGCGGAGAAGGGAGAGAGAGGAGGGAAGGAAACGGTTAGTTTTCCAAATTGGCCTCGGGTTTTGCGTTCCCGCCGGGACACACTACGACATACCAGGAGCTCCATGTCCTCCCCGACTTAGTACGGTCAGGCTCTGTGACTGGAGCCATTCTGTCACATGCAGGGTGACATGTTTACGGCCTTAGTTTGCAGTTTCCTAATGACTGATGACGGTAGCATCTTCTCACAGTGAACTGTCTGTTCAGATCTCTCGGCTCATTTAAGAATATGGCCTTCGACTTCCCCTCCTAAGTGCTCATCGTACCCACGCTCCCTCCCCAACACGTCTCTAGCTCCCGGCCTAGGCACCCACCCCACCCATCTCCCAGGCCCTTACCCTGCCGCCTCCCCTGCACCTTCCACACGGCTGCCAGGGGCATCCTTCAGCGTCTTGATCTCACGAGGTCATTCTCCTGCTGAGACGTCTTCAGGGGGCCCTGAGCGACAGCATCTTCCATCCTTCTCCGGCTGCCACAGGGGCGCCTTCTTCATGTTCTTCTCACCTGTCTGTTTTATCCTAGTCCCGACTCTCTCTCTCTCCTTTTTCTGACCAACATGGGGCTAGATGCAGTCCCTGGAAGCCTCCTGGCTCCTTCACTCCTCTGGCCTCTGCAGGCATGAACGGCTTCGACCCAGGCTGGTATTCCCCCAATCATTAATGGTGATATCCCCTCTGCGCAGACGAGGGGGCCCTCTGTCCCATTCCCTTTCCATTGCGTCGCTTATTGCACTTGCCTTGCGGTCCATCTGTCTCCACACCCGACCACGCATGGTCCAGGGCGGCGCTGACCACAGAGACTGGCCACCCGCCGGGCCACTTTGTCCTTCCTCGCTCACCACGTGCCGGCTTTTCTTTCCTCGCCGACTCCGCTCCACGGCCCAGCTCTGTACCCTTTCCATTTTTTTAACTAGAAATTTAAAGATACCGAAAACTACAAAGTATAACGTAACCGCCCAGAATAAACAGTGATATCTGAGACAGATCCCGTGTCTCTCGGTTCTCCATCTTTTGTTGTATTTTCTAGGATGGATTTCACCTTCTCCCTCGTCTACCACATTTTTTTCACATTTCCTGGCTCCATTGTTCGTAATTTGGCCTCGATAGCAGCTGTTACTTTACGGGAGTGGTGACAGGGTTTGAAAATTAGCCTTATCGAGGTGTAAAGGACACACGATGGACCACGTACATTGAAGGTGCATGGTCTGAGGCAGGCAGCTGTGAAAGCCGCACACAATCAACACAGTGCCTGTTTCCAAGCGGCTCCTCACGCCTTTCTGTAACCACCCCAGCTCCAGGCAAACACTGGTCTCTACACGACACGGCACGGCACACCCGTTCTGAGCTGGCTTCTGTGTCAGCATAGTGATTTCGAGATAGCGATGTTGTGGTTGCCCATGCTGACAGTTTAGTCCTCTTTCAGAGTGGTATTCCACTGTCGGGCCCTCCCACCACATGCTCAGCCCTCCCCTCCTTGAGGGACAAGGGCAGCGGTGATGGATTGTGGCCATTACACGAGTCTGCGTACAGGCACTCGCTTTCGTTTCCCTGGGGCAATTCTAGGTGTGAAATATTTGGATCGTGTAGAAGGTGTCACGTTTTAAGGAACTGGCGAGTGTTTTCCAAACTGGTTGTACCAGTTCACCTGCCCTGGCCCGTGCTGAGAGTCCCAGAGGCTTCACACCCTCGCTGTGCCTCGGTCATTTTTTTAGAATTAGAAAACCAGTCAATGCCAGGGTGGAGGTGAAGACGCGGCGGGCTGAGGGCCCGGGCAGCTCCGGAGGACCCCCGCCACCTGGCACGAGCAGCGGCCCGGACGTGAACGAACAAAGCCTCCTCGTTTCCACGTCTTTCGGATTCGACGTCTGCCATCGTGGCAGTGCTGCCCGGGAGAGGGAAGTCATTAGGTGGTCACGGAGGGCCGAGGATGCGACATCCCTCTACCCGGAGCTGGCTTCTCACGATCCCGCAGGAGCAGTGACTTTTCTTACTGCCCTTTACCTCGGCGGACCCAAAGAAGAAAAGGCCTCTCAGGCCAGAGAAGGCTGATGGCTCACAGGGCGCCATCCGAGGCTGGGGGCGGGGAGTGGGGAGGTTCTCCCACCGTGGGGCCTCCACCAAGTAAGTCCCTTTCATGGGGGACAAGCCTCCTGCTCCTTACGAACGCCCCAGCGCCCGCCCGGCCAGCCCAGTCGCCTGATGAGCCAGGCTGCTGCGGGCCTCGCCGGGCCTCCCGAGGGGCCCTCCTCTCTATCCCACGCTCCCTGCCAGCACAGCACCCAGCGGGGAGAGCCACGACCTTCCCTGAGTCTGGGACTGTACTGTGGGTACCCCAGCAGGATGGGAGGGCCCCTGAAGACTGACCACGCCTCTATGGGGGGGGGGAGTCATCATCTTTGACCTTGAACCAACTGTTGTAGGAGCTGTGCACGGGGCAGGGGAAGTTTGGGTGCAGAAAGGACACCCCAAATGGCTCGTGCATCCTGGTCTTGGGCACACTTGGCTGCGTGTGATGAGGGGGACGGCCCGCAGGGACTAGCAGAGTCCTGCCCTGTGTGCAGCACGGCCTTCGTCCGGCATTGCAGTTTGATGAGTTTATTAGGTAGCTACAAAGGGACTAAGCAAACAATTCTCAGAGCGAGTCTTGAAAAAGACAAAAATCACAGAGAAGCAACCCATTTACATAATTTCTGGAGAAACAGCATGGAAAAGCTCAGGTCAAAGATAGTTTCCTTGACAGTGGACTTAAAACAAAAACGGAATCATAATTTTTCGGAACTTCGGGTAGTCTTCAAATTTCTCAAGGTACCACCTAAGATGAGAAAAAAAGGACATTAGACAAGGAAATGATCTTGTCACTTAAACGGTTAACAAATGCTAACAAAAGGGACAACATTTCTTATTACGAAGGCGAAGTTTTCCAAAGTTTTAATAAAAACTTTGGCCTTTCAGATACAGGGTTTGGTTCTGTCTATAGCACGCATAACTGAGTATATCTGATTACAAAGTGTGATTCGCAAGAAATGACCCATTTAATTCACCTTTATCCTGGCAAGGGGAGTCCCTGCATGTGATCAGGATGCTGACCCGTGTTCGAGAAGGCTCCCTTCTAGACCCCGGAGGCATGCAGACTGGGGGACAGCGGGAGCCGAGTGTCGGCCGGTGACCCTGATGGCTTTGTCCGGTCCCCAGGAGAGAACAGCTGCCCGAGATGCGGGGTCTGCGGAAACGGCACCCACCCTGGGGACTGAGACAGCCACGGGAGGACCCCACGGGGGCTTGTTCCAGAGCAAACGGGTGTCTTCTGTTTTGACGTAAACCATCTCACCATAAGCACGCTCATTCGTGTTGGGGTAGCGGCTAGTTGGGAAGGGCGGAAACCAAGTGGATGGGGTAAATGTTCCAAATGTTTGGACAAGATGCAGAAATCAGTGGGAAGAAAGGAGTTTCCATAGGCACGAAAGGATGCTAGAGACTGAAACTCGTGACGGAAAAGCACGAGCCATTTGTTCACGCGACAAACGTCCACTGTGACAGTGGGGCCCCGGCAGGGAGCCAGCGAAGTCCTGCGATTTCACACTTCAGAGGAGTTTGGCGCTGTGATCCACACACACAGAAGCATGGCAGACGGCCACGTTTCCTTCCGGATGCTGTTCTGTGGACCCAGAGAGACAGGCCCCGGCAGAGGCCCCGAGAGGCTGCCCGGAGGCCCGGGGACCACGCCCAGGATGGCCGCCTTCTCCTCCAGACCGGCGACGCGCAGCAGACGCGCGTGCTCGTGGCGGGGCCACCTCAAGGAATCACATGTGAAGAGGGACAGACACGTGTGTACGTACAAACGTGTTAAAAGGGCAACAGGAGCGTGAGGTCTGTCATTTTCCTCACTCAGTTTTCTAGCTTTAGAGATAAAAGGGTGCTACTTATGCGACACGGACCGGGCTGGCTGCTGACCTGTCCTCCGGATTTTCTCATCGTCGGGCCTGAACTAGGGTCCCTGGCCTTCTGGTTGAAACCCTGGTCCCCCGCAGCCTGCCCGCTCCATCACACGCAGATGGTGCTACACCTGAGATGCTTCTTCAAGTGACACTGCAAAGCTGTCCTGGCTCACAACAGCTTGATGCTCCCAAGCTCTGCTGGACGAGTCTTCCCCTGACGGACGCAGGTGACTGACACCTGCGCAGACGCTCCGCAGACGCGCACAAACCACGCTTCGTGTGTCCGAGCCTGACGAATGGGCTATGGGGCTGAGCGAGCGTGTCCTGAACACCCTCTTTTGTGTCCTTGTCCTCTTTTAAGTCATCACACCATCACAGGGGATTCAGTTTGTTAAGCGACATTAGAGCTAACACGCAAGCACGCGGTAAGTTTCTGTTTCGACAGAGCCCCCTCCTCAGAGACTGTCCTCGCTGGCTGGCCTCCGGGGTACACCCCTGGGCGTGACAGGTGCACGGCTGTGCTCAGCGCATCACCTCCCGGCCAGCCGCAGAGGCGCGTGTGGCCCGCACGCTGCTCTGGTGCGGACGTGTGGCTGCCAGAGGCTGGTGGGACCGAGGCCACGTGGAGACAGGGCGCCTTACAGTCCCTCAAACCAGGCTGTCTGTCCAACCCGGAGCCCGTCGATCAAAGTGATCGTTCCCGAACTAAGTGCCGCACACCTGGCTGTCCCAGGCAGAAACTCGCAGGAAGGCTGCTCGGTCTGGGACCAGCCCCGGCGGCTGTTTTCTTTCGCGATCAGTTTATCCGGCATTTTAATTAGTTGGGTTCCCTGTGTGACTGGATGAAGAATAGCTTTTCTTCTGTCCTCGGCCTGGAAAGCCAACGTGTCCAAACACATCTCCCCTAAGCTGAATCGATTGATTGTTTGGCAGTTGAGATTGGTTCACACAGACATCAATGTCAACACCAAGACAGCGACAAAGGGCCCTTTCAACCCACGAATCTATCGGCAAAGAACGCGTCAGGTTTCTTAACAGAGAAACAGGGGTGGAGTCTTCACTCCCACTTTCCACGGGAGGACACCTCTGCACGGCAGCCCCGGCCGCCTCCTGATCCAGCCCCTTATCATCTCTCGGATCCTGAGTGTCAGAAACCAGCCAACGTGCACTTCGTCAGGGACCAGCACCTTCCCCGCAAGCGACGGCGGCCCCGAGAGGGTCCCGGCCACACGGGGCTCGGGCCGGGCTGCGATGGGCCGGCTGCTGTCCCTGGCGTGGACGCACGAAACCCGGCCTTGTTTCATTCACCCTCGGGGACTCCGAGATGCACAGTCCAAAGCGGTCACGTACGACTGCAGCCGGGCCTGTGTAGAGCGCGGATCGCCCTGGTTCTGGGAAAGCACGGGGTGTGATCTGGGGGAGCCCGGGGCGAGCAGGGCCAGGGGAAGGACTCTGGGGGGGCCTGGCGGGCCCCACCCCACCCCCAGCTCCGGGCTCCTTCTGCCCGCGGCCTCTGCGTGCGGTCCACACCAAAGCCCGGCTTGACATCTGACTTGCCGTCGAGTCCAGAGTCCCTCAGGGTGAACCCACAGGCTCGGAGCAGCGTGGAGGCCGTGACGATGCTGCCACGGAGCCGGTGGCTCCTGACGGCCGGGCCCTTCTCCCCATGGCTGCCTCGTTTAGCACGATACGACCCGGGGTTCGTGCACCCAAGTGAATGTCGATGCTACAGGAATCTAGCCTAAGCCTTGGTATGAGGTCAGAGGACGAACCGAAAGGGCTGGGTGTCGTGCAACTCACCGGTGATGCTGCCTCGCCCTGCAGAGCAGGATGCAGAAGGAGAAGACGGCGAAGGCCGCGCCCTGCACCGACCAGCTGGCCAGGCCGTAGCCGCACCACTCCAGCACCTCCCCGAAGTAGTTGGCGGTGCTCACGTACTCGAACAGGCCTCCTGGGGAAAGGCGGGGACAGGCGGCACGCGGGCCGTGAGGTGGCGGACACCGGCTCCGGGGGCGCACTGACTGGGGGAGCATCCGCGCGACTGTCGGGAGACGCGGCTTTCGCAGCATTTTAACTGGTAAAACACTCCCGACGTCACTGTTTTACTGTGACAACTGCGGGAGGTGACTGTGCCCGTGTCAGCACCCAGCTACCTGAGGGAAAACACACTGTACGTGTCGCTTCCCTGTCAACGGGCCACGCTGCCGACGCCTGAGGACAGAGGACGCAGGTCCCGAGTCGTGACCTAGCTCAGGACACGGGGCTTAGGACTCAGCTCAGGACTCAGGGCGTGGTCTACATAGAACTCTCGACCCAGGATGGAAAACATGTCGCTTTTCAAGGACACAGTCATTCACTCATTCACTCACTCATTCATTCACTCACTTACTCACACACGCAGTAACGCAGGCTGCATCCGCTCATCCACTCATCAAGTCTCCACAGACTGATCGTGTCTACTTGACGGGCCAGACCCTGACCGAGGCACTTGGGGTGCACGGTGGACAAGACCCCACGCCTGCTGCCTGGAACACTAGACCTCAGCATAGTGCACAGGAAGGCACAGAGTGTGGCCGAGGGCGTGGAGCGCTGTGTGACGCAGGGTGACAGGGCCCAGCCGGCCGGGCGAGGGGCAGAGGGAGGTCATGGTCACAGACGGTGTCTGGGGACAGGCCTCCCCGGGCAGCGGAGGCTGGATCCTGGGCTTGTGGGGAGGGCTGGGCCGCAGCTGCGGGGTGGGAGGCCTCCGGCCAGGACAGCGAAGGGCCCGAGGCGGAGGGCAGAGCCGCGCCCTCTGTGGGTCACCTCCGGGCCCCGGTTCCGGTCATCGCAGATGCGCAGGGCTGGTCCGGTCATCTGCTCGTGTCACGCTGCTTCCTCTCCCCCTCGTCTGACGTCAGGTAGGTGAGTGAAGGTTCAGACCACGTGCGGCGGTGTGCTTTCCAGCGCCACGGAGTTTTAGCTTTACGTACCGCGTTTTTTAATCTCATTTTTTTAATTTCAATCCTTTTTTCTTTAAAAAACTTCACCGTGTATAGTCTGTTTCCAGTAACTCTACGATCAGGTCTCTCACGTTGACTTGTGGCAGATTCCCCCCCCCACCCCCCTCGGGTCTGCAATTTTCAAACGTGGGGTCCTCGGCACGTGGCACGTTGGGCTCTTGGAGGCCTGAGTCGAAGGCGGGTCCCTTGGGAGTTCGGGGCGTGCACTGGCCTGTGCGTGAGGGAGGACGCCACCTCACTAGGAGCACACAGATCACACGGATCGTGGCTTAAGGTTTTCCACAAAAAAACCTCAAAAAGCGTGCTGGCTGCAGATTCTCCCACGTGCGTCCTGGACTCCCTGGGACAGGGCCCGCCGTGAGGCCTCCTCTCCTGGCATCACGCGCACGCGTTTAAAGAGATTTCCAAGACATTTCGGCCACGTGACCGTGTTTGGAGGGGAGGTGGGTCGGGGCACCCATCCTTATCGTGGAGCATCGCTGGCGGCGAAGGGATAGACGCCCCTGCTAACCACGGATTCCTCCTCCTGCCTCTCTCCAAAGGGAGTGAGTTCACGAGAGTTTCCTTCTTGCTTCCCAACCGTTCGGTTGGCCAGAACTGGTTCTTCTCTCGTTCTAGCGAAACAATCACCATGGTGACTGCCGTGACGAGAGTGACCCACGGGGCAAACTACAGCTGACAGGGGCGGACGTGGCGGGCTGTCGGGCAGGGCGGCTGCAGGACGCGCGGCGCCTCTGGTACTTACCCCGGGGGATTCTGTACCCGGTCTGCCCTGGCTGTCTGAGGTTCCTCAGGATGTGATCGGAGTGGATGTTTATCAGCAGGCCCGCTAGCCACAGGACGAAACCTGGCACGAGAAACGCACAAGGGGATATGGTTGCATCCGTGCCTGAATGACCAGCGTCGGTGCCGTCCTTCGTGTCATCACCTGTTGCCGTAACTGACGGTGATGACCACTACGTCGCCCTTCGCTTAGACAGATAACTCACAAGCACTGCTCTCGGGGGCTCAGTCGGGTTCGCTTTTCTAGGAATATTAATAAACGCTGATCCACTCACACTGCCCTGCCCCGCCGGCCCCGCCCGTTTCCAGGTGACCCGGATAACTGAAAACACGACTCCTGGCTTTCGGCCGAGGCTCGCCCCGTGGCCCACGAGGCTGACTTATCGTCACGACAACCGCGGCAAGCGTCACGGCCCCCTCCGCTGGCAGAGGCGGCCAGGTGCCATCTCAGCACGTGCTCCCCCGTGGCACAGGACGGCTGCCGGTTCCCAGCTCGTCTCCGGTCCTCCCCTCTTCTTTCTTTATGACCGTGTCTGGACAATTCCACGCACGTCCGCGGCGTCCCCCGGCGCAGCCAGCACCCCTGGGTCCTTCGCTGCTGTCGCACAGCCCCCCTTGTGCTTTCCCTCCCACCCTTCCAGTCCCCGGAGGGTCTGCATCGCTGCAAGGAGACTGATCAGCGTCACATCAACTAATCGCGAGAAAAGCCAAAATGTTAGTGTTTTGTGAAGTAGCTGACTTTGACAGGAAGAGCTCATTGACGGCTCCGAGGTATCTGGAAATGCGAAAGGCAGGGAGGTGAGGCTTAAGGATGCTGCTCCTGGTGCTGCGTGCAACACCGAGGAGACATGCCCTGGGACTAACGCTGTTGTCAGCGGCTCGTCAGCTGCCCCAAGGCTTTAGACCGGTTTTCACAGGTAAAACGGGGCCGCGCAAAGCGTCTGGCCTGCGGAGAGGGTTTCGAGGTCTCCTCTCCCTGGGTTCGCCACCGGAGGGAGGCATCTTGCTCTCTGAACGGTTCATACCAAGCTCCGTCCTACGGCTCCTAAGGCACTTACTGGACCCATAGATTTCTAGTCGATTTGCTACACGGTCTCCGTCTCATCATGTCACTTCTGGGCGATGGGGCCCCAATCGGAGGTTCCGGAAAGACTCTTATTTTCAAAATCCCGTGCTTCCTTTGTTTCTCTTCTAAGAGACAAGCTCCTGCGGCTGCCTGGTTTGGCAGGCCTGGTAGTGCCTGTATTTTTAAGCTAAACATGTAATTCCATTCGGGGGGGGGATCTTAAACTCTTTGTTTAAACCTTTCTGACTAATGACGCTCACTGCTCTGAAAACCTGGTTGTTCACACACTGTCATTGCTGTTGGCTTAGCTCTTCGTGGTAACTATTGGAGATGTCATCAATTTCCACGCAACTTCATGGTTGTCTCCGTACAAAAAACCATAAACTCTATGAAACAAATACAAAAAGGAAAAGGGAATCTAGTTTGCGTCCCAGCTGGCACGTTTTTCCATTTCTGATTCCTTCTGGCCAACTGCAGAGAAGCCCAGAAGTCTGTGCACGATTTATCTTCAATCTCACACCAGCCAAGGCCTCTGCAGGGGCTGGGGCCCGTCACGGGGCCCCTTCAGGTGACATCTGAATTCGCAGGCCAAGAGGGTTCTTCTGTTTCGTTGTCATTCGTCAAAAGTATCCATCCCCACAACTCGTCAGATAAATGATCCCCACGAGAATCACACACACACGCTAAACCCTTCCTCATTTTTCAGATTTAAAAAGCCCCTTCCTTCCTGTCCCTCCCCGCCTGCTCTTGGGGAACTGGTTGGTGTGGGAGCGGACGTCAACCCCTGCTCTGCCACTGACGTCGTCGCTTAGCTTAGATCCTGGGTCAGGATTAAGCCTAATCCTCTGACCTTTCCTTTCACCTGCCCTTTCCAGAACCCTGGGGACACAGGCGGCATGTGCGCGCCTCCCCGCTGGTGGCCAAGCCTGCTCTTTCTCCTCGTCGCGGTCCGGCCAGAACATCGGGTCCATCAGGAAGAGGCCCGGGGGCAGGGCACCGACGGGAACACCTGAGTGTTCCGCGGACATCTGGGCGCAGCGTGTGAACAAAACAACGGAGTCAGGTGCGTCAGGGTGGCTCGGAGTTGAGGACCCCGATCCCTCATGACGCTTCTCGGGCACGATCAGGGCACTGCCCTGGGGGGAAAACCATTTTAATTCGCAGAAAAAAACGTGACCGAGAAATGTGCAAGTGCCTTATGGACAAGAACGTATCACTCAAACGTCAGATGTTCTCTGTTATTTCACATTGAGAGAGAGAGGAATCCGAATGCGGTGTGAAGTCGTCTGGGGGAGCTCTGGGCGAAGGACTGCGAGGGGGCCGAAAATGCCAAGGACAGTTAGACCTGAGTGTGTGGCCCCACAATTAGACCTGAGTGTGTGGCCCGGGGGCAAGTCGCAGTGACCTGAGTGTGTGGCCCGGGGCAAGTCGCGGCTGAATGTGCTGGAATTCCTACAGCCACGTCAGCGGCTTGCAGAAGCTTCCTCGGGAACAGGAGCCCCGCGGGCACCTGTGTTCACTGCTCTTGCAAATATTTTTGGTGCTTCACGTTTTAGTTCCTTTTGTCCTCAGAACTTGGTTAGACTCAGAACCTGAAGTGTACCCTAGGTTACATGAGTTGACAAAAGTCTCAGAAACTTCACAGATGCAAAAGTTTCCTCCCCCACTTCGCGTAACCGTAAACCCTGGGATCGCCGGGTTGGAAGATGACCCCGTCTAACTTCTTTCTCCTTCCAGAAGGAATCGTGGGAGGTGCACGACCGTCTTAGACTACGTGCCCAAGCTTCCTCTCCTAGCGCTGCTCTGCTCGCTCTGCTGGAGCTTTGGTTCCTTTCAGGCTCACCCCAACAACAGGCATTTGTGCTGGCAGCGTCTGCGTGGGTGCAGGTGCCGGGCACCGGTGTCACCACCACTGCGGGGCCGAGCTGGGACACCCTGACTCCCTCCAGCACTCCAGCCCCCTGCAGCTAGGCCACAGGCCACACAGACTCTTTGTCGTCTCAAGAAGTGCGGGCTTTTTTCCAGAAATGCCTGGGACCTGACAATCGGAGCTGTGCCTAGAATGGCGGAGGGCGTCACTAGGGACACGCACCTGTGAGGAACCGGGGGTCGGTGACCCAGTCGTCAGCATACACAGCGTAGTGGCTCAGGTATCTGCTCTGCAGGTAGCCGTTGTAGGTGCAGAACGCGAAAGCCATGGCGCACACGTACCATGGGGTCGGCTTGCCTCCGCGGATCAGGAATGGGAAGATCAAGGACCTTGGGGAACGAAACCAGCCACGGGTTAAAAAGGACGGCAGCGGCACCGAAGGTCTTGCTTCCAGGGCCTTGAGTTAGGGTCTCGCTCCTGCGTACAGAGCCACCTCGGGAGCACGCTGTGCTGCGTCTGTTCAAGCAGAATTTCTGCCGCATGAACCAGGTTTCGACCAAGTCCGCCGCAGCACACAGACTCGAGATTCTTACGACCCTTACGACCCAGAGTGTGGGACAGACACAGAGTTACAAAGCCCGAAGCCTACAGGAGGCCGGCAGGGTCCCCGCTATCCCGAAACCATTACTCGGTCCAGCCGGAGCAGTATGGAATGGGGGCACCACTTGCTCTCCCATCGCCATCGGGATGGCTCAGGAGCACCCATCACCGACCAGGCCCCCCAGCCCCCTGCAGAGCAGACACTTCACACGCACCCAAAGGGACAGGGCTGACTCGGAAGGGTTAAGCCTAGGTCAGTGAGCGTACACGTGGGTCATTCGAGGGTCATGTTCTTCGGTCACGCCACACTGGCTGAGGCGCACGCTACGGAAAGTTCCCAGAGATAAAACCTAAGAACGAGAAATCAGAAACTCGGGCAGAGAGGGAGATGCAGAACTTAATGTGGTGCGGGGACCTTCCCCTTCAAAGTCGGGGCGTCGGACATCTAAGGAGGGGGCGTCACTACGCAGCCTACGGGCCTTACAAAGACGTTAAGAAGCTGTTATCAGCATCTTCGTGCCAGTCAGTTTGAGAAGCTGGACGAGGAGACGGACAGAATCTTTAAAAGCCACAGGCGACCGAGACGGCCCCGAGAAGAACCCGACAACTCGAATAGCCCTCCATCGATCAAAGAAACTGAGTTTACACTTACGAGGTCATGCCAAGGCAAAACCAGAGGCAGGGCAGGATTTACCCGCGAAGAGAGAGGCACGAGGGGCGTCTAGGGGAACGACACGGTTTGCACCTGCGTCGTGGCGCTGACTACACCACGGCAGGCCACTGCCAACCGACCAAGCCACAGACTCAAACGAGTGGTTTGATTCTGTGTAAATTATACCTGAGACAAGGGAGGAACGGAAGGGCTCATCCGGGCCTCTCCTCCAGGGTGAAAACACCACTGATTGCCAGCAGGCACAGCGAGAGCAGTAACACCACGTCGGCCACGCGTCCTCCAGGCGTCCCCCCTCCCCGGCAGCCTCGCTCGGCCCCTTGGGAGGACACGCACCCGGGTCAGAAGCAGCCTCCGAGGTTCCCATCTGGGTTAGGCCGGCTCCCCCAAAGGAGGCGCCACCCAGGCTCCGGCCACGCGCCGGCTGGCTGCTGAGCGCCCACCTGCTGGGCCGTGATGCTGCCAGTGAGGCGGTCACTGGCCTGGAGGCGACGGTTTGGGCGAGCATCTGACCACGGGGACCCCCGGCCGATCCCCTCTGCACGTGACTACGCGGGAAGACGGTTGGGACGGCCGGCTGGCATGTGAGGTGCTGGCTCCCTGCAAGAGCCTGCACTGCAGGAGGATTCGGTCTCGGTGAAGGGGACTGTGTGCCCCCTGGACCAGGAGGCTCCCGCACAAAGGATCAGGCGCCGCTGCAAAGGGGCCTCTCCCCATCCCTGCTTCGGCCCAGAGGACACGACCGACGGCAGAGACAACCAGAGACAAGGCTGTCACCCCAGCCTTGAATGCCACCGTGTAACACATTTCAATGCCCTTCACCTTTAGGGGTGCCCGTCGTGTCGAGACAAGAAAACTGACCTCTTCGTGCTTTGGCACAGTGGGGGGTGTGTGTGTGATGTTGTTGTTTTATCAGAGGGCAAAGCGATGACATGACGGCTACGCCTAAGGGACGTGTCACCACACTGCATGCTCATCACAGTAACCCCAACTCACGGAAATGCAAAGGACAGAAGAGCAATGAGAATTTAAGACAGAAGCTCCTCGCTGGAGGGGTCCCCCGCCCCAGGCCCGGCCGCCACAGACAGGCGGGGGCAGGCCTGTGAGGAACAGGGCCACACAGCAGGAGGCGGCGGCTGGTGAGCCAGCAAAGTGTCATCCGCCAGCATCCCCGCCTCAGACCCTCAGGTGTTAGATGCTCACCGGAGCCCCGGTCCCCGGAGCCAGAAGGGCTGGGGAGCGCCGCACCGCAGAATTTCTTTAGAAAAGAAATGGAAATGACGCCACCACCCCAGGAAGCTACCAGGTGGCTCTCCTGATGGGCAAGCGAGAGGAGCCACTCAACGACGGGCGCTCCCTCAGAGGCAGCAGCCAAAGGAACACGTCTGGAGGGTGCACACGTGTACGACACCATCGGCCTCTCCTGTGGCAGCAGCCGCCTGAAGAGTCCGGACACCAGGAGCGATGCCAAGCGTCGGCTAAAAGCAAGGCTGACGGAGGAGAGAGCAGTCGCCCTTGGCTGTCTGCTGGGCCCGTGGATGCCACTAATAGCGCCAGGCCGCCTGCCCCGAGACTTAAGGCCAAGGCTGGCGTGATGGAGGGACGGGCTCTCTCAGCAGCCTGAGGGGGAAACCAGAGTGAGAACTGAGGGGACTCTACCTTGGTACGTCCCGGAGTGGGATCTGCCAAGCCTCCACGTGTAAGTGATGGAGGCAAAGATGTGTGGAACCGAAACGGACCCACTACAAAGTCACAAAACAGGTGGAGGTGTGAGGTGCTGGAAGCTACTCCCTGCCATCGGCAGGTGCTTCGCAGAACAATCGATGCACCTGGCCGAACCGACAGTGCCAGCAGAGAATCTGACGTTCCCTCCCCGGACTCATCCCTATTCTGAGCTCAGCGCTGAGATTAAGATGTTTCGGAATGAGACATCTTACTGCGTCCTAAAGGACTGGAAACTAGCTTCTGCTGCAGACTTGGTAAGGTTTCTTAGTGAATTCGCCCCCAAACTGCAAGGGAAAAGCTCAGTTAGGTGCAAAGCTTAGACTGCGTTAAGTCATTTCAGTGACAACTGTCACCACAAGTCCTGCCTTATGTACTTTCCACACTTTTAAAGTTACAAGAGGTGGCGAGGGCTTCATGCAAGTTCAGACTCAGAAATCCAGCCTTTTGAATCCTGGTTTCCATATTGCAAAAGCCATTTAACTGTAAGTGAGGAGCTGCCACCTAATTTTCAACGGGAGGACATTAATCCACCAAGTAATGACATCCTAAACAGCAAATATCAAGAAGAATCTAATAGAATTTCCTAAATGCCCTTCAAGCAATGAATATGCTAAGTTAAAAGTCAGACTTGCGGGCTGATGTCACTGCTTGGCAGTGCCTACCTGTGGGAAAAGACGGCCTCAAAGATAAAACTTCATCGCACATCAACGCCAGGATGTCAACAGTTACAACACCCCTCGGTGCTAGGGAAGCCCCTTATGTCCCTGGCACTGCCCTGTGCACCCGAGGGACCCCAGAAAAGTCTCCCAGCTCTGCGCACAGCTGATAACAGGGCTCCTGCCCTCTTCCAAGCACTCGCTGATGTAGGTCAGGTGGCCGTTTAATAAATTAGTTGCTCGGGTAGAATGGAAAATGTTTATCTTTTCTAGCTGGAAAATTTCAGTGTCCCAAAACCACACAGGCTACGTGTACAGTTACACATGCGACTTGAAAAAAGAAAGAAAGAAAGAAAAGAAAAGAAAAGAAAGAAAGACAAGAAAAGAAAGAAAACAGCCCAGCAGTTAAAACAGTTACCCCTGGCCCTGCAAACCCTGACCCAGCAGGGGTTTGAAAGCCACCGGTCTAGGTGCCAGGGGTGGGGGTCCCAGAAGCCTCCAGTCCGAGGGCCTTGCGAAAAACACCCGAACGCTGTGCCTCGTGGCCTCGTCTGGGTGCGAGGATTGACTCAAGTTCTGTTACCCTAGCGTGGCCCTGGCCCCTCGGGACGTGGGTTCGCTCTCCTGCTCTTTCACTAGGGTGAGCCTGCAAACCACCATCACGCGCTCCAAAGCTTCTGCTCCAGGCTTCCCCACGAAGCTCTGGGCAGCGCTCCCTTCGTGTCCAGCGTCACGTCTCCAGAAACTCTTTCGTGGCCCTCAGGGCTGCAGTGGCAGGTGTAAATGACACACAGCATGTCCACGGACGCACCGACTCGCACGGCAATGTAAAAGGGCATCATGTATCTGCACTGAGCATTGAGATCTGCCAGTGCCGGGCAAGCATTTTACGCAGTTGCCTTTACTGACTGCCGACCCCGCGGGCTGGTGGCATCGCTGTGGCCATTTCATAGATAGGGACACCTGCTGCAGAGCAGCTTCGTAATGGATCTCGGGTCCCCAGTGATGAGGCTGAGATAACACCTGGCAATCTGATAGCAGCGCTTGCTTTTAGCCGCTAGAGACACAGACAAACACGGGCTCTGGCAGAATTAGGGACAAGCATATACAGTCGCAAGAGTCCTACTGACATTCGGGTTGCAGTAACGCCAGTCACATCACACACACAAAAAAGAAAAATTCAGTCGGGCATCAACTTTGCTTAATGGAATACTCTTGGAGCATCCGGACTCAGAAAGCTGTGCTGAACACCGACGCCGCCTGTCTAAAGGGTCTGCATTAAAGCAGAGGAGCACAACCGTACCAGGACGCCTGTGTCCTGATGACTGAACTGGGGGAGACTCGTAGACAGACGGGAAGACACACACACACACTCGTGCTTCCTCCTGCCCACCGCCCTGTGCAGCGGGTGTGACGAGGCGGGACCCAAACGCAGAGAGGCAGAGCACCTGCCCCCATTCACAGACGTGAGCCCAGCTTTCTCGGATGCAGAGAACACCCGTCTGCACTGTGCGGCCTGCTGAAGTCTGGATGGAAAATGGAAAATTTTCATTTCCAGCTTCTGTTCAGCCATCTGATTTAGCCAAAACCTGAGAGCTGGAGAGAGAGAGCCCCCACTTATGGGAAGAAACTGAAGATCTCAGACGCAGCCATTCAACATTCTCTACAAAAGTCAAAACACTTGGAAGTCATCCTTAAGGCTCTGCGTGTGTTCCAAGCCATCACTTGAAAACCTCCTCTCTCGGACCCAGGCCCCCTGCAGAACGTGGAGGTGAAAGCTCCAGAAGTGGGCAGTTTAAAGGGGGATCAGGAAAGTCACTTTCCAGGTGATCACCTGGCCAGGACAAAACAGCCCCAACCGCAACAGACACCCAAGCCAAAGAGGAACCAGAAACCATCGCTTCGGGGTTTCACCTTTGGCCAGACACTCTGGTTCTATGTCTTCTAACGTCTCCCCTACTTCTCCAGACAATACAGTTTCTAAGCCAACTGCTTGCCTCAGGGGACAGAGGACCGTGTGCTGTGTAGGGAGAGGACCCCAAAGACTTGGGGTGTGTGTGTGTGGGGGGGGAATCTCACAGAGAGAGGATCACAAGAAGGGGTTCACAGGGAGAGGGAGCGTGGGGGTGGGAACACGGAGAGAGGCACCAGAGATGACAAGGGGAGATAAGGCTAGGCGGAGATGGTGCTGGGCTGGGGAACGGGGCCAGTAACCAGTGGACTGTGTGAGGGGGAGCCGGGGGCAGGGCGGCCAAGTCCAGGGGAGGAAGGCTGAGGGACCCGGGCCGGCTGGGACGCAGGTAGAGGAAGCCCGGCCAGTGACACAGTCAGCCGGCCAGGGGCGCAGGCAGCGGGAGCCGAGCCGGGGGAGGGGGCTGCGCAGGCAGAGGGATCCCAGGGGGGGTGCAGGCAGCGGGGACGGGGGCCGGCGCAGGCAGAGGCAGCCCAGCCACGGGCGCAGACAGAGGGAGCCGGGCCCGGGTGCGGGGTGGCGGGCGCAGGTAGAGGCTGCTGGGCAGTGGGGCGCAGGCAGCAGGGGCCAGGGGTGAGAAGGGCGCAGGCAGGAGGGTCCGGGCCGGGGGTGCAGGCAGCGGGTTCCGGGGGGAGCGCAGGCAGAGGGGTCCGGGGTGGACGCAGGCGGGAAGGGGGGGGAGCGCAGGCGGCGGGGCGGGGGCGGGCGGGCACAGGCAGAGGGAGCCCAGCGAGGGCGCAGAGAGGAGGGCCGGGCGGGGGCGCAGGCGGCGGGGTCCGGGGTGGACGCAGGCGGGAGGGGTCCGTGGGGGGCGCAGGCAGAGGGGACAAGTGGGTGGGAAGGGCGCAGGCGGCGGGGGCCGGACCGGGGGCACAGGCACGGGGGCCGCGGGTGGGCGGGACGGGCGCAAGCGGCGGGGTCCGGGGTGGACGCAGGCGGGAGGGGTCCGTGGGGGGGCGCAGGCAGAGGGGACAAGTGGGCGGGAAGGGCGCAGGCGGCGGGGGCCGGGGGGTCAGGCGGTGGGGGCCGGGCCGGGGGTCCGGGCGGGGCCGGGGCCGGGCGTTACCGCTGCGCGTAGTGCACCACGAACATGGCCAGCAGCAGGCGGTTGGGCCAGCGGCCGAGGCGCGCGGCGGCCGAGGCGCCGCACACGGCCAGCGGCACGAGCAGCGACGGCAGCTCCTGCAGCGCCCAGGCGGCGCGCGCGGGCAGGCGCAGGGCGGCGCCGGGCGGCACGTGGCGGCCGTAGGGCAGGCCGGAGGCCGCGAGCCGCGCGGCCAGCAGCGGCCCGAGAGCGCACTCCAGGGCGGCCAGGGCGTCCAGCACCGCGCGCTCGGCCGGCGCCATCGCGGGCGGCGGCGGCGGCAGGATCGGTGCCCGGGCGGCGCCCGCCCCATATAGGGCGGCGGCGGGGGGGCGGGCGTGGCCCTTACCTGAGGGTGGCGAGCGCCCAGGGAGCCCGGGCCGCCGTCCGCGGACCTGCGGCGGCTCAGCCCAGTCCGCGGGGCGCCCCGGGGCGGCGGGGCGGGGCCTGGACTCGCCCCACCCCTATCCCCGCCCATTGACGCTCAAACCCCGCCCCTCGTCCCGCCGCAGGGCTCTAACCCCGCCCCTCGGAAGCTCTAGTCCCGCCCCCTGGAGGCGGACCCCGCCCCTCTCCCTGACCGCTGGAGCTGGAGCCCCGCCCCTAGCCGGCCGCAGGGCTCAGCCCCGCCCCTCGGAGTCAAGAGACCCGCCCCCTGGAGTGGGACCCCCCGCCCCGCGGCCACAGCCCCGCCCCTCAGAGGATCAAGCCTCCCCCTACGCACCGCCCCCGGAGGCGGACCCCGCCCCTCGGGTCGAGCCCCGCCCACTCCCCGCCCCTCCGAGGCTAGAGCCCCGCCCCTGTAGGCGGAGCCCCGCCCCCGGCAATCGGCGCACGCGCGACTCCGGGCTGTCCGCAGCGTTGCCTGAGGCCGCGTGGGGTCCCGGGGCTCGGCGCGCGTCCCCCGCCCGGCTCCTTGGGGGCCACTGTCCCACTCGCACCGTCTGCGGACCCCTCCTCCTCTCGCCGGCTTCCGGGAGGAGGGGCGGCGGCGGCGCCCTCGGCGTCGCGGCAGTCCCCGCAGGCCCGGCGCAGGCGCCGGCGCGGCCCGCCCGCGGGGGCCTCGGGCGCGGCCCGGAAGCGCGCGCGGCGGCCGTGGCGGCTCGGGGCGCGCGGGCGGCGTGCGCGGCGGCGGCGGCGGCGGGGGCCATGGGGCGACGCGCGCGGGGCCGGCGGCCGCGGCCCGAGGGCGCGCAGGACGGCGCCGCGGGCGGCGGGACGCGCGGCGACGCGGTAGGCGCCGGGGCGAGGGCGGGCCCCGCCGAGGCGGGCACCGGGGCGCGCGGGGCGGTGGGGGGGGCGAGGCGCAGCCTCTCGGGCCCCGCATAGACGCCCCCCCTCGCCCCCCAGGGCTGGGAAGGCGGCTACCCCGAGATCGTCAAGGAGAACAAGCTCTTCGAGCACTACTACCGGGAGCTGAAGATCGTGCCGGACGGCGAGTGGGAGCAGTTCATGGGCGCGCTGCGCGAGCCCCTCCCGGCCACGCTGAGGATCACCGGCTACAAAAGGTAAGGGGGGGCCCTGCCTTCGTCCCCCTGACAGTTCCGGGGGGTCCGGACGTCCGAGCTTCCAGGTGAAGCCGAGGGTGCTTGTCCGAGGCGCCGCGGGCCTGGGGGCCCCGGGCCGGAAGCGCGGAGGAGGAGGGGGGGGCACGGGTCCCCTGGAGCAGGTCGGGGAGGCATTGTGACGGCGGGAGGGGGGACGGGGAGGGGGCTCGACTAAGAGAAAAACGCAGCCCGAAGAAGGGGCGACTGAGCCCTGGGGATGCGTCGGAGCTGAGGACACCTGCGCTTTGGAACACGTGTCAGTTTGTGACATTCCCGAGTTTGCCGAACGCTGCAGTCTCTTCTATTTATTTATGTGTGTTTGTAGTTAAATCTTTCCACGCTGAGCTGCGAGTCAAAAACGGGGCTGTAGGAATATTTAGGAAAAGTGGGATGCAGCACTGTTGCGTCTAGTTTGTCGTTCTTTAGTGATTAAGCGATGGCTTGTTTCGACTTGGCCTAGAGTAGAAAGGCAGGTGGAAGAGTGTCTTCTCTCCGTGCCAAGGTGGTGGTTTGAAACGTGCTCATTTTTTTTCATAGCCACGCGAAAGAGATTCTGCATTGCTTAAAGAACAAGTATTTCAAGGAACTGGAGGACCTGGAGGTGGACGGTCAGAAAGTTGAAGTTCCCCAGCCCCTGAGTTGGTAGGTACAAGGCCTCATGCCGTTGGATGTTTCTTTGGGAATTTAATCTTTGTCACCTGAATGTGTTTTTGGTCATATAAATGCTGTTAGCTTGAAAGAACCTGAGTGCACTTCCCAGACATCCTCAGGTTCTCTTGGCCAGTGCTTTCTAGCGACGCTGCTTTACAGTGTGCAGGTTTCCTGTATGATGGTGGTTCTCTCTAGTCAGATACTGAGTTCAGTTAGTTTTTCCCAGCTGATCCAGCCTCTTTCCTTCCTTGATGTTACCACTTCTGTTTCCATTTAAACCGTTGTTTTCTCATGTCACAACTGTTGCAGAGACTTCTCTACTTAAAAAAAAATGACAGGCAACCCAGTGAAGGTTCACCAACACTGTTCCAGCTGATTTGGTCTCCACCGTCTCCAGCACCCCAGCATACTCCTGACCTCCGTGCTAACCCTTTCTTTACCGATTCTGTAGGTTACCTGTTTCTCATGGCCCAGTTCAGGTCTCGGTTGCCCAAGGACAACCCCAGGTGTGGACAGCATAGCCTGTCTTGTAAAATGCCTGGAGCACTCAAGCACAAATTTAGGGGCGCCAGACCTTGGGGAGCCATTCAAATACATAGTTACAGGTTCACATGTCAGGTGATCATCTTCGAGGTTTTAAAAGTTGTCACAACCCCACCCCCAATTTTATTTTAAGTGACTGCTACGAAAAGGTGGATTTAACCAGCATTTTCTGACAACTTTTGGAGGTTTCGCTATTCCGGTCTGTGCTGTTGTCTTTCTTTTTTGGCTGTCCTTTAGAAATGATTGTAAACCAGGGTCAGGTTTCCATTCATCACTAGAGATTTGCTTGCTTTTCTGCCTTTCATTGGCCATTTGGAGTTTCAGTGTCCATTTCACAGATGTGTGCAGCATACGCGTTTTGAATGAGTGATGAGTGGTCAAGTTCAGCATTCAGCCGAGGTCTATGTGGTTGAAGAATAAAAGTGAATCACTGTCTAATCACAGCCAGTCATTTTCTTCACGTTACTGTTTGCTTGAATTTTCTGAACACACAACTGCAGGGTGCGAGTGGCATATTGTGTAATTTGGGTTTCTAATACTTAGGTTTTTTTTCCGCTGGTGACAGCTGCATGGCAGTTTTATTGTATTCAGTCAGACATAGGGCAAAGCATAAATTTAGCAAGATGTCTGCTGATTTTCTGTGCTGCCCAAAATGCACATACTATTGAAATGGATCACACAATATTCATCCTAACCTTTGGTGCATGGAGGAATACAATTTAGGAAAGTGATTTTGGGAACTCTGTTTTCTAGAAGGAATATTAAGTATAGGGCTTACATCTTGGGCAGATTTCATTTTTTCCTTACTTTTCGTAGACTCAACTTGAAGGAATTATCCTAAAGCATTCTTATAAAAGTCTTGTTTTGACAATTGTTTGTAGAGAACTCACCTTATTTTCATTCTGTTATTTTTATTGTCTGGATTGAAGGTGGTTTATCGTAGGTGCTGTATGTATTTATAGAGATTTCTTTTCCCTTAAGAAGTTTCGAGGTGTAAAGGTGACAGTGGTGCTTTTAATTAATCTTCAGAAGATGCAAGTTTCTAAATCAGACTTTAAAGATGTTTGAGCTGAATTTGAATTGCATAATTAAAAAATATAGTTCTTTGAGATTATTTTGTTAAAATCTACACAGATTTTAATAAACATTTGTTGGCTCAAAAAAATTGATCTTAGAGCCATGTAAGATACATTTTTTATTTTAATAGGCAGTTTTTCTATTTTAATATTAGAAAGTCCTTAAATATATTTTTTCTTAAGATTAACAGCATTCACATCATCCTTAGAGTAGAATTTTAATCCTGTAATAATAAATTTACTATTTAATTTTTAGAAATTCAACCTAGAAGCACATAAGGAAATATTCCCTTGAGTTACATCTAGACTGCTTATTTATATTTAAAAATGAGAATTAAGCTATTATAAATAATGGCACGCAGAATTCAGCGTTGGTGATTTGGTAAGGTGGTAACTTGCATGATTATTGGTCGTTAATCATGGATAATTCAGGGTTGCGAGAAGTCATATAACGGTAGGTGTTTAAGCTGTCAGCCTTGTAGAGGTTGCCAGGAGAGCAGATTTTTCAGACTACTGCAGTTGAAGCAAATTTGAGTGTATCCCTACCATTTCACCTCTAATGAGGCCAAAGGGAGTATTTAAGACTAAAGTCTGTTTTTTTAATTGCCTGGTAAGTATGATTGGTTGTATTTCGTTTTTATATTTTTGAAATATTTTAAGTTTTAAGATGGAACCAGGTATAGGAAAGAGAACCTAAAGCACTTGGGCCATTTGGAGGGTGACTGTTCAGATCCAGCCAGGTTAGCCTTTATTGGTAGAGAGGACTTTCCGAATGTACCTCTGTATCTCCTGTCATGCCTGCTGAACAGTGTCTTAAAATCTTAACCCTGAAGTTTTTGTTAGTCCAAGCTTTTAGAAGATTTAGTGTCGTTTCCCTGGCTGTTACCTTAGTTGCTGTTTGACGCATGGAGACATTGTGACCTTGCCTTGTTAAATTGAGCTTGGTATCGCGCCTGAGACTTAATCAGTGCTAAAGCTCAAATAAGATTTTATCCCCGAGTGCCACGTTATGCTTCCTTAGGCGTTGGGTTAATTGAGTGTGGCTCTGTGTCCTGCCAGTGCACCGAATTGCACAGTGGAGATGAGTGGACGGGAGCAGGCCAGGTCTAAAAAAACACACCTTCTGACCAGTGATGTCATCATAGAAAGTCGAAACAGTCACGGGAATGGCGGGAGATGCTTCATTCCCAGTTCTGTATGAATGACCACCGAGGAGCTCAGATTTATTGTTGATTTCCAAGGTATTTTGATATGTAAAACGTTTCAGTACATGGTCGGACTGCCTTATTTTAGAAATAGTGAAAAATATGGTAAATAAGATTATAATCAAACATTTGTCCAACATTCTGATACCTGCCCTGCTCCATTGCTTTGATTCTGTGTGATCTGCGTGTCTTTTAAATTTAAGGAATTCGTTACCTTCCGTCTTTTGTTCTGATGGCCTCTGCCATCACCAGCTCACCACCCAGTGAAGCAGAGCCGACTGCTTTTCCTCAGATCCAGAGCACTCAGCGCTGTGGTTTTTCAGTGACATCATATGCATGTGTCTCCTATGACCCCCAGGCTCTCATGTTTCTGCCTGGGCCGTGAAGCAGGTAGGACTGTGCTTTATGTGTCCCACGGATGTCACGCAGTGTGGCTGATTGCTGAAGCGGGTCTTGGATGAGCAAGTAGGACAGGATCGGCTGTCACGTTTGGTGTAGTACTTGGATCAGCATGACATTGTTAAGACAGCGCTTTAATATATGTGATTCATAAGTGTTTTACTCTCATTTCGGGCAGGTATCCTGAAGAACTTGCCTGGCACACAAATTTAAGTCGAAAAATCTTGCGAAAGTCTCCACAGTTGGAAAAGTTTCACCAGTTCCTGGTCAGCGAAACCGAATCTGTGAGTCGAGTTCTGTAGAGTTGTTGGTTTGCTCAAAGCTTTAACTGTGCGTCAGAATCAGAATCCGATTTTAACCTGCTTGTCACTGGGAACGATCAAGTAGCTGAGGCACCCAGGAAAGACACCTAAGCATCTGTGCCACCTTTCATCTGAGGTAGGGGACCGGTGGTGGTGTCTTCAGCTTTCTGAGCAGCAGGTGCCAGGACTAGAGAGCAGACGTGACTTCCTGGAAACGGGGCTAAGAGACAGGAGTTGCAGTTTCTGCTGAGAGGGAAACCTTGCTCATGGTGACCCAGTCCTGTGTCCCCTTCGCTGAGAGTTTCAGTAGCAGAGTCTGCCTGTGACTCATGCGCATCCGGTTTTCGTGCCTTCTGAAGTTGGGAAGTTGGGACTATGTGAGCTTAAAATCCCCTTTGTTTTATAGATTTTCTTTTATAAAATTATAAAACTTAGTCTTATGCCTGCATTTCTATGAGTGATGGTTAAGGAAGCTTCAGTATTGACGGCCACCCTTACTTGGTCTTCAGGTGGCAGCCCCTTATCCCCTGGTATAAAAACCTGCCGCCCTCACTTAATGTTTGTGCGACAGCACTAACTCTCGTTCCGTGTATGATTCTGTGGTCTTTTTTGTTGCTTTTGAAATTTTGAATTTCCAGTGTTGAAACTTTCTTCCTTTTAACATGTCTTTGCTAATATTTTTTTAAATCTTATTTTTTAAGGGAAACATCAGTCGTCAAGAAGCCGTTAGCATGATTCCACCACTGCTGCTTAACGCCCACCCTCACCATAAGGTATTGTGTTTACGCTGAACATGGCGGTGGGCAAGCTGCTGTCACTGTCGGTTCCTTTGTTTTGCTGGGACCATTTTTCCTTAATATCCCGAATCCTTGGTGTTTTTTTTTCCCACTTTGAATAAAGTAGAAAGTGATATATATTTCTTTTTAGGTTTATTTTTGCATTTTGTATTCAATTTTTACAAGTAACGTAGCTCTTCCTTTGTGAAGCTTGTTTGTTAATTCGCTTATTTGCTCCACACGTTACCTTCAGGGGTTTCTACTGACTGAATCAGACTGCAGTAGTAGTGAGAACTTGTCATGTACTGAGCACTACTCTTCACTCTTTTCGTGAATTAATTCATTTGTCACTCACACATTTCTGTGAGGGTGGATGCTGCCACTGTCCCCTTGTTTTGTAACAAGGAAATGGCCGCAGGGAAGGTGACCGGCCCCCAGGACAGCGGCCGAGCTGAGAGTTGAGCGCAGCTATCGGTGCCCTGGCAGCGTGTCACGGTGCTGCTTGCGTTTAGGGCGTTTACACTCATCAACTGTAGTGCTGTCACTGGTTTTCAGTGCCACCTGTCGCCACCCCTCTGCCCCCGCGGAGAGTTTGGGGACACTACATCATCAGTTAAATACATCACATTGTAGATTCGTTATTGCAGATTCGTTCCTTAGAGAAACATATTTGGATCTTGGGATAGAAACCAGCTACTAGGGTGACTCACGTGGTTTTAAATCAAGTGTAGAATGTTTGATTGCTTGCAATAAAAATACCAAGTGTTCTCTTGCCACTTAACAGATCTTAGATATGTGCGCGGCGCCTGGCTCGAAGACCACGCAGTTAATCGAGATGCTGCATGCGGACATGAGCGTCCCTTTCCCAGGTAGGCGCCACGTGGGCGTCCGAGGGCGGCAGCGCCCTCTGCCGGCGGGCCGCGACAGGGACGCTGCTGCACTCTCGCCTGAGCCTCTGGTGGTGCCCGGCGGGCAGTTTGCACACCTGGGTCCCCGGCCAGCCTGCGCCACGCAGCAGGGGCCTTTCGTTTGGATTGGAGTGTT
Source organism: Cynopterus sphinx (assembly GCA_030015415.1). Lineage (NCBI taxonomy): Eukaryota > Metazoa > Chordata > Mammalia > Chiroptera > Pteropodidae > Cynopterus > Cynopterus sphinx. Next base: position 1,703,480 of record CM057379.1, on the reverse strand, counting down.
TTCTGTACCAGCAAATGGTCTGTATTCAGCCACAGTAGGTAGATTTCCGTTTCTGTTTGAACTTTCAGTAGTGAGTTTCACATCGTTCGCTCTTGTCGTTTTGGTACCTGCCCATTTTGAGAGGCAGGTGAGTGTAGTCGTTAGGAGCTGCTGTCTGACCCCCCAGGTTCAAATCCCAGCATCATTTACAAATCGAGTTAGGGGGTGTTTTTGACGTCATGTATGAAATGAGGCGTCAGTACTAAACCTGGGGAATGTAATATAGGATTGCAGAGTGCTCAGAGAGTGGCAGTTATTACAGTATCACTGATGCTCCTTTAGGGGGATTTTTTAAAGAGGTGAGAAACAGAGTTCGTAGGGTTTGCTAGTCTCTTAATGTTTACCTACCTGTGTCTCCTCCTCCCTCCTTTCATTTAAGCCAGCTGCTCTAGTTCGGTTTTAAAGCGCATGCTTGTCAGCTGCGTTTTCTGAGTCCTTTCTGCGGTGAATATCTTTACTTAGAAAGTATCTTATTTTCTCCAAATCGGTAGTAAAGAGCCTCTTCTTGTTAGCAGCACTTTGTGTTTCATACTGTTTGGAATAGCAGTATTGATCGTAAAATGTTATTAGGCATAAATGAGAGAGAAACTGGAAGTGAGAGGGGCTGGCACCCAGGGAACTTTCCAGAGTGGTTCCTAGTCGGGGGGCACAGCTCAGAACCTTGCAGAGAACTGGTTAAACTTGCAGGAGTGTAGGCCCCACACTGAGACAGGCCCGCAGGGTCTAGAATGGAGCCCCAGCCGTGCCCAGTGTTTTAAACACTTGTCAGGCCATTCTGTTGTTTTCTACCCCTTCTCTCTCCCCTCATCCGCCTTTTTAATTACTGGTTAATAGCAACAAAAAATACATTTTTGCACAACAGTTGATACGAACTGAATAACTGATGAGTAAACGAATCTCGAAGTTGTAAAATTTTAAGTGACCATAAAGTCCGTGCCGAGCCAGCCGGTCCCTTGTTTTGAATGTCTGATGTAGTCTGAGCAAATCTTACTCTCCAGATCCAGACTTAAGGCGGGTTGTCCCTTCTCACCCACCAGCCTAGAGCTCACGTATTTCAGGAAATTGCTCTACTTAAGCTGCATGTCACCTGATGCCGTAATTTGATGTTCCCAGAGGGATTTGTCATCGCGAATGACGTGGACAACAAACGCTGCTATCTGCTCGTTCATCAGGCCAAAAGGCTGAGCAGCCCGTGCATCATGGTGGTCAACCACGACGCGGCCAGCATCCCGAGACTCAGCGTGGACGTGGGCGGGAGGAAGGAGATTCTCTTCTACGATCGCATCTTATGCGACGTCCCCTGCAGGTACGTAGTTCCAAGAGGCCAGAAAGCCCGGGACCACTGAGGACGTAAGTACAGACTCAGATGCAGCTGCACGTGAGCTCAGCAGTTGTACTCTGTGTGACTGCTGGTGACTGGTGTGAAGAGAGAGACGTCAGGACCTAAGTCAGAAGGCACTCGGGGTTTGGGTGACACCAGCACAGATGGAGGTCACGGGGCATAAAGCTGCAGGGAGGGTGGTTCTGAAAAGAGGAAGAAAATGCCTGAGAGAGGTAGTGTTGTACTCTCTTGCTAGGAATGATCTGCCCATCCAGGTATGCACACCTGTGCTTCAGCGGGTATGTAAAACGCTGCGCTGGAACCGTACATAATCATGTTGGGAGTCTGTGGTGAGGCTTATGTTGCTTAGCACAATGAATCAGGAGTTAAAGCCTTTGAGAAACCGATTTTACCTGTATTTTTTCACATACTTCCTTTCAAATTTTATACGTAAATTTTAGGTTTTTAGAGTTTACATTTAAAAGAACCTCATGGCATAATTCAATCACTGAGTTTTTCCAAAAAGAAACATATCAAACTAGACAGTAAGTTCCCGCAGGCAGTGATGTAGGTGACAGTCACAAGGCTTTCTTCTAAACACTGGAAGTTGGTGAGACCAGGGAACAGAAGCTGACACACACACAGCTTAGCACTGAACAGTGTTTGTGACACGTCAGTATTAAATCCATCCTGTGTGAGCAGGTGGCACATTTACCGCCAGTGGTGGAATTCCGTTTGAAACTGTCGCTGGCAGCATTGAACAGGGCAGGGTTTTTAAATACCTGAAATAATTTCCTTTAAAGAACATTTACAGTCTGTCATGAACTGCATTTCTTTTTTTCTATTTCTCAATTTTCTAATTTTCTTTGGACCCGATGTTTTCTTATCCCCGCATTCTTTTGCTCAGAAGTATACCTCACTTCTCATTTTGCGAGAATGCGGTGACCTTACGAGCCTAAGTCGTAAGCTGAGAATCTCCTAAAATTATGGTGAAGTTTAAGCCACCACCGTACAAGGGAGGGATGTCACTTGAACACCATTGTATCTCATAGGACATTTCATCCTGTGGACTTTCCATCTCTAGGCCATGTGACTAGGCCTCCAAGGAAAATTAAACTTTGTAGAGAAAGCCAACAGATGCAGGCATTACCCCAGAAAAACAGGGGAGCTAAAATTAAAAGCGGAAAGATTAATGGAGTGTGTATCATAAAATTTACGTGAAATAAAAGTAGAAAATCAGAAATGTTTAACTGATATGTAGGAAAACCGTGGTAAAGAAATCAAATTGGCTTCATTGAATTTTGTGAAAAGTCCTTGTAAGTGTGTCATTATTCCTGGACTTCTGATTAAAATGCCACTGTCGAGTTAACCAAGTTTCTCAGTAGCAGAACCCAAACTCCTCCCTTGTCTGCGTCTCTGGGGCTGACGGCTAGTCCTAGTAGTGGCCCGGATGGCAGGTAGCTGCTGTCCCTGGGTGTCGAATGTTTCCTTTTCAAACCTGTTTCCTCCCTGAATTGAGGACCGGAGTTTAACCTAACAGTTGAATGTATCGCAGTGCCCCCGAAACAGAAAGAGCCAGTTCGTTGCAGTTGATGAGGACTTAGATTGTCTCTTAATTGTGACTTGTGAGGTGCTAACCCTGTTTTGTCATTTGGCTTGGATATGACACATTCATTAAGCTAACCGTCTTCCTCTGGAGTTTCAAGTTCTCAAACATCTCTTTCCAGTGGAGATGGCACCATGAGGAAAAACATTGACGTTTGGAAAAAGTGGACCACGTTGAACAGCTTGCAGCTGCACGGGTAAGTCCGGCTGTCGCTGGCCGCGCTGTCAGACGGGTCATTGCTCAGCCGCTCAGCTGAGCGCCCAGGTCCTTGACCGACACGCCCGTGTTAACGGCTGCCTGCGAGGGAGCTTGCTAGTGTAGCAGAGGGGTTGTTCTCTGAAACCTTTACTAGCAGCAAACGGAAATGCAAATTGTAGACATTTTAGGTACACGTTTATTAAAACTTCCTTTTAGAAAAACTTCCTCTAACGTTTCAGACGTGTTTTTCATGAAATGGCTTTACCTTGCTGTTTTACCAGTCATTTCTCCTGCCTGTCTGCTGTTCTTTTGTGTTGTGTTCTTTTGTTTCACATTTCGATCTCAGAAATATTTTTTGTCTTTAAAGAAATTTGGAAAATACCTAAAAGGAAAAACAAAATCTCATAACTCAAAGATGATTTCTGTGATGCCCAGTGTATTGTTGGTTTTCTGTGCCTAAGGATTTTTAAAATACCTGTTTTGCACCGTTTGGATTGTACAGTCTACAGAACTTTGTATTTTTTTTTCATTCAATATTAAAATTATACATTCGTAAATGTAGACCTTGGGATGATCTCAGTGTATTAAATGAGTGTTCAACAATAATGACTAGTAAGAGATTTTTGTTTTTCTTACGTACTTAACCCTGTTTTTGTGAAATAGGCATTAGGATTAGAATGTTTTCAGGGAAACAGATTGTTCATAAAAAAAGTCAAATATTCTTATGAGTACAGAGACTTTAATGGTGAAATTGGCCTAATATTTTGAATTTGGTCGTCAATCACTTTATGCTTTCTTGACATGCTGGGGAAGGTACGCAGAAGAGTCAGACCATGTTCGCATGAACTGATTCTTTCATTCACAGGAGCTGCCTGCCTTACGTTGATTCTAACTTCACTTAAAAACTTTAGGTTTTCCTATGGGGATGGTTCATTTTTCCCTAGAATATTTTGTAGTTTGTCGTAAGTCTGTCATAAAGGCCTGTAGTAAATTCGTGACGTGAGAGACGCCTGTAGAGCCGTTCAAGCTGAGGTAACCTGGTCACCTGTCCTTAGCCTACAGCTGCGCATCGCCACGCGGGGCGCTGAACAGCTGGTGGAGGGCGGTCGCATGGTGTACTCCACGTGTTCCCTGAACCCCATCGAAGACGAGGCAGTCATAGCATCTTTACTGGAAAAAAGTGAAGGTGAGCATGCTCGGTGGGCCTTTTAACCTTTGATGAAACTCGTCCACAAAACCTTTTCTATTGCCCTAGTGTACATTCCTGTAGACTTGTTCCTGCATCTGCTTCTATGGATTTAGCCTGTAAACTAGACTGAGACGTGCTTAACTGAAAACATGCTTGTATGATGGATTTGTTATATCTTATGACTATCTGTCTCTGCGAGTTTGACCGCTCTGGGTATCTCAGGCGAGCGGAGTCATGCGGTGTCCGTCTTCCTGTGCCTGATTGTTCTCCGAGTGTGATGTCCTCGGGTTTCTCTGTGTGGCAGCAGGTGTCAGCTTCCTTCCCCTTTCAGGCTGCGTGAGGTCCATTGTATGCGTGTGTCACATTGTGTATATCCAGCGTCCATCGATGGACACGTGGGTCTCCTCCTCGTCTCGGCGGCTGTGAATAGTGCTGCTGTGACCGTGGGTCTGCAGATGACTCGGAGGCCCAGCTGCCGGTTCTTTTGGGTGTGTACTTAGAAGTGGTGTAGCGGGGAGTGCGCGGTGTCTGTGTTCCAGGACCCCCGTACTGCCTCTGCAGCGGCTGCACCGTCTTAGTTCCCGACAGTGGCCAGGGTTCCCGTTGGTCGGCGTCCCCAGCTGGCTGTGTCCTGTGGCTTCGACTGTACCCGCCCTGGTGGGCGTGAGGGCTGTTCATGGGAAGGGTTTCCTGGCCCCATCTCGCTGCTCTATGCGGGAGGACGGGCCGAGCGCAGTAATCGTCTGAACAGCGATTTCCACGTGTTAGGATATAAAATACTCTTATGCTTTCACAGCAATGGTACCTTTCCCATCATGTTCTCTTAAAGTACATGACAAGAAATTCCAGACTTTCAGAGTAGGATGCCGCCAGATTTACCGTGCACGCCCGTCTGATGTAGGTTGAAGCGAGTGTGCGTTCCCCTAGGCACTGGACTACAGGGATCTGTGATTTCTGAACGATGCTCTTCGTGGTCTCACCCTCCACACTCTCGGTGGAGCTTCATTTCAGAAGGCTCGTGAAGGGGAGGACCGTGTGAGGCAGTTCAACCCTTTTCCCGTTAGGGGAGAAAGCGCGGCTCCCTGCCGGCCTCCCCGTAGCGTCACACGTGGGAACGCCGCGTTTTCTGGGCTCGGACGTTTGCGGCGATGGAGGATTATTGTATTTTGTCAGTGGGAACCCCACTACTCAAAGCAGAATGCCAGAAATAGAATGCTGTCATTTGTTTCCGAAGACTGTCGCTGTGCTGGAGCCACGTGAGATACTTCGTGGCCGACTTTGGGGGTGAAGTTAGGACTGTGCCCCACGAGTAACCTCGGGGTGAGCACTACGGCCGCAAGCGCCCCTGGCGAATATTCTCGGGGCAAACAGGACGTGGGTTAATGGTAAATTAAGTCCGGGCGTCCTACTTGGCAATGATCTTCTTACTGGGCCGGTGACTTCCAGTGTAGCTTCTGCCGTCACAGCCAGTTCGTTTCCGACCGCCGCGTAGACGTGGCTTCGTCTGAGAGCAGACTCGGCTGAGCTCTGTACTTGACGGTTGCTGGGGATTGTGACAGCCTGGGACGTGGTCCCCAGAGACGGAGCTGGAGGAAGGGTGAACATCACCTGTGCCTGCTGGGCCAGCGGAGGCGGCTCTGACCCACACTGTGGGAAGCCACTGCAAGTGCCGGGCAGTGTCCCTGAGATACCAGTTTCCATGATCCCGCCCCGTGAGTGTTCCACCCCCCAGTGGAAGTTGGTGTCCTGCTCCGTCAAAGGCGCCCTACTGCTGGACTCGCGCTGGGGATTCTCTTGCTTCGTCATTGTGATCGCGGCCGGTGTCCTGGCCCCTGTGGGGCTCGTTGGTGTACCTCCCTCCGGGAGGCTGTCAGGTCGGTGTCCGCGGCCCTTCGTGGGACGGGTTCCCTGGCCCCATCTCGCAGCTGCCTGTGATGTCGCTGCCGAGACGCGGTGTTTTAAAACTGGGCTATTGTCCTCGTGGGCAATTTCCGAAAACTCACTTGGACCTAAAACTGAATGTGTAAAAATGTCCACATTCACTCAAAATGTTTTCAGGTCCGGGACGTGTTAGACGTGAAGGCGTGAAGAAGACCCAGGTCACGTGGGAGGCACACGTCTCGTCCTGGCCTCGGGGCGCCTTCGCGGAGGCACCCTGGGGCTCTGCGGCCCCTCCCTTCGCCAGCAGCTCGCTGAGCTCCGACGCACACGCCATAGCAGTCCCCTGTTTTAAGTGGACGCTCAGCGATCTTTAGTAGATTTACTAAGTGACTTCGGAGCCCTGCTGCCCATTTGTGGTCACTCCCTGTCCCACCCCCACCCAGGAGCCATTGCCGTGCTTTCTGCCTGGTGGCTTTGTCCTCCCTGGGCGTTTCCTATACACAGTCATGCAATATGTGATTTTTGCCTCTGGTTGCTTTAAGCATGATGTGAAAAAAAATTATTTTTACTCCTAGGTGCCTTGGAGCTTGCTGACGTGTCTTCTGAGTTGCCGGGACTGAAGTGGATGCCTGGACTCACCCAGTGGAAGGTAGCCGTTCTGTGAAGCCTTTGGCTAAACGAAGCAGGCACAGCGTGCGGGGCTCGTCGCGGTCAGAAAGTTGTCCAGCGCCCACACTTGGGGAGCTGGAGTGACACTGTGTTTGGTGATGCAGTTCAGAATCAGTTTCAGAACACACGCATCATAGTAAGCGGCTCGGTCGCACAGATGTTCTCTGGCCTCGGGCAGTGGAAGGGTTTTCCTGCCTCTATCCTCCACTTGGAAGTTGACTTTGTCATCCTCGTCCACAGAAGCTCGTCTTTGCTTTATTCACGTACTTGTTTTTATTGGCTGGGGTCGAGCTTAGTTTCTAATGTGAGATGAAACAACTCACTTTTCAGTTTTAAACCAGAACAGTGTGAGGCTTTTTTTTTAATCGCACCTGGAAACCCCCGTTTTTGTAGAAAGGTCATCCTGCTGTATGGAGTAAGAGCTGATCTCATTTTATCTTTGCAAACGGCCTTCCCAGCTTCAGAGAGCACTGAGAGCTGCCATTTGTCGTGCGTGAGGGCCCATACGTGGCACCTGGGGTTTTCCTTACTACGGGTCGTGCTGGTGATTCAGGGTCCCGCCCTCACTCTGCAGGTCATGACAAAAGATGGACAGTGGTTTGCATCGTGGGACGAGGTTCCTCACAGCAGACACACCCAGATCCGGCCCACCATGTTCCCCCCGACGGACGTGACCATGCTGCAGGCCATGCACCTGGAGCGGTGGTGAGCGTGCGGGCCTCCCGGAGGTGCAGGTGGCGGGGGCAGGCTGTCCGGCCCCCCTGCGAGGCCTGGGCTGCGCCTGTGGCCCACCTCGGCTGTGTGGACTTGGCAGCGCGCAGCAGCTTCTTTGTAGCTTTTCGGGGCTTGGTGACTGAGGGACGTGAGTGGCGGTACTTTGGATGCTGCGTTAACTTTTCGCACGTTGACGTGCTGACCGCTCCGAGAACGAGGGCTGAGAGTGTTTGCAGCGAAACGTGACTCCCACGGGGCATCTTCGCAGTGTGTCTTGATGTTTAAGGTTAAAAGAATGTATTTTGGAGCAGTCAGTTAAAAAGTGCGAATTGTGTTTCCTTTTTAGTCTTAGAATATTACCGCATCATCAGAACACGGGCGGGTTCTTCGTGGCAGTGTTGGTGAAAAAGTCTTCGATGCCGTGGAACAAGCGTGCACCGAAGGTAAACGTCTCCCAGGATAACACGGCGACCAGTGACCTCCGTGCACTCAGGCAGAAGCCAAGGAACAGTGGAGAGATTTTGGGGGGATGGAAGGTGGCTGAGCATAAACATGTGTGCGTTGGGGGGGATTCACTCAAATTTTGAGTTTTCCAAACAAAAAGTAGCAACTTACGAAGGATAAATGGGAAAGGCAGCCTTTGCAGAATGCATTTCTTTTACATCTGATAAAAATTTGAAAAGATATAAACAGCTCAAAATCAGAACCCCTGTCCCCCAAACTGGCTCTGCGCTCGGACCCCTGTGGGTTGTTCAGCTCAGCCCGTTGCAGGTTGATAGGACGGCCACCCTCGGGCCAGCCCGTCTCGCCCGCACCGTGAGGGGCGGTGACAGGGCTTTATCCAGGCCTGGCTGGAGAGGAGCTGGACAGGCCTGACCCGCGTAAGGAGTCCGCACGGCCTCCTGGTCGTGAGGGAGGCCGCTGTGGGGCGGGTGGGGGCCCTGAAGCCTGACACGAGGCTGTGGTTTAGCGTGCGGTGTCCTCTGCCCGCGTGGCATTCTGTGGGTTTCTGCGTCGGCCTTCCCCAGCCGTGGACCGTGGCCTAAAGGTCTGTTCCTTTCGGAACCTGCTTAAAACTTAGGAGAAACGATGCTTAGACCCTGGAGAAATGGTAAGGAAACAGTTCTCTGGGATAGGACCAGTCCAGGTCGACACTCGTGTGTACAGCTCGGCCCACGCTTCCGGGCAGTCCCTGCTGCGCGGGTATGGACCAGGGGGCGGTCCCCTGGGTCGGCGGGAGTGTTCGTGGGCGTTCGCGTCGTTTGTCCTATCAAGTAGAATTAAAATAACTTAGAAAAAGTCTCGTTTCCTTTTACACATAAAGGACGGTAGAGAGTCGTTAAGCTCGGTCTCGTGAGCTCGGCGATCTTGACTCTGGGGCAGTGCAAAGCAGGCTGCTCCCTCGGTGTAAACGGCCTCGTTCCCCGGCACAGCTGCAGGGAAACTCTACGGAGCTGAGGACGCCCGTGCAGTCCAGCCCTGCAGGTCCCACGGGAGGGACAGCGGCGGGTCCCTCCGAGCTGGAAGGGAAACCAGTCACTGGAACGGGGGACGCAGAAGCGATGGAAAGAACCGAGAACTTAGAGGATAACGGAAGCAAGAAAGACGGCGTGTGTGGGTGAGAAGCGGCGTCGGTCACGTCTCGGGCCTCGTCTTTGGTGTCCCCCCAGCTGCAGACGCACTGGGGTCCCCAGCCTTCTGTGCAGCGGCGTGGCAGCGGGCGGGGCGGGAACAACGCGGTTCGGTGTTAATGAACCTGGTGTGAGTGCGGCCGCCTGCCATTGTGGGGGGCTGAAGGCCCGCAGAGCCTGCCTGTCACCCGCACCCCAGGTGCAGGTGGGGGTGGGATGAGGGCCGGGTGGGGAGCGGGGAGTGCTCTGAGTAATGGTCAGCATTGCCACCCAGGTTCCAGACTGACATCTCACCCCACATCCCTTCTTAGTCCTCCGCCGTCGAAGAAGATGAAGTTGTTCGGATTTAAAGAGGATCCGTTCGTGTTTATTCCCGAAGATGACCCGTTGTTTCCTCCTATCCAGTAAGGATTCGTTCCGCCTTCCAAGCTCCTCATTGGAAGGAGTTTGCTGTGGGGTCCCGTTTAACCGTGGTGCTTCATTCAGCTCCCCGTGGCAGTGTCTTTCCCTTTTAGTTGCTCGTTAGGGCTGGCGAAGCTTTAGAAGGTGTAGACTGAGCCCTTCGGTTTAAGGCGAGCAGTGATGAGAGGAAGTAGCTGCCCCCAGGGAAAGTCGAGGGCACGATGCACGGACTCGCCCTGCGCCCTGGCTGTGGGTCTCCCAGTCGCGTTAGGCGCTCGGGGGCCTAGGCTGTGGGATGTGACTCCAAATTAGGAAACGAGGGTGGAGGGTCTGCTGGGAGGCGGCGGGGCCAGGCATCGCCAGGTGGGAACTTCCAGGTGGAACCGAGAGGAAACGTGCTGGGATGAGCCTGGAGTCTCGCGTCCTTAGTCACGAAAGTCCTGTGTGTGTTTACCGGGGCGGTCCCTTACGTCGTCGTGTGGGTAACTGGTCCCTTTCATGCATCGTAAAGATCCCTGTTAAACCGTCTCGAGTGGTCTGGGGCCTTGTCTGGAGTAGCACCTCAGGGAGAGAAGGTCCCATGTCAGCCTGGGACTCAGCGCTGTCGGGGCGGAGGCTGCCCAGGGCTGTTCGTTCAAGTTTGGCCTGTGTCCCCAACAGGAAGTTTTACGCTCTGGATCCCTCGTTCCCGAGGATGAATTTGTTGACGCGAACGACAGAAGGGAAGAAGAGGCAGCTCTACATGGTCTCCAAGGAGCTGCGGAACGTGCTGCTGAACAACAGCGAGCGGGTGAAGGTGAGGGCGTGCCACCGAGCACGGGCGATGGCAGCAACTGTGGCCCATGGCATCGCGCCTGGCAGAGCAGTTACGCCTATATCTGGGGGCCCGAGCCCGGGCGCTCTCAGAGCCCGTGGCAGGCCCAGGCCGCGTGGCCCGTGTGCCCCCATTGGAGTGTCGCTCACGGTTCATGTCCTGGGAGGAAGGTGCAGAGGGTTTGGGGCCCACCACTGCTCCTGTGGCCTTCGGTGGCGGTCGTTTCCATTTCCCGTCCTCTTCCTACTTCAGCCCGTCCGCGTTCACTTCGCTGTTTCCCAGCTCGTCTGCTCCTGGGCTGTCTTCACGCTGCGCATCCCCAGGTGTGGTCTGGAGGGCTGCGTGTCAGGTCGATGTGTCCTTGTGGCAGTGCGAGGACGTTAGTTGCTTTGTCCTCTCCAGTCTTGGGTGTCCACTGGGGTTTCCGGGCGACAGCATCCTTGCTGCTCAGGGCCCGGGAACGTGTGCTTGTGTGTTCTCGCACTTTCAGAGTTTCCTGTTTGTGATGACTCTCACGGTCGTTAGGCCGCACACGCCACGTAAACACAAAGCCACAGGAGAGGGCCAGTCGGGCCTGGAGGCCCCCTGCGAGCCCCTTTAGTCAGATGGCTTCTCAGTCTTCCCGTCCTCTTCCTTCGTGTCCGCTGCTGCTCAGCGCTGCCTCCTCCTGGCGGAGTGAGTTCCCCTGGTTTCTAGCTGCGTGCGCGCTCCAGCCAGCTTTGTCCGCTTGCAGGTTATCAACACCGGGATAAAAGTCTGGTGCCGAAACAACAGCGGGGAGGAGTTCGATTGTGCGTTCCGGCTGGCACAGGAGGTACGTGGGGGTGGACGTGGGGGGCGCAGGTGCAGACGGGGTCCCTGAGCCGGCCTGACAGTCTGGGAGACTCAGCTGAGCCGGCCCCTATCACCCGTCGGGCTGGTCCTTGAGCTCTCGGTGGTGGGTCCCCTGACTTAAGGGGGCTTTGCTTACTTGTTGCAGGTGCCTTCTGGCTGCGGCGGGAAAGGCCCTGAGGGCTCCGGTGTGCACCTGACACTGGAGGGTGACCTTTTCCGTCGCTGATGGCGCCCCCTCTGTCTCCACAGGGCATATACACACTGTATCCATTTATTAATTCAAGAATCATCACTGTGTCGTTGGAAGATGTTAAAATCCTATTAACCCAGGAAAATCCGTTTTTTAGAAAACTTAGCAGCGAGACGTACAGCCAAGCCAAGGACCTGGGTAAGCGCTGGACTGTGGTAGAGGCGTGACTTGTCCTTATGGAGGCTTCCTCTGTGGCGTTTGCCCTTGTTGGAGCTCTCGGTCTCGCATTTAGTCCATCGTGGCTCAGTTCCCGGAGGGCTTTGTGGAAACGTAACTGACGTCTCGGTGTCCTGGGGGTCGAAGGCACCCCGGGGGTTCCTTGACTTCACCGGGCCCTGGTGGACCCCGGTGGAGCCGCAGTCACCTGCGCTGGTCTGCAGGTGTCGGGGCCAGGCCAGCCCACCAGCCGAGCTGTAAGCCACGGCCTCCAAGCCACCTGCCCGTCGCCAAGCAGGCGGCCAGGGGAGGGCCCTGCGTGGATGGAAGCAGAAGAAAGTGTGGGGCTTGGGTCTGCGTAGGAGACGCAGACACCTGCGAGCACGGGCTGTCGGGTCGGCCTGGCATTTTAACCGATCCCTTGGAGGCCGAGGCTGTGGTCTGGCCGGCGGCAGTAGCCGGCCAGAGCAGTCCCGGTCTCACCGCTCTCATGGTTCAGTCTCCTCTGCACATCCCTCTAGCGGTGTCTGCACCTACGAACGACAGGCACTCCACCAGGGGTTCTCATTTTGATGCTCGTTGCATGCGCGTTTGTTTTTCGTGTCACCATTCAACACATCTGGCTCAGTTTGATGACGACTGAACGAATCGGTTATTGTAGTTTACACTCCTGTGTCTTATCGAACATGTAAAGCCTGCTGTGTGCGTCCGTCTCCTTTCTTCCCTCAGACAGAACCACGGTTTAAAGGAGAGTGTGTTTTAAAGGATGAAGGCACTGTTCGTGCTTCTTAAACCTTTCGTTTAGGTGATTGCAGTATAATTTTTGCATTTTTTTTATCTGTTTCACCCCGTTTCTGGGAGTTGGAGCTGTTATTTACCTTTGACCTCTGAGGGTTAACAAGCAGTTAGTCTCCATGTCCCCCCTCCCCGGCGAGAGACTTGCTGGGGAGCTCCACCCAGACCCCCGGTGGCCCGACTGCCCTCGTCCTGGCTGCCCTGCTTGGTGCTTGGCTGGCTGGTGGTTTGGGGTTTTAGAAAGTCCTTTCTCCATCGAGGTCCTTGAGACCAAGTGTGGATCATTAGCTGCTTCCTGGGCACATGCACGTGCGCAGCCAAGGCGCCACAGGTGGGAACGCTTGGCCAATGCTCGTGTGTTTCTCTTCCAGCCAAGGGGAGTGTCGTCCTGAAGTACGAGCCAGACCCCACGTAAGTGAGGACGCCGGGCGTCACGTTTTCGGGGGGTGGGGGGTGGGGGTGGACTGCCAGTGGTCTCAGAAGCCTTTTATGACTGTTCCCCTAAAAGTAGTGACCGAACGACTCGTGTGCCGTCACGCAGGTGTGTTGTCATAGGACGTTCAGCCCAGGCTGAGTGTACGTTAACCCCGAGAACGGGACGCACAGTGCTCGTTCTCTGTGCTCCGGAGCCGGTTCTCACTTCTGGCTTAGACAGAGCAAGTGTGAGGGTTGAACGGTGAAGCGAGGCTGGGTTCCGACCCGTCAAGTACGAGGCCCGGGGTGCCCGACGAGGACAGGCAGGCCTGGCCCCGCGTGGCCCACTGACGGCCGCCTCGTGGCCACTGTGGCGCCGTGCTTCCCCGTGACAGCCCCGGGGAGGCTGGCAGGAGCGGGTCGTGGGCTGCCAGCACTTGCCCAGAGCACTCGGTGCGTGAGTGCGTGGCAGGGTCCGCTGTGCTCCCAGGAGGCTGGTTCTCCTGCTGCTGTCCCCGCTGTGTGACAGGCAGCACCGTCTGCGGGCAGGAAATCAAACCGTACGGCGCGGAGGGGAGGGGCGCTTCCCCGAGCCAGGGTGGTTTCTCTGGGGGTGGGGGGTGGCCTGTGACCTGAGTCTGAATGGTGGGGAGGGACTGACGGGTCCCCACTCCCGAGGCAGGGACGAGCTGGAGGGCGAGGGCAGGCGAATGGGTGGGGCGAGCGGGCTGCGGCAGGACAGGGTGGCAGGTGACGTGCAAACGAGGGCCCCCCGCGGCCCCCACATGGAGAGCACTGCGGAGGCCGAGGTGGGGGGGCTCTGGGACCCTCGGGGGGTTGGGGAGAGAAAAGACGAGTCTGGTGAAGAGGCGAGGAAGGCCCTGGGCGAGGCCAGGTGGTGGGTCCATGGGGTCGAGCCCGTGTAGACGCTTTCCCGCAGGGTTGAGCCGGTGTAGATGCTTTCCCGCAGGGTTGAGCCCGTGTAGACGCTTTCCCGCAGGGTTGAGCCCGTGTAGACACTGTCATTTGCTGTGACACCGGCGGGGCGTTTCCCGGGCAGCGGTCGGGTCAGGATAGGGTCTGAGTCGTCTTGTGGCTTCTGCGCTCATGGAAGAACCAGGACACCGGGGGGCCCGCCAGTGTCCCAGGAATGCACGTGGTTTCACAGGTTCATTTGGCCAGAGACGAGGTTGTTTAAAGGAGCAGCACGGGGTACGGGGACGTTTTAACATGAGGGTTTGCTTTCCCCACACGAACCCTAGTTCTCCAGTAGTCGCAGGTCTCCAGTGGAAAGACGGCTCCAGGAATCAGTAGATTAGGGAAAAAGAAGAAAATGGGAGTTTGGGGATTTCTTGTGTTTTCTTGTGTTTTCCTCTCGTTGTTTTCTAGCTTCTTGTGCATGCGTTACCCCAGGGAAGATGAAAAAGTTCCAGTGGGTTTTCCGCCCTCATTTTAGTGGTTTCTCTCTCTCTGTTCAGGCTTTTCCGTCACCTTTCTCTGTTTGCTTTTTAAAAATGTGCCTGAAGCCTTCTGTGCTTACTCCTCCTTTAGCCTCTGTCACGGACGCCTGGCTGGCATCAAGTAGGGTTGGGACCTGTGTCACATCAAACGGGGCCTTTAGGAGCCTAAAACTAGACCCGTCACACCTGAGAGAAATTAAATAACGTGCGCACAGCAGGGCTTGCGTGGTGCTCGACGAGCCCAGGGTGACAGACCTGTCCGCCGTCTCGGGCGTGGGAAGGGGAGGTGACATGGGCTGGCGAGCAGGGAGGCGCTCTGAAGGCGGCTCCAGCAGGCTGGGGTGCGGGATGCTCTGGACCCAGGTGGCAGCGTGCGCTGGCGGCGACAGGCATGGTGTTCCCCGGCGGGTCACGTTGCCATGTGGGCGGGTAAGCGGGGAGCTAGTTAGGGTCCCTCAGACCACATCACGTGGCGCGTTGAGTCTCGGAGGCATGGGTGGTCCTGGTGCCCTTGCTTTGGGTCCAGGTGCCCAGCCTCCGGGCAGCGAGCGTGGGGGGCGGTGCCGCAGCTGGACGGAAATGCCTGGTGTCGCCGGGCGAAGCGTCACAGGTGGGGCTTCACGCTGGGGGGAGTGAGTACGGGGACGTTCCCGTGTTGGAAGTGCGGAATCTGCGGATTCGGGGCCGGCCGCTCCCTGGGAGCTTGTAGAGGGGAAAGCGGGCCAGCCCGAAGGCGTCGCAGGTCCTCGGGACTCGGACGAGGACGCCGACCTCCCTTTGCGCAACCCTCCGGGGCCGCAGGCCAAAGGGCTCCGCGGCGGTGTAGCGGCGTGTTCTGGGAGCCACCGCCGTCCTCGGGTGCGGCCACGAGGGCTGGGAACGCTCACGCGAAGCCGTTTTGTCTCTAGGAAGCCGGACACCCTGCAGTGTCCCATCGTGTTGTGTGGCTGGCGGGGCAAGGCCTCCATTCGGACGTTCGTGCCCAAGAACGAGCGGCTGCATTACCTCCGGATGATGGGGCTGGAGGTGCCGGCGGAGAAGAAGAGGGAGAGGACTGTCCTGGCCGGCGACAGTGCCGCCGGCTCCGGGCCGCCGGAGGACGAGGCTTGTGCCGACCAGGACGCAGAGCGGGATGGCAGTCCGGACGCGGGCGCGGGCGCTGACCCGGCCGGGGGTCCTGGGGCGTCTGCGCCCCAGTCCAGAACTGCTGACCTGTGAAGCACGCGGGTTCAGAGACTAGAAACCGACGGGATGACAAGCGCTTGTGGGCGACCTCCTGCTGTCACCCGCAGTGTGCGGAAGGTATAATTTTAGCTCGTGACTGCTCCTTTTTCTCTGCGCTCGGGCGACGCTGGGCCCAGGCGCCTGCCGCAGGTGGCCGGCGTTCACGGTCGAGGTCTTAGGTCCACCGAGCAGTGTGACTGCCCGCACGGGAACGCTCAGGGCCCTCGCACTACACCTGCGTCGGTCTCAGTCCCGCGTGTCCGTCAGTGAGGATCTGTGTCTCCTCACGCGTCGGCGGAAACCGCGCTGTGAGCTTTAAGCGTCGTCTTGAGTCGCGTAGCGGTGCCACCTGGCGCGCAGCGGGCTCGTGTCCGGGCTGTCAGACGGCCTCTGTGCCTTGGTAACAAAGGGGGACGTGTACCCTGTCGTGTCAGAGTGGGACCTGCGTCCTGAACTGCGATGCTCATGCGGGTTTTACGTGCTTTGGGGAAACGAAGCACTTTGCAATTTTAATTTTTAAATGGGGTTTGGGATGCTCGGGACGTTTAATTAAAGAGACTAATGAAATGTGTACGTGAGTGTGACCTGTTTTGTTCTTCACGAGGCAGAAGGAACAGACTTCTCTCCGGGTGAGTGGAAACGTTAGAATCAAAGCTTTCTTATCTCAGCCGCTCAGGCGTCTGGGGCAGCGGGCCAGGACGGACGGCGTCGAGCTTCCAGGAAAGGGGGGGCGGTGTACCCGCAGGCAGGCCTGTCACCTGCTGGCACCGTCATTAAACGCGCTGAGACCTTCCCTTGTTTCCCCGCCCCACCTGCTTGTACTGTTTCCGAGTAACTCGCATCCAAAATCACTTGTAAAACTCGCCTCCGTGAGGTCGTGCCCGAACAGTAGCCAGTCCTGCACGTCTAACAGCTGCGTGGAGTGGCCTGTACGCTGGGGCTGCAGGGCGCGAGTGAGGGCTGGGAGGGAGCAGGAGGGAGGGTGTCCTGCAATCGGAGGTCGGGACAGTCACTGTCCGTGCTACCCAGTGTGACCGCGGAGTCCACGGAAATCCCAGTGGCGCGTTTCACAGAAATAGGAGAAAATCCTGACGTTTCGTATGAAACCACCGAGGCCCCTCAGCCCCAGGAACCCTGGGAAAGAGTAAGGCGCGAAGCGTCGTGTTTCCTGGTTTCGACCCGCATTTTCTCGGCTGCGGTCGTCAAGGCGTACGCTGCTGGCACGGAGACGGGCACTCGGGTCAACAGCAGAGCGAGGGCCCGGAGCAGACCCACTCCTGGGAACGTACAGCGGGAAGAGGACGGTCTTCGGTGCTGGGGGGGAGGCCGGACGGCCGCGTGGGCGAGTGGCACGGCCTCTGTCCCACGCCGCGTGCAGAATCAGCCCAGAACGGGGAGAAAACGGTGGGCGAGCTCCCGGACGTGGGTCCTGGCACAAGTCTGCTGCGTGTGACACCAAAAATAAAAACAACAGGGGACTGCACCCAACTCAAAGCCGCTGAGCGAAGGCAACCAACGAAAGGCAAGGGCAGCCCGTGGGGTGCGAGACGAGGTCTGCAAATAAAGGGTTAAGATGTGACGTCTGAAGAACTCACAACTGATTAGCAGGAAAGCAGCCCCATTCGAGAAAACAGGAAAAGCGCCTGATCGGGCTTTTCCCCGAAGAAGTCATAGACGGCCAACCGACAGCGTGAGGAGACGCTGCGCGTCGCTGATCCTCAGGGAAATGCGGGCCAAGGCCACAGCGAGCTGTCACCTCACGCCTGGGACAGCGGCTGGCATCAAAGATGCCGGCGGGATGCGGAGAGACGGCCTCGGTCGGGACGGTCGGGTGTGCACGGGTGCGGCCACGCCGGACCGCAGTGCAGCCCCCCCCCCATTAGACCCGCGGCGTTCCCTCTGGTGTCCACCCAGGGCTGAAACCGGTCACTTGAGTAGCCGTCTGCGCCCGCGTGGTGACGGCTTTGTAAGCGCTGCCTGGGGCGGCATCACTTCTGTCTGGAACGCATTGGAGTCCAACCCCCCCCAAGTTCCCAGGCCCCTCCAGCTCCTCCGGGCCTGCTGCCCAGAGAGTCCGCGTCGTGCCGCCGGGGTACGGTTCCGACGTGCGTCCAGGGTGGGGGGCGTTGGGTCTCAGTGCCCGTGCCTCATCTGTAACGACCAACCACGACCCGTGGGGTGTCCCTGCGGCCAAGGTGTCTGCCGTGTGTGATCCGCGTCGCTTCGTGTGGTTACGTTACCCGTAGGGGGATGGAGCCGAGACCGAGGTCTGGGTGTGTGCCCGCTCGTGCTCGTGACCACGGGCTCGTTCGGACGACAGCACCCTCGTGCGCGTACTCAGGTCTCCCTCCAGTTTGACATTCAGGCCACCCCAGGCCGGGACGGTAGCGTAGTCGATAGGGCACGGTGCCGGACCCTCGCAGACGACGTTCCGCTGGCATCAGCAGGAGCCACAGAGTTTGCCCGAGGAGAACTTCGTGGTCACCCACTCGAATGGGGTGATGAGGTTGGCCCGGAAAAAGGAGAGGACGTGAAGAACTGAGTCACAGGACCGCGGGGACCCCAGTGCCGGCGGAGAGCGCCTCGAGAACTCCGGGCCCTCCGCTCGCCCCCGATGTCACGAGCAGGGCATGGCCGTGTCCCCTGACGGCTCTTCCTGAGCAGGAGCGAGACGGCGGTGTCGCGGGGCCAGGCCTGAGGAGACGGCGTGAAAGGTAAAGTTCCGAACGCGGCAGACGCGGCGAGTCCTTTCCGCGGTTTTAACCGGCACTTCGGCTGGGGGCAGCTCCGGAAGCGGGGGCTTCGGCGCGAGGGCTTCTCGCCCACGGGGGGCCGCCCGCGGGAGGCGGCGGCAGCAGCCGCGCTGCAGGCGGGGGCCGTGGACGCGTGGTTTTCACTCCAAACGCGCTGTTCGCCGTGAACTTTGAGATGCCCTTTGAGACGACGACAGATGCCCCGAAGGAGAAGGACAGGCCCTCGTCACTGGCCCAGGGGCCTGCTCCCTAGACGTGCGGATGTGAGAAACGACCGGGTTCGATGTCATCGACGCAACGTCGTTTGTGAGGACAGAAAACCCGAAAGGCCCTCGGTGTCCAGGGTGGGGGAGGGGCCTGTGCACCCAGGAGCCGTGGGCCGCCCCGGGGGCGAGGCCGGGATGCCAGGGGAGCTGGACAGCGCGGTTCCCCACGACTTCCTCCGTGACGACCAGGGTGGGCCCCCGGCCCCTGCGAAGGCGGGATCCTCGGGTGGTGGGCACGGCGCGCCCCTGGTCCAGGAGGCCGCGCAGGTACGTAGACTCTTCTCGCTCCAGTTCGGGGCCAAGTCCTGCGGGGTGGGGCCGGGCGACCGACCTGCCGGGCGCCCCGGTGTGCCCGAAAAGCAGAGACCAGGCCCGCGGGGCTGACGTGGTGCTTTGAGCAGACCGTCCCCTCCCCCAGCCCCCCAGCCCCCCAGCCCGCCTGCGGGTTTCACCCTTGCCCGGTGGAGCACAGCCAGGGACAGTCACTACGGACGCTCCTCTTTAAGGCCTGGCGCCCCTGACCAGGTTCGCGGTGGCCAGCTCCCCCGTGGGGGTGGCTCTGCCCTCCCCAAAGTGAACTCGGGGCACCGTGCCCGCCCTCTGAGGCTACAGGTGGACAGAAGGCCACGCGGCTCTCCTCCTGGGCTCCCCGGGGGCGCCCGGCAGAGGTCAGAGGTCAGAGGGTGGCCTCCCCGTGGCCTGTGCTCACCCAGCCTCCCGGGCAGCTGGCTGTGGGACGTCGGGCGACAACAGCCACCCAGGTGGTCTCTGCTGTCTCGCTGCCGAAGCAGGGCGGCTGCACTCGTCCTTCGTCTCCTTGTCAGCCCAGAAGATGGCGACGCTGTGGGTGCGCGTGTGCGTGTACATGTGTGCGTGTGTGCGTGTGCGTGTGTGTGTGCGTGTGTGTTTGTGTACGCACGTGTGCACGTGTGTGTGTGCACGCGTGCGGGGGGGATTTAAAGTCCGAGCTGGTGTTCAGTCTCGGGCGAGGGAAGGCCTTTGAAAATGCAACCCCCACCCAGGACCACGAAGGCCGAGGTTCGTAAATGCAGGGAAAACACACCCTATGAGACATTCAGGACAGGACAACCCGACAGGCTTTGCGAGTGGAAGGGCGGGCCCTGCCCTCCGGTCAGGACGACGCCTTCACACGGAGCAGAAGGCCAGCGGCCGGAGCAGGAGACACAGGCGGGAACCAGTCGCCGCTGACACACGTGTCTCAGAGGTGCGAGCGGCGAGGGCCGCGCCGTGTCCCCGCCGCCGTGGGGCAGGGCTCCCTGCGGCCCCGCTGGCGGGGGCCGCGCCGACGGCGCCCTGGACGGCAGCTTGAGCGTCCCTGTCGCACGCCAGGCGCCTGTGTCTGTTCGCTCGGGAATCACACTCCCAGGAACCGACGTGGCACACGTTTCGGCACGTGCGGGTCCAGGCACCTCGGAGACACAGGCCGCACGCCCCCGGCGCGGTCCCACGTCGGCTGCGAGAGGCAGGCAGCGTCCCCCCGAAGGACGGGGGCGTCACGGATGGCGCAACGCGACTGGGAGCCGCCTGTCGTCCCAAGGGCATCACGGCCCGAAGCGGGAGGTGCCGTGAAACCAGCGACCCCCGTCGCAGGAGAGAAGGTCGTCGTCCGCGGGGGAGCGCCCACTGCCCCCCCACCTGGTCCGGACAGAGCAGGGCCTGCCGGGACCAACCGCCGGCCCCCTCGGCCCCTCGCGGGGGCCTCCCCCCCCACGACAGGTGCCCGCGGCGACCTGTGCTCAGGATGGACGGCTGGCGAGGGGGCAGGCGTGAGCACTCTGCGGGTTCAGCACTCGCAGAGATGCTGCCTGCGCCCCGTGGCTCGCCCCATTCCCTTCTGCCAGGACGGCGGGGAGAGGCAGGGCCGCCCTTCCCCGGCCGTCGCACACCTGGGCGCTTTCTTTTGCTGTTGACTTTGCACCCACGCCCGAGGCCTTTCTGTCCCACCGTCTTGCCCCTCCTCCGATGCGTCTACGCTCTCCCGAGGCGGGGGCCCCCAACGGGCAGTGTTTCCACCAGGCTCTGACCGGACGTCGTCGTCGGAGTCGGAGGGGAGGACATGGAGGGCGGCGTGTGCGGCTTCCCCCGCCCGCACCGATCCTGCGGGCGCGTCTCTGCGCCCCGCAGCCTGCCCCGGGCCGAGGGCGCACACACGCGGACGCCGCCGCGGGACGGGGCTGGGGCAGGGCGCCCGGCCACCACGGGCGTCCCGTGTCCGTCGAGCCCGAATCACGGAGGCAGGGCCTCTCCGGCGCCAGCGTCCTCCGCAGCCCGTCTCTGCGTTCCGACCTGGGGTCCGCTGTTTTCAGAGCGGCAGTTCCGACGTGTCACTCGTGTCTCCTGGTTCATGGAATTCACGCCCCGTGAACTTGTGATCGTGAAGGATTTCAGGCGTGGGGAGGGGTCACCGCACCCGGACCCGCCTCCTGTCGTCATCCCTGGACTCCATGGCCCTGGGCTAGCCTCCTGGCGTCAGCACAGACCCCCCTACCACCCCACACCCCCCCCTGCACCCCGCACCCCCCAGCACCCCCCGCCCCGCCCCGGCACGCCTGTCCCCGGGTGTCCTAAAGCAAACCCAGGGCCGTCCAGCCTTTCATTCATGAACTCCTAGGGCGTAGGAAAGGACACATCCTCTCTCAACACAGCGTGACACCTTTTCTCGCCTACGAGGTGCGAGACGCAGAGTGAATCGGGTTGTGCTCCAGCTTTTTTTCCCTTTTTTGTTCTTTTTTATAAAAGCCAGGCTCTTAGCAGCTTCTCATGTTGCCCCCGCGTGTCCCCAGGGGACCGCCGTCCCCCGCGAGGCGTCTCTCCAGCTCGTGCTGGGGTCTCTACCACCCGCCCCCCATGACCGCGGGTGTCCCGGATAAGCCATCCCCCCGCCACCATCCCCCCCACAACGAGCTGAACATCCCTTCCCGGACATCAGCGGGCGCCCTAGTGTCTCTCTTAGGAGGAATCACTCCCCAGATGACGACGGTCCGGCCTCGTGCTCCTCGGCCCTGGCCGCCCACGGGCATCCCCCGAGCGGCTCCGAGGACACCGGGGACGGCCCCCGACTGCAGGCTCCTACGATGCGGCCAGGCGAGGGGTCCGCGGTGGTTCCGACGAGCAGCCTGGGCGGCACCCACGTCCAGCCGCCCTCCAAGCCCTGACCGTGTCGGGAGCACAGACACGACCATCAGCAGGGACCCTCACGGCCCTGAACCCCCGAAGCCACTAGTTGGACCCAGTTTTTTCCCTTGTAAGTCTGGACAAAGCTGGGGCCAGGCTGGCAAGCCGGCGAGTGCAGCTCGTGGAGAACCACGGCGGCTTCCTCTCCCACGGCGACGGAGTGGCCCGCACGGACTCCAGGTCACCTGTGTCGTGCTCCCGAGGCTGGCCCCGGGGGGGGCGGGGCGCAAAGGCTCATGTTTGTCCCTTCTCTGCCCCACAGTAAGAGGCCCCGTGGGCTAAGCAGGGACTCGGGGGCGCCCGTCATCCCCGGCTGTCGCGGACCGGGCGGGACCTCTCACACGCAGGAGGGGGTGAGCAGGACTCCTAGGCCGCCCCCACGATTCCCGGACGGCAGGCGGAGGAGCCGCGACTCTGCGGGGACGCCCGTTAGGGCACGAGGAGGTGACACCCAGCCCTGTCTGTGTCCGTGAGCCCAGCCCGTCTGTGCTGGCGGGGACAGTAAACCCGGCCTCCTGGGGACGCCAAGGTGGCGGGGCGGCCGCTGACCTCTGCGGCCTCGGGCTGGGGAGGGGCTCCGGGTCCTGGTCCTTCCACATCCGGCTCCTCCTCCGACTCACGGGGAGCCCATCCCTCCCCCTGCCACCTGTCCACCGCAGCCTGCCTCCCGCCGGCCCTCCTGGGCGGCCACGGTCCGGCCCTGCTGTCGTGCCCTCCCCCCACCCCCCCAGTGTCCTTCTGCCCTCTCCTTCCCGCTGGGAGACGCCGGGGCCTGACCCCTCGCCTTCCACCCTCAGCGGCACCTCACGTTTTATGGAGAACGGCTGCTGAGCGTTTTCGATGCGGCGGGAACCTGGCTAGAAATGCGATTTTCAACTATTCGCGGTCTTGCTGACATGTCCCTGTTTGTCACAAATGACCAGCGAGGCTTGGGGCGGGTGCACGACTCGCCTACGGGGACGGCGCTGGATCCCGAAGACCCGAGACCTGCCAGGCCCGCGCTGGCCTAGGGTGCCCTGGGCTTCTGGGGAGGCGGAGGCAGGACCCCCCGGCCCCGGTCCTTCTCCACCTTGACCTCGCTCTGGGTGTCTGCGGGGGGAATCCCGCACAGCAGACCCCCCTCCGCTCCCCCTCTCAGAGCGAAAGTGAGCGAATCGGGGTTTTTTGCAGAGAAAGCGCCTTCCGTGGAATAAGCTGCCACGGAAACTGCCTCGCGTCACAGTTCACGTTCTTTTTCTTGACGTTTCATAGTTTGGGTTTTTTCCCCGACGCCTAAGAAACTCCCGTGCCCTGCACACAGGGTAGAGGGGGGAACCCCTCAAAGCAAACTCAGACGATCCCTGCACGAAGCGAGCGCCGCGGCCCCTGGAGCCGTGTGCACGTGCCCAAATGTTTTACGAAATGCTGGGGTCGGCACCCACGACTGTAATCTGCACGAGCCCTCGGTTATAACGTTTGTAGAACGTTCCGTAGGAGCCGGGATCTGTTTCCCTGAACAAGGGAACCGTGGTTCATCCAGACCCGGGGTGGAGGCCACGGCCGGTGGACAGGTGGACGCCGACGGGCGGCCTGTCCACTCGACGGATCTATTCGGCCATAGTAAGGAGGGGAATCCCACGCGCGGCGGATGGACCTCGAAGACGAGGCTGAGTGCAGGGAGCCAGACGCAGAGGCCGGTGTCCATCGGCCCTGTGTACGCGAAGGGTCCAGGATGGGGCACTCTCGAGGCGGAGGCAGTGGTCGCCCGGGTCCGGGAGTGAGGGACGGCGGGGTGGGGCGTGTGGGGCACAGGACTTCCTCCACAGGTGACAGCAAATGTCCCCAAATCGGCTTTAATGAATACCCCACACCCCACTGACTGATGCCCCGCAAGGGGGCGGGGCGCATGGGGTGGGGTCTACATCTCAGCGAACATTAAAAGACAAAACGACGACCGTCGGGGGCGTGTCGGAGGGGTCTCCACAGTCGGCCCCACTTCTCAGGGTTCTGTCCGCCAACCAGCACGCCCTCCGACCTCGCAGCCCCTCACGGGGCACAGAAAACGAGGACCCTTGGGCCCGTCGCCGTGTTCCCTCGGCCTCCCCAGCGGACGGGTGGGGGGAGCCTGGCCCAGACGGTCGGGGTCCCCGGTGGCTCCTGCTCACTCAGGCGAACGCGTCTTCACCTCTCGGCTCCAGTTCAGCTCGGGGCCCACCGGGGGCGTCTGGGGGCCTGACCTGTGGAGCATTTGGGGGCGAACCTGAGTTTCCAGAAGCCAGTTGCACGACCCTGTCCCCAGGTATCCCCTGCGAGCCCCAGACGGCTGCACCCGGCCTCGTGGTTTCAGGATCGACGTTAACGTTTCTGCGACCCGGGAAGGCAACTGACCCCGTGGACGGAAAATCAGGCCGGAAGAACCAAGTGCGTGTTCGGAGCTCGCTTCCAGAGGGCCGGCCGCTACCACCCACCCCACAGCACTGCCCTCGGGGTGACGCGAGCAGGGAGAGCTCAGAGGTCTGAGACAGTAAAAACTCCGAGGGTGTAGACGAAGAGACGAGTAAGAGCGGTTCCCCAGGGGACGTTCATTCACGGCGTGCAGGCTCATCGGGCTGTATTTATCCTTCAGAATCATTTATTAGAAAACTTGTCGTGACTCAAAAAAACAAAAATCCTTCAGAAAGCGCCCGGGATAAGGTTAAACCACCAAGAGTTTTGTTTTCGACTCGTCCCTGCGGTTCCACAGAATCCCGCAGCAGGCCCGACACATTGACGTCCCCACCTACCTCGATGTGGCTTCCATTTCCCTGTTTTTCAGTGAAAACGACTCGCTTCCGTGACCACGGAGCGTTTGTTTAGGGTTGGGAGGAAAACTCTTGGACACAACCGCGTAAGCGACAGACAGAGCAGGGCCCCCAGGCACGCCCTTGGGTGGTTCTGACCCGGCCGGTCCTGCCAACGTCAGCTCCAAAGCGATCGATGTCTGCAAAGGAGGACGGACACTTCATTTGCCACCGGATTTGCCACCGGTGGGGAAACGGGGACACGCCCGAGGGAAGCCGCGGGAGGAGGCCAGGCCGGCATTCCTCCCGACCCAGAGGATGGCCGTGAGGGAGGCCCCACCCCCGTCCCAGTCCACTCGGTCGGTCAGTCTAGCCCTGCTCGACCTGGAGACTGAACCTTGCTTTCCCGCTCCGCCTCTGTCCCCCTCCGCCTCTGTCCCCCTCCGCCTCTGTCCCCCTCCGCCTCTGACCCCCTCCGCCTCTGACCCCCTCCGCCTCTGTCCCCCTCCGCCTCTGTCCCCCTCCGCCTCTGACCCCCTCCGCCTCTGTCCCCCGCTCGCACACGTCGCCTCGGTTGTGTGTCTCCTGGGCCCGCACGCCTCGCTCCTGCGCTTCCCCTGGAACGAAGCTGACCTTGCTCGTTGCCTTCCCGGTGTCCACCGTGTGGACTTGTCCTCTCTCTCCAGGTCGTTGGCCACAGCCTGCGGGTCAGACCAGATGGACTCAGGGACTGTAAATTGGAGCCGCCTGAGTCAGAAGGGTAAGATGGCCCGAGGCCTAGAGCCCAGGACGGGAGTGGTGATCGTTTCAATGTCCTCGGAGGGGAAACAAGGGCTGACGGGGGTCAGACGGGCTGAGGCCGAAGTCCCGCCCCGCAGCCTCCCGCAGCACAGGGGAGAGGGAGCGGGCCCGGGCCCCGACTCACTACTGACACGCAGTGGGTCGCCGTGGCTGTCTCCCGGCCAGCTCGGGAGACGTGCGGTCGGTGCCCTGGCTCGGCCGTGGGCTGGGCAGCGTGTGCTCGGATGGGGCCTCGGGCACTGCCGAACGGCCCACGTGGCAGCATCGCGGAGGCTCAGGCCGCACCTGCAGAGCCCAGAGCCCCGGCAAAGCCCCTCGGCCCCCCTGGGCTCGTTTCCTCCGCGGCCGAGGCCGTGAAGCTAGCCTGGGCGGCCTCCCTGACTCGGCGGGTCCCCCCTGCTGCGTCGGCCGGCTAGCTCTGCCCCTCGGGAAGGCAAATCCCGTTACAAGTTGGCTCGTTCTCAGACGCGAGCAGATGGAAGCCCGGGGTAGAGGTCCTGGGCCAGGGCCCAGTCCCACCGGCCGGGTTGGGCCGCGAGGTCGCACAGAGCGAGTCGCGCCTCCCGAAAGCAGACGAGCAGGCAGGGGCCCCGCAGGTGGGACGTGGCGGGAGCTGCCCCCAGGGCCGGTGTGGCCGGTGCCCGCGCCCGGCGCGAGGGCGCCCCCGGCTCTCCCCGTTGCTGCTGCACCTGTCCTCCTTCCCTCTCGCTCAGGCCCGACCTCCTCTGTGACACCGGCCCGGCGGTCAGCGAGGGGCCCTGCACCAGCGGACTCTGCCCGGCAGCTGGGCACCTCGGTGACTCTGGCCTCGACTCGCCCGCTGCCGGTTCCCGAGTGTCGTTCTGGTCTGCTGAGCGGGGGCGGGGCGGGGACTGGGGGGAGACGTGCCTCACGCTCCTGCCGTCCCCGCGTCTGAGTGAGTGCACGGATGGCCCCTGGGCCTGGATGGTCGACTTCACGTCGGGCCTGGGGGCGGGGAGCCAGCACGTGACCAGAGGGACGCGTCCCAGGGCCCCCGCGACCGTTCCGGCTGGGCTTTGCCTGTGAGCGTCACGCGGAAAGCCGGTCCGAACCCCGATTGCTTGGTTCGGTAAGAATAATCCCAAGTCCCTTCCCTCGCGGGTGGGCGAACTCTCACCCAGCCCGGGGCAGCCGCACAACCGAGGGTGAGACCGGGGAACGGGCCCGTGGCCGTCCAGCCTGGGTCTCTCCCTGGCGCCCATTTCCTTTTTAAAGAATGAGGTCGCGTAGAGTGAACTTGGGTGGTTCCTGTTGTTCCCGAGTCGTGGGTGTCAGACGTGGCGAGCCCTCTAAGGAACGCGTGTGCACGCGTGCGGGGGCTCCGGCCTCCGGGTGGGCTGGTGCTCCCGCCGGTAAGCAGGGTGCGCGCTGGTGGGTGCGCACGTCCGCGTCGGGTCTGACCCCCCCGCTGCCTGTCTGGAGGGACGGGCCTCTCGGCTTGTGTGGGGACGTGACCCCAGCCCGCTGGCTCGCTGGCTCCGGGTCCGGCCCTCCCACCCAGGGCCCCACGGGCAGGTGCCCACCTCGGAGGGCCGGGACGAGCCGGAGGCAGGCATGGCCCATGGCGAGGACGTCAGGAGGGCTGGTGTCCGACCGACCCCGCCGGGAGTCGAGCTCCTGCTTGCGACTGAGGGTCAAGGCGACATGGAGTGTGTGGTGACTCCCCCCCCGCCCCCGCCCCCCGCTTTAAAGTGAGGCCGTCTCAGCGATTTCGGTGAGAAATGGAGTCTTTCTCACTAGAGGACATTTCTCGTCTGCGGCCCTGCCACCCTGCACGCACCCGATCCCGCCTGATCTCGGGAGCCGAGCAGGGCCGGGCCTGGTGAGTCCTCGGACGGGAGACCCCCCAGGGAGACCGGGTGCTGTCGGCATGAGAAAAAGGACATTTCTCTCCCAACTTCCAGTTTCTAACAAGCGCGGTGGGAGCGCCACACCGAAGAGGTGCACTTCGAGGCGTACGGAGACGTGGGCATGGAGCCCAACGTGCCCGCTGCTGCCGGCAGCAGCTCGGCCGCCCCTGGGTGGTCAGGGCCCTCGGTGCACGGGCTCTTCACGCGCCCTTCACTGCAGACAGCTGGGTGAGCCAGCTCTGGACACACAAAAGGATCTCCCAACACCACACGGGGGGCCTGGAAGGACGTGCGACCTTCAGCGCGACACGGAGACGGCGCCACCTGGAAAGGCGCAAACCCGGGCGCCTGGCCCGGCAAGCGACGCCTGCCCCGGAGCGTCCACGGCCGGTGTGACTCCACGGCAGCGATAGCCGGGCCCAGAGGCCGCCCCGCCCGGCCGACCACGGCGGCGGATCGGACACATGGACGCTTCAGGTTCACTGCCACCGGATTTCGTGACGACTGCCCCTCGGAGGGGGCTGGGGCCAGGGGGCGCGCGTTCTCCGTGCGCTGCCCTTTGGGCCGGGCAGAGCTGCCCGTGCGCGTTTGGGATGCGTGAGAACACGGCGGAAAAGTGGCCAAAGCGGCGATAAAGGAAGGGCGGACCTGGCGGACGGCCAGCCCCTCGGGGAGGCCCGGACCCCCCGTCCTCGGAGACGGGGTCAGGTCCCTGACGGCCCCGGGCCGTGCGCAGGGCCCCCAGCAGCCAGGACCGCAGCGAGGACGTAGGTACCGGCAAGGCCCCCTCGCCCTTCTCCTGGCGACATTCGCGTCTGGACAAATCCTCTCCGCACGCTCCCGTTCCTAGTTCCCCCCTGGGGGCCTCCCGACCCGTCTCGACCCCCCGGAGTCTCGTAAAGGCCACGGGCTCCCGGTGCGGCACGGCGTCGCGCCCCGCGAGCTGAAGTCGTGAAACGCGAGCGAACACGTTCGGCGGCGGCCGGGCCGGGCCCGCAAGGACTGGACCCCGGAGGCGGAGTGTCGTCGGCACGCATGGTTTATTCAGATGTGTCCCGTACGGGTTTCCACGCGGATGAACGTCATGTTCCCCCCCCTCGGCCTGCCCCCCACAAACAGCATTTCCTCAGTTTCATGGAGTTTCTTAGAAAGTTCTGAGTCCCTTAACAGAAGACAGAGATGGAGCCGCGGGGAGATTAAATAGCGGGAGGTTGACGTCTCGGCGAGGGCGCCGGGGCGTCCCGGCCTCAGGGGGGTGGGGGGGACACACAAGTGACTACGGGGTGGAGAGTGGCACCCGCTCATGCAAAGAAATCGTCGTGTGGTCCCCTGGCCCCCCCCTCCGGCGGCGCCGGCCCTGCCAGTCACTAGCACACACGACACGATGAGTCCGATGAGGTCGGGGAGTGGGGGGACCCGCGGAGAGAAGACGGGGACAGACACGCCGGTGGCAGGAGCGACTCGGGACCCCCGCGGCCGTCCGCGGCCCGGGGAGCGCGCGCCGTGCCCTGCGCCCCGTCGGTCGTGGCCACGGCACCCCGCCCCTCGGCGGACACGGCACGTGGGGATCGAGAGGGCGGTGCTTTCGGCCACCAGGACCCGGCGACGTGGACGAGTTCGTGTTCGTGAGGTCCACACGTCGTCACACGGGGCCACGGGAAGACGCGCGTTCGAGGGACGCCGCCCTGCCAGGGAGAGGAGCAGACACACAGGGCACAGCGGGCGCGCGCACCGTCACGGGGAGAAGCTAAGGGCGGGGTGACCGGGGCCGGGGCATGTCCCCGTCCCCACGTGTGTTCGAAAGTGACTCAGAGATGATCGGTCGTCGACGACCTTGGAAACGTAACCCCGAGCAGTGTGCGTTCCCTCCTCCTCCTGGCTGCAAGCGCGGCATCCGATCGCAAATCACTTAAACGTGGCCTCGGCGTCGGGGCTGCGCTCCGGCCGGCGTAGAAAAGGGGGTGGCGGGCGATGCTCGGTGCGGGAGGCGATGGCGGGTGGTGACTGCGTGTGTGTGGGGGGGGCGGCTGGAGCACCTGCCGCGCCGGGGGGGGGGGTGTGGGGCGGGGGACGCGTCAGCCATCGGAGACGGGCGGGGTGACCCAGCCGTACTTTTCGTGCGTCTTCACCAGACTCTTGAAGGTGGCTTCGGCCTCCTTGCGGCTGAAGGACTTTTTCGATTTCCCGGCTTTCCTGCAGATCCGCCCCTGCGCGAGAGAGCAAAGGAGAAGCCGGTTAGAACCCGGGCCGGACCCCGGGTCCCGCCCCGTCCGCGCCGCAACGCGCCACGTCGTGGGGGTCTCTGAGTCCCGCGTCGGCGGGACGTGCGGGCAGATATGGGCGCGGACGGACGGAGGAGTCAGCGGCTGGACAGCTTCCGGGGAGGGGACAGGGAGCCACACACACGGCTGTCGCCTTCGCAAACGCCGGGCCCTGCTCCCTCTGGGCTGGCTCGTCACGCGGTGCTGGGGCGGCCTGGGGCGGGACAGAGCCTGGGGTCCGCGCTCGGGGACACGGGTCCCTCCCGGCACGTGGCAGGGCACGGAGGGGTCCGCCGGCCCCTCCTGCGGTCCACACCCCGGTTCGCGGGTGACGGACGCCTCCTCGCCGACGGCCTGCCCGCCTCTGGCTGTTTGAACATCGCCCGGGGAAGCGCCGAGCTGAAAACGCGCCTTCCATTGCCTGCCCCCGCCCCAGCCCAGACGCCCCGGGGGCGCCCAGTGCAGCAGGAGGGGACGGGGCCACAGCTCTGCTCCTCTCTCCGAGGGTCAGTCTCCCCGAGTCTGGACTTTTAGGAAACGTTGGGTGAAAGAGCCACGGCACTTAGAGGGTGACGGGCAGACACTCTGGGGGCGCAGCGTGTGCGTGTGTGCACGTGCGTGGGGACGGGCGGGGCAGACGTCAACAGCCCTGGCTTCCAACCCCCGCTCCCGGCCGTGCGGCCTCGGGCCAGCCCCCTAACTCTCTGCATCTCAGGGTCCTCGGCCGCAACGTGTGCAGGATCCCCGTGTCACGCGAGCCTGCATTTCTATAACCACGTAACACGGCAAAGGGGGCGCGACGCCGGGCACAGGGCCCGCCCCAGGGCGAACGCCACGGAGGGCGCGCTTTACTTTCAAAATAAAGGGGCGAAGCCCTTTCTAGAAGAAGGACACACGAACGTCTGTCTTCAGCGCGGTCATGACGACTGCGTTCCCTTGGGCCCGAAAAGGTCTTCCTTCGGGCAAACCCAGTGTCCGGCACGGACGTGGCTAAGTTCTCCCCCTGGTCACCGACGCTGCTTTAACCCGCTGACCTGCAGACGTCCATCCCGCAGTTAGCTCTCCCTTGGTTAGATTTTCTTTCCTTTTATTTTCTTCGTGAACATACTTCGGTGGCGCGCTGGTGGCCTGTGACTTACAGGCTGCTCGTGTAAGAACAGGATTTCCGGCGACGCACGTGGACTTTTGAGGTTCCTCCACTCATTTCCTGGGCCGAACTGCAGAGTCTCGGAGAGTATAACTGTCGGCCTGACGGGACGCACAAACCCTCGCCCCTGCAGTGCGGGTGTCAAATGGTGCTGGGCTCCTTCCAGGCAGGGGAGACTTCCTGGAGGAGGCGGTGCGGGGGCCGGACTCAAAGGCAAGTGGCAGCCTCCGGCTAGAACAGGGGACGGGGATCTGGGGGGGAGAGCGAGGGCGCGGGCAGGGGTGGGCGGCGTATCAGTCCCCGGGGCCGGTTAGACGGACTGCCATGGGCCGGGGGGCTCTTATTTACCCAGAATCCGAAACCCAGGTGTGTGCGGGGCTGGTTCAGGGAGCTCCGGGGGAGCACGAGCTGGCCCACGCCGCCCCCTCGCTCCCGGCGGTTTGCTGGCACTTGTCACCGTCCCGCGGCTGGTCGGCGGGTCGCTGTGACCTCTGCCTTCATGCTCTCATTTCCTTCTCCCCGTGTGTCTCGCTGATTCTGTGTCAAACTTCCCTTTTCTTCTTGCCGGGGACACCAGTCATTGCATCAGGGCCCACCCCAGCCCAGAGTGACCTCATCGTAACTTTACGTCCGCAAAAGCCGCAGGTGAGGTGGCATTCACGGCCGGGGGAGGGTCAGGGCTTCAGGGTATCTCTGTAGGGGACGCAAAGGTACGGCCGACAGAAAGGCCTTCGACCCCCTCCTCCGGTGATTGGGCCCCTCCTGGGTCAGGCTGTCTGTCGGGACAGGCGGGTGGCCATCGGGGTGGGGTGCTGGCCGGCGAGGTTATTGTCACCGTCCAGGGAAGATGGGTGAAGGCCGGGCCCGGGGCAGAGGCAGTGCAGGTGGAGAGAAAGGGGCTGGGGCAGCGGAGGCGATGCCAGCCAGGCTGGGGAGGGATGACCCCGAGGGGGAGGTGACCCCGGGCACCCAGGTTTCTGACCTGGGAGGAAACAGGCTCCCAAGACCAGCCATCGCGTCCCTGTGCGCGGGCAGGGCGCGCGCGGGGTGCGCCCGACATCTGGGCGCTCTCACATCGCGGGGTCCACCGAGGGGCGCAGGGAGAGAGGGGAGGGCGTGGCTGTGCCCCCGCTCCGCCCGCTCGCCACAGGCTCCCGAGCAAGTCGCCCTCCCGGCGCCTGTCTCCACGCCTGGGTCACGTGCCCGCTGACACCTGCAGCACAGGTGGGCCAGGGGAGGAGGAGGAGTCGCTGGCTGGGCACGGGGTGGCGAGGTGCCCCTGGCCGAGCGGCGATGTCTCAGGAGACGTGGGGAAGGGCAGCGGGGAGGCAGAAAGGCCCCCGGCGCAGGGCCTGCGCCTGCAAAGGGGTGTGCACGGGGGCATCAGGGCGGGTGCGGGGCCCAGGGCAGGGCGACCAGTGAACGCCTGAACAACGTCGGCCTTGGGAGGGAGCAGTCGTCTCAGGAGCGAGATGCTGGCTTGATTATTACTGGAACCAGAACCCTAAAAGAATTCTTCTTGACCTTGTTTTTAGCCATCTCTGCGCATTCAAGAAAAATCTGGTTCTTTAGAAAAGTGAAGCTTATTCATAATGAAAAAGTCCAGACACAGGAACCTGTGCTTCCCACAGGTGTATTAAGTGCCCGCCACCCAACAGGGGACGCCAGGTGACACAGCAGGTGAGTGGGGTGCTCAGGGCTTAGCCGGGGGCCCGTGGGTGGTGGCAGCGGGCGAACGACTGAATGAGGGAGATCGAAGGCGGGCGACCCACCACTTCCTAGCTCTCTCCCCCGGCAGCTCTCCTGTGGCGCTTACTTTATCAGGGCAAAACACGGGAGCAATGCCCAGGGCGTAAAGAAGGGACGGTTCCTTCCTGGAACATTCTAGAATCTTCCACGGAGAACCCTCAGGTGATCGCAGACCATGAAATATCTGCTCAAGTAGCAGGCCACCAACGTGCCCAGGTATTTGCTCTTCAATTTGTCAAACCCTCTCGGACGACAAAGTCACCTCGGTTCTGCACCATCAAACTGGGTAACAGTCGACACCGTCCCCAAAAGCCCTCAGGCCACGGCGGCGGCGCCCAAGGCGCGCGTCACGTCACGGATGTTTTCGACGCCGGCAGAACAGAAGCATCTCCTCCCTCTACAGGTGCAGCAACTCTCGCTTCTGCTCTGAGGCCGAGCGTGTTTTCTTGGAAAGGGCAGGCCGAGCGACAGGAACTTTTTGCTAAGAATGTAAACGCTATCACGTAATCGTGTCGCAAAAGCACCTTTTTGGGGGGACATTTCACTAAGACGTTTCCTTCTGCGGGAGCAGCCACCCCCGCGGGCTTCATTAGCTGCGCGGAGCACGCTCGGCGACAGCGAGACAGACTCAACTACAGGCGCTCGGGGGGCCGCGTCGAGTGCTCGCTGTGCGCCAGGACGACAGACCGAGCACACTCGTTAAGTAAAAGCTGCTGCACAGCAAAAAGCAAAATAAACAAATAAAATAGAAAAACAAAACTGTCAACAAAACAGAAGGGCAACCGGCCCCACGGGAGAGTGTCTGCCAACACCTCCCCCGCCAAGGGGTTCATGCCCCAAATCCACACGGAACGCGTACGACTCGACAACAAACCCCGAACCATCCGGTTAAACCCGGGCAGAGGACCGAGGAGACGAGGTGCCAGTGGCCAGCGGATACGTGAAGGGGGGCCCGACCTCACGGGCTACGAGGGAAACGCAAATCGAAGCCACACGGAGGCGTCGCCTTGGCCCTGTCCGAACGGCCGTCATCTACAGGACAAGCCACACCGCGTGCTGGAGGGGACGGGGGAAGGGGCCCTCCTGAGGCCCCGCTGGTGGGAGGGGAAGGGGGCGCGGCCGCTCCGGAAACCGGTTCGGAGGGGCCTCCAAGGAGTAAAAGCAGGATCCCCGAAGGACCCGGCGAGCCTCCCCCTGGGGGACCACGCGGCGTGTTCGCAGACACCGGTGCCCGAGGCTGTATCTACCCCGGCGTCCGCCGCCGCAGCCGATGCACAGCGGCGGGACCCGGGAGCGAGTGAACGCCCCTCGACGGGGGGCCGGACAAGGCCATGTGGCACCACGGACTGTGGCTCGGCCGCGAGGAGGGACGACACGCTGCCATTTGCGACAACGTGGATGGATCAGGCTGAGCGAGGTAAGCCAGACAGAAAAGTCGAGAACCAGACGGCGCCCCCCCCCGTTTGTGGGGTCTGAAACCGAAGCCACAAACTAACAAACAAACAAACAAAAACGCGTAGACGCAGACAACGCGTTGGTGGTCACCAGGGGGAGGGGGCTCCGACTCCGGCTGGTGCGCGCTCCACGCCACCTACACGTGACGGGGTACAGAGTCGGACCCTCGGAGCCGAAGGAATTTATGAACCGGCGCCACGACAGGTGCAGTAAAACGAAACAAAGACAAAAACGCCCTCCCCGACGGCCTCCCCCCGGGCTCTGCCGTCGCCGGCCCCGAGTTGTGGATGGAGAAAGCGGCACGAGAGGCCCCCGTGTGCTCAGGGCCACACAGGACCCTGCTGCGGGGGCCGCGCTCTGAACCACGAGGCCAACCGTGTCCCCGAAACACGGAGGAGGGTCACAGGGCGAGAGAAAGAATACGGGAGGCCGGCCACTTGCTCCGCAACGCCGCCGCCCTGGGTGCGGGAGGCCCCCAGTCGCTGGATCCCCTCGTCCCCCTGCGCCTGGTCAGCGAGTCCCCTCGTCCCCCTGTGCCTGGTCGCTGAACCCCCTGTCCCCTTGCGCCTGGTCACTGACCCCCTGTCCCCCTATGGCCTGGTCGCTGAACCCCCCGTCCCCCTATGGCCTGGTCACTGAACCCCCCCGTCCCCCTATGGCCTGGTCATTGAACCCCCCGTCCCCCTATGGCCTGGTCACTGAACCCCCTGTCCCCCTATGGCCTGGTCACTGAACCCCCCGTCCCCCTATGGCCTGGTCACTGAACCCCCCGTCCCCCTATGGCCTGGTCGCTGAACCCCCCGTCCCCCGGCGCCGGGTCGCTGTACCCCCGTCCCCTATGGCCTGGTCGCTGAACCCCCTGTCCCCCTATGGCCTGGTCACTGAACCCCCCGTCCCCCTATGGCCTGGTCGCTGAACCCCGTTACCACCGTCTTCAGATGGCGGTCGAGGAAGGGCGCTGGCTCCACGTCCACACGTCCGGTCTCGGGCTGCAAAGCTTGGCAGGAACCGGGGGACCGATCTGGCCGACCTGAGAAAAGTCCAGGAGCGACGTTCCGCAGGCCACCGGGAGGGCTGTTCGGGGAGGCTCTGGTCTCGACTCTCCTCTCTGCGTGAGGCGCTGCCGCAGACTCTCCCTCCTGGGAGAGCGAGAAGCAGCCGAGAAGGCGATCCAGCCGACGCGGCTCAGCACGTCTCCGGGGTCTGCGAACGAGACAGCCCTTCCCGTACGAGGCAGGTCGGGCCCGTGCCAGGCGTGTCCCAGGGGCTTGTCGTGCATCCGCGAGCCCCGTCCGTCCCCGGGATGGACGGCCGCAAGCTCGCCCGCGAGGAGGACCCCGAGGCAGGGAGGTAAACCGCCCAGGGCCACACGGCAGGCAGGTGGGCGGGGGAGCAGGGACCCGAACTCACGCGGCTGGGTTCCGGGGTCCGTGCTCACAGCCGCGCGGCGGGACTAGCAAAGGCGGCGACGACACGTGGCGGAAGGCCCAGTGCTGCTGGGGCCACGGTCGTCGCCCCCACCCGAACGTGCCTGGATCGATTACCAGGAGCTTCGCACGATACCGTGCGATTCTTAACAAATATTTCTCAATCGTGCTTAAACGCTCTCTCGATGTCTAAGCAGAGTGTCCAACTGCATTTGTCCTTTTTGATTAAAAAAACGACAATAAAGGGTCACTTTATTTACGTCAGACTCTTAGGGCTTGTCTAGCCTCACCCGCACGCCCACCACATCCCCGATCAGGATCGTATTCGACTCCTTGCATCATGTCTCCCAGTGGATTTTCCTCCTTGGCACACGGGCTTTGAGGCTTGGGGACCACGGGAGAGGCCCTTCCCCTCCTCCGGTCTCTTCCGTGACGATCCCGACGTGTTTTCCATCAAAACGCACGTGCGCGCTGAGAACGCAGCCACAGGCCCTCGCGGCCGGGCGGGCCACGTGTCCCGGCTGTGATGCGCTCGGTGGGGCACGGCCGGCGGGCGCCACGATGGAGCGGGGCCTGCCAGGCTCCCTTCTGCCCCACCTGAGGGGTCCCCGGCTCCCCGACCTGCGCCGCCGTGTGGAGGAAGCCGGAGGCTGATCGTCCCCGAGACGCTTGCTGCCGTTTCTGCGTCCTTCCCAGATCTACGTCTCTCTCCTCGGTGCGGCTGACAGAGCAACTACCATCTTCCCTGACCCTACCCGACCCCACGGACATCGGGAGGTTTAGGAGCGGGACCGAAACGGACCCCGGATACATCAGACAGGATGAGCCGCGTGGCCTCACTCCCGACGCCGCAGGATGGCGCGTTCGATGCCTTCGCTTTCTCTGTCGAGACGAGGCTGAGTCGCTCCTGGGTCAACGTGATCGACCAACACGTAGCACAGACGACCGCGTCAGCCACTGGAGGCCCCGCGGCTCCCCCGTGAAGACTCAGCCCCGAGAATCCAGTGACACGTGTGGGCACACAGGGCAGTCCAACAGCGAGCTTGGGGGACGCACGCCTTGTCTAAATGATGAACCTGATCTCAGGCCTAATGAAATCTCCTTAAACGGGACCAAAAACAGACCCTCAGGCTATCGAAAACGTAAGAAAAATTAAACGAAGCGACGGACATCAGTAGGATTTCCGATTGAACAGGATCGCGCATCGAATATTTCTAAGAATCCCTGGTTTCGAGTTTTCTCGGAAACATGCGCGTGCCTCACTGGCCGTCAGCTGCGAGGGTTCCCCAGACAAAGGAAATGGAGCCGCCATGTCCGTTTATCTCAACTCATTTAATAGATTAGAAAGTGATTTATAAATTTCAGTTTATTTCGGTTTAGCCGCAGATCTGATGGCTGGGTCTACCCTCCACGGCAAGTGCGCGTCAGCTCTGGCCACTTAATGCCCACAGTCATCGAGCTGCTCCACGTCCCTGACCTTAGGGGACAACGCGCGGCGAACAGAGACGCTCCCGATGGTGCGTCCTGGCGAAGACCCGAGGCCACCGCGTCCGCCTGCACGCGTCATCTCCGGTTCTGAAGTCCTCAGCGCGAGCGTCCGCCACCCACCCGGCCCCCGGCGGGTGCTCAGGCCTCCCGAGGAGGGAATCACACGTCTCTCACGGAGCCGATCCCAGGAAGAATTCCAAAGGGAAGGGAGCGCACGTGTCCCCGCGGCCCGGAACGTGTCCCGCGGGGCGGTGCGCACGTCAGCTCGCCCAGGAGGCGAACGCGCGCGTTGCAGCTTCGGAAACGATCCAGGGAAGAGCGAAGGGGAGGTCGCGAATGGCACTGCCCCTCAGCGCCCTGAACCTATTCCCGGAATTAGGGCTGAAACCCTATGAGGCGCACTTCTGGGAGAGAGTGCGGTGAGAACTTGTGTTTTAAAGTCTCTGAAGTCACCGCACGGCAGTGGGCAGCGCCGGGGTCCCCTGTGCTCAGGCCGAAAGCTTCGACGGGAGCTCGCCGCCGGGTCACGGCTCCCAGTGCGTGTCTTTGATAAGGCACACGAGTCCGGAAAACGGGACTTTCACAGGGAAATCTTTCATTTTCACCGAAAACGCCTGGCGAAGGTGCGGCTGAGTTTGCAGTCAATGACCTGGGTGGGGCCTGCTGGGGGGGACGCTGCCTGGCTGCCGGGGGAGCCCGGGAGGAGGTCATCCACGCCGTCTTCTCCCGGTTCACGGGACGTTGTCGTCCTGAGAGTTGTGAGTTTACGGGAAATCCGTCCGCTCACGGAACACCTGCGGGCAGCTGGTGTTGGCGATCGCGACGTGTGGAAAAGACACGGCGTGTCCCGTGCTCAGGGCTGCGTCCTGACCCAGGGAGGTGGCCTCAGTGTGACGAGGAGACGCAGGGAGGGCTCCGACGGCGTCGCTGCCCCGAGTTCCAGTTTCTGAGCAGGTGACACGGGGGAGGCTTCCAGGGGACGAGGGCCCCAGGTGGACGAGGGCCGGGACCCAGGAGCCCACGGAAGCTGGGGGCGGGTGGGGGTGGCGGGGAGGAGCTGGCTGTGCTCGCTTTGTGACTCTTCCCGGAACTGTCCCACGGGGCTGTGCCGGCCCGTCCTCCGGTCCAGGTGGCAGACTGGTGGGGACGTTTGGGGGCATCCGAATGAATTCCTCTAACTGAGTGAAACAAGGACGCATGCGACGGGCAAATGGATGGGATCGCGTGGATGGGAGGCGTCACTCAGGCTCTTCAGTGCGTGTTTCAAACAGCTGGATCGGTAAGGGGACCAAGGACTGTGTCCTGACGCAACTACCCATCGAACGAGGAAAATGACCGTCACCTCGAAACCGAGGGCTCGCGGAGAGCAGCCGACCTCCGCGTCCAGGACACACAAATTACTTAAAAAAGCATTTTGTTTTCTCATTCGTTTCAAGGGCGAAGCACGTTGGGGCCAGACACCCCCAGAGGTTACGAAACGACACCCCCGACGGCTCCAGGTCACTGATGACCAGAGAACTGCAAACTCGGACCTCAGCGAGCTGCCCCCCGACACCCGTCGGAACGGCCTCATCGGGAAATCGAACACGCGCTGGGGAGGGCGTGGGCCAGGGGAAGCCCCGTGCCCCGCCGGTGGGGAAGCCCCGTGTCCCGCCGGTGGGGAAGCCCCGTGTCCCGCCGGTGGGGAAGCCCCGTGTCCCGCCGGTGGGGCTGCGCACTGGCGCGGCCGCGCTGGAAACCAGTCTGGAGGGGCCTCAGGACATCAAACATGGACCCGCCTCTAGTCCCCGCAATCACACTTCTGAGAATTGACCCGAAGGAAACCCAAACACGAATCCATCCGTAAGGATCCGTGCACCCCTACGTTCACGCGGCGCCATTCACTACGGCCGAGACAGGCGCAGCCCAGACGCCCGTCGACGGACGACGGCACAAAGAGGTGACGGTTCACGTAAATTTTAATAAAAAACGCATCGACTCGGGTGCGTCAGCACGGAAACTGATTGGATTACAGCATATTCATAATTTTGACCCCATTCGGTCTGATAGTGTGGCCTTCCAGGGAGCCCACCCCTCAACTTGTCGACTGGAACGACCGTCAGCCCAGCAGCCTCTGGCCCACACGGCCTGCCCCAGGCCACCCCCTCCCAGCCCGGTTTGGCCCAAGGTCCCCTTTCTCTGCAGACCCCGGGCAAGTGCATGGAGCAGGGTGTCTCCGTTCGCAGCCACCGGCTCCCAGGACTAAGGCGACAGGACCCCGACGGGGAAAAGGCAGGCAGAACCCGAGCAAAGCAGAGGAGGGAAGACGCAGAGGCGTGTCCAGGGAAGCCCCTCCAGCACGGCCTCGACGAGAACGTCACCCGACAGAGTCAGCACCGAACCCCAACGTGCCGGCTGGCGGCCTGGGGACAGGCAGCAGCGGGGGTCCCCACGCACCGTCCCTTGGACTCTGAATCCAAGCCCCGGCCCGGTGTCGCCTGGTGTATGTCCTGGCGAGGAGCACGGCGACCTCTCAAGGGCACGGGGCTAAAACACCAAAACCCGTAAAACCGAATCTCACGGACCAGAACACCACGATCGACGACCTCGGGGCTGGGAGAAATTCAAATCACGCGGGAGGCGCCGGGTGCCAGGGGTGACGTCATCCCGGCAGGCAGCGTCAACCAGACAGCCCGTGGATGATCGAGTGTCGTTCTGTTGCTAAAAACGTCCACTTTCCCGACACTACAATTACGGCGCACGCAACACCCGTAATTTTCCTGTGATGAGTCACGACCTTGCGGGAGCGGAGAGTCAGCAACCCAGTTGCACTCTGCAATGGCTGGGGAGCGCCCACCTGGTCCCCACCGGCCCCACGAGCCCACGCAGGGGTCCCATCACGTCACTGCCCATGAGAGATGTCCCCCCGCGGCCCCCCAGCAGGGTGGGGAGCTGCAGGAGGAGGCACATGTCACCGCAAGCAGGAACGAGGGCTCGGGGTCTGTGTGGGGACCTGGGTGGCTGAGCCAGGGGGAGGACGTGACCTGGCGTTGGGCCTGCCGCGTGGCTGGGACTTGGGGTGCCGAGGGGGCAGCTGACATCTTCCCCTGGCAGCCCCGCGCACCCTCACAAGGACACTGGGTGGACTCTCGTCTGAGCCCCTGGGAGCTGGCCTCCCCAGTCGGTCACAGGCAGAGTCCAGTGAGGGGTCAAGGGTCCGTGCTCGCTGAGGCCACACACGGGCCAAGTGCCCGCATGAGCCCGGCTTCCCGCGGCTCGGGGACCTGGCTCTTAGGTGCCCCCGGTGATTCCCAGGCGGGAGGTGGGCCAGGTGCCCCCCAGGTGTGGCCTCCCTCCCCACAGGCTGCGTCCTGGGTCCCGGGGACACGAGAAGCATCACGGGGTGCCCCGCGGAGTCCCCTCCCTCACGGGCTCTCCACTCCTAGGACCCTGGGAGAAGACAGACGGCCGGCGCTGGGCCTCGGGATGGCAACCCACTGAGTTCTACTTTGCACATTTTCTGTGACAAAACGAAACGACGCACCCTCACTCAGACACCAGCTAATTACAGCCTGCCGCGTGCCGCCGTCTAAGAAAAGCGAAACGCGGTCACATTTCAAAGGTGCCCCACTCCGGTGACCGCCCCCGGAGGTCTCCCACGGGGTGACGCAACCGATCCCCGGGGGCCGGGGCGCAGCAGAGGTGGCCCCTCGGAGCCGGGAGCGCCTCTGGCCTCCCCTGCTTAGGACACTCAGGGCAGAGCACCGCCGCCCCCAAGTCCAGAGGAATCTCCAAAGGCCGTCGCGGCACTTAAAACCCGACGGGGGTGCTTTCTCTCCTTTGTGAAGTCACTTAGAACGTTCTAAGAAGCTCCGTGGCATGAAGAAAAGCTGCGTGTGATGACGGGCAGGAAGGGGAGGCGCGTTCACCCAGGGGAAGGTCGTACCGAGCGCGTCTGAAACAAAGCCGGGCGCACGGCCTCAGGAACGCACTCACTGGGGGCCACGCTTCCGTGGAAGAGTCCATCGGTTTGGACGATTCTAGCGCTCGGAGGAACACACACGGCCGCCATCTCCCGGGGTTCTCTGGGCCCCCACCTCTGGTCCAGTCCGGCCCTGCCAAGGACAGCCACAGGGGCCACGAACGCTCACACCTGGGCCAGCGAAGTCGGCTGTTTCTGTGAAGACGCAGAAACTCACGCGCACGTAGACACGCGCCAGGGGCCGTGGTTCCCAGGTCTTTCCCCCTCGACGAGACGACCCGCCCCTTCACGTTGTTGGCATTTCGTCCCCTTCGGGATTTGACATCTTCCACGGCTTCCTCATTCCTGCTGCAGGAGGTGACACCCCGGGCAGGGCATCTGCTTTGGCTGGCACACGGGGACGCCCCACGTTATCGGGGCTCAGGACGCATCACAGAAATCTGGGTTTGCGGGGGGACGTCTACCCTGGAACTTTGCCCCATTCTGCCTACTTACGTGATGCTACGGATTTTTTTTTTTTTTCACCCCGAAACACAAATGCTGAGCCTAACTGGATTTTGGAGGATTTCAGATCAAGGCCCGGCTCCTGGTCCCCGGTGGCCTGACTGGGGCCCGAGGTCCTCCACGGGGTGTGAACGCGGGTATAGGCCACACCACAAGCCGACAACGTTTGCAGTCCACGCCGGCGTGGAAGGGTGGAAGGGGGGAGGGCGTCCCACCAAGGCCCCGCAGTGAGGATGCTCTGACTCTTTCCACCTTCCTTCTCCCTTCCTGAACCCGGACTCTCTCTCAGACTTCCTCCAGAGTCCCTTTAACATCACACACCTAACATTCTGGACCTGTTCAAGGGCTCTGAGGTACGTTTCCAAGGCCTGACTGACCCAACGGCACAGTGAAACGTTCTGGAATATTCCGAAATACCTTCCCAAGCGCTATGTCCCTGGAAACACGATGACTGACTGAGAACAGCAGCAGAAAATGGTGAAACGGGGGAGACCGGCAGGCGACGAAGCGAAGGTTGGTACGATGCACCCATGTTCACTGTGGTTACGCGGAGGCAGTAACACGGGCAGGAAAAACCAAGCAGCACGTGAACGGATGATTCACGAGAGACAGACCCTCCTGAAGAGTGAGGTTACTCGTGAAAATCCTTCCCTTTATCACCCAAACGATGCTTGACTCGGTAGACTGGTTCACATCCCCGCCTTACTGGCCTCAATGCCACACAAATGGCCCGACACAGCAGCCTTTCACGGCAGGTTTGGGAGCCGGAAATGTCAGAAGCATCTCCTTGTGGCCGAGGTCACGGAGGGGACGGTCAAGACTACACCCGGGCAGGCCCGGGAGCAGAGTCTGCAGGTGCCGGCGCAGGCGTCCACCCAGCGTGGCCACTGCTCCGGCCGCCCCGTGGCTTCCAGCCAGATTAGAAACTGTGTCGGTCACGTCTGGCTGCAGAGCAAATTCCAGAAAACGGTGTAACACCGCACGCTGCTGGAGCTCACGGAGAAGTGGAGCTGGTCCAGCTCAGAGCGAGGAGGACGTCTGGCCGCCGCCTGTCGCTCGGAGAGAACGTGGCTGGTTCCGCGGCCCAGTCAGGTCACCTGCCCGCGGTGCCGAGGGCTCCAGACGCGATGACTCAGGAGCTAAATCAGGCGGAGGAAAACCACGGAAGCGCGCGCGGCCTCGCCGGCCGGCTTCGCCCCAGACGC
Organism: Cynopterus sphinx; assembly: GCA_030015415.1. NCBI lineage: Eukaryota > Metazoa > Chordata > Mammalia > Chiroptera > Pteropodidae > Cynopterus > Cynopterus sphinx. Next base: position 1,661,041 of record CM057379.1, on the reverse strand, counting down.
CTCACCCCTAACCCTCAATCTCGGCCTCGAAACCCCCTGATTACGAAGTCTGTCCGGGAGTCTGGGGTGCCAGCGACAGCCTCCCGTCCTCCTGGCCTGGCGCCGGCCGGCAGATGCTTTAATCTCTGTCCTGCAGAGCTCGGCGTCCGGGGTCTGGCTCTGCGGCGCGTTGGGTGGCAGGGTCCCCTTCGGTTCCGTAGCATCCTCAGCAGTTCCCGCGACACCTCTGGGTGTCTCAGGTTGATGGGACTCGGGTCAGGTTTCCACAGAGTCCGCAGGAAGTTCGGATGAGGCGTACTCTGTCCCGAACGGGTCCGGGGCGAGGGCCGTCTCTTGCTTCCCGTGTCCCGCAACGAGCTCACTGCACCCGGCCCCCATGGCGGGCCACCTTCTCTCACGTGGTGGCCTCTCAGACGTGGCTGACAACTCCTACTCGCCGATGCTAGGGACTGGGACAGCAGAGGGGGAAGGAGATGGCCTTGGAGAGTCTCACTAAGCCCCCGGTCCCTACAGGCGACGGAAGGCGCTGTCTCGCCCTCGTGTGTGCCAGCCCCCTTGTTCCCCGTGCCAGACACCCCCGTCTTGGGCTTCCAGGAAGCCCTGCCCGTGGACGTGCTTTGAGGACGGTAAAGCTCCGGGATCGGGGTCTGACTTACCCTCACCAGCCCGCCTTGGTCCCAGGCCAGCCCCTGCTGGCAGAACCCCCCACTCGTCCCCCACGCAGACCCGAGCCTCTTCGGTCCACCTGCTGGCCGCGTCCTTCATCTGCCTCCTGCCTGCATCTGCGCGTTGAGTCCTGGGCCTCGGGTCTGAGGTCCCCGAGGGTTTTCTGGCCACCGTGATCGCGTGGGACCATTCATCCCTTTTCAACAGGCCTGAAAGGGTTAAACGATGCCCTTCTGCCCTCGTGCCGTCCACCGGCCAGGTCAAGGGCAGGGAAGTCAAGTGCCGAGGACGAACAGCTGCCTTCCAACAAGCCGGGGCCCGGCGGCTTACGAGCAGGGGAAAGCCAGCGAGCCCCAGGGGCGCGTGCTCGGGGCCGACGTGTGGACGGATGAGGGCTCGGAATATTTCTCTCGGGGTCGAGCCACCCAAACGATCTCAACCGGGAGCCTCGGTGACAGCTAAATCATTGGTTTGCGGGAGAGGAAGGAAACGAGACGAAAATAAACGTGGAAAGCCCCCCCTCGCCAGGCCGGGGGGCGGTCTTTTCTAGGCGCCAACTGCGATGCTGGAATCTTAAGCCTCACGCAGTCGTTATGGCAACACAACCCGGGCCCGTTGCCGATGCGGATACAGACTCGGGGCCGCGCAGGCGATCGCGTCGCTGCTGTGCACCGCCGGCTGCGACACGCTGGGGCGGGGGAAGGCTCCGGGCCCCGAGGACCGCAGGTGTGGAATGTCGGGCTTCACAGCTGCTAAACGGTGGGACAAACGCGAACAGCAGAGCAGTCCCAGGGGCTCGGGGGGCCGTGGACCATGCCCTGTGCTGGTCACGGAGCTGTCCCGCCCACCCCAGTCTGGAACTGGAGATGGCTCGTCGCTGTCCTGCCCGATGCGGGAATTCACCCTCGAGTTGGGGCCCACGTCCAGGGCCCTCATCTGGGATCCGGTTCCACCGTCGATGAGCCCCCAACTGTCATCATACCACACGTCGCATCCCAGAGGTTTCCGAGGAAATTCAGCCATTCCTGCGGGTCGGACGTTTCAAGGAGCTTCCCCGTGAATTTCACCACGGGAAAGAAAGACCTTTCCTGGAGGCGTCGATCGGCAAGGCAAAGGGGCGGAGAGGACAGGGCCTTCTCTCTCCACGGTCCCGGGGCGATCATCGCGGTGACTGTCGGAGCCCGCGGGGTTCCACGAAACTTTCGATTCGATTCCTGAACCCGCTTTTCGTCTTGGATCGAAACGGCAGCCGCAGAGCTTCCAAGCGGCCGTGGTTTTCTCCCTCGAAGAAGGAATCTCAGTGACATTTAACGGGAACCAGGGACGGGCGGTGTGCGTTCAGGGATGACAGAAGCAGCGTTCTAAGTAATAACACCCTCCCACGTGGCAGCGACGAAGGAAATTAAGGGGATGCAAAGATCCTACCAACAGACAGGGTTCTTAGGAGGCCGAGACCGAAAAGGGGAACAGCAGCCGTGGACCCTGCGGCGGGACCCCAGCGTGACGCGTCGTGATCAGACACTGGCTCCCGACGACTCAGGACGGCGTGATTAGGGCCAGCAGAGGCGAGGGCAGGAGCCCAGCGCGAGAGGGTACAGGCACGCTACCTGGCGGTCGCTGTGACTGCTGGCAGCATCACAGTCAAGTGTGAAAACACGGGAGCCAGGTGGGCGCCAAGAGTGGCCTGCAATACCAACGGTGAGGCCGCAGGTCCCTCCGCGTGACCGATGTCACATGGAAGCCCGACCTGGGTCGTCGGTCTCTGGCTTCTTCTGTCTTTGTTTCCATTCGTCAATGGAAATAAATTCCACTTCGTGAAAGGAGCGAGCACCTGCTGACCGCCTCCTCTGCGCGTCACGTCTTCGAGCATCATCACGATCCCCTGCGAGGCGGGGTTCACGGTCCTCCCTGTCGGGTGAGGCGCTGAGGTGTGGGGAGGTAGCTACTGGCTCAGCGGGCTCAGGAGCGGGTGGTCCTGGAGCCCGTGGCTTTGTCCCAACCCCCTCCTGCCCCCCAAGACGACCCGTGGTGGAACGAGACATGCGTCGAGCCCCTAAACCTCGTTCCCAGTGGGTCCAGCACAGCTCGCGTTGGCGTCTTTCCGGAGACGGGCATCGGCCCTTAGAGCCACGCGCTCCCCGGAGCTCTCCCCCCAACCCCAAGCGTAGACAGACGCGAGCGAGAAGCGAGTCCTTGTTTTCCCCGGCGCCTGGCTGCGATCTAGCACTTCACGCAATGAAGAGGGAACGTGACACATCACGGCGGTCTCAGCCTTGCCCTGCCTTAGCAATCCCAGGTTAAAAAAGAAAAAAAAAAAATCGCGTCGCCGCTGTCGGTACCCAGAAGCGTCCTTGGCACCCGCGTTAGGGGCGCCGGGGACCCGCCTCGCGATCGCGATGTGGAACGAGCTAAGGAAGTCGTGCTTGTGCGTTCTGTGTTTCAGCTCATCACATCCTTCTCAAAAATGTGGCGACTGTATTTACGTAGACAGCAGTCCTGCCTCACCCGTGGGGGATCAATTCTAAGATCCCCCCAGGAGACGCCTGAAACTCCAGAGGGGACCAAACCGCACCCCCCCGCTCACACCCCCGTGATAAAGCTGAACTTCCACACCAGGCTCAGCAAGGCCACAAACGGGACAGTGACCACCCTCGCTCGCAGAACGTCTTCCACCTGAGGGGAGCACTCCCCCGCTTCCCTGCGGCGGATCCGGATTGCCAGCGTCGCTGAGCACAGCCCCGGGGCACGGTGACCCTCGCCCCGAGGAGCTGGCTCCTGCGTGGCTAGCGGCCGCAGCGCACACTGCGCGGGGACGGGGGGGGGGGGGGGGATGAGCCACGTCCCGGGTGGGACGGCGTGAACCGGTGGGAGACTTCGCCGCGCCGCTCAGAACGGCACGCAACTGAAAACTTAAGAATTGTTTCTTTCTGGAACTTTCCATTTAGTATGTCCGGACCGAGGCAGACGGCCACCACGGGTGAAGGGCGACTGTTATAATTGTTTTTGTTTGAAATGCCATGAATTCGACTTTGCGCGTTGAGAACTTGATGCTGAGGAGGGGTCCCGCGCGTGTCCCCCGTCTTCCGGGTGGCCTCGTCGGGGCCATAGGTGGCAGGAAGTGGCTCTGGGGCCTCCCGTTCCTCTCTGCTCTGCGAGAAGAACCAACAAGAGGCCTCCCCCTCTCTCATCTACGGAAAGGCAGAGGCCAGGATCCCCTTCTCAATTAATTACGGAAAACACATCCCCCTAATTCAATCCGGCACAGTGCTAATTTACTTTTTATTAGATTCGCTTCCTTCACACGTTAACATCTCCTTTAAGCCGCCTGTGATTCTGCTGGTGGATCCCACCGTTCAGGGAAGCTGCCCTTTATGAGGTCTCTGCGGTGAGGCTTTTCCATCGATGCACTTTCTAGAAGTGACGAAAGCAAAGAGAAGCCGGTGTGAAGGTGGGTGGCGGCGGGCACCTCGGTGGCTCGTCTGCGTAGCTTTAGGGGGTCTTCAGCGGGGACGAGGGAGAGGGCCCTGGCCTGGAGGCGGGCTGTGCTCTGCCTGCCCCAGCCCAGCGAGCGGGGCCTGCGACCCCCGGGGAGCGCTCTCCCAAGCAGGGGGGGACGCAGAACACGCTTCCCTGGAGTCAGGAAACCCTGATTCGGCATTTCGTCGCCTTTCTAAAAGCCACCTCGTCAAGGTTCCTAACAAACTGGCAACGAGCTGCAAGTCACGTAAGCGTGGGACGCATCCGGGTTCCGGTGTCCGCATCCACGTCCTGCGTCTCCCCCCGAAAGACCCTGACCCTGAGGGATCCTCACAGCAAACCGCTCCGGTTCACACGCATCGATGAGGCGCACGGAACCGCGCTCAGGATCACGCCCCGCCGTCCGACAAGGGCATCGGCGGCTCTCTGTTGTCACCCGCCCGTCATCGAGGCTGCAACCCCGTCTTCGGATTTTCGGAAACGTCTGAATCTCACGATGAAAAACCGGCAAGCACTCCCTGAATTGTTCTCCTTTTCCCCCCGGAAAAACGTCCTCCCATTCCCAAGGGAGCTGGAAACGTTTCCACTCACGTGGGATCGGATCCATCCTAAGACGGCAGAGCCTCCTCCCTCCCTCTCCCTCTCGTCTAAAACCTCTTCCTAAGAAATGCTGAGAACGCGCGGCAGGTACCGTGACAGAGAATGCGTACTTACTTGACGGGAATTATCTGGAAAGGAGCAACTGCTCCCGCCGGAGTGGTCTCCACCAGGGTGACAATTGTGTTCCAAACGCGCCTCTTTCTCGGGTTATTTGCGGAAGTTTTCAAACGCCTTCCCCCTTTGTGCGTCGACGCAACGAAGCGGCGACAACTGTCTTCCTTCTACAGTTCGGGAGCGTTAACGCCTCCTTCCGTTTCGCACCACGGACCCAGCCCCGCGCGGCGACGCTGGACCCACACGGTCGCCCAGCTTCGCCCACACGTCGGCGCTGCCCGTCGGGTCTGACGGGCACGTCCGTCACCCCCTTCCTCGCGGGTTCACTCTGGGCGCCGCAGCAAAAGCAAGCGCAGTATCATCGCCCCGGTTCCCCAAAGGTCACAGGGTCCCCTGGGGACAACCGAGCTGCAGGGGCTACCTGGCGAGGTGGCTTCCCCGGACCAGCACGACAGCGCGTCAGAACCCGGGGGCCCTGGCCCTGGGCTGCCCGGTGCTGACTCGGCTCCGCTCTTTGCTGGCCCCGCGTCCCGGGCCCAGATTCGACCTCAGCGAGCCTCAGTTTCCCCCTCCGTAACGTGGGGGTAACAGCAGCACTCGGCACTCCCATAGGCCATTGCAAGGATCTAAATCAAATGACCCAAAAAGCATTTTGCACAGCAGCTGGATGACACACGGTCGCAGCCCGATGTCGCCTTGCAAGAGGGGACGAAGCGAAGGGCTGGGGTGTCGGCGCACACCGGCAAGTCTCGGGACCAACACGTTTCTCTGGCACACACGGTGTGTCGGCATGCTGTGAGGGGACGGGAAATACCGTTTGAGAGTGTCAATGGGGTCTAGCGGGACGCGCATAGAAACTTCCAGAAAACGCAGAGGAGGGGCCGTCATTTAACTGCAGGGAGTTTGGGGGGCGGCTGCAGAGGGTGGGAGCACCTCCGCCGGGCTGTAAAGGATGGCCAGGCGCTCGCTGGTGAATTCGGGGACAGCGCTTTCCAGGCGGGGGGCAGACCTGTGCCCTACGCAAGGGCAGAGAGAACCAGCCGGGGGGGAGAATGGGGATGGCCATGGGGGGCACGGTGGTGGGTGAGCGCCCCTGCGGGCGGATGGGCAGGGTCGGTGGCTTGGGCCCTCTGTGTAGGGGTCACAGAAAGCCAGGTCTGCGTTTTGCAGGAACCAGGGGGAGGGGAGGGGGCACAGCGCGGGATGGGGCGGCGCGGGAACCCACGCAGGAGGTGACAAGCGGTCTACGGAGGCGGGAGCACGGAGTGCACGGGAAAGGCCGGGTGCGAAGCCTGAGACAGAGTGTCACAGCGAACCCTGTCGCTGACCACGGCCACCCCTGCTGGAGGCGGGGCGCATTCGGGTGACCCCTCCTGCCTCCTTTGCCAGCCTTTGGCCCCCGACGGGTCCCGCACCTGCTCTGTCCCCAGACTTCCTCATTCGGGGCCCTCGGTCATCCCGCTCAGCTCAGCTTCCTTCCTCCTGGCTTCCCCGAAGTGGCCAGCCCCGGAGACGGCCAGGAGGACACAGCGACTCACAGGCTGTGGGAGGGAGGCCCTGGGAATGCGAGGAGTGGCGGGCGACCGTGCCCAAGCCACCGCGAGCCCTCGGCCGACGAGCACCGACGAACGAACGAACCAAGTGTGAGGCGATGAGGAGGGGCAAACGGTCAGGCCTCCCCGAGCGAACTGGCTCTCACGGGCGGCCCACGGGCGACCCTCCCAGCTGTGTCTGACCCAGGGTGAGGGACCGTCTCGAGCTCACGTCCTTCTCCAGGTTCACGCACCCACCTTGGTCTGCCGAAGCTGCCCGGGGAGCAAGGACTCGTGTTTGGACGGTCGGCTTCAGGGGCCTCCATCGGGTTCGATGGAGGACGGCGAGTCCACCCAGGTGGAGGGGGGCGGCCAGGGGGTTCACATCCACCCCCCCCACCGAGGCCCCCTGCCACCCTGTGGCTGTCGGGGGGAGGACGCACCCCGAAAGACTGGGCCTGGAAACACTAAGCCATGACTGGTCCAGGGTCGCTTTTCAACCCAGGCCTCTCAGCAGCATCACAAAGGAGCTTTGTCGAGAAGCCTCCACCAGGAAGCCTGAGGGTTTGGGCCCTGGCACCGAAACAGTAATGTGAACACCCCCCAGGGGATCTGATTGATCGCCTCGGCGGAGAACCGCTGGCAGAGAGCACGAGAGTTACACCTGCCCCCACCCCGTCCGCTTTCTCCCTCCCCAGGGCCTTGTCAACGCAGCAAAACCGGGATTTAGGGGATTTCAAATGAGGCTCAAAGAACCCGCCATCAGGGGCTGCTTAAAAAAGGAAAACCAGCCACCCCCAGTGTGGTACCCGAGGCCGTCTACACCGACACACGCCTCCCTCTGGGGGCGAGAGAGGGCACGGGGGTGCGGGTCTCGGACTTTCAAACAAACATCGATCGTCATCCACGTTGGTGTCTGAAGACAACGCCCCTCCCCACGAACGCCGCGCAGCCTGAGAAAGCCAGCCAACCCCTCGGGCCCCGCGGACGCACCAGCAGAGCCCGCGGGGACACGTTCACGTCCTCCCCTTCCAAGTGCCGGTTCTCCACCGTCGACGACGACCGGGCGCAGCCGGCACACTATTATTAACCGTCCCGTCCGCCCCGGGAGGAGCGCCGTGCCAGGGAGCAGGGCTGCGGGGACGCCAAGTTGGCATGGGGCTATTTTTAGGACGCGCAGCCCTGTCTGCGTCCTCCTGTCTGCCCTATTTGGTAGCAGAACAAGCTGTTTTTTTTATTTTTTTTCTCTGCACAGTCCAGCACTTGGATACCTCGAGCTGCAGAACTGTCCGGTGAGTAAACCCCTGCCACCCCGCTGCCCCCCACACCACCAGCACCTGCACGCGGCACAGGACCAAGCCCAGAGCGACGCGCAGCAGCCACTCTCCCCAGGTGAGCCCCTGTGCTCCCACCCCAGGCTCTCCCAGCCCCCTCCTGGAGGGGCCGCCTTCTCGCGGGTCCAGGACCGGCTCGGGGTTGGCCTTGCCCAGCCCTGCCTGGTGGCCCTGGGCTCACGCGACCGCCTTGTTGGCGTCCTGCTCCCAGCCCTGCAGGATGTGACTGGATGTGGAGGTGACCAAGTTCAGCTGAGCGCTGAGGGTGGCCCCAATCCCGATGACCGAGTGCTCCCGAGGAGAGGGGACACAGACAGGAACAGAAGGAAGACGGGGTGAGGAGAAGCCGGCCTCCTGCCAGCCAGGCGGAGGCCTGGGACGGCGTCCTCGCAGCCTCGGGAGGAGTGGCCCTGCCGTGGCCACCCCGGCCAGGCCCCCGGGGCTGCGAGACGCCCCACGTCTGCTGTGAAGGCGGATCTGGCGCTTCGTCCCGGCAGCCCTGGCGGGCGAAGGCGGGGCTTCCCAGGAGGTGTTGGTCATGGCCGTTTAGGGGCCCCACGCGCTGTCCGCCTCCACCACGCTTTGTGAAAAGGCTGAGATTTCTCTCTCAGAAATAAAGCGCTCTTTTCAGGCCCCGAACTCGGGAAGACGTCCTGAAGGCGGCCGTGCGTGTGTGTGCGTGTGCGTGTGTGTGTGTGTGTGTGTCCTTGTGCATTTGTGTGCCCGTGTGCATGCGTGCACTTGGTGCATGAATGTGTGCACACGTGTGCACGTCTGCACGTGCATATGTTCACGGGTGTGTGCATGCATGTATCACACACGCACATGCAGCTCATGTGCACATGCACGTACACATCTGCACACACGTGTGCACACGTGCCTGCCTTACACCGTGTGCACATGTATGTCTGCACGTTCACATGTGCATGCATACGTGGATTTACATGTGTGTGTTCGTGTGTGCATGTCCATGTGTGCACACACACGTGACCCTCAGCGACACCCACGGTGCAGGTCCTTCCACAGCCGACACTCAGCCGCAGAGCTGCGTGTTATCGCCAGAGCTGACCCTTCGCTCCCTCATCACGTCCCGACAAATGCCACGTCCACCACCAGTTTCCTCTGCTCGAGCCCCAGGAGCCAGTGCTGGGGGCGAACGGGACCACCCTGGCACGGCTGACCAACGGGAATTCAAGCGCTGAGGTCTGAGGACGTCTCAGTCCTGTTGTCCTCAGCCTCCTGCGGCACGTCTGTTGTCTGTGACACAAAAGCTTATCACGCAGGACCCCTCCCCGGTGACCGCCACGTGCGTGCACGGCCCGGGCTGGACTCTGCCACCCCTGCCGGCAGCTGCCGGCGGGGGCTGCTCCCAGAGCACTGTCGCTCACTGCGAGCGCAGCGACAGGGCGTCGTGTGACCCGCCCCCGACGGCGGGGAGCTGCGCTTCCCTCACCTGCACAGTGACCGCTGACAGAGTGGGAGCAAGCGAGGCGACACGGCCTCCGTGCTGGGCTGGCCCGGACTCACAGTACGCGTTACTGCTGCTGCTGCTATTGTCATTAGTGTCATCGACAGCATCGTCACGGCGGGTCCAGTGATGGGACTGGCTCTGAGGGGACAGAGGAGGAGTCGGGGACTGTCTCTTAAGGGCCATCTGTCACCTGCCCCGGGCTACGTCTAGTTAAATAAAAAGGGGACAGTCGAGAGGTGAGCAGATGTGAAAACGGAGCTGCGTCAGTGCTCCCGCACGTGGCTTTGGGAGACCCTCTGCTCGCACGACTGCAAGCAGAGGGCCTCCGGCCAGTCACCCAGTCACCCCGGGCCCCCCACCTGGAGGCTGAGCTGGCGAGCGTCCAGGCACTTCGGGGCAGGGCCCACCACCTTCGGGGCTGGTCCGTCTGGGCTCACAGAGCCCGTCTGTCCCCTGTCATCTCTGCCAGCGTGGCTTTCGATCTCAGACTGCCTGCTAGCTGCCGGCACTGTGCAAACGTGGCAACGGCCCTCAGTGTCGGGAGCCACCTCCCAGGGCTTTCGGGTGTGGAGACCCTATGTGGGAGGTACGGACTGCCTCCTGCAGGCTCAGTACACGGCAAAGGGCATCAACGAGGCCTCAGCTTTGAACACTGTCACCAGTTCGTCTTGAAAGTGCAGGGGTCTGCCTCCACGAGCCGAGGGCTGAAGGAAGAGTCTCCTAAAATACCTTTGCTTACTCAAAAGGGGACCGACTGAGCCAGGGACAGTAGGCAACCGGGCGAGCAGCTGAGTCGCTGTCTCCACGCAGGACGCGGCATGAAAGAAACGAACCATCAGCGACCCCAATCCGGAAAGCGGCAAAGCAGAGACATCCTGCATGACAAGGGCCCAAGAGTCACGCAAGGGCCTCGTGAAACGACCGAACCGATCAGGTCGTGGGAGAAACCCCGACTTTTTGTTCAGCCCGCAAAATGACAAAGCGGACCGCCTTTTCACGACATCACCAACGGAACCCTCCCAGTCACTTCACGATTTCTCTAAAGGTATAGAAACAGAGTCAACTCGGTTTTTTCCCAATTCAGAGAGTCAAGCCGCGTGGTTACGAACGAGGACGAGGAGCTTTTCTGACTTTGTCACTTGGAGAAACAAATCCTAAGAAGGACTGCCGACAGATGGAGGAACGTACTAGAATGGAACGGCTCTTTCTCGGAACCCCTGGTTCTCTTTGAGACCGAAGGAGGCATTCCGAGTGCTTCCCCAAAGCCCACCATCCTCACCTCCGGGCACGTCCCGGTGAGAACATGCAGCCCTGATTCAGGGACTTCACACGCTCAGAAGAGGCACAGCACGGCCCAGGCTCCCGGAACACGCTTAGCATCCCCCAGCACTGGCGACCGGTTTCTCCAAAGCTCACAAACAGTTTGTTTCAAATAGCTCCTGCGTCTCCCACGTCACTCGCTTTCGGACGTCGAAGCCAGCATTAAAAATGCAAAGCAAGGGAACTGGGGTTTTAATCACTCGCTGAGCTCTCCCCTTCACGTTCAGAGATTTGTGCCCTAGAGTTGAGGGCGGGCAGTAAAACACAATATGCTAGGGGGAGGGCCCTGAGTTCGGGTGGGTAGGATGTTGGAATTAATAAATAAAAACGTCGACAGTTACATCCGACACTGAAGTCTCTAACCCGCAAGCCGTGTGCAAGACAAGGTTTTGATGACAAAGAAAAGGGATATTCACACGAGGACCTGCCTGTCTTAACCGAAGTTCCAAGAGAAATATTATTCACAGCATTAGCAGAAACTCGGAAAACAATTCACCAAGACGCACCTCTCTCTCTCTCCCTTTTTTAACTTCCCGATTTCTCATCAGAGATCGTTATTTTCCTGCTTCTTTTAAAATGCAGACTGCGGTCCAGGTGAGCCCTGGCGTCTCTTCCGAGTCTTAAACGCTATGAGTCTGGGATTCTAGGCAAAATGACATTCCCCTTCCCCAGGTCCCCAAAGGTCATCTTCACTGTGACGAATGAAAGAAGGTAAGAGACTGTTCTGGAGCGCTCTGATTAGCAACGGTGTCACACACAAATCAAGGCGTTTCTGCCGAATGTTCTCCCACGGCATCCGTATCAATCCTGTTTGAAAGATAAATAACAGACGCCCTCCCACCCCTGCGGCTCGTGCTGATTCAGGCACCCTGCGGCAGGGCCGGCCCGGCGCCACGAGACTGGGGATGAGGCCCGGGCGTGGAAGCGGTCAGCCTCGCTCAGTCACAGATGTCTTTCCAGACCTGTCACGTCCATCCTGCTCCCGACCCAAGCAATCAGCGGAACCTACACCCCAGGAGGGGTAGACCAGCTGCTTGGTCACAAGCAGACTTGGGTCAAGAATTAAGAGGCCTCCTCCACCGGAGGTAGGATGCTCTTTGCTGGGGGACATTGGCAGAAGGAGAATTATTTGATTAGCGTGAAAGGGATAGAGGCAGGTGACAGGGGTCTGATGGCTTCTGATATGCCAGCCTCAGAAAGATCAAATCGGAGTCATTCGGGGTCTCCTAAGCAAAACGACGATTCTCCTTCATAAATCTAAGATGCCCCTGGAAATACGATTGTATTAAGTAACGTTTCATCTGGATTCGGGACACCACCAGCCAGCTTGAACAGGGTCGAGGGCACGTAACTTGGGAAGGTAAAAGCCTCACGCGCCCGTCCGCAGCCAGGTGGGGACATGATTCAGAAGATTCTCTCATCCCTGCTCTCCAGAGCCCTGAGATTTCTTCTTGGTAAAGCCGCCATCTGGCGCGATGGGTGAGGACACTCAAACTCGTCCCTCATATCAGGACCTAGTGAGAACTGCTGAGCCCTGACACAGAATCTAAGCCCTGGGGGCAGGAGGAAACCAGGGGAAGAGACGGGTCTGCCAGAGACCGAGACCTTGAACATCTACCCCAGAGGCCCTGGAAGCCGCAGGAACCAGAATTTCCTCGAGGACGGCTGGCCTTGTCACCTAAGGAGCCAGTCACACACCACACCTCTGCCTCTCCGGAGAAATTTCTCAAAGGCGACATTTTCACCTCTGCACTAGGTGCTGCCGCTCGGGAAGAGCAAGCAGAGCAGGTGGGGCGGATCCGCCAGCAGGGGCTGGCCCTCTGCGGAGCGCTGCACCTGCCAAGCACCCCACCTGCCGACCACCCCACCTGCGATGCTGGCGGGGGGAGGTGTGTGTCGGTGGGGGGTTGTAAAGTAGATTACACAGGTGGACCCCGAGGTACACATAAAGTTCCCCCTTCGTGGAGACTGTGAGGACAGTAGATGGGGAGAAGCAGATGAGGGGGAGACATGGGAAAGGCAGGGGAGAGGACATGGGGGAGACTGCGAGGCTGGGGGAAGGAGGGAGGGCGGGGGAGGAAAAGGGGAGATGGTGGAGGGCTGGAAAGGGATTCGGTGGAGTGCAGACGGGGCGAAAGGACGGAGGGGTAGCGGGGGAGGTCTCAGCGACCTGGAGGGGATGGGGGGAGCGAGGGGGAGATGGATAGAGGAGAACGGGGAGAGGGGCGCACGGCGCGGAGAGAAGGGGGAGGAGGAGGGGGGAGCGGGGACCGCAGCGCAGGGCGAGCTCTGGGGAGGCCCGAGAGGGTGGGCTGGCGGCGGGGACCGGGAGGGTCGGGGACGGGGGCGCAGGGGAGGAGGATAGCGCTCCGGCGAGGGAAGGGCCGGTCCGGGGAGCGTCTCCCCGCGGCGCCCGGCGCGCACGGACCGGCGGTGCTCACCTGGCCCTTGACCAGGCTGGCGGCGAACTGGCGCATGACGGCCTCCACGGTGTAGGCGCTGGACCAGCCGCGCGGCGTGAGCAGCTCCATGCAGATGGCGCCGCCGTCCAGCACGTAGCCGTTCTCCAGGCGCGGGCTGAGCACGCGCATGAAGGGCGGCGCGAACGGGAAGTTGTCGGGGAAGGTGAGGTTGAGCAGGATGAAGTCGGTGTGCGTCTCCTTCATGTCCTGCCACAGCACCGAGTCCTTGTCCACCTGGTGCAGCTTCACGTTCCAGTCGAACAGGCTGTCGTCCACCAGCTCCACGGAGATGAAGCGGTCGGCCAGGCGCGCGATGTCCTGCAGCTCCTTCAGCAGCCGCCGGCTGCGCACCTGCGCGCCGGGCTGCGGCCGCGCGGGCGGCCCCCCCGCCGCCCCCGCCGCCCCCAGGGCCGCCGCCGCCGCGGGGCCCGGCCCGGCCCTGGCGCCCGGCGCCGCCGCCGCCGCCGCCGCGGCGCGCTCGCGGGGGCCCCCCGCGCCCCCCGCGCCCGCCGCCCCGGCCGCGGGAGGCCGGGCGCGCGGGGCCGGGCCGGGCGCGCGCGTGTCCCCGGCCGGGCCGGTGCGGGGCGCGGGGCTGGCGGCGGGGCCCGCGCCCCCCGGAGGCTGCGGGGTCTGCGGGGGCGGCAGGGGGGGCGCGGGCTGCTGCTGCTGCTGCTGCTGCTGCTGCCGGGGCGCCCCGGCCCGGCCGCCGCCCTTGGCGCGCAGCGCGCCGCCCGCGCCGCGGTGGCTGTGCTGGTGCTTGGGGTCCTCGGTGTCCCGGTTGCGCAGGCGGATGAGCCCGATCTTGCGCAGCAGCGTGGCCATGGCGGGCCCGGACCCCGAAGGCCGGGGCGCGCGCGCGCGTGCGGGGTGGCTGCGGGGGGCGCCGCTGTCGCGGGGCCCAAGGTGGCCCCCGCCCCGCTCCCGGTCCCGGCCGCCCCGCCGCGGAGGCGAAGGGCTGTGCGCGCGGCCGCCCCGGGCCGGCCCGGGTCCGGGGGGCGCGGAGATGCGGGGCGCGGAGCCGGGGATGGGGGGCGCCGGGCAGGCCGAGCGCGCGGGCGGCTACCGCGGGGCGCCGGCCGCGGCCGCTGCGGACCTGGCGCAGGCGGCGGCTCGTCTGCGCGGCGCGCGGCGCCGAGGGGCGGCCCTGCCGGGGGGCGGGCGGGGCGCGGGGCGGGCCCGGGGGCGGGGCCGGAGCCCGGACGCCCCGCCAGCCTCCCGCCAGGCCCCCCGCCCCCGCCCCCGCGGCGACGGCGCGCGGCCGCTGGGGGGCGACGGTCGCTCGCGGCCGCGGGGGACACGGACACGGCCGCGGGGAGGGGGACGCGGGGCACGACCCCGGGGGGGACACGGGGCACGACCCCGGGGGGGTGCACGGACACGGCCGCGGGGGGACAGGACACGGGGCACAGCCCCCGGTGGGGACACGGGGCACGGCCGCCCGGGGGCGACAGGGCCAGGCGCCGGGCTGCGGGTCTCCGCGCGGGAGGGGACCCGCGGGCACACCCGGGGCGGCGGCGGGGGGCGGGCACGAGCGGGAGGGGGCGCGTGCCAAGGGGGCCCCACACGCTCTGGTCCTTCCGCGCGACCCCGGCCCCTCCGCGCACCCCCAGCCCGGGCCTCGGGCTCCACTTAACCGCGTGAGGACCCCTCGGAGGGGGAGGGCTGCGGGGAGCCAGGAACGCACCCTCGTGACTGATGCCCCCGGCCCTCGTGGGGCCCGATGTCCCACGCAGCCGTCCAGCAGGGCCCGGGACCGGGGAGCCCGTGGCGGGGCCACCCTCGTGGAGCCCGATCGAAGGCTGAGGGCGGGGGGCGGAGGACGCGGACACCTTGCGCACCGCGAACCCCCAAAGTCCCTGGGGTCGCGGCCCCAAGGGCAGCGTCACGCGATTCACCCTTCAGCACCACTCAGGGGGGTCCCTGCGCTGGGGGGGGGGCGGGACCGCCCCGCACTGCGGCCTGTCCTCCCGTTTCCCGAAAGGCCGTGGCGGGGAAACACGTCCAACGAGGGTGTCCTGGGCGCCCAGGGAGCGGGGCGGGCGTCCCCACCGTGTCCCAGGGGACCTCGGACCCGTGGCTGACCTCCCGACCTCCGCAGGAGGAGAGGGACGCCCCCCCTCGACCTGGACGCCTGCATCCCTCCCCGCCCTCTCCGCTTTCAACCCTTGAAACTCATTTTTATCTCTGGACATTTCTAGCAAAAAGCACAAGCAGAGCCTCAGAAGCCAGACCCACCTGGGAGGCGGCGGTGCTGGCCCAGCCCCGCAGTGGCGGGTCGCGGGGCTGACCGCTGACCTGCAGGTGACAGTGTCCCGTGAAGGCGAAGGGCTCAGGGCCTTACACTTCACCCTGTTTCCCCTTCGGCTTCCGCCTTGGGAAGCCTCCAAGTTCAGTGGCGCGTGTTCATTCTGAAGCCGCTACGATTTTTTAAAAAACATCTTTATCATGTTCTCTTTCTCCAAATGATCATTTTCACTGTAAAAAATACCTCTTCAGGCCACTGTGGATACCGGCGCGGGTCTGGGGTTCCCTATTCTGGGGTTGTCTACCGGGAGAGAGAGCCAGGTGCCGGTGTAATCCTGGCGAGCCTGGCAGGTGAGCAGGAGGGGCCTGCACCCTGGAGTGCTGTCCCCTGGAGAGGTGACTCTGCGCAAAGGTGCATCTCCATGGAGGCTGTTTGCGAGTGGGTGGGACAGAGCAGTGCCGTGGCCCAGGCAAGACCAGTGCCTGGTGACGGATTCTAGCTGCCACCCACCAAAGTTCTGTTTGTCCTGGTCTCCTGGGCTGTTTGGTGACTCTGCCTGATCCAGCTCTGCCTCTTAACGACAGGTTGAGAAGGGAGATGGCACTGTCTGTCAAGTGCTGTGAGCTCCTTTAATCTGGGGGGTTATGCAAAGGTTGAAAGGTGACATCGGTGGGATAGACAGGCATGACAGGTTTTATCATTTCCCAGCCACAGGAGACCTTCAGTTTTAATCTGCCCCATTTCATTGGTGAAGAAACTGCATTTTCAGGAGGCTCCGCTCAGCCACATGCTCCGACCTGGCCCCTGTGCCTCCACGCCCCGTGCCCGCGGCTGACCAGCTCGCTCCACAGGGCACCCTGCCCTGCCAAGTCTGTGACCCGCTAAATCTCTCAGCTGCGGTCCCCCAGGTGGAGGTGAGAAAGCCTCCGCTGGTGTGACTGTCATCACCAGAGAACCGACCGGCTGACCCGGGCAGGGCTCAGCACGTCATCGGGTGTGGTTTGGGAGTGGCTGAGCGGGAACCTCAGGCTGTCTGCGAGGCCTTTATTTCCCACTGGAATTATTCCCACGGTGAGCGTACACTTTACTGTCTGAATGTGAGATATATATATTTTTTTGAGATTGAAAGGATTACAGTTAATGCTGATGCTGGGACAGGAGGCCAAAGCGAGACAGGCGGATACAGGAGGTGGTGGTCATCTTATTATCTCCGGTCACACAGCCTCTCCGCTCAACTGCTTGAAGGGCTAAAGCAGTTGGTTCAGCAGAAACTGGAAACAGCCTCAAGTTACAACCAGAGGGGAAGTGTTAAGTAGATTATACCGAATCCACCTGAGGGTGTATTATATCGCGGCAACATTGTAGCTATAATGATTATGTAGCAAAATGAAAATATTTGTGCTCAAGGTGATAATGTTAAGTGAGAAGGCAGAGTGCAAATCACATCTACCCTGCGGCTACGACACATGCAATCACAGGTACAAAAAAGTGACTCGGAGGACGAAAGGCACGTGGCAGCGATGGTGATGTTAACGCAGGTGAGTAGTCGCACCTCGCTCCCTCCTCAGCTCTCCAGCCCGTGGCTCCAAACACTGGCTCCTGTGATGGGATGGTAGGGGCAAAGTGGGGAGAAGGCCGTGTAGGTTGTAAACCCCCTTCCTCTGTTCCAGAAGATTCTAGAAAGTTCCACTTCCATGAATGGATACCTACCCAGCCCAGCGATGTGAATGGGTAACATTTTGTTTCTGTAGTTATTCTATTTGATTTTCAAATATTTGGGAAAGGAATATATTGCAGCTATAATAAAAAAAAAATTGTCCGCAAACTTAAAAATTAGCTTTTCGAAGGTTAAATTTACAACTTTGGGAGAGCTGAATTGAGACCACGAAGGTAACTAGAATAATCTCCAAGGGCAAGTGTGGCTTTCTAGCTCCTCCATTCACAGGTAGTTGTGGGGTGGGTGTGTGTGTGGGGGGGATGGTTAGGGAATGTCGGCAGAGAGGGCTTGGGCCAGTCCACCAAGAAAGGACGAAAGGAGGACACGCTGGTCGTCATGGTCGTCATCGCTGGGCCACTGCACTGTACCTGCCAGGGATTCTCCCCCGAGCATCCGAATCAGTGGTTCCGAGGCCAGCTCGCTGTCTCCAGCAGCAGTGTTTATGGAGAGATGCAAAACTGGAGTTGGCCCATTTTTTCTTGGCCTCAGAGGGCTGCATCCCACATTTCCGCTGGTCCTACGTCTGCGTGTGCCCCAATCTCACAGAGTCGCCCGAGGCATCAGCCCGGGCCTGCCCCCGATTCGCACACATCTGCTGTCTGGAACAAAGGTGTTCAGGTCAGTGTCAAAGTTAAAAACAAAGCGAAACGCGCTCTGCCAGGAGAATCAATGCGAGGCAGCACAGTGCGGAGCTCTGACGTCACCAGGTCACGGGGCCTGTCACGCCATGCATTTCATTCATCGATCGCGAAAGCTAGCCCTGAGATGACGCTGGCCACACCTCGAATGCCTCCCCCCCCACAGGCACATAACACAGGGTGCACGCGTCATCTGTAACGCTCCTGTGGATTACACCTTCCTATGTGTTGTGTGACATCCAGGAAGGCTCCGCACCCACCTCAGATTTGCTCAAGGCACTGAGCGGACGCACACTTTTTAAAAATTTAATGAAAACTCGGTCTTTCATCTTATAGCACAGACACCCGAAGTCACAGCAGTGAGGATGCTGCCCAAAGTCACCCAGGCTGTGGTGGGAGAGGGAGCCTGGCTGCCGGTCCTGGTGCCTTGTTCAGGTCATCCTCACGATGCCACCTGCCGCAGGGCTTTGTGGGGGTGAAGAGCGGGAGGGAAGGGAGAGAGGAACGGGAGGAGGGTGGGGCATGGGGCAAGCACCGCCCATCTGCAGCAGGTGCTGCAGGACTCCTGCCTTCTGTCCACCACCCTCCCTCCTGTGGCAAATAGGTTTCCCAAAGCTGGCCATGCCGACATGTCCGTCCCACCCCACATACTCTCCTTACTCCTGACTGTCACCCTTCCCACAGAAAGGAGGGCCCCGGGTTCCCTCCTGCTGAGTCTGGGCGGGTGGGGGCTGTGAGTGCTTTGATCGGTGGAGGAGGAGGATGCAGTGAAGCCACGTCACTCCTGAGCTGGGTCCTGCAAGAAAAATAAAATGCAGGCCCTGAGCGCTTTCTCTCAGGGCGCCTGTCTGGGGGCCCCAGCCACCAGGACGCATGGAAGCCCACACCGCGTGGAGAGGCCAGGTGCAGGGTGTCCCGCCCTCGGCCCAGCAGAGGTCTTGGCAGATAGCCAGCAGCACCCACCAGCCAGGGGAGCAGGCTCGTCCTCCAGGATTCCGGTCCCAGCCTTTGAGGCTTCCAGTGGGGGCCGCACTGGAAGCTGCCGCCAGCGCCAGGAGGGCTGCAGAGGCACCGCCCTGCGCAGCTGCTTCCCTTCTGCTGTCACCACAGTGACTGCCAGTGTCACCGCGGCGACCGCCAGGAGCCACGTGCCATCGTGACGCCTTCGTTAAATAAAAGCCGGGTCATCCAGCCCCACCGCGGGCCAGCGAGCGGCCTTCCTGGAGGGCCGGGCGCACTGTCCCCGTGACACCCTCCGAAAGGTCCCTCTGGGGCTGTACTTTGCTGTTTTGAGCACAAAAGAAAGGACCCGAGAGGTGGCTCCTGTAATGATGGAAAATAAATTTTCTCGGGCCTTGGCAGGGATGCTCGAGCGATGCCGTGAGTCAGGCGTTCTCTTCTGAGGCAGAAACTGCTTGGTCCTAAAGAGGCTTCCAGAGGTACCATCCCTTGTTCCCTGTCCTTTTCATCCTTGCTGGAGGCCAAGGCAGTTACTTTCTGGTTCTGGGGACGTGTGAAGTGACAGCTGATACTGCGTGTCAAGGTGGCGTCTCTATCCAATGCTACCTTAAGCGTTTGGCCTAAATATAGGTCCCGCTGTAGCATTCTGAGGAAGTTCTGCTTCCCGGCACGGCGGAGGGGTGCCGAGTGGAATATCATAATTAGTGGAAACGGAGAACGTGAATTATATTTATCTGATGCGTTTCCAAAGCCTCAGAATATACTGGAATCCTTTGACCCTTTCTGCTTTTCGCCTCACCAGAGTGTAAGACAGTCAATGCCTTCTGGCCCTCCTGTCGGCTTTGAAACATGTAATTAAACGAACGCTGCCAACGGAATTCAAAATAGCATCTTATTTCCAAAAGGGTTTTAAGTAGAGGATTCATTCACACGGGGCGGCGTGCGCAGGGCTTACTCGCACACCTCAGTGGGTTTCGGAAAATGCGTGTGTGGCTGCGTAGCTCACACCCAGAAGGCTCCAGAAGGTTCCCCATGTTCCCTCCAGTCAGGCCCACCGCTCACCCCCAGCAGATGCACCCTCTGTCCTGGTTTCTATCACCATAGAGGAGTGTCGCTTGCTTTTGAACTGCGTGCGAGAGGCATTACACAGTTCGTGCGCTCTGCTATCTGGCTTCTATCAGTCGATCCATGCATGATCAATAGACGATCTCGGGGAGAGAGTTGTCCCGTCAGGCGGTCGTCTGTCGTTTGCATTTATTGATCAGAAGTGTCCACTGCGTCAGCGAACTCGGTTCTGTGGATCCACCTTCCTGTCGCGGGGCATCGGGGTTGCTGCCCGTTGTGGATGTCAGGTACGAATCGTTTTGGGTGCATCTGCCCTTCTCTGGGGTCACGGCGAGAACGGAACGGCTGCATGGAAGGCTCAGCGGCTGCTGAACTTCACAAGGATCTCCCAGACTTTCTTCCAAATCGTACCATTGGCCTATCTGCTAGAGAACAAGAGGTTCATGGGCGGACGTGGCACTGGGAGGAAGCCCCGAAAGACCGGAGCGGGTCGGAGCGGGCGGTCAGAGGAGGCAGCTCGGGGAAGCGTCAGCGGGGGGAGCTGGGCGCCATTTCGGAGTGAGGGGGAGGAGGACAGGACGGGGACTTCAGAGAGTCAGTGAGACGATCCTGGCTGTGCCAGCGATTGGCGACACGGGAAGGTGGGGGCAGGAGGAGACCCGGGATGAACGGGGCAGCTTGCTGAGATGACCGGGGCCACTGGCCTCCTGTGGCAGCATGCCCCTCGTCCCCCACCGTGCCCTTGTCCCCCACCGTGCCCTCGTCCCCCACCGTGCCCTTGTCCCCCACCATGCCCCTCGTCCTCCACCGTGCCCTCGTCCCCCACCGTGCCCTTGTCCCCCACCGTGCCCTTGTCCCCCACCGTGCCCCTCGTCCCCCACCGTTGTGTGTCTTGGCCCCCCGGGCTACGTGGGCCAACTGTCACACGCACATGCACAATGACCGGAAACATCTACAGCGATTCATGAGCCGTGGACGGACCCTTTTGGGAAGTGCCTGGAACGTCCTGTGGTCACGTGTGAGAAGGTGGCGCCGCTCACTGCGCACTGGTGTGGCGGCGACCCCGTCCCCTTCGTCTCTGACTTGCGTGTCTCCTTTGATCTCAGTGGAAAGGGCTCCCAGGCGGCGGCACGAACCCTTTCCGCCCCGGAGGCGGGTGACGGGCGAGCGGTCACCTGGCATAAGTCGGGCTGGAGCTCTGAAAGGGTTAAAGGGTTTCGCCCGGCGTCTGGCCCCCCTTTGTGCAGGGCGCCGGGATGTTTTCTTGTCTGTTGCATCGTCATCCAGTCTGGTCTATCCCGTCGCTTCAGTTTTGGGAAATAAGCGTGGATCTGTGTAACATCCCGCCCGACGTCCCCTACCACCAGCGACGGGTAAATGAATCCCGGTCCCTCGCGCAAACCACGAAACAGACGTCTCGTGACCCGTCGCGCAGGTGGGGACCGTCATCGTGGACCGCGGCCGGCTCGCTCACTGCGAAGCCATCCCTTAAAAGGGAACGGCCCCCCAAGACCTCGGGAGAAGTCAACACTAGGTTATTCCTAAAAGCGGGGACCCCCTTGCCTCCCTGCCCCTTTCCCCGAGGGTGTGCCCAGGCCCTCGCCCCAAGCCGCCCGGTGCCCCGACGCGCCGCCGCCGCTCCCGGCCGTCCCGAGGCCTCCCTCCGACTCCCTCGCCCTGCGGTCGCCTCGCTTCTGAGGTCACCCTTGGTTTTCCAGGGCCGCGTGTTTCATCTGGGCAGCAGCATCCCTCCCGAAAGGAAATTTCAGTCAGAGTTAGCCTCTGCAGGATAATAATAAAAAAGAAATTTAGGCGACATAAAAGGATAGCTATTTCCTCCTCGAAGCAGACAGACAGCTGAAGCAGATAAGCCGCGGTTGCACACGCGCGTGCACACACACACTCACACGCACACACACGCGCACACACACACGCACACACACGCATATATTTTTTTAAAAAAGCAATTACCATCTGCTGGGACTGAGGGTTCTCGTGCAGCTTGGCACTTAGGAGGCCTCGGAACAGAATCACGTCCTCGTCAGAACTCACGGAGAACGGCTTCTAGTATCTTCCTTTTATTTTCCAACGCGTGGCTTTCAGGCAGGGGAATGTAGACTGTAGCGTGCCGTCTTGCCAAGCAGGACGTTCGGGGGACATCTAGGTTTCGAGAGGCGGAGGAACCACTCAAGTCGAGGGTGGATCCTCGTGACTCATGTCGGTCGTTTTTCACTCACGTCGGAGCCGTGCGTGGAACCGCCTGCCCGGCCCAGGCGCCGGGACCCGTCCTGGGTTAACGGAGAAGCAGGTGGGAAGCAGCCCGGCTCCACTCCAGGGCCCCTGTTGTCCCCTCACCCACCCTTTCCCCCCCGCGTGGCTCCTCCAGGCCCTCCGCTCAGCCTGTTCCTGCCCTGCCCACGTGATTTCTGCATTTGAACCCGATTCCACCTTTGCTCAAAGGCTCGCTGCTCCCTGAGACGCCCTCGCGCCCCTCCCTGTTACCCGTGGCCCCCGGGGGTGCCAGGTAGTCGGGTTATTCAACCATGTGTGGGTGAGCGTGGGTGGGGGTGAGGGGAACGACGGATCCCCTCTTCCCAGGACACACGTCCGCGATTCTCGGTGGTTCCGAGCTGAAGTGGTCACCTCATTTCCCCCAGGAAAATTGTGCGTTGAAATCCTGACCCCTGAAGCTCAGGATGTGACTGTGTTTACGGACGGGGCCTCTGCAGAGGTGGGTCAGGGGAAACGAGGGTCACGGTGGCCTTATCAGAAGAAGGGGTTGGGACACACACGCAGGGGGAGACACAGAGCGAAGACAGCCATCGACAAGCCAAGGACAGAGACCTCGGGAGGGGCCAGCCCTGGGGACACCCGGACCTCAGCCTCGCAGCCTCCAGGACTGGGGGACAGAGGCGCGTAGTCGCGGCAGCCCCGGGAAACCAGTCCTCCCCCCGGAGGAGTCTCCACGTGCGGGGTGCGCAGGGAGACGGCGTGGAGACGGCTTCCCGCTCCTTCTGGAAGCTGTGGCTCCCGCTTCCAGCCCTCCTCTCCGGCCTCTTTGGGAAGAAGCGCCGCGTCACCAGCGCTCCCCGTGAAGCCTGCGGGAGAACAGATGACGTTTGTCCTGAGAACATGCTAAGCGTGGTGACACGGTGCCCAGACCACGGCTGGATGGCCTCTGAGCCTCGGCGTGCGGGGGCAGGTCCTGGGCGCGCTGCGCCTTCTCGGCCGGACCCTGGACAGACTCCCGCTCTGCCCCCGTCCCCGAGGGCTCTCCGCTTTCCGTCTGGCCTGTGCACGGACAGCGTCTCCTTGGGCTCCTCCAGGGTGGGGGCTGGAGCCTGGGTGGGAGAGACCCCAGATGGAGGCGGGGATGGGGTGTGGCGGGAGGAGGGGAGGGGAGCCGAGTCCTATCGACCCCCCCCCCTTTTGAAAACGTGCCATTTTAGCAGATGGCTTTGCTCTCCTTCCCCCCCAAGCGGGTTCTGAGCCCGGACCCCACCGTCTCTTTTGCAGAGCTCGGTGCCCAGCGGAGCGCCTGGCGCCCGCGGGTGTCGCTGAGGACCTGGGGACTGTGCCGATGGACGCTGTGTCCTCAGCAGAGGGTGTGGGAGCAGAGGGGACTGTCCCTTCCAGTTCTTTCCCCTCCTCCTCCTCCTCGCCTTCCCTTCCCCTCCTTGGGCAACTGTACCTAGAAGACAAAAACGTCTTTTGTCCCCTGCCCCCAGCACTGTCGCGGGAGGCGGGAGGGTCAGGCCCGGAGGCTCTGTGAGGGGAGGAAGGAGGGAGGACAATGGCAGGGAAGGGGATTCGTCCAGCAGAGCTGCAGCTGGTATCTGGGTGGCTTCGAGAGCCAGCTTCCCGGGCCTGGAGCTGGCTGCTGGCTCCCCGCCTCCCAGCTGGACGAGTCCCCAGAACATAGCTCATCCAAGCCCCGGGATTCAGAGACAGGCTTCTCAGTGGCCCCGCTGTCATGCAGGGGCTTCAGAGGCGGAAACCTACCCCGTCTGTCCCCCGGGCTCCGGGTCGCCCGCGGGGTCCCCGGGCCTCGCGGCTGCGTCGGGCCTGGCGGGGCTCCAGGGGCTCCCACGCAGCTAGCTCTGCAGACCCCCGAGCCTGGGCACCCCTCCAAGTGCACGCAGACGCGAACGACAGAGCCAGCTCAGCGTGGGACCGAGGCTATTTTTAAAAATGTTGCACAGAAGCTGTGCCTGGGACAGAGAACCAACCGCTCTGCACGCGGGATGGAAACCGCGCTGCATCCCGTGCGGACGGGCAAACGCCACCACGTCCGAGGTCACGGGCACGTGAAAACTCGTGCTCTCCAAGGCCTAGGATTTATTTTCCTTTATAAGGTGGTAGATTTGTTTTTTAATGATCAGATTTGGGACTGATACTAAAATATCCGGATGTGAAAATGGTGTAAACGGAGGAAGTCTTGAAACCGTGCCTGGAAGTGCTGCCCTGTCTTCAAGGAGATTCCCCTGAACTGGGGGTGGCGGAGGCGTGTGTTTCTAAATGTCCTGCCCCTGTCCTGGCACTTCCCGAGCTGAACTCGGTGGCTACTGGTCTTACTGCCTCTCTCCCCCTCTCCCCCTCTCCCCCTCTCCCCCTCTTCCCCTCTTCCCCTCTCCCCCTCTCCCCCTCTCCCCCTCTCCCCCTCTCCCTCTCTCCTTCTCCCCCTGCCCCCCCCCACTCCCTTTCTCCCCTTTTCTCCTTTCAGCTGAGCACATCTAGACATAGACACGGTCAGGCCCGGAAAAATCCACGGCCTGCCACTGAATTTCGTCTTTGACCAGAGCGCCAAGAGGCAGGACTCGTAGGTGCTTATACGAGCTCCACTGAAGCCAATTTACTTGAATGCCAAGGAGCCGGAAGCGACAGGTAGGCCGGGGTGAGGGCACGACCTTTGCAACCGGCCGGACCCGCTGGCCCAGCTCATTCTCCAGCAGCCCGCTGTGCGGACGACGGACCGAGTCACTTAAGCGTCCTCTCAGTCGCTTCCCACCAGGGGAACCGATCTGCGGAAGGGTTGAGGCTGGGAACGGGCCCCAAGGACTCTGGGCCCTGTGTGGAGCGTAGTAGGCCCTCAGCAAGCGCGTCCCCACTGCGCATTTATCAAGGAACGAAGCGATGAAAGCAGGTGTTACGGGGGGACTCGTGTCCCCCCCAAAGCTACGTCGGAGCAGTGACCTCCAGGACTTGGGAGCGCGACTCATGGGAGACAGGTGGCCCAGCGAGGCGCCTTGTCGGCCTGGGCTGCTGTCACCCATGGTCACAGGCCGGCGGCTTCTGCCACAAGCACCTTTGTCCCTGTGGTCGTGGAGGCTCAAGGCCCCGACCAAGGTGCCCGCGGGGCCGGCGTCCGGTCGATGGCCACCTTCTCGTGTGTCCGCACACGGTGGGGAGCAGAGAGCGAGGAAGCGAGTCCCTCCAGCCTCTCCTCATCAGGGCGCTAGTCCCATTCTCGGGGCTCCTCCCGGAGAACCTCAGCACCCCCGAAGGCCGCACCTCCCAACACCACACGTCGGGGTTCAGGCCTCCACGCATGAGCCCCGGGGCACGCAGACCGTCAGGGCTCTCGTCCACTGTGGTGTCCTCAGAAAGGAGGCGTTAGACCTCGGGGCGACCAGCACAGAGGGGAAGGGGGTCGCCTGCCAGCCCCCGGGGGAGGCCCAGAGCACTGCTGACCCCAGGGCCTTCGGAGGGAGCGCAGCCTGCCCGCACCTTGACCTTGGACCTCTGACCTCCGGACCTGTGCACACGACACTTCTGCCGCTGGAGCCGCCCGGTCTTCGGGGCTTCGCTGAGGCAGCCCCAAAGGGAGCTGACACCCAGGGGTGGGGGTGTGAGCAGAGCAGCGTTCGGCGCGTGGATTCATGCACGTTCCACACATCGGAGCCGTGTTCCCCGCGCGTGTGACCCACATGATGCCCGGGGCAAGACAAGCGCCACCTCCCGCAACGCCACGTCTCGCGGCCCAGCAAGGACAGGGACATTCGACACAAAGGTGCCCGTTCGGCAGCTGCCTCGCTCGTCTCGCTTTATTCTTATTGCTTAGCGCTATGCAAAGGGGGAAACTTCTCGAAGGTTGGGGAGGCGTCCGGGAGCAGCGCAGCCCCTGACACGCGCCCGAAAGAAGCGTCTCGAGGGCATCCGCGACGTCACCCGCTGTGACAACGAAGTATTCGTCAACCGTCAAGTGCGAAGCTGGGAAGACGTGACCTGGGGGTGGGGGGAGCTGGGTCTCGGGCAGCCGTCATCACACGCCTCTCCTTGGGCTGGCCTCTGTCGCCTGCGCCGTCGCCACCTTCGTTCCTGTGAGACACGCCAGACGGCACGCCACGGGGACAAAGTCAGCGTCGGAGAGAACGCGCACCCCGCGCGGGGCCTTGCGCTTCGCTGGCTCCCCGCCGTCTGTCACCCGGCGACGGCTCGGTGTTCGCGCACGCCGACCCGAGGGCTGGCGACGCACTCTTCCCTTTCTGGGACCTTCTGCCCCGACTTTCTCTTCGTCTCTGTGACCAAACGACTCGCAGGCCTCAGCCGGTAGCGACTGGCCTGGTGAACGACCCTGGAGTTGCACAACGTCGTGGGGACTAGGGCAGCTCGACCAGCAATGCTGGGGCGGGCCGCCCCTGTCCTGGGCCGCGTGCCTGTCCCCTGTCCCCTACAGAACGGCAGCATCCCCACTCGGTTACTGCGACCAGAGTGTCTCTGGACATTGCCAGGTGCCCCTGGGCGAGGGCGACCGGGTTCTAGGAAGGGGGTGAAGTTATGCAAGGAGACGGGGTCAAGGTCCTCTCGGGAGCTCCCCGCTGCTAACGCCCCGCACCCCGCTCTGCGGAGCGGACGCGGTCGAGCCCGCGCCGTGCGGCGGGGCGGTCCCCCGTTCTGGAGTCGGGCGTCTTGGTTCTTTCTCCAGGTTTAGGTGATCAGACCCAACCCGTGGTCATCGATGGAGCGGAACTAAGTGATGCTGCAGGAGTCTGCGCGGGCGGCCATAAGGACAAAGGCCACCGCCGCCCCAGACGCCCGGGGCGGCTTGCACGACAGCAAGGTCCTTTCTCACGCACGGTTCTGGAGGCCGAGCTGGATTTTGGTGGGACGGCTTCCCTCGGCCTCTTCTCTGGGAGTGCGGGGCTTGGGGGAGGAGGGGCAGGAGAGGTGGGGGAGAGAGAGAGGGGTCTGGTGCCTTCCTCTTACGAGGCCACCAGTCCTATCAGGTTACAAACCCCCCCTTGGGACCTCATCTCACTTTATTCACCCCCTAAATCCCATCTCCTAATACAGTCCCACGGCGGCTTACGGCTTTGACTTGTGAATTTGGGGGAGAACAGTTCAATTTATGAAAAACGCTAAGATTATCATTTTGTCCCCAAATTTCCAAGGAACAATGAATCACAGGGAATCGGGAGTAAGAGCCCCCGCCCCCCCCATGCTTGTCACATGAGGTTCGTGGGGAGCTCTCAGGACCCTGAAATCGCGGCGTCCCCGTCACATCCTCGGTTCTCTCCGCCCCCAGCTCCCACCCTTGGGTGCTTTCCCAAAGTCACCGTTAACCGTCTGTGCCTCCGTGGCCCCCGGCAGGGGGCTTCCCAGCGGTTCCCATCAGGCTTCACCGCCCTTGCCCGTGACGGCCGCGTGGCCAGAGTCAGCATCGAAAAGATGCCCCACGGCCAGCCGTGGCCGACCCCTTTCTCCCAACCCTTCGCGTGGGCCCAGGAGGACGAAGCGAGGTTCCGTCACTCGGAATAAGGAGCCGAGATGGATTTTCCACCCGTTCGTGTGACATTTCCGAAGCTATTTATAAAAACGGTCGTTTCTCCGGAAAACGAAGACGGGGAGAGGCGCAACGTTGGCCGTGCCGGCGGAGGAGGGAAATAGCTGTGCCGAGGCGTTTCCAGGGCTTCCTTAACGCGTGCTTCGGGTTCGCTCAGCGTCCCGCCTCCCGACTGGCATCCAGACACCCCTCCCTCCGCCGAGATCCGCCAATCCTAACCCGTTTTTCTGCGATTTGAAACAACGCGTGTTTGATCGCCTTCGTTTCCACATCCACATCGGCCCGGCTGCTCCTGCGGGGAGGGGGGCCCGGCTCCCCCGAGCATCCGCCCGTGCTGGGCGGTCGGGGAGGAAGAGGCGGCATCTGGGTGGGCGTTCGGTGGCATCGCAGCGGAAGCCACGTGGCGCCGCACACTCGGGAGAACCTGTTTTTAGCTCTCGACTCAAGGAGGAGGGGACCCTTCTCCCTACAAGACTTGAAATCTCCTGCCCGCCCCATCCGCACCCCGCACCACGCCAAGGACGAAGCTGATGGAAACACCCACCCTCCAGAGGGACCGAAGACAGGGTGTCCGGGGGCAGAGATGGACCCGGAGGGAGCCCTGTGCGGTCCCTTGTCGGGGTCCCTAAGCAAAGGCCGAGAGCCCACGGCCCAGAGGGCCCGAGGGCGCCAGGCAGCAGCGCCATCCCCACCGGTGCAGACCGTGGGCAGCCCGGACGGCACGGGGCTCACAGCCTGGACCCCCTGGACTGTCCGTCGGCGTTGGGCCTGCAGCCGGTTCTCTCCGAGGCTTACCAGACCCACGCTTTGTCCCCCCCGGTTGGCGGTGGACAGTCGGTTAGTCCAGTGGCACGAGGGCCAGGACACATACCCGTGTTCGCTAATACACGCTGTTGACAGGTACTCGGGGTTCGCGAAGCCCCGTTAAGGAATCCCTCTGGGAATCGATAAGCACGGAAACCTCCCGCCTGACGTCACCGTCTCCCTGTGCCGCACTGCGCAGCAGGTCCGCGTGCTGACGCCACACCCGCGGGCTCCGATCGGGGTGGACCCTGTCCCGCCGCCCTGTCAGAGCTCCCTTTCCCTCGTCAGGAACGTCACCATTCCAGGAATACCCCGGCGGGGGCAGGGGAGAGGCCAGCCAAGGCCTTCTTCCTTCGTAAACGCTCTTATCCCAGAAGAATGTTAGGTTTACAGAAAACTTGCGAGGGTAGCACAGAGAGGCCCCACCCGGGGTCACGCCGGGCGACACGTGTGAGGCCCGAGAGTGAGCGCCCCCCTGAATTTGCACCCTCGCTGCCCCCGCTCAGCGACACCTGGTCCCGGTCCCACCCCCACGCCCCTCGCCCAGTTTGCCCTGATGTTGACACCCTCGGTTCACGGCGCCCTGGCCGGGACTGGGGGATGGACACCGGGGCCAGGCGCAGGCTTCGTCTGGGGTTCCCTGCTGCCCCCGCTCTCTCTCGTCTGGTCCAGCATCCCACGCAGGCGGCACGCGGCATCCGGCGCCTCCTTCGGCTCCGCTGGCTTGTGGTGCTTCTCAGTCTCCCGCTGTGTTTAGGATGACCTTGACAGCTGGGGGAGGGCCGGTGAGGTGCTTTTGTGGGATGTCCCCCCATTTGACTCCTCCAAGGGTTTTCTCGTGTTTCCACTGGGGTCCTGGGGATGTTTTGGAAAGAATGCCGCAAAGGCGAAGGTCCCTTTGCATCGCGTTGTGTCAGGGGGCGCGTGACACGACGTGACGTCGCCGGGCGTGATGCCCTGGGCTGTTTGTTCCAGGCGGAGTCTGCCAGGCTCCTCTGCTGTCCTTGGGGAGCAGGTCGCAAAGCGGAGTCCATGCCGAAGGGGCTTTGGGGGGGCGGTAAGTCCCACCCGCCAGGCGGGGAGGCGTGTACAGGCGTCATTTGGAAATGCCCCCAGTGGGGTGGTTTTGAGAAGTGGGTCCGAGGGTTCCCAGAACTTACTTTTCTCTTTGCAAATGACAGGTGAGGGGGACATCAGTGACGTCGACGTCCTTGCCAAGGATGTTCACGACCTCGATGGTTACGGGTGTCTGAGCCCAGGGGCCAGCGCTGAGTGGGTGACACGGCACTCGTGCAGGTGAGGATTCTTGGCCGGGGGCAGGGGGGTGCAGTGAAGCCAGGCGTGTGGCCCAATGACCTCGTCGCCTTTTGGAGGACAGCACTGACCACCCACGGATAAGGGCCTGGCCCAGCCCGATCGCCACCCCGAGGCCGGGGACCCGGGAGCCTCCTTGACAGAACACAGCCACGAGTAATTAGCGGAGACGCCGGGGGAAGGGGGCACTGACGAACTCCCCGCTCGAAGCTGTAATTAAGGAAGCGGCTGAGACATGTCATCTTGCCCATCCCGGGCGGGTGAACGCATCTGGCGCCGACGCCGCGTGAAACTCCCTCTCAGGTCTCGGCTGTCACGTCCAGACACCTGCGCGCGCCGATCACTTAGTCCCCCCTCCCCCTGAGCGTTCCCACCGGCGGAGCCTCACGGCTCTGCAGGCCCATCGGGGGCTGGCGGGAGGCGGTGGGGCTGCGAGAGCTCAAAGCAAGCAGATCCGCTCTGTGTCTTTCTCCACTATTGCAGGTACGCAGGCCGCAGACAACCTCATTTAAAAAAAAAAACCTCTTTGGATGCCTTTTCCCCATTATTATTATTATTATTATTATTATTATTATTATTATTATTATTTTCATAAGAATATCAACAGCGTTATCAAAAAAAAAGGAGTCTGGACATTAGTACGTGGGCCCTGTCCAGGGCCCCGAGGTCCCGCCTCTCTGGTTTAAAACCCCCGGGGGCGGCAGCTTTGTTGGAGCACCCGTTTGTCGTTGAACCTGGTCGTAGGGGAGGAAGCACGGCTGTCCCCAGGTGTCCACGTGGCCAGACCTGGGCCCGGCTCTCTTGGAGGCAGAAGGGAACGAGGCTGGCCCTCACCGGGAAAGGTCAGCGGGGACCCAGGTGCCATTGCCACCTCGCGACAAGGCATCCCCGAGAGAGGAGGCGGGATCTGAGCCTTGCTCCGCTCAGGCCTGGCGACCTTGTGGGTGTTCATTATGACCATCAGGGAACCGACGTGGAGCTCTGTCCGCTCCCGCTTGCTTAGGGCTGCTGGTCCGGGTGGGTTTCTTGTTCTCCAGTTGGGCTGCTCTGGACGTAGACGATTGAGGATTCATCTTAGACGTGGCCATGGGAAATGCTCACAGGGCCCACCCCGATGGGGGACGAGCCGTCGACTTTGGGGTGACGTCTGCCAGATACCTGAAGCGCCGGAGTCCGAGGGCCTGCCGGCTTCGTCTCCAGGATCTCTTCGTCCCTCCCTGCCTCTCTCCCCAGCAGCGGCATCGTTCGTCCGGGGAGCTGGTTAAGCGGAGCGGCCCCAGGTCCTGTGGGCGCTCTGGGGCTGGAGGGGACCAGAAGGGGCTGGAGGCGACCAGAAGGGGCTGGAGGCCTCAGCCGACCGGGGCTGCTGTGCTCGAGGCTCAGGAATCTGCCTCCGAACTGCATTCATTCCCTCGCCTGACTACACCCTCTCCTTCCTGCTGACCTCGGGCTCGTTCCCAAGAGCTTTCTGGGCTGACGTTAAAGCGAATCCCCTGCCTCTCAGACCCCACCCTTCTCCGAGACGCAACCCCATGAACCCAGAACGAAATCAGGGCCCGGGGAGAGCTCTCAGAGGCAGGGCGAGCGTGGCGGCCACGGTCTCTGCGCTCGACACCGGCTCCTGCCTGGCGGTGCCTTTGTCGTCCGGCTGAATCAGGTCACTGCCCACACGGCTGCTGGCTTCGGTTTAACCTGTGTTTTTCCAGGGAAGTTTCTGGCTCAGGACGGGCATTCCTGGAGCCACTGGAACTGGGAGAGGGCAGGAGGCCAGCGGCCGGATGCCTCTTTGAGAGTGTCCTTGCTGAGAGCAGAGGTGACCCCAGCCGTTCGACCTTGAGAAGAGGCTGCCCAGCCCCCAGGGAGCCGAGCGTTGTCTGTGAGTTACCACCCTGCATTTCTGCGGGATTCGGGTTGATTGCAAACATGTCCTGCTCGCGCTACTTGGCGCCACAAAAATAAGTCCCCATGTCAAGTTCAAAGTGCCCATGCGAACGTCCGCGGGCCGCGCGTGAGGCCCTTCCCTTGAACTTGGTTATCCAAGCGAGATTATCCACCCGAGTCGCACAACCAGACACGCACATTTGCACGTCCCGCATTTACCATTCAGCACCCGCATCGTAACTCAAAATAGAATGTGACCTTGGGCTCCAGAAGGACCGAGGTGGACGTGACTACTCTGGGAGGATTTCTCACGTGTTTCTCACCAAGGCACGTTGAATTCTCGGTCAGGAACTCTGCTTCGAGGGCCGGAAAGGATTTGTTAAGTGGCTCGTTCTCGAGCTGTACTTCACGCACACAAATGTTTTTGTTTGTGGCGTGGAAACGTGGAACGCTGGGGCTGGGAGGATCCTCAGGGGCCTTGGCCTCAGGGTCTCCTCTCAAAAAAGAGCCACCCGAAGCCCAGAGGAGGGTGAGTGGCGGCTGGGGTGCAGGTGAGCACCCAGGTACAGAAGAGGGTGGCGTCAACGTGCTCAGTGTCTGTACAGGGACGTGCAGGCCCCTGCCGGCCTCGGAAATGACATCTGGGTGGTCTGGATCCCCTCCTGAACCCCTAAACTTTGCCATGCTCAAATCTCCTTTTCTTAGATCTCGAATTTTTCCTCTCCCCGTTTGTCAATATCCAGGTCCTTCCTCAGAAGTCTGGGCGGAAACAAATCAGACAGGACAGTCACAGGTGCGTTACCACGAGCAGCTTCTATGAGGACGTTGGGATAATGCTGTCCTGCTCTGAACCCACCTGAAATGGGACAATGAGAACTTTCCAGATGCAGGAGCAACTGAGGCCTTCCTTCTGCATCCCGGTGGGTCGGGTAGACAGATATTTTTCATTGAGATTTTGTGTCCGGAGGAGCACTGATTAAAAACTAACCGAATTTTAGAATTATCAGTGGAACGAATCCCCCATGTAAATGGGTACTTTATAGTCCCGCTGAAATGCTCCACAGAAAATTAAAGTCTGGAAGCGTCATCCTTGCTTTCCCTCCTGACTTTCACTGCCAACCAAATTGAGGCAAGTTAATAACAGAAGAGAAGTAATTTTTTTTAAAGTCCACGTAAAGCTTAGGAGTCTGGAGTGGATTTCTGGGAAACGGACGTGAAAGTCATTTCTCAGAGCAGCTGGTTTGAGGGAGTTTCTAGCCCGAAGATCTTAAGAAACCCTCAAAGGAGCTTCTCACTGCAGAATTATATTAAAATGCCTTAATTGGGAGACAGCCACACGTTTGCCTTACGAGCCTGTTGGTCACACAGAGGCATCTCGGCATCTGGAAGAGACGGGAAATGCGTCAGCGGGTATTCGATCACACATCTGGCTTCTCACGGTCTGAAACCCACGAGACCGGTTTGTGGCCGGAGTTCCACTGGTGACATGGGACAGCAAGTGGAAAAGCACCACGGTGAGTGGAAAAGCCCGAGGCTGGCCTCGCTGTGCGCGCTCAGTGAAGCTACTTACGCCTCCTGCTCTTCTCCTGTAAAATAGGGAATGTTACGGCCTCTTCGAGATCTTAAACCGTGACGACCCTTCTAATGTCCGACCCTCTTCGGGTCCGTCTGGGTCGGTTCTGAGAGCTCCGTGGGGCGTGGGAGAACCGCCGGGCGTCCGAACACCTGTCCACACACCTGGACAATGAAGGTCGGGATGGAGTGAGGCGAATGCATTCAGAGGTGTCAGCTCCGCCAACCAGGGCAGTAACTTAGTTCCCTGGTGATTTGGATATTTTACGGGATCTTTGGGATTTACAGCACCCAGATGTCTGCTGCCAGTGCCCACATATTAACCTACGAGAGACACACCCCCAACCAGTATCCTGGCCAGTCCAAACCCACAAACCCGGAGCCAGACCCAGGCCTGCTCGCTCCAAGCCTGTGCTTTTTATTTATTTATTTTTTAAATCCCAGCAGCTGGTCATGCGACCTTTGATATTGTACATTTAGTCATTCCTTAGGCTTTAGTTTCTCCATCTCCCAAATGAGAGCTGAACCCAGGCAATCACTAAGGCAGTCCGCCTGTAAGGCCGCACACTAGGGATTAAACCCATCTGGCTCTGTACCTCATTTGAGGAGTCTTGGTATGAAGACGTCAAGGAGAGCCAGGATAGCAGAAACGTGCATTCGAGGACGGACCCGGTCCTCACTTTGATGAGACTGAAGAGCTCTGTTTCATTCGGGTTAGATCTTTACGTGCCAGAAACCACCGTGGTTTAGCACTCGTCGGCTTCACCCTGACCGGAGGAGGCGAGGCCAGTTTTCAGTCTGGGGTTGAATTCCGCGTGTTTTGTGGACTCAGCCAAGTATCTGATTCGATTCCCTTCTTTGCTACAGTGAGCGATTTGGACACGGTGGCACGATGCGCTGCATTTTTTTTAAAGGACCAAGTAAACCTCCATCCTCCTGAAGACGGGACTATCCAATCCCCAGGAACGTATTCCTGTTACACTCAGCACCCATCACAGCAGCAGACACAGACCATCTCCATGACCTCCTCCGCCTCGCTCCCCCAAAGTCGAGTTCCTTCCTGGAGACACTCGGGGAGATGCCTGGAGAAGACTCAGGTGGCTAGATGGGGGAACTGGTTTCCCGAGCAGCACGCTCTGCCTTCTTGCATTTGGGGGTCCTAAAGCCTAATGCCTGCCTCCCGCCATCCCCAGCCGGGTGATGTGAAGTAGTTGCATCTCGTTCACTGAGTTTACAGGTAGCTCTGCACTTCACTGAGGACAATAAGTGGGGACCAGTGGGTGAGAAAAGGCCTGCCACGACTAGAGAGAGCGAGCTGTACAAACAGGAGGAGACACGCCAAACCCTTTGTCATGCATTAGAACCGGAGGAGGAGGCGCGAGGGGGGATGACACGAGCTCCACCGGGGGTGGACGGAGGAGGCTGGAGGCAGCCAGGTGGGGAGGGCCCCAGGAGTCGATAAAAGGACGCAGGGGAGGTGCCTGCTGCGTGGT
The DNA here is from genome assembly GCA_030015415.1 of Cynopterus sphinx. Lineage (NCBI taxonomy): Eukaryota > Metazoa > Chordata > Mammalia > Chiroptera > Pteropodidae > Cynopterus > Cynopterus sphinx. Next base: position 1,626,593 of record CM057379.1, on the reverse strand, counting down.
CATCGTCCCACCTGCCCAGTCAGCAGGGGAGCGGGGAAGAGCCCTTGTCCCCGTCCCGGTGCTCGCCTCCGGAGGTTGGGGAAGCGATGGCTCTGACGCTGGAGGTGAGTGACCCGAGGGACACAGAATGCGTGGGCCGGGCTTGCTCAGGGGACGGGCTGGCCTGCGGCCTCAGGACGTGACGTTGCGTTGGGAGTTGCAGTGATCGGAACACCCGCGGGGTGACTTTCAGTGACTGAGCTCGTCCGCCCTGCCCGGTGGCCGCCGTTTCCTTCGCAGTCGCCATCGATGATCGTCACAGTTCAAACCAGAGCGACACCTCTCAGACCCGACAAGCCACACCGCCCGGTGGCCGGCCACTGCGCACAGGCCACGGGACACTGGAGCAAAGAGCCCTCCCCAGCCCACCGCGTCCCCGAGGCCCCTGCTGTGGGTGCGTTTGCTGGGGTCTCCCGGTGCCTGTGCCACGTCCTCCTTCCTCCCTCTCCCCGCACCCCAGGCCCCACCCCAGTGTCACCTCATGTCTCCGAGATGCGCCTCTCGTCCCGTTGCTTCCTCGTGCATCGCAGGCCCCCCACATTCCCGCCCCCAGCCCGTGGGGCCTCAGCCAGAACCACAGGGTCATGTGCAGCCTCACCCCGCCCTCCCCCAGCCAGCTCCCAGTTCCTTCGTGTGGCCTCCTGCCACGCTCAACGCCCTCACACCCGCCCTCCCCGCCCCTAGCTCACACCTGCGCGCGCATCACCATCGCTCACGCGGCGGGGACCCCGCGCTGGGCACGGACGCGTGTCCACCGGCTCACACCCTCCGAGGCCCCCGCTGGGTGTGGGCGAAGGCCCCGTAGATGGGCCCTTCCCCGCTCACGGCCCTCACCCCTGAGACCCCTGAGATCCCACTGTCCTTGTCCAATCCCCCGGGGTGGCCTGCGTCAGAATTCAGCTTTTCTGGTTTCCTGTTCATCTGGTCGTGATGATTAATTTATGTGTCATCGCGGTTGGGCCATGGCGCTCATATATGGGGTAAATATCATTCTAGAAGTTTCTGCGGAAGTTCTTTTTAGATGAGATAAACGTTTAAACCTGTCGGCTGTGAATAAGGCAGACGACCTGCCGTAGGTGCGGGGTCCCTATCCAATCAGGTGAAGAGCTTAAAAGACGAGACTGATCCCCCTTCCCCAGCCCTCCTCCCAGGAGGAGGGATTCTGCCCCCGGAAAGCCTGCGGACTTGGGCTGCCACGTCAGGTTCGTCCCGGGTCTCCAGCCTGCCGGCGGCCTACCTGGGAGCTTGGACTTGGCAGCTCCTATAATCACTTGAGCCAATTTCTTAAAATACCTCCTCCCCCCCATTGGATTCGTCCTGTGTCTCTGGAGAGCCCTGACTCAGACTCCGCCGCAGCCTGGGGGGCGCTGCCCCATAGACGTGCAGGTTGGGTCACCGGCCACCAAGACTGCCCGGCCCTCCAGCCCTGACCACAGGGAACACTCCAGCCCCCCCACCTCGAAGCGAAGGCCGGCACGAAGCTTCCCCGCCGGGCGCCTGCTGGCGGGAGGCCCCTCGTGGCAGTCGGGTACAGCGCTCTGCCTGCCAGGCCCTTGGATTCCAGCCACCTGTCACCGTTAGCCCCGACACCCCTCCGGGCAGGCCCTCACTAAGCAGGAGTTGATGAAAGGGATCCTGAAGGTGTCCTCTGCCAGGCGCGCGGGTGAATCACGCTGGCCCGTCTGGGTGCGGGCGAGGCGGGACAGTCACCCTTTTATTAGTGTCAAGGGAGTGGCTGTGCCTGGGGCCTCCGGGCGGGAAGGACACGCCGCCCTTGTGCAGGCCGTGGGGTGCCATCGGGCTTGCCGTGCGGGGGCATCTCAGAAGCAGCCTCTCAGCAGCGAGGGTCTTGGGGAAACGGCGCCGGAGCAGCCATTGATCCATTCGCCGATTTATTCAACAGAAAGTCCTCGGGCCGCCTCACCGTCTGATTCCTGGAAAACAGAAAGCCAAGTGGCGTCTCTAGCGCAAAGCTGGGATGCTGCAACGAAGAGACCCCGAGTCGCCTGACAGCAGCCAACGACCTGTGGATACGACGGTGTCGGTTACGTCTGCGACTTCATTTAATTCTCACAACCGCCTGGGGGGACGTCACACGGACCTTAATCTCTCCGGTGCAGGGGTGAGAAAGTCGGGGCGCAAGGAGATCAAACGACCTGCCCAAGGTCGTACAGTCATGAAGTGGCAGAGCCGGGGTTTGAACTCAGGGAGCCAACCTCCAGGCCCCTCTATATCCGTGAGGCCACACTACCCGAACTGTCCCCAACATGTTGACTTTTTTCCTCTCGCTCCATGGCTCCGAGGGGCGGTCCTGCTCCGCCAGGCACCCCGAGACCCGCGTCCCTTCTCAGTCACTGCTCCTCCATCCTCAAGAGCTCCAGTGCCTGATATGGTAGCCACACGCGACATGAAGCCATTTTAATTTTAATTCATTTAAATGAATTAAAAAATGATTAGAAATTTAGCTCCTCAGTGGCACTGGCCACATTTTACCTCCAGTTGCCCCCGCATTGGGCAGCACTGACCTTATTTCATTTATGTGTTTATTATGTATTTATTTAGGCAACCCCTGTTGACTTCACAGATTGCAAGGACCTTGCCATCCTACAATCCCTTATTTTTTATTTTATTTTATTTTTTTTACGCCCACAGCACCTGGTCTTCCTAGGTGGTCTCCCATCCAAGGACTCACCAGGCCCGACCCTGCCTAGCAAGCCCGAGGTCAGACGGGACGGGGCTTGTTCAGGGTGGCGTGGCCGTAGGCTTGGGCGGCACAGCTCTGGGAGCACCCCCGTCATCTCAGAAGTCCCCCTTGCCACGTCCAGGTTCATCCAGAGGGGTGAGCCAACGGTCACCGAGAAGGCCCACCGGACGGGCCTAGTCGCAGACTCGCATCTGGTGCTCATCGCTTCTGCCCACATTCCTTAGTGCCAAGGCCACGCGCAAGCCTGGGCAAGGCCGACCTACTGGGCAGCCACGGGCCTGGCTTCCCCCTCCCTGGAAGGAGGAAAAGTGAGTTTTACTCGGATTCCAGCCGTCTCCACCACGTGCATCGCCTGAAGGTGGGGCCTGCTCTTTTCGGCCTCTAGCTGACCCGCTGCCTTTAGAGGAAGGGACAAGGGACAAGTCCTAGGTGTGCTGCTGCGCTAACCGGGAAGCCATAATTTTGCCTGAGGCAGGAAGCAAAATTTTCCCTGAAATGGAAGAGTGGGTCTTCCCAGGTATGGGACAAAAGCGGGAAAGGTGACTTCCGAGAGAAGGGAGGAAACTCGGGAAGGTGAGGTCGCAGGGCCGGCAGGGTCCGGCCAGGCCTGAGGGCGTGGGTCAGTGGGACGCCACAGGTCAGGACTCAGAGTTCATGCCGAGGACCAGAAACTGTCAAAGGGGAGAGGGGGGCTGGAGCCTCCCTTCCTGGAGGGCGAGTCCTTCCAGGTGGCACATTCTACTTCCCCGAGGGGCTCACGGCTCTTCCAGGGGCACACGCACCTGCTCCCCTCCTGTGCACCCACAGAGCTGGGGTAACGGGAAGGAGCGAGACCACGGCGCAGGTGAATGGGCTGACGTGGAGGGTAAAACTGGAACATGCCAGAAGATTTCAGGCTGGGGAATGACATAACCAAGGCATTCTTTGAAGAAAGAGCCAGAGCATGGTGCCAGAGAAAAGCTGGGCCTTGTGCATGTGGCACAGAAGCCGAGGGAGGGGGCGCGACCTGTCGGACGCCTCCCGCGGTCCAGGTGCCTGCTGGACGTCTCACCTGCTGATAGGCATCGCGTTTGCTTCCAGGCGGGGAAGACGAAGGCCAAGGCAATTCCAAAGGCGGCCCAAGGTCACATAGCGAAGAAGCGCTGCGGCCCTGTCCCTGCCTGGCCACGCCTCGCGTCCATATTTAGGCGTCAGGACGACATAAGGACTACCATGTGGGGCCGGGGAGGGCTCAGCCTGACAGCCAGTCTCTTGGGGGAAGATGTGATGGATGGGGCCGGTCTCCCAGCTCATCAGCGGCAGAGAGAGAGAGAGAGAGAGAGAGAGAGAGAGAGAGAGAGAGAGAGAGCACATGCGCCCTTCGCTTACACTTTAAACACACTCGGCTTCTGGGCTGGATGAGTTCAGTGAATTCAGTATTTGTTACCGCAGAAGCAAAATCCCTCTCATTTGCCTGTTGGTGGTGAGAACATGGGCCCTGGAGCTCGGTGGACCACGGTCCGGTGCCACCTCCGCACCGCCCAGCCGTGTGGCCTTGCGGGTCACTTGCCCTTGCGAGCTCGAACTGCCGCGTTGAAACTGAGGAGAACCGTGCTGGCCCGGAGGAGGGTTGCTTTGACCGTTCTGCTCCGCACGTGTGAAGTATCTGGCGCAACGCTGGGCTCTGCGCAGGCTGTCGAGACACGGCCGTGACCAGGATCATGATCGATCGTGATTCGTCCTAATGGGGTGCCCAGAAAGTGCACCCCTCAGATCGCTGAGTGCAGGGGCCGGAAGGGGCCGAGGGGCCCCGTGCTCCTCTCTGAAATCTACTGCAGTTTTACCCAGGACTGAGCGGGGCAGGGGTGCGAAGGCTTGTTCACCTGAGAGGCCTGGGGCTCGCTGACCAGGCATTTGGTTGTGAGGACTCTGTCGGGGTCCCCCCAAGCGCTCCTTAGGACCCCACCATGGTCCGAGGTGCTTCTAGCCTCTTCTCTCCTTTCCTCCCTCCCTCCCTTCCTTCATCACTCCTTTCTATGTGATTTTTGAGCTTGTGATTTCTCTCTTGCTCCTGTGCAGATCCGATCATGTAACTGCATCTTGGTCTGATGGTTCTTCTGGCCTTTTCTGATTTCATCTCCATTTTAATATTTTTTTAAACAGATAGTTCCTCAAAAAAAAAAAAAATTCTTACCTTTTTAATCCCATCCCCGGGTCTGATTCTCAGAGGACCTGGACTGGCACAACCCGAGCCCCTTTCTAGAAGGCGAAGGAGGTCGACGCCAGCTCTAGCGTCCTGGGCATTAATAGCCGAGGCCGTTTGAAGCTGCGCGGCCCTTGCCCACGTCCCTCCTCAGATCCCATCTCCCACAGAGAAGCGTGTGGATGTATTCCCACCGGTTTCCTAACAGCAGCTGCTCGTTTCTGCTTGTTGCAGGTGCTCCTTGTTGGGCGGCGTCCCGGTTATCCGTCTGTCTCTCCCGATAAGAACCCGAAGCAGGCGTCCCAGGCCGCGTGCACCACGGTTTTCTGCAAGGTCAGGCTTTGTTTTCTGTATCATCAAGGTCAGGAGGGCGTTCTCGAGCAGACTGGGTTCTCTTTGGCATGGTTAGAGCAAACGTAGACGGCAGCTGAAGGTCATTCATTTCTGCACAAAACTGGGAGATGTCAGCGCTTTATGGGTAAACTGAAGGAGCTAATGGGGTGAAAGCTGGTACGAAGCCCGAAGGGCTCCCATGTCTGCGTTTGCGGGGGAGCGTGTCGGCTGGAGGAAGGGTTCGACGTCTCACCTTACCCCTGTTTCTGTAAGGCGGCCCTCTCCTCTCTTGAGTGTGTGATCAACTTTTCCCACCAACTTGACAGTGAAGGTCCAGCACACCCTTCCAGTGCCGGTTGGTCCAGGTGCCGATCCGTGTGCCGGACAGGTGCAGGCTCCTCTCGTCGCGTTTTGCAGTCTGTTACAGGTTCGTCACAGGAGCCCGAGGGAGAACCACAAATGGGGCAGGTGAGGAAGCAGCAGAGAAACGTCACTGTCTCTCAGTTCTTAGGCGTATGACAAGGAGACGGGATTTAGATTTTCTCCTGCACGAGTCGCGCACGCGCAGCGACATGTGAACCTGAGGCAACGAATGGTGCCTCCCTCTTAGTGACCATCCCCGTGTCAGCGCTGCTCCTGGGAAAAACAATGTCTCAGCGTCTTCTGCCAGCTGGAGTCGTTCTGCCTCCCAGCTCTCCTTTTAGGGACATTTTCGGCTTAGATTTGACTGTGTGTGGTGCGAATTCTAGCAGCTTCCTCACAGGGCTAGGACGATTAAGTGCGATAATGTTCGTGAGCTGCTGGACACTGTCGTCAGTATGATCATGACCGCCAGCACCATCCTCATCACCATCCTCATCACCGTCACCATCAAAGCGCCGGAGCTACCAATCTTCCTCCGTCAGACTGTGAATGTGTTGAAAATCCATAACCGAAAAGCAGAAACAAGCTGTTCCGCCCTCTCGGCAGCATGACTGCTTTAAAAAAAAAAAATTCAGCTGAATCTGGTTCTCAGAAGAAACGAGAATGAATGGCCCAAGAAACGTGGCCAATGGCATCGCTGAGGGCCGTGAGCACTGATGGAGCCATAATAATGTGAATTAAAAAAATAAAAATAAAAACAAACAAACAGCATCCAGATGCCAAGGTCACGCAGATCCAGAAGTCAGGAAATGTCCTGGTGGCGGGTCACGGCGGCCACGGGGACTCAGGGCCACCACGGCCACCGTCCGCAGGGTTTCTGCACGCGGCCCCCTAACCGGTCCCGCTTCTGACTTGCTGGGATTTTCCAGCCTGGTTCATTTCCGTCTGGAGTTCGACACCATTTCTCACAAACCCCGTCAACAGTGGTTAGGATGCTGGGTACAGGGAAAGCGCCACTGTTTTTCGAGATTTCAGGTGGAAAAGCGAGCATTTCGGCGCCGGTTTCCGTGGGGTTTGAATGCTTTTGGTTTCAGCAGAGGATAAATGCATGGTGAGTGCAGCCATAATTTCAGACGACTGGGAAATAAGTGATTTAGAAATGCTTCTAAAATCCTGTGTGCTTAATGGATCTCAACGGCTCCATTTGGGATGGTTTCAAAAGTCAGGCTTGAAAACCTTCCTTTCTGCTCTCCCTCTAGGCGATGCAAAGTGGAGGCAAGGGGAAGACGGTTTATGGAACGAACACGGAAGCTGGCGACGAATCACAAAGCACAAGCATGAAGGCACCGCCGTCACAATTGTACTCACTGTGACCTGACCCTGAGTGAAACATCCTGCAGCCAGAGCTGGGGCCGGCGCTTTCGAACAGAAAAGGAAGGCGTTGTGGGTCGAATTATGGACCCCCCACCCCCACCACAAAGGATATGTTGGATCCTAACTCCCAGGGCCTCAGAATGCGGTCTCACTGGGAAATAAGCTCATTGGGGTGGGCCTTAACCCAATACGACTGGTGTCCCTAACAAGGGAGGAAATTCTGAGGTAGAGAGAAGGCCATGTGACATGAAGGCGGGGTCAGGGTGACTTTCTACGCGCCAAGGAACCCCAGAGAAGGCCAGCAAACCTCCGGAAGCCAGGGGAGAGGCTGGGACAGGTTCTCCTCACAGTCCTCGAAGGAAGCTGCCCCGCTGACACTGCGGGACACCGTGGTCTCAGAGGTCCGGCCTCTAAGGGGAATGTGATAATGGACCCGGGGACTGCGTTAGGGGGGCAAAGGCAGCACGCCGCCACGTGACCTTCCCTTAGGCCGCACTGTTCTCAGCAGCTGGACCTGTCGCAGGCTACATTCTAGCAAGGACAGGAGAGGCCCGGGACGGTTCACCAAGTGCTGAGAACAACAGGAGAGGCAGGGCAGGTGGGGCCAGAACTCGAGACCGCAGAAGCGCCCACTTCTCCTAATTATTTGGAAAGCAAGTTGCTGCCAGGTTCTACCCCCGACAGAAAAGAATGCCTTCCCGGGGGGTTACAGTCAAAGTAAAAAAACAAAAAACCGAAAAACCAAAAACAGGCATTTTGTTTCTTTCTGCTCCTTCCTTTGTCTCCTCTGCCTGGAGCTTTCAAATAATCAAAACCTTTTTATTGAGCTTGTTTGCATATGTTTGGGGCTCCCAGAGATGTGCACGTGTAGATTCCTTTCCTAAAAATGCCCGAAACAGAGCTGGGGAGCTAAGGTGTGAAACAGAAATTTTAATGACAGTTCAGGAGGGTCCATGTCAAAAAGGGCAGACCACAGCGAGGACAGGAAGGACGGCCGAGAGCTACGTCTCTACACCGGCGGGGCCCAGGGCACGCTGCACGGCTGGGGGGCAGTGTCAGCGCCAGGTCCGATGCCTTGTGCAGGTGTCTAGTCTTGTCCTCTATTGGGCCTAGGAAGTTGCTTTCTGTTCTGTTTACTCAGCGGCTTCTTTTATTGAAAAAATCATAAATTGGGTTAAGCTTCATCACGTGACTCTTTTAAAAATTTATAGTGGCGTTTTTTTCCTTCCCCATCTTTTGATGGATTTAGTCATAGGACCGGTTTTATTATGTTTAACCATTCGTGCAGTCCGAGGAAAAGCCCCGTAGGTCGTTATTTATTTATTTTTCCAACATGAAATGTGACAAGCTGTAGTTTCTGAAAATGCATTCGACAAGACTCCCCGTTTCATCTGCTCCCCCGACGACGTGACTTCTCGCTTCTCCCATCGACAGGTCGGGTTTAGGTCACCCCTCTGGGATCTAAATGTGCCACGGCTCAAGTGGAAGTGACACGATGGGACTTCGGAAGCTGGGTCACAAAAGGCAGTAAAGCTTCTGCCTGCTTCTCTGGAGGCATGAGCTCCTGGAAGCCAGGCCTCAGGGGGCTAGGAACCCCACAAGCCCATAGAAAGCCTCATGTGGAGGGGAACTGCAGGCCCCAGCCCACGGTCCAGCGGGGCTCCCAGGTGACATCCGCTACCAACGCGGTGGCCGTGTGCCTCAGCCATCTTGGGAGTGGACCCTCCAGCCCCAGTGAGGCCACTCAGGCTGCTGTGACGTGGAGCAGAGGCAAGATGCGAATGCCGTGCCTGGCCCACAAGTGCAGATTTGGGAGAAAATTAGAAGACGATGTTTGTTCTAAGCCACGAGTTTTGAGGGGTTTTGCTATGTAACAATAGGTAACTGATACACGATATTTGATTCAATTTGCTCATATTTTATGTAGGATTCTTGCACCCACTTTCGAAGAGGATTGGAAAAAAATCTATATCTATAAATAAAATTTTTTTCACTGTCCTGTTGTCTGCTTTTCATCTCAAAGTTATACAACCCTTTAAAAATGGGATGTTTCTTTCTTTTTTTCTTCCTAGTCTCTGAAAACATCTGGGTACGTTTGCAATTATTATTATTTTTTTAAAGTTTGATTAAAAATAGAACAAACTAATGTAAAAAAAGCTGTCAGGGCTTGATGCCTTTCTTATCCTTGAAAGAGGTTTTTGTCTACTGGCCAGTAGACGTGTTAGGGTCTATTCTGGTTCCCTATTGTTTCTTAAGTTAATTTTTGGTTGTTTCCTCGGAATTTGTCCTTATCCTCTAAGCTTTCAAAATACGAACATCGAGTTTCACTGTAAGTGAATTATGTTCCCTCATTCATTTGTAATATTGTTTATTCTTTCTCCATGCTCCCCCGATGGGACTCGCCGGAAGTACGTCTATTTGATTCATCTTTTCAGCAGTCGGCTTTTCTTTACCCTTCATCTTCCTAGCTTCTAATGAGAGCGGCAAGAAAACTTGTTTTTATTTTCATCGCTGTGTATCTTCACCTTCATCACTCCTTTCTATGTGAGCTTGTGATTTCTCTCTTGCTCCTTTTCTCTTTTCTTTTTTTGAGTGGGAGCCCCCGCTTATTATTTTCAGGCTATTTTGATAAAAAGTGCCTGTCATTCGGTTCCAAATATTTTATAATTTCTCCTTTAACTAGGATGACCATACAATGTATACGCCAAATTGAGACACTTTTGATAGGAGGTGCTATTAATAATTACACAAAGATGACAGACGTAATAAGCTCTTGCCCATACAAGTGCAGGTGTGTGCACACCTGTAAATGATTTCACAGAGTGTGTTTTTTGGTTTTCACGTGTGTGTCCGTGTGTGTTTGTGTATACAAAGCAAACACCCACATTGATTTCTACTGTAATTACACCGAGGTCTGAAAATCTGGTCTGTGTGATAGCATTTAGAATTTGCTGAAACTTCCTTTGTGGTCTACCAAATGGACAAATATTTGTAAATATTCTGTATGTTTTGGAAGCAACCTGTTTTCAGAGTTCTCTCCTTCTCCCAGATCACATTTATTAATAGTATTATTCAGGTCTTCCCTATTCTTCATATATTTCAGCCTATTGATTTATTATTTTCTGGTAGAGATAGTCCAAATCTCCTGTTACGATGATGGATTTTGAATGTTTCCTCATAGTTTTTCAAATGTTGTGCTTAATAGCATCAGACTATATTGTTAGTTGCTTAGAGGTTGATATTAGTGTATCATCCTGGTGAATTCTCTGAATCATTAAAAAACTCTTTTTACATTTCCATTAATTTTTAACGTTATATATTTACCGACTTTCTAGTGGTTGTCTGACCTATCTTAGTCTATCCTATCCCTTTATTTTAACCTTTCTGTGTTTGTTTTAGGTGCGCCTTTGAAAAACCACGTAGCCAGATTGAAGCAACGAGACAAAAATACTTCTGAGTCTCTCCTTTAAACAAGTACTTCAATCTGCTTTCATCTTTCATGATCGCCAACACACTTATCTTCAATTCTTTCATCTTATCTTGTGCTTTATAGTTTCCATCTTCGTTCTTTGTTCCACATATTTTTTTCTTTTTCTTGCCTTCTATAGACTTGTTTTCCTTATTTCCTTCCCCCTCTCTACTAGCTTGAAAATTCTAGTACAGAAATACCTCTAATTTTAAAAAATAAATACTTCACAAAACCCAAGCTACATCAATATCTATCTCTTTCTTGTTAAATTGAGAAAGACCATTCATTTCATATTCTGACCTTTCCTATTTTTTTTTGTCAGATATTTTATTTCCACCTTGTTTACACTTTTCCCTAAGGTTGATTGTCATTAAATCATGCAGGGGTATTTTATCTAACATTTCTGTGTATTCAGAGTAGGGACAGAGGCTTCTCATGTCAGTTCAGACTACTCCTTGGGTTGAATCCTTGATTCAGTAAATCTGACAAATCACTTACCTTGTCAGGGTTTCCACTTCTGGTCACAGCTGGGAGAAACTTTGCAGGTCATTTAGAAAAGGAGCCCCCTCAGTTTGCCTAAGACTCTAGAAATCGAAAAGTACAGATAATAAATATTACATTATTCGGGAAAAGTGAAATCATTCTGGCTTAAAGAATCTAGACAGGGCATTGTAGGAGCAAACGTCGATGAGACCTAGAAGCATGAGCGGAAAAGTTTCTTAAGTGTGAGAGTGATGTGATCAAAATGGAAATTTAGTAAGATCAATGGACAGTTGCATTTATTAAAAGTGTAGTGAAGTAGCAGAGGTTTTTCTTCCTTGACAGGGGAACCCCACAGTGTGCTGTTTTATCAGAGCTGGCACGAGGAGGTGAGGGTCTCGGCCAGGAAGGTGGCAGGAATTCAGGAAGGAAATGCTGAGTGGGAGACCATCTTCCTCCTGGGAGAGGTAGGGGTCAGAAGAGGTGATGGCTGATTCCATACAAGGGGAAAGAAGGGAGGCCAGTGCTGTCCTCAACGACTCCAACCCAGGGGCAGGAAGACTGCCTGATTGGGTCTTTCATGCCGGTGGGTATTTGTGCAGCTGCTGCATTGAACAGAGCGTGGTGGGGACCAAGACCTCCGGTGGGACTGGCAGCAGTCAGTACCCGAAGTCCTCGACTGTGACACTAGGATTTAAGTCAAAGTGCGTTGTCCTGGCTGCTCATTTATTCATGTGGGGATGACAAATCCCATCGCTGCTGGGAAAGTCACACATCCGAAGACCGGCTTGAGCTGTCTGTCAGGTCAGCTGGACACGACACAGCAGCCTGCGGACGTGCAAATGAGAAGCCGAGCGAGCCAGATTCTGCGGGCGGGTGCACCTGTGCAGAAGGCGATGCAGGCACATCTCCAAGATCTTGAAGACTGCTGAAGTCGGGGCGGGAGTGGGATTTCTGAGGCCTTTTTCTCTTCCCTCATTATATAGACCTTTTTTTCTGTTTCATTTTAATTATTGACAGTGACTACCTGGAACTTGTATATCGATTAAAAAACAGTCATTTTCACTGTGGGGACAAGCTACTCTCTCCAAGCCCTACCCGCTGGGCTTTCCCCCTTTCCCTGGCATCACCTCCTCTACCCTCAGGTAGCCGTCGGGTCTCATTTTGCTGATTCTGTGGACGCGAACAGAGGCTAGGGAACTTGCTCAGGTGAGGGGCGGTCTCCGGGTCCTCGCCACTGGCTCGCTGTGGCCCTCAGGGCACGCCGAGGGCGGACACCTGGCGGGTTCGCTCACCTGGGCCGGTTGGGGCCTTCGGGGCGGGGCTCCGCGCCCAGGCCCCGCCCCCGGCGGTGTTCGAGGGCCCTGGCCCCGCCCCCGACGCCAGCCCCGCCCCGACGCCAGCCCCGCCCCGCCCCGCCGGAAGCGGAAGCGGCGGCGGCGGCGCGGCCGGAAGCAGGAAGCGGCGGCGGCGCGGCGCCATGGCGGAGAAGTTCGACCACCTGGAGGAGCACCTGGAGAAGTTCGTGGAGAACATCCGGCAGCTCGGCATCATCGTCAGCGACTTCCAGCCCAGCAGCCAGGCCGGCCTCAACCAGAAGCTGTGAGCGGCGCCTCGCCGGGCGGCCGGGAGGGCGGCGGGGACGGGGGCGGGGCCCAGGTGGGGGCGGGGGCCCGGGGAACCCCCTTGGGCTGCGACCTGCGCGCTCGGAGGCCCGGCCCGCGCCCCGCCTCGCCCCGCCTCGCCGGGCCCCCTCCTTGAGGGCCCTTTGGGGTCCGCGTCGTGGCCAGACGCGACGTCTCCCGTCCGGGGGCCCCGTCGGAGGGGTCGTGCTTCCCCGCCTGAGCCTCCCCCCGCGCCCGCGTGCCCCCCCCAGGGGTTCCTTCTGCGCCCTCCGGGGAGTTGTGCCCCTGCCCCCTCCGGGGAGTTTTCTGTTGGCAACAGCCTGGGGTGGCCACGGTGCTAGGTCCGGGCCGGACAGAGGAAGACGCACACGTGGAATGTTCTGGAGAAGGGCCCGCAGCTTACTGGGGGGTGCAGGCCTGCGAACACACGTGGGCTGCAGCCCCCGGTACACACCGGTGCAGTGGGGCCGGCCGGGCCACCTGGGAAGGCTTTCTCGTTCTCAGAGGCTTGGTTCTGCCCCCGCCCCCGCCCCCCATTGGTGGTTTCTCGTTTACGGGGGAATCAGCAAAGCTCCGAGGGTCCCTTGCAGTTCCAGAGCCTGGTTCCGTAGTTAACCAGGGAGCTGCGAGCCCCGGGCAGCCCCGCGCGTGGAAGGGACACTCGTGTGGGCTCCCGCTTGGCCAGGTGGGTGGTGTTCTCGGTGTCGGTCATCGAGTGACTTAACCACGTGACCCGGTCTTCGCCTTTTCCCTCAGGAATTTCATCGTTACGGGCTTACAGGACATCGATAAGTGCAGACAGCAGCTTCATGACATCACTGTGCCTTTGGAAGTTTTCGAGTAAGTGCCGTTTCTGACGTTCATTCGAGTGTCATTCTTTAGTCGTGCCGTAGTGATTGCTCAGTCATGGTGACATAGTGCCTGCCATGGGGTGGGCACAGCCTGGGTGCCGGGGATATGCCAGTGAAGAAAAACACAGAAACACCCGCCCTCACCGAGTTTGTGCTTTGATGGGATTAGCAGTTTATAAGTCAGTATTGTGTCTTTGAAAAAGAGTTACATGTGAATAGAGGCTTATTAAATATGTGCGAGGCGTCATAGGTTCCCGAGGTCCTGCTTAGACAAAAGGACAGCCATATAACTTCCCTTTTTCCTTAAAAAAGAATAAAAGGTAAAAAGTCTTTAGTGGGCTGTATTTTAAGTTAAAAAATTACAGCCAGAACTTGCGAACAATCCGGTCTGGTGTCTCCCACACTGCCCAGGAATGCAAGGTCAGGGAAGTGGTAATGTCTTCTCTGTTGGGGGAAAAAAAAAGATTCTTGGCCAAGTAAGCTTGGGAGGCTGTTTACTGTTTTCTCTGGGGGAGTTGCATGCGCCTGTCTCAGTCATGGCCCAGAGAACGCCTCCAGGGAATACACTTTTTTAGTTTTCTCCAGTTCAGGTTTTAACTCACTGGTTTGGGGTGAAGGAACCAGTAAGTAACTGCAGGGGCCTGTGTGGGTGGTCAGTGTCCCGGACACGTCCTGCCCAGGCCAGGACCGGTTTCTCTGTGCCAAGTAGCCTCTCCCTGCCAGATCTGGCTGGGATCAGTGAGAACATTCTAGTACTTTCTGCAAATATAAACCACCAGCTTTCTTGAACAAAGAGGAACAGTTATAGTCATTTTATACCCCAGAAGGTCAGAGATACAAGTCCAGATTACAACCCAGCTCAGCAGCTGTCACAGAGACAGGCCCCACAGGCTGTAGTTTTCACAGTCTGGGCTCTGTCCCTGCTTGCTGGGCGTGGTGTCATATATTCTCTGTGTGTTCTCAGTCGGCCCCACTGAGTCCCCCTGCTTCAGGTGGGCGTGAAGGTGACATGCACGAGTTACAGCTCTGGACTCCTGGACGACGGTGGTGGTTTGCGCAGTGTGGGAGGGTGGAGGACACTTTACCTTCCTTAGCGCATCCTTGTGGGTGCTGTTCTGCTCCGGCATGTGCCAGATGGGTGTGGTGTGTGCTGGTGGCTGCTTCAGCCTGTGAAGTGGGCAGATGGGGGTATGAGATGGGGAGACATTGCTGAAGGGCAGTAGGGCCTCCCTCAGCTCAGCCACAGCAGAAGGGACAGTGAAGACACCTGGCGTACAGGAACGAGGTGGCCTCTGGGCTGTGATGAGCAGCACATGCGAATGAAGTAGGAGTTTCCAGGCCCACAGCAGTGGCCTCAGCATACACTTCCGACACCGACTGTGTTTGTAACAGATGAAGATGTCAGCCCGGCCCTTCTGTCCAGCACTTGTGTTGGCAGAAGTGGGGTTCGACCCTCGGGTCTCAGGAGAGCCCAGTCCAAACAGTATTTCTGTGGAAACGGTGGTTTATTTAGGATACTTGAGCCTCTTGAGTTTTTTGTTTTCAGAAATAAATGGATTTTATTGAGAATTAAAACCATAATTGTATTGCTTTCATGTCATCATTTCAGAAACATTGCAGTACAACAGAATTTGTAGGACTTATGAGTTATTAGTTTTTTGCTCTCTGTCGTACCGTAAAGCCAGTTTTTAGGCCAGTACCAGTAGCTTAACAGTGTCTGTAATCTGAAGTGAGCATTTTTTTTTAACCGATGCGTAAAAATATATAAACTGGACTTAGTGTGGTGGTTTCTGTTTCTTTGTAATGAATAATTCAGTTAAGCCGAGTGGTATCCAGGTCTCCAGGGCGTGGAAGTAGGCAGGTGGCCTACCAGAGGTACAGTGTGGATATTCATCCAGGCAGTGCGCTTAATGCAACCTCCTGGATGATGAGGACATTTTGGGGACAAGTGTTGAGAATTTCAAAAAATGGTTTTATACTCTTTGGGACTAATTGGAGAGACTCTGTTAAATTCATATTACGTAGGTGTATTTAGGAAAGTGCTCAGTGGAACGGTCTGTAAAATGATCTTGCGGTGGCCAGGCCCGGCTGTCTTGCTCGGAGCTCTCCTGTCCTTCCCCATCCAGCAGCTCCAGGCTCCTCCACGCCGGTTCCCAAGGGGATCGGGGACCTGGAGTGGATGCTGCACCTTGGTGGACTCTCCCCTGTGCCGCTGTGGCCCGAAACCCTGGCCGGCCCAGTTCTCTCCTGACAAGGGCTACCTGACCTCGCAGGCTGTCGTGAGGGTCAGGGACGATGGCCACGCGCCGTTGCAGAGCAGCGTGTCGCCGCCATGGGGTGCTGGCCGTGAGCTTGCTGGGCTCACCCGTGATTGAGCATTACTTGATTGGCTGACTCGTCCTTGTTCTTAGACGCAACACGAGGTCATGTCATCTACACTTGCATAAATGTAGGACTCCCGGTTCACCCGCTTCCTGGACACTGTGTGTCCGAACAGGGCCACGTGACGTTACACAGAGCTAGCCTTTAGTTTTCGGAAGGAAACCGCGAGGATGAGCATCCTGAGAGTGTTAATGGAGATGCTCCCTCCTTCCAGGTACATAGATCAAGGTCGCAACCCACAGCTGTACACCAAAGAGTGCCTGGAGAGGGCTCTGGCGAAGAACGAGCAAGTGAAAGGCAAGATCGACACGATGAAGGTGAGTGCGGCAAAGCGCGTTCTGCTCCTCGAGCTCGTCGTCCTCTTCCTCGCGCAGTAAAATGTCAACGATTATGTAAGGTTGCCCAGCCGGGCCTGGAGGTCGCCTTGCTTCTAGGAGAGTCACGGTTAGCGTCTGCGATGGACGGTTGCCGCTGCCGACCCGTGACGGTTTTCGTTTTTAAGACTTGCGTTGGGCAAGTCCGGCGCTTCCGTTGGGCCTATTCCTGGAACCGGGTCCTTAAGTTTGGAGGGTTCTCGGGCCTTTGTTCCCTCCTGCAGGTTCTGACTCTAGACCCCTTCGCACCGTGCCCATCTGACATTTCTCCCCAGCGGACGCCTCTGTTCCTTCGCCATGATGAGGTCTAGGAAACTGCATTTTGAATGTGAAATGTGTCGTTTTTTCCTTAAATTCATTCAAGTGTGGTTCCAGTTGGGGCATGTGTGGCTTTTTTACTTTGATGGTGCCACCCCGTTTCCGGGCTCCGGCTTCCACTGGCCTCTCAGCACTGGCCCACCTGCCTCCCCTTTCAGCCCACGTCCCAGCCTGGCCACGCTGGCAGGCTCCGGTCCTGGAGGTCACCACCCCTCCCCCTCGTGTTCCTCCTCACGCCGTCTCCTCTCCCGGGAGCTCTTGCCTGCTCTCTGCACACTGACTGGTGCCCGGAGTCACTCACTGTCACCTCCCCAGACGGGCCTCGGGAACCAGCCCTTCCTAAGCCGCTTTCCTGAGTGAACTTGGGGGCAGGTGGGGGAGGGGTCCCCTTTTCTTTCCCTCTGTTCTGTGTCCTCTGTGAGCCTTATGCTCCAGGTCGCGGGGCGCCAGCGTTCTGGTCCCTAGGTACCCACAGGTGTGCCGGTGGTGTCTGGTGTGACTCTTTAGGGCTCAGCAGGTGTGAGAAACATTCAGAGGGACTGTCAGGATGACGGTGGCAGCCGTCACAGGGTCCTCTGGGGTGGCAGGACTTCCCAGGGTCCCCCAGGGCAGAGGTACTGAGGATGGGCAGCGGGCCCTGGACGTGCTGTTTGCCATGCGGCTGTGGCTTCACTTCTGTCTTGTCGCTTTGGAACTGAGTTGTTGGCGCACCCAGCGTCACCCTCGGGACGTGGGACAGCTGGGTCAGCCGTGTACCGTGGGCTTTGGGACTGTCTGGGGAGTTGCGGTGCCCAGTGGAAAGCCCCTCTGTGTGGACAGGGTTGTGGTCCCCGTGTCCTCGGTCCCGCCACGCTTCCGTGTGCCTCTGGGGCCTGCGCTGGTGTTTCCCATCATTAGTGCTGCACGGGGGCCGTGCGGCTTGTCCTTAGTTTGCATCTGTTGTCACTCAGTGTCACCCTCCGTCACCTGAGACCTGTGAAATTCACAGCAGTCACGTGGCCTTGTTTGCCCACAGGTCACGTGTTTAAACTTCCGAAAGTTAAATCTTGAACAGCTGAGGCTGTGCTGCAGGGAGGCTCCTCCGAGCGTGTGCTCTCAGCTGCTCGCACTCGCGCTGCCGCTTCTCAGGGTGGCTCGTGGGAAGAGGGTTGAGATGCCGCCAGGTGCTTAGCCGCCGCCGGGGCGGGAGCGAACAGGTGTCACGCTGATGAGCAGGAGCAGGTCATGGCGTTTGGCGTAGACAGGTTTCCAGCTGCGCTGAGAGCTTCGTGCGCTGTTTGCACACACAGACTGTGATGTGGTTCCAGCTAATAATTGCTTAATTAAACATTATTCGAAGATTCCCGTTAGTGCGCCGTCTGCGGAAATCATTCCCACCTGTGCAGCGGGAGGGGGGAGGTCGGATTCGGCCTTTGCGATGGTGATCGATGAGCCGCCCTGTGTGCTACATAGTGACCACGGGCCGTGAGCGGGCAGCGCTGGCACGCCCGCTCCCGGGGGGGGGTAGAGCACGGTCTCTGTTCTGGAGGGCTCGGGGGGGGGGTGCCGTCTTTACTTGGGGTGACAGGTCACACACAGACACTTTGACAGTGTATGTTTTTCATTTTAGAAATTCAAAAGCCTGTTGATTCAAGAACTTTCTAAAGTGTTTCCAGAAGACATGGCCAAGTACCGAAGCATCCGGGGGGAGGACCACCCCCCTTCCTAAGTCCGTCCTCCCTCCGTCTGAAGGTCCTCCTAGTCCTGCAGGGACTGCGGGACCTTCAGGCGCCTGTGCCTCGAGAGGCTGCTCTCCTGGGCCGGCCTCCAGCCGCCCCGTCCTGGTCGCCGGCCTCGGGGACAGCGGGGCCTGGCGGGCTTGAGGAGCGCCGCTGCTGCAGACCTGTGTCCCCGACACGTGTCCGTTAGGTCCCTGAGCTTCCCGTGGCTGTGAACACACGCCTCGCGTGCGACACGCTCACCTCCGCGCAGAGCGTCCTGGACGTAGTAAAGGTGACGGGCGAGGAAAACGGTCTGAACGTTCTAGCTGATACTGTCACGTACTCTTTCTGTTCCGTGTCGTTAAGGTGTCGAAGAAAGCCTAGGCAAAGGAAAAGGTAAAGCTTAGGAAGGTGGTTTCAGACGAGGAGTACCTGGATCGGTTTGTGTTTCTCACGTGTGGTGCGCACAGAACGTGTTCGGTGTCGCTGTTTACGAGGATTTGTGTTAGAATGAGCACACAATAAAGTTTTTAAGTGTTTGTACGACTCTGTAGTCATTTCTATAGCGTCTTCTACGGTACAGTAGGGATTATCTTCTAAACGGTCAATTCTCACTTCCCCAAAGTGTAACATTCGTAAAATCCGCCCTGGGCATTCGGGCCGGGAAAGCTGCAGCAGAGGGCAGAGTGCCGGGGTCCTGGCCTCGCAGAGGGCGCGGTCCGCCCCAGGGGTCCCTGCAGGAGTGGGGGCCCGTGTGTCCTGCAGTAACCCGGAGATGCTGTGCCCGAGGGTCCGGCCTGGGGCAGCGTTCCTTCAGGGCGACAGGTGCCCCCAGGGGCACTGTGCCCCGACTTCTTGCTCTGGCCGCAGAGCAGGCTCGTGTCAGCGCCAGCTCTGTCGAGGATCTCACCCAGCTTATTCCCACTTCTCCTGTCCCCAGCATCGGCGATCGTCTCCTCTGGCCTCTTCGTTCCTCGTGCCTCTGCCCTGCCCGAGGCTGGGGGAGACGATGGACGCCAGGCAGTTCCCGAGTTCGCAGCCCTCCCCCCCCCCTCCTCCCTCTGCCTCCCACTCTCCCTCTTGAACACACCCCGAGCCCTGTCCTGCGTCCTCCTCCCTCGCTCAGCCTCCTGCAAAGGGACTGAGCCTGAGACGCACTCAGCGTGACGGAGAGGTCGGTCCTGCCCTCCCTTCCACGCACTCCCCACGTGCCACCCTCGGCCGGCCCTGGGGGGACCCTCGTTGTCCCTGGCATTGCCCATCTTTCAAGGTGCCCCCCGGGCAGCCCGTGCGGGCTGCGGTGTTCGTTAATTCGCGAGCGTGTGCAGGCCGAGGCGTCAGCATCTCAAAGGCGGCTAGCGCGGCCGTCCACTGATTTAATCCAATGGAGCCGCTGGGGCCTGGGTAGGGCTGAGTTAGGAAATCAAGGCACAGAGCAGAACGCAGCACGCAGGGCGGGCCTTTTATGCACGCTGTCGTCTGACCCCTGGTGACAATGCCGACGGCGCGGGGCCCGCGGTGGCATCCAGACTCTCCCCCCGCCACCCCGTTATTAGCTCCGTGGATCCCTCCACGCAGACCAGACCTTCTCCAAGCCCAGAGTCAGGTTTCCGCTTGCACACACACAGTGGGTCATGTTACATTTCGCTTTTTTTACTTAAAACCTCTCCGGCGAGCTTCCTCATCGGCGTGCGCAGGGCCGGTTGGCAGCCCGTCACCAGGTCGCCCTGGGAGGGCTTCGCTCCTGCCTTGCAGGTGGGACCGTTCCAGCTCCCTCGCTGGCGGAGCGAGCTCTTGCTGCTCTGCTGGGATGAGTGACGGCCCCCGAGACGTCCAAACCCCAGTCCTCAGGACGTGGGACGCTGTCATGATGGCAAAAGGGACTTTGCAGAGGGGGTTGAGAATCTCGTGAGGGGAGACGACGCTGGACGGTGTGCATGGGTCCAGCGTCACGACGAGGGTCCCTGTAGAAGAAGGAGACGCGGGAGATCGGAAACGTGACACCGGGAGTGAGGTGGGAGTGATGCCAAGGAGGGGCCACAAACCGGGGACATGGGTGGCCCCCAAAGGGGAAAAGGCGGGGGAAGGGATGCTCGCTGGGAGCCCCCGGAACGACTGGCCCCACAGCCCCCCGACTTTGGCTCCTGAGACTGATTCCAGACAATGGCCTCCGGCCCGGGAAGCGACTGAATCCGCGTTGTTTTCGGCCACTAAGGTGTGAGGTTTGTTACCGCAGCCCCGAGGGGCACAGTCAGCCGCAGGGGGCCGGCCCTGTGGCCTGGGGGGCCTCCCTGGGGGGCGGGGCTGCCCTCTGATGGGGTGCCCGGCCACGCGCCCGGCTTCGGCCTGCGAAGTGGGAGCGGAGGGCAGCTGGGGCCCAGAGCTCACCGGCCCCTTCTGCGCGTCTGCTTTTTCTCTTCGTGTGGACGAGGCTGGATCGAACGCGAGAAAAGAAGCGAAGCCGCTCCCTGGTGCTCAACGAGCAGCTTTTCCGAGCACGTCACAGAGGTGGTCGCCAACGCCGCCCAGGGACGCGGTTCACGGCGAATACGACGCGTCCGGGAACGGAAACAACCACCACCTCGTTTCAGGAACCGGATTCCCGTCAGCGTCAGGTCCGTCACGACGCGTCCTACGTAGCGTGTCCCCTAGATTCCCACGGAGCCCGTGTTCGTTTACAGCGACGCAGTTCACGTCTCGGGGGAGCAAGCGCTCGGCGTACGTTTTGAGGGGATTTCTGCAGTTCCTGGAGGGACGGGCTAGGTTATGAACGTGAGCAGCTTCTGGTTTCCCAGACGTTCAGGGCTCTTCTTTCCAGTCTCGTTTCCACATTTCGTGACGCCTGTTTCTCCAGAGTCAGAACCGAGCTGGCACGGGGCGCGTGGGCCTGTCTTCCGATGGAGGAGGAGGCGCCCGTGGATCGGTCGTTCCTTCCTTCCTTCCTCCATCCTTCCTTCCTTCCTTCCTTCCTTCCTTCCTTCCTTCCTTCCTTCCTTCCTTCCTTCTTTCCTTCCTCCATCCATCCATCCATCCATCCGACAGGCACGTTCTGGTGTGACGTCAAGTGTCGCCTGATTTTTTAGAGCCACATTCTGTAAGGCAAAGACAGAGAACGTAGAAAGGGCCAGTTCCATTTCGCAGGTGGGAAACCAAAGGTGTCGTAGGTCTTGGGCTCAGTCTGGTTGGAGCTTTGCGTGGGGTGTCTCCCCGCTCGTCCTTCATGCCCCTCTCCCTCCTCCCTCCACCGTCCCTCCCTCCCTCCACCCCTTCCCATACTCTTACTGGGAAATGAGCCAAAACACTCAGAGGGTGTGCGTGTATCTCCTGTGGCTGAAGTAAAGAAAACAAAAATTACTCAGGGCCCCGGTGTGCCCCCCGGCAGGACGAGCAGTGTCCGCTCGGGAGGCCGACGGAGTTCAAGTTCCTGGTGTGTCCTGGACGGCTGGCTCCAGGCGGAGGGAGGTCCCTCGGCCCTGCTGAGTGTGGCGTCTCTCGTGGCCTCAGGGAGGGCCCCACTGGCCAGTGGAGAGGAAAGACCGGGGGTGGGTGTGAGGTGGCGGGGGTGGGGGTGAAGCAGTGTAGGAGGTGGGCCCGAGGGAGCGGCGGTCAGGCCTCTGGGTGCCCCACTCGCTGGGAGCCTGGCCGGGAGGGGCTCTCTGGGGACCCGCCGGTGTCCCCGCGCTCCAGGAGGGGTGTAGGCTGCGTGTCGCCCTCCGGTTCCGCGTGCTGTGCGTCTCCACCTCCGACCGTTGTACCTCGGGGTTCATTTTATACGACGTTTTCTCTCATCACCTCTTCCGAGTGTCATCTCGTCCGTGAGGTCGTGAAGCCCATGAAGCGAGGTCCGCCTCCTGCGTTCTCACCTGCACCACGCAGCTGCTGGACCCCGCAGTGGGGGTCAGTGCCCGGGAAGACGTGGCCTTGAAGGATGGGGGCCGCGAGGTCGCCGCAGGCCTAGCGTCCTCGCCTGGCTGCCGCTGCTGTTCCCTGTGGAGCGTCCGCCGCAGGGGATCTGGGTTTGTCCCCGGAATCGGCATTTTACTAAGAGCCTCAGGTGACCCCACTGGGGTCGTGAGCTCCCGCGTTGGTTACACACACACCTGTCTGTGGGGGGTGGCTGTGGGCACCTGGCTCCTCCGTCTCCCCGGAGGAGACGACGATGAAGGTGACCGAGCCTCATCGCGACGCCTCCTCGGG
Organism: Cynopterus sphinx; assembly: GCA_030015415.1. Taxonomy (NCBI): domain Eukaryota; kingdom Metazoa; phylum Chordata; class Mammalia; order Chiroptera; family Pteropodidae; genus Cynopterus; species Cynopterus sphinx. The sequence goes on along the minus strand of CM057379.1, from coordinate 1,604,202 downwards.
GCCTGGTGGTCTCGGCCTGCGCAGAAATAGCAGCATCTATGGAGACCAGCGCTTTCTGGAACATTCTAATAAACCAGCTCTTTGGGTTGGTCCATGTTCTAGAAGAGAGCGAGTTATTGGAAAGTGCCAGCATGGATTGACTTTGAAGTGTTACAGCCAAAGAAAGAAGATCGATTTTTTGAATCAAACTTGAAAAAGATTTTTTTTTTTTTAAGCAGCAATTCGCAAGGTGACCAGCCTTGTGAGAGACGGGAAAACAGAAAAAAGCCTGCAGCGCGTCAGTCCCGGGCTGACCGCCTGGCGCTCGGCCACCGAGAGCTATTCTGAGAGGGACGCTGGTCGTGGGGACGCCATCGGATGAGGATGATGGCCTTTGTCCAGCACTAGCTCCTCCATCGGGGTGTTAGGCAGAGGCCCCGGGAGGGGCAGGCCCCATGGGGCGGGCAGGAGCTCGCAGAGCCTGAGGTTCTGCTCTCACTCCCCCTGCCCGGCCAGCCCCGTTGGGAGTGCCAGGCCTCAAAAGCTGGTGAATCAGCGTCTGAGGACGGATTGGGCTAAATTTGGAGATTTTTGACTCAGCCATCCGTGACACTCAGCAGTTTTCTCCTGAAGCTTTATGCGACCTTTGGGTTTCCGTCAAGTTCAGACCCCAAAGGCAACGGGGGAGTGGATGGATCGCAGACTCTGCAGTCGAGATCCTGCAATCGGCCCGTCTGCGGCAGAACCGAAGCGGATCGCGTTTGCCTCAGTTTCCCTGCCCTGTCACAGAGGCAGGAGGGAGAGGGAGCAGAGGGGGTCAGGGAGGTGGGTACACGGGGGATGTACACAGACCCGTCAGAGCCCACTCCCAGCGGCCTCGCCCTGGCAGGGCCCAGAAGCCCCAGCACCCAGGCCGCGGGTGCGTCCCTGTGCGTCTCCAGTTGAGGGTCCGACTGAGCAAGTGTTCAGTGACACCGAACACTTCTGCTCTCAGCACAACGCTGGATTTCCGAGGAACACGCACAGCACCCTTCGGAGGTGGAAATGGGTTGGATGGAACCGCCGAAGCGACCCTGCTCCCCCCGATCATCCTGTAACGCCCCGGCGCTTCCTGACATCGGGGCGATGCGAATCCAGCTGCTGCTTTCATGTCTCCAGCGTGGGACTCACAAGGGGGGAACAGCAGAAGGACATAAAATACCCATACCGCGCCCGCATCAAAGGGCGGGAGGCGGCCGTGAGCGTGGGTCAGGCTGTCGGGAGGACGCGAGTCGGGTTCTTCCCGGTCCCCTGGGCCGGGAGCCTCGCGGACCGTGCTTGTCTCCCTGAGCCGTGCTTTAGGGTCAGGGCCTTCTCCTTGGGTTCTTCTGCTGCGGAGGATTTCTTCTGTTTCTTCAGTAAATTTCTTCTTGTTATTTTAATTCTAGAAAAACGGTGTGTCCATCACAGACAATTTAAGTGATAGAGAAGTGAATGACAAAAAAAAGAAACCGTTATAGATGTGCCCCGTTCATAATTAGGCGTCATCTCTCCAGACATCTTTGTGTGTGTGTGTGTGTGTTTTATGTATATGTATTTTATATATTTATATATATTTTATATACTTTATGTATATAAATTATATACTTTATATATTTTATATATATAATTTTATATATTTTATATATATATGAAATATATATGTATACAATAATTTATTATATTTAATTTTGCTATATCCTACAAAGGGCATTATTTTACAGTTCTGAATAATGCATTTTACAGTGTTGAATAATGCATGTTCAACAGCTTTCCATGAATGTACATTGTTGTTTTGCAGATAAATTATGTCTTGGGAAGATAAACTAAAACTATATCATGGAATATCTATTTGTTGGGCGGCATTAACATATTAATGAAATATTAATGTATTATTCAGAATGTACTATTGAATCGTATACTTGAGACCTACACAGTTTTACTAACCGATGTCACTCCAACAAATTTAATACAAAATAAAGTTTACATATTTATTTGGAGCGATGATATTTAAAGAATGAAATATGATGTAAAAGTATTCATAAACCAAATATCCAGCTACCCCTCTCCCCCCAAAAGAATGCCCCTGGTTCTTATCCTGTTGAAGATGACTTTGTCTTGATTGAAAAGAAGAGAGAGAACTCGGGCTTTGTTGGGAAAGATGGCCTGGGCAGTCTTCGCAGGGCCTTATTTTTTAGGGGGACCCAGGTGTGATTTTAGGGGGAGTCGCTCCCCCACTTGCTCTCCCAGCTGAATGACAATGACGAGATGATCTCTGTTAGTGGCCACAATCCTTTGTAATCCCACTTTTATTTTAGCTCTTTACAACCTCAGGGAGAACCAGTTCTAACTCTAAATGCTCTTTTTTTTTGAATAAATATGAATAAATATGAATAAATAATTTTCAGGGAACTGAATGCTTGACCATGGTGGGACTGCGTATAAAGGATTTAAAACTTTACTTGGGATGTTAAATTCCAGATGGGGATACTTTGACTTTCCTGCCCGGCCAAGGAATGTGAAGTGGCGCCTAACCCTCCATAACAGGGCTGGAACTCCTCCCCTTTTAAGTGTGCCCTGGGATGAGGTCTCTGTCAGCCCCCACGGTGGCAAACTGAGCCGTCGTCTCCACAGGCGCCCAGGCCGAACACCCGGGAGGTTCTTGTGGAAGCCGAGGAAGGACAAGAAACAAGTGGTGCCTCCTATGCCCCCGGCTGTGCGAGCACACGGTCCCTTCTGTGCACAGCCCATCGGGTGGAGGAAGTCACATGGCCCAGTCCAAAGCCAGTGGACACTGGGGCGGCCACACTCACGGTGAGACGGAGTAACTGGTGCAGACGGTTCGGCCGGCCACAGCTCTCGCCTGTCCCTCACGTGGTGATGTCTCGTCTCCAGTCCTGAAGCTCTGCTCACTCGGTGTGGGGACTTGGGGAGACGGCCTAGGACAGCTCGGTTACCCCGCCCTGGATCCGGCTGGCTCCCAGCCCTTCCCACAGGGGCCACACTGATTTCAGGCCACGTCAGTGATGATCGAAAGGAAAGCTAAATGTTTACAGATATGAGAACTAGTTTATTTATGTTGTTTTGCTCAGAACGGGGGAAACTAATCCATAGCAATTAGCGATTTCTGTCTCGGGTTCAAAAAATTCTCAGTGTCTCCCTCCGGCCCCACACAAATCCATAAACTAACCCCTGCCTTTTGGTTACCATCGAGGAGCTTTAGAAACTGGGGGGCGGGTTTTCGGGGAGGTCGAGGGAGCTGCCCGGGTCACGCGGCTTCCAGGTGGCCGTCAGCCCAGGGCCTGGGCCTCAGACCGCGGTGCTTCTGTTCCCCGTGATGACCTCCGAGGCCAGCTCTGCATCACTTTCCCGTGGCAGCTCCAGCAAATCGCCCCAAATTCAACAGTTTCTCAGCACAAATTGATTACCTTCCAGTTCAGGAGGGCAGAAGCCCGACGCGGGTGTCACAGGCTGTGTCCTTCCTGTGCTCCAGGGGACAGTCTGTGTCTTGCCTTTCCCACCTCTGGGAGCGACATGCGTTCCTTGGCTCACGGCCCCTTCCTCCGTCGCCAGAGCCCACAGGCCACTTCCCGTCGTCACACCCCTCCGACTCTTCTGCCTTCCGCGTGTGCTTCAAGGACCCTCGTGGTCACGCGGAGGCCACTCAAGCGATCCAGGGTCATCTCCCTATTTCAAGGCCAGCCGGAGAGCAGCATCTGTTCCACCTGCCACCGCCTCAGTCCCCCTTTGCCGTGTCACCCGCCAGGTTCATAAGCGGATCAGGGGCCACCCTCCTGCCGACCGGACCTCCTAGGGCATTCCCGCGGGAGCCGAGTCCGAGAGTGGGGAGCCCCAGGCCTCTGCCACCCCGCCACCCCACCTCCCCAGAGGCGAGGCTTGTAAGAGATGTCGCGTTTGCCGGGCGCCGGCATGGAGCGCCTGTCCTCACATCTTCTTTGAATTTCACCGAAACAGGAAAAGTAAACGTGTGAGACGTTTTCCGTTCCGTTTCCAAGCACCTTCTTAAAAGCGCCCTCCGACGACTGTCATCAGGAGAGCGACACAGCGTGAAAAGGCCTGCAACCTCACAACACGGAAATGCCTCCCTCTCCTCCGCTTTGCCAGCGCTTTGAAAGGAAAGAATCGAATCACATCGCAAGCCCTTTCTCTGCTTCGAGCTGGCGTGAGCTTTGAGTTTCTTTGACTTGCGTCCCCGCCGGCCCTAACGCTTAACACACACAGTGCCTGACGCAGTCAACGATAAACGCACAGAAGATACTGCCGAGGTCCGCAGATTTTGGTTCCAGAACCTCGCTGCGGCAGGAGAGCTTGTGCATCAGCTGAGTTCAGGGCGCCTCAGCCTTGGCTTTGTCTCTGGGAGCAGTTCTGTGCCTCCCCTCCCCCCCCTCCTCCTCTCCCTGTCTCCCTCTCTGCTCCCAGGCTCTCAGAACCATAAATCATGATCCAGACCTTTCTGCACAGAGCGGCTCAGGCCCCTGCTGAGCTCTGGGCAGCACAAGAACAAAATAAATAACCGTGTTGCTTAAGCCGCTGAGCTTGGGCCTTTTGCTCTGTGGTCACAGACAACGGAGTCTGATTTGCGAATGAGTGCTGTGATGCAGAATGCGGCAAGCCACGGGTTTCTCCAGACCTGGTGATGCTGGAGGGAGGATTTCGTGGCCTTGGTGGGCAGATGCAGCCCAGGGGTAGCATCCGGGTTCCTCGTCTGTGAGATAAGTGGTGTCGGTCCACGCTTACGTTTGAGGGTGAAGTTAGACGTGCAGAGTGGCTAGGGGTGCTCTTGGTGGCGAGCACGCCAAGCTCGGCACAGGCTGATTCCTCTCTCCCTCCCCAAACCTACCTCCAGCCTCCGGGAGGTGATGGATTTTGGGGGAGGAGGGTTTGTTTTCAGAAGTGACCTAGGTAGATGAGGACTTGGTGATAGTTTCAGACAGGAGATAAAGGACACCTCGAGTTCAAGGATGGAGAGAAACGGTCTTTTCTACAGTTTAGGCTTTTTTTTCAACCAAAGGGAACAGGAATAAAAAACTTTCAGAGGAGCGCAGAGGTGGAATAGAAAATGCACTTCCCAGACAAAGCTAAATGGATTTCCGAGAGGGGCAGGTCTTTCGACAAAATGCAGGTTTGAAGTCCCTTGTTGTCTATCATCTGTTTTTTAAAGGGGCCTCATGGGAAGGAAGAGCGGGCCTCCCTCCCCCTGTCTGGGCTGCGGAGGCTCATCCTGTGCCTGGGGACGAATGGTCTGAACCGTGACCACGCTTTTCCCTGTCCGGCTGTGTCACACCCCTCGGCTGCGATGGGTGCAGCACTCTGGGAGCCAGAGGCCTGAGAACGAAACATCGACGAGGCTGAGACCTCCGGAGCTGGAAGGGTCGCTCGTCTGTTGGGAGAGGAGATAGGAGCAGGCCTTAGTGCCTGTCCACTCTCGGCTCATCTTCCATCTTCCTCAGCCGTTGACAAGGCGTGGCATGTTTCGTGGGTCCCCTCAAAGCACTGGGCCATTCACCAAGCACCCACAAGGCTGGATAATAAACCATAGATAGAACTTGATTTGCATTTTGTTTCATCCAAAGACTGGCACCTATACTTGGACTTGAACCCCAGTGCGTAGGGCCTTGACTCCTGGCACTGCGATAGGGGCCAGTGAGTGGAAGCGGACGGGGCATGACTTGGACACGACTCCATGACTGACACTTAGGACTGTCCGTCGGTGGTGGCTCATTTGGGGGTCAGTGAGCAAGAGGCGAGAACCCTGACACAGTGACCTCAGGTTTCTTTGTTCTGGAAATTACGGATGAGCTGTGACCGGCTCTGAGGCAACTCCGGTAACCGACCTGATGCAGCTCGAGCCTTGCTTCTCTCCCCCTCACTCCCACCCTCCTTTCTGGGTGAACCCTCCGTAGGTGGCTTACTGCCGGACCTGTGGATGCTGCAGCTTGTCCTGCCCGATTCCCTCTGCCCAGATCGAATGGAACAGGTGCCTGCTGGAAAAACGAATCGAATCTGGCAACATGATGTAAGTTATTGAATTGTTTGGGTGGACTGCCAGGCCTAATGCAGTCACACCTGGCAGCCTCGGCCTCAGCCTTGCCTGGCCGCTACTTAGCTTCGGGCTAGTCACAGAGCCCCTTCCTGCTGCAGGGGCTGCTCTTTGGCCCCGAGGACCGCCACCTCACGCACCCTTGGCAAATGTTACCTGTGAGGCCGGGCGGGGGCAGGCTCGCACAAAGCTCTTCTCTTTCTCCCGCTGAGCCTGTGGGCAGCTCGTTTGTCCTGTAATCATGCCCCCAGTGCATGAAAGCATCTCAGGTCTCAGACATCAACCAACTGCACCCAAAGGGCAACAGCTGTCCCTAGAAAAGCGTCAAGGCTGTGAAAAATGTGAGTTTTGCCCTCCTGGAAAGCTCCTAAGTTAGCCTGTCAGTCTCCTTGAGGCTGGTAGAAGACACAGCACTCGGAGACAAAGGAGTTCATGAAAGGCAGCACAGCGGTTCTTGCGTCCACGTCTCAAGGGATGAGGCAGGTGTGTTGTAAGAGACACCTGCGGTACAGAGCGTTCCTGGCAGGATGTCTGGGGCTGGGAGCCACAAGAACAACGGAAGAAGATGTGGATTTGCACACAAGGACGCAGTGCAGGGAGGACGCGCACACGCCTGACCGATTCTGAGACTTCTTGCTCTAAAGACCAGAAAATGATACATAAGAGGATAAGATACAGGTACTTGAGAGGAAGTAGCTGAGAACACAGCTTTGAGGCTGAATCTGGGAGTCAGGAGGGAGCTTGTATCTACTAACCTGATAGGAGCTATTCCCGAATGACAAAGCCAGCGAGTGACAAAGCCAGCTTCGCAGTGAAACTTAATAAAAGGCCATGGAGACGGGGTGGGGGTGGGGCTGGGGATGCTAGCCCTGCCCATCCTCCTCTCCTTTATCCGTGTGAGCTACCCATCTCCAGACTCCGACTCTTCTTCCAAACTGTCTCCGCAACACAGGTGGGGCCGTATGTATGTCTGGGCCCACAGGAGGTGTGTTTTACTTGAGGTAACTTGAGCTTAGAGGACCCGAATCTTCTAAGAAGTGGCAGTGAGCATGTTTGTCCTTTGCTGTAGAGGGAGAGACTGTTTTATAGAAGATTTCTCAGCCTAGTCATCAGGACCTTTTGGGGCAAATAGTTCTTCACTGTTGTGGGTGTTCCTGTGATTGTAGGATGTTTGGCAGCATTTTTGTCCTCTTCGCACCAGAGGCTGTTAGCATCTCTGTCTCAGTCATGTCAAGGGACAATATCTCCCGACATTGCCAAATCACTCTTGGTTGAGAATCACTGCTCCAAACTGTATATGAACACACCCTTGAGAGGAATGGGCACCCTTAGAACAAAGCGCAGTCAGTGCTTCTGCTCACAAGGTTGGGGGCAACCTGAAAGACTCGCAGAGAACTGTCACTCCACAAAGGGCAGGTGAGTGACCGCTTACTTGGGTGGGCCTGGACAACAGTGACGCTCAGCATCGGGTCCATGGCCCCAGAGTGGACTATAAGGCACCCTCGTGAATTGTCTTCCACTCCAAACACAAGATGCTTCTTTGTGACTGTAGAGGGAGGGAAAGTAATTCCTTAGACTTTTATTTCACATGTGATTAGGGCTACCGAGTCACTGGGGCCAGCAAACCTGGCATTTAAGTCAGTGATGCACCAGATGATGTGCCAGATGAGGAAATGCAGCTGAATATTGCCGTGAGAGAATAAATTACTAAGACAGAAGAGTAAATCAGAATTTTGTTAAAAACACCATTGTTATTATTTTGGGTGGTCGGGTTTTAGGTTTTGTAGGTTGCATCTGTGGTCACCCCACTGTGTACGTTTTGACAAATAATATTTTCTCTCTTCCCACCGATGACATTGGAGCAGAAGTCTGTGGGCATGGAGAGCTCCCCTTCACTTGAATGGTGACCTACTGTTAATTTAGCTTTATCCTCGCCAATATCGATTCCTTCGTAATTCTTTTCATCAACCCTTCAGAGTGTGATGTTGGCATTTGACTTGATTTCTTTTTCTTAAAATCTGATATGGAAACTGAAGGGCACAGGAGTCCCGGTTTAAATATGATTGTGTAGCTCCCCTTGGACCATGGGTGCCCAGACGCTGGGCCTAACATTCCTCTGTGTGTCCGTGAGGGTGGTTGTGGATGAGCCCAGCCTTTGAGTGGGCAGGCCGAGTACCTTTGATGGCTGCCCCTGGAACGGGTGGCCCTCATCCAACCAGCCGAAGGCCTGAGTAGCACAAAAATGTTAAGTAGCTGTGACCTTCGCCTGCTCGATCGTTTGAGCTGGATGTTGGTTTTCTCCTCCCCTGGGGCTGGCTTTTACACCACCAGCTCTCTTTGCCCTAAGGCCTTCAGACTTAGACTGGAGTTACACCACGGACGGTTCTGGGTCGCCAAGTTGCTGACTGAAGACCATGGGACTTTTCAGGCTCTACAACCGCACGAGCCAATTACCCATCTCGCTGTGTATCGACCTATGGATCCGTGTGTGTGTGTGTGTGTGTGTGTGTGTGTGTGTGTGTGTGTGTGTGTGTGAGATCTGTCATTCATCCATCATCGTCTGTCTATCTATCATCTATCTATCTACTATCTATCTATCATCTCTCTCTCTCTCTCTCTCTCTCTCTCTCTCTCTCTCTCTCTCTACCCCCCTCTCTCTCTCTACCCCCCTCTCTCTCTGTCTCCTATTGGTTTCTCCGAGAGGCCCCGACGAAGAGGAGAGGACATCTCAGAGGAAAGAAGTGAGGAAGGGGGCTGTGTTTTGGGGGAAACTGTTAGAGCTACCTTACTGCGAAGGTTACTACTCGGAAAGGCTGGACCCTAACTCGCTGGAGTCCCAGGGAACCCCGCTTCGGAGCTGTTCCCCAAGCGGACGGCGCCGCGAGGCCATGGGCCCCCCAGTCCCGAAGGGGTCCCTGGGGCGCCGGGGCCTTCAGCGCCCGGCCCGGCCCTGCGCGGCCGGAAGCGTCTGCGCGTGCGCGGAGCTGTCCGCCCCGCGGTGCTGAAGTCCGCGGCCGGGCGGAGGCTGCGAGCTCCGCACCCCAAGGCGCCGCCGGCTCCGCGGGTGCCCTACGACCGCGGGGCTCCTGTTAACGTCACGAGACACATTTTACAGTACAGTGGAGCGCGCTGCGAGGACATAGGCCACTGTCTGTTGTGTTTACGGTTGTGTCTCCGGTGCCTGATCCATAGAAGGAAACAGTCACTTTCTGTTGAACAAATTCGTATAAAACAGGTGCGTGCGCTCGTATCATCCTCTTCTAACGTAAATAATGAGGCTTTTCTATATGTTCCTAAAAGGAAGTCTCCTGCAGCACTCTGTTCCTCTCCAGTTCTTTGTCACCTGCTCATCTTTTTTCCTTGGGGGGCGGGGGAAGGCAGTGAAAGGCGGGCCACAGTTCTCCTCCCTGCGTGAGAGCAACTACTCTACCCCATCCCCACCGGCAGGGCTAGCACTGACTCTGACAAGACAGTCGTTGGCCAGGGTCAGTGACCTTGGCCCCTGAGGCAATAGATATAGGACAAGAAGGGGTCACTAAAAAGGCCTCAGCTAGGGCAGTGAGGGCCGCTTTCTTTACACACTTGAGTTAGGAGGATTTGGATGCTCACCTTGCTATTTGATTTTTTATGCCCCCATTTTGTAATAATCGGACTCTGTAAAGTTGAAACAGAATGCTGGTGGGAGTGACTTTGCCTCGTTTTTAATCTTTGCTACTCTTCCTCCCTTGGGTCGTAGATGGAGGTTTTTCAGATCTCTGGCCAGTGGGACAGAAGTGCATTCTCTTCCAAGAAAGGAATTTGTGTAAGCTTAACGGAGCTCATTGAATTAGTAAGTGGGATATGATTTCGTCCAAGTAACAAAAGCCACAGCTTCCTTAAAAGGAATGGAGTTGTACCGTGCATGACATTCAAGCTTCAGGTCTGCCAGCACAGGTGCCCTGTTCCATTGATTCACGGCTCCTGGAGGGCCTTCGTCAGCCAGGAGACAAACGAGTCTTCCTGGCTTGCACACCGCACACATCAGCTCTTCACTAGTGGGGGTCGGAAGTCAGGGATTTCATTACTGTAATGCGTTAAGGGCCAAGGCAAAAAAAAAAAAAAAAAAATCCAATTTGCTACCGCCTCAGCGACTTTGTGTTTTAATCAAATGGATAAGAAAGAATCGTTAACTGATGCTCAGACTGATTAAAATGCCAGGGAGAAGGAAAAGAAATGAGATTGTGACAAAGCCTTAGAAGGTCACGCGTTCCCTGGCCATCCTGAGCTTACAAAGTCTCACACTGTTGATTGTTTCCAATTTGTCTGCTGAGCACCTCCCCACCCCCAGGACTCAGGGTGGGAGGGCTGAGCGCCATCCCCACTCTCGGTGGCTCCCACCCCAAAGGCTGGTGCCTGTGCCGCCTGGAATGATCCGGCGAGCGGATTGTATAAATGTCCTTCTGTGCGCTGATAAAAAGCCCCCATTTCCCCCGCACCCTTGAATCTTGATTTAAAATCACAGGAACTTTTAAAGAAGTGGCCACAGCAGTGATTACCTGTGTATTTGCAGGTCATCGGAGGCGTGGCAGGAAGCAGCAAACACATTCGAAAGCACTCTGAAAGCCATGAAGTGCTTTCAGATTTGGAGAGCCTGTTATGATTGCCATGATTATTGCCATCTCTGTCATTACTAAGATTACTGCCAGGGCCACTATAAAGTTAAGATTGCACAGACTTTTCCGTGTGGCTTGTCTGCCTGACGGGCAGAAACCAGAGGGGCACTTGGTGAGCGAAAACCTTTTCCAAGGCAGAATGTCCCTCTCTGATCTGTGGGGTTGCTGTCCTGGGGGCATCCCCACAGCCTCGGGAGAATTCATCCAGGGGAGCAGATGGAGTCCCGAGCAGTGAACTCCGTATGGAGGCGAGACAGACACCTATGCCTTAGAGCAGTCTGGTACCTTTCATTCATTCACTGTTCATTCATTCATTCACGCCTTCCTTCATCACTTCCATAGTGAGTGCCTACTAAGTTTCAGGGGCTCTTTGTCCTGATGCCCACACTTTTCCAGAGAAATGAGGGTAAGCCATTCTTCTGTGTGGTGAGGACCCCCAGGGGCCGGCAGGATCAGCTGCACTTATAGGGTGCAGCGTCAGGACCCCTGCCCAGGCTGGGCAGTGGGGGCCGACCTAAGAAGATGTGGGGAGGGCAGCCCTGTTGTAGCTGAATAAAGACCTGGACTCACAGCTCCGGGGACCTGTATGGGAAGGGATGGACAGGTGGTTTCCGGGGCTCTGTTTCCCAGCATCAGAGAAGTGGCCTGTCCAGCTTAGTGGTATGATTTCAAGAAAAGCAAAAATGGGCTTTTATGTTTGCCTGTTTCGAAATCATCTGCAACATCTGTGAAATTACCGCTGAACCTTCCCTGCTGTCACTGGGTCTGCAGTCCTTCTTGGCTCAGAGGCTTTAGCTTAAACCCAAGCCCGGGCTGTGACCTCGCTGAGGCGACCCTGCGGCAGGTAAAGGGGCACTTCCTCTAGGAGCCCCCGCCCCAGAATCTCTTGCCTTTCTCAGGGAGTCAACATGGTTCTTGTTTTTTGAAGTTTGATTTAAGTAACCGATGCTGACATCGTCATTTTGGTAGTTCGGAAGGATTTCTGCCCGATCCCGTCTGATCTCAGAAGCTAAGCAGCGTCGGGCCTGGTTAGTACTTGGATGGGAGATGCCTAGGAAGACCAGGTGCTGTAGGCATAAAAAATAAAAAAATAAAGATTTATAAGCTGACAAGGTGTTGTAAGAGACACCTGCGGCACAGAACGTTCCTGGCAGGATGTCTGGGGCTGGGGGCAACAAGAACAACGGAAGGAGAGGCGGACTTACTTGCACACAAGGACACGTTGCAGGGAGGACGCGCACACCCGACTGATTCCGAGACTTCTTGCTCTAGGGACTGGAAAAAGATACATAAGAGGATAAGAAAAAGGTACTTGAGAGGAAGTAGCTGAGAACACGGTGGTGGCTTTGAGGCTGAATGTGGGAGTCGGAGGGAACTTGTATCTGCTAACCTGATAGTAGCTATTCCCGAATGACAAAGCCAGCGTCGCAGTGAAACTTAATAACAGGCCATGGAGACGGGGGCTGGGATGTGAGCCCTGCCCATCCTCCTCTCCTTTATCCGTGTGAGTTACCCATCTCCAGACTCCGACCGTTCTTCCAAACCGTCTCCGCAGCAACAAGGCCCTTGCGATCTGTGAGGTCAACCAAGGGTGGTCTCGCCTAAAAAAAAATAATTTTGTTCCTAATTGGAGCCTTAAATTTTAAAAAACAGCCTAAGAACACCAAAGAAACGTTCACTGTGGAAACCATCTGGGGGGGACTCCGGCAGTCGCAGAGATGGGGGTGGGATGGATGGAGCGCCCTGTGTGCACCCAAGATGCCGTGGCAGCGGCCTCCCTCCCAGCAGCCAGGAGTGACCTGGGCCGGCCCTTCTGGGCCGGGAGTGATGGATTCGGTTGCTGCAAGGAGGCGGCTGAGCAAGCGGGAAACAGAAGGCTGTCCCAGTCAGGAGGGACATTCCGTCGTGTCCTCGTCCCAGGGCAGGGAAGCGGCGTAAGCCAGAACGTCGCACGCTTGCACAAGCACACGCGTCACCCACACACGGTTGGTGCGTCTTTCACTTGGTCACCTACAAACCCACCTGGGACAGCTTTTCATGCCAACACGTAGGGTGTTTCGTGCCCTTTTTGAGAGTTTTATGGTGTTCCACTGTAGTTTGCTTGTTTCCAGGATGAGTTGGGGACTTTGTTCAACCTTCAGGGCACCTCCTGTCTCTTTGAACGTGCCCCCAGAATGGAACGTGCCCCCAGAATGGAACGTGCCCCCAGAATGGAACGTGCCCCCAGGATGGAACGTGCCCCCAGGATGGAACGTGCCCCCAGGATGGAACGTGCCCCCAGGATGGAACGTGCCCCCAGAATGGAATGGCGTCTCTGGCGTCTTGGCCTTTCTGGTGTGGTTGTGGCCGGGGGAGGGCTGAGAAGGGTCCTTGGAGGATGGTCCTTGGCCCTCTACCATTGGGGTGGGGGGCGACCCTGATCGTTACGCATCTTCCTCTCGTCTGAAGCCTGAGGGCAGTACGGCAGACGCCTCAAGGAGGAGCCACCCTGCTCCTGTCCCTGCAGCCGCATGGCCGGGGTGGACCGGCCTCTTTCTTGGCCAGGTATTCAGTCTCCCAGGATCAAACAGGTGGACTCGCAGTAGCCGAGCCAGGGAGGCTGATGCGTGCGGCCAGCGGGCCGGTTTTGCTTAATTTGCCGTGAAAACACCGGGGTAGCGGGCACAGTGCGCGGTGGACTGAAGTAGGTGAGATCCGCTCACTTTCTCCCTCCAGGCAGGGAGGTGCAAAGCTGGCCGAGCCGCGGGGTTTAAGGGTGCCAGGCTCCGCACCCAGTTTCCAGTGGGGATCCCATCCCCCTGGGGAGGGAGGCCCACCCACCCGGCTGACGTGCCCCACGTCTCACCGTGTCTCTTCCCCTCTGCCCTTGCTCTCACCTCGCTCTGGCTGGCATGCTGTGGTCCTGCCCGCGTCTGCCCACGTCTGCCCACGTCTGCCCACGTCTGCCCGCGTCTGCCGGCTGGGCTCCAGCAGGCTCCCGGCCTGCGGGCTTCTGTTCTTCCAGGGGCTTCCAGGCTCTCTGCTCTGTCCATCACAGCTCTGCATGAGGATGATTTAATTTTCAGTTAAAAAAAGGAAAGGATTCGCGCACACCGTTTATCTTTTCCTTCTGAACTGTGCATCGTACAGAGCGAATTTGCTCACCGCGCTGGCTCTACTCGGTGTCACCTGGGACACATCTAGAGGGTGGCCTGAGTGACGCCACGGTCCCCATTACCGTGACTTGCAGTGACCTGAGAGGCACTTCACACCTGCAGCCTTTTCCGTCCACGTCAGGAATGAAATGACGGTTCACTTTCCCAGGAACGTGTTCGCAAGGCCCCACTAGGCTTTTATTTTTATTTTTTTTTAAGTTCAGTGTTTCTCTCCTGAAATCGTTGGCACCCGCCCTGGAAACACGTTAATGAGCACATGCCTTTCCTTATAGAATTGTGGTTTTTTTTCCAATTTACCAAAAATCAATTCCCCTCCCCCTCCCCCTCGCCATTCTCTCTCTTCTTATGGAACAAACCCAGCAAGAGCGAGCGGTCTGGTCACAGCCAGCATTAGGGGGTGCGGGGGGCGGGCTTTAGTTCTCGACCCCCTTTTCGCTTCTAGAATTTCTGCAGAAGTTACATCTCGATCATAGCTTTTGATACACCCCAAAGTTCTGAGAAAACGCTGTTATTTCGCTTTTGTTTCTGTAGTGGTGAATCATCGATATTCGAGAAGACTGTAGAAGGCTTTTATGGACATTGGGACCACAGGAATGAAAACTGCTTCTGCTCTTTCACTTCTGATGTGAAAACGTCAGCACGTTAGAGTAGCTGCGCTTCGCCTTTACGACTCCTGCACACGCAGCCGTCGTCATCAGGACAGCACATCCTGTTTCTTTGGCGTGGAATCATAGCCACCCACTTATTGGGTCCAAGAATCCATATCGTGAATTGGCCATAACTAAATGTGTAGTCATCGCTGATGTTTACCTCAAAGGCAAACCTCCGATACCCAAGCTCCCTTTTTCTTCTGCTCTTCTGTCCTCACACTGGTGGTTTCAGAAGAATTTTGGAACGGATCGCCAGTGTTAGTGCACGAAGAAAATATATATTTTTTTGTAAATCAGACGCCCCGGCGTGTGAGAGTTAGAAGTTAGGAGCTCAAACCTAAAGCGTATCAGTGAAAATGTTCGCCCACGTCGCCCTTGCCTTCTCCCCACCTCCTCCCTCCTCCCGGGGTCGGTAGAGTAACCCGCCGGCTTCTGGGGGATCCCTGAGCTGGGAGCACCCCTCTGACCCTATGAGACCCGAGGCGGCCCCTCCCCCAGGACTGTGATGGTTTCCTGACTCACAAGGGCTCGTCCCCACATTCTTAGCTTGGACCTCAGGGGCGCTCGGGCTCCCACCCATCTGACCTCTGGACCTCCCTCAGGGTGACGCCTGGGTGTGTCCTCATCCACCAGGTGCCTGGCCTAGCACCTGGATGCGCACCTCCCCCGCGCCTCAGTCCTGCCTCTTGAAATGCTGCTGCCTCCACGAGAGCCACTGAGAAGGCTCACGGCCTTTCCCTACAAGGATGTCACCCCGTGCTCTGTGCACGACTCATTCTCCGTGGAAGCCCCGTGACCGTTTTGTTATGTTCTTACACCTCCCTGCCATACACCTATGTCTACATTCTTTATGTTTATAACTGTGTCCTCTACATCTGTGTTGACATCATCTCTCTCTCTATCTCTATCTCTATCTCTATCTCTATTATCATTATCTTTATCTTTATCATCATCATCTTTATCTTTCTTTATCTTCATCCTCATCCTCATCTTTATCTTCATCCTCATCCTCATCCTCATCCTCATCCTCATCTTTATCTTCATCATCTTTATGTATCTCTGTCTCTGCCTCCGTCATCCGTAGCTGCAGCGGTGTCGTTTACGTCCGCATTCACGTGTGAACACTCTCTGCATGTACGTACATACACGTTTTTAAGGTCATTGAGCACCAAGCTCTGGACGTTACGCAGAGTGGTCGTGCGCCATGAACTAAGCTGCGTCCTCTCCACATTCACAGACTGAAGCCCTAACCAGTGTCAACATATTTGCAGACAGGGCTTCAGTAGATGCTTAAGGTGAAATGGAGTCATCAGGGCGGGGGCCTGATTCGACAGGACTGGCGGCCTCGCGAGAAGAGAAAGACAAAGCCGTGCTCGCTGTCTCCACAGGCACACAGCAAGGAAAGGCCGCGCGGGGACATGGCAGGGACAGCCGTCTCCAAGCCGGGAAGAGAGCCCTCCCGTGCTCCCCGCTGCTGGGACCCCGAGTTGGACGGTCCAGCCTCCGGAATCGTAAGGAATCAGTGCCGTCTGTCCTTGCAGCCACCCAGGCTGCGGTCTTTGTTGTGGCTCCTGAGCGACCACGACGCCACACACGGTCCGATCAGCCGACGTTCGGTCCCCAGCTAGAAACGCCACGCGCCTGGGGACGAGCCCTTTGTTCCCGCGATGAGACTGCGGAGGCGACAGCAATCCCGAGACGTGGTTTCCCGATTTTCTATTTTTTTTTTCTTTCCTACAGATGACTTTGACCTCGAGCAGCCACAGGCTCACCACTTGCTCCACGTCACAAGGACTACGGTGAAGCTGCGACAGTAACACGAAGAATTTATTTTTCTGTGCCGGCTGCATCCGTCCGGTTACATCGTGACTGACATGTGCTGCCATCCCCGTGGACAAAAACGATTCGTAAACGAAAAGAGATCGCACCGTCTGGGAAGAAATCCGCTTGTTATATGAGAAAACTTGTAAAACGCTCCGTGGTGCTAAAATAAA
Source organism: Cynopterus sphinx (assembly GCA_030015415.1). Taxonomy (NCBI): domain Eukaryota; kingdom Metazoa; phylum Chordata; class Mammalia; order Chiroptera; family Pteropodidae; genus Cynopterus; species Cynopterus sphinx. The sequence goes on along the minus strand of CM057379.1, from coordinate 1,587,693 downwards.
TAAAAAAATAAAATAAAATAAAATAAAATAAAATAAAATAAAATAAAATAAAATAAAATAAAATAAAATAAAATAATAAAATAAAATAAAATAAAATAAAATAAATAAAATAAAATAAAATAAAATAAATAAAATAAAATAAAACAATAAGAAATTAAATGAAATAAATTAAATTAAGTTAAAATAAAATAAAATAATAAAATAAAATAAAATAATAATAAAATTAAAATAAAATAAAATAAAATAAAGTAAAATAAATAAAATAAATAAAATAAAATAAAATAAAATAAATAAAATAAAATAAATAAAATAATAAAATAAAAATAAAATAAAATAAAATAAAGTAAAATAATAAAATAAAATAAAATAAAATAAAATAATAAAATAAAATAAAATAAAATAAAATAAAATAAAATAATAAAATAAATAAAATAAAATAAAATAAAATAAATAAAATAAAATAAATAAAATAAAATAAAATAAAATAAAATAAATAAAATAATAAAATAAAATAAAATAAAATAAAATAAAATAAAATAATAAAATAAAAAAATAAAATAAAATAAAATAAAAAAATAAAATAAAATAAAATAAAATAAAATAAAATAAAAATAAATAAATAAATAAAATAAAATAAAATAAATAAAAAAAGGAAAGAAAAGAAAAACCAGAAGGGAAGAGGAAGGAGGGGGACCGCTGGACCTGGGAGAAATGCTCCAGGCAGCCCCGAGGGTCCAGACCGGTCACGCGGCGTCCTCTGGCCGAGGGCTTACTTCGGTCGGGTGCGCGAAGGGACACTCTTCGGAGATGAATGAATCAGTAAAAGCAGCTCTGTCAGCAGAGACACACGCGGGTCAATTGGAATCGATTTACTCTGAAGGCAGAAAGCCTGGCAACGCCCGGATATCGACCCCCAGGGTCAGTGTCATTGTCCCGAGTGTCGTTTTCCCCGGGCGGGAGCCGGCCCTCGGCCCCGTGTGTGCTTGCTTGGGTCGGCTTTCTGTGTCGACGGCATGAAAGGCGAATGCCCGTTGCTCTGGGGTTTTCAGGAGAAATGGAGGTGCCGCTGCCACCGTCACCCTTCCGCCGGGACAGGGCCGCCCACCCGGCTGTCACTGAGAGGGCACCGGGCCGCAGCTGTGCCGGCCGACACAGACCGTCCCCGTCCCCCGAGGGCGCCCCTGCCCCCTGTGCGAGTGGAGTGGCAGGTGGGTCTTCACCCTCCAAACCCGCCTCGTCAGAGCTCTCGACTCCTTGGAAGTCTACGCTGTGGTCCTCACCCATCCTGATCAGTCCGTCCCGGATCAACGCCAACGTCGGTCACGAGCCGCCCCACGAGTTCCAGGTGACCGAAGGAAGACACGTACCCGCTTTAGAATACTTTACTGTTGTCTCCCGGGACTCCGTGGGAGCTGGGAAAGTTGTCATCTTCGGTTTGGCTCAAAAAAAAAAAAATCCTAAAGAAAGAGGACGTCCCCCTTTGGACCCCTGCGACGCGCCACCTTCTCCTCCCGCTCCCGTTTCTCCCCAAGGCCGTCGCAGCCGACGACTGACGACACCGCACCCGGGAGGCACGGGGAGATGGCGAAGGCCGCTTGCTCCTGGCAGCTGCCCTCCCGACTGTGCGATGTCGCCTGCCGTGTCTCGGCATTTGTCATTTTCCAGCCATCTGACCCGCGCGCGCCCAGCATCACCAGGCCTTTCGGCCCCGATGCATCACCCCGCACCCTCCTCGTGTCTAGCATGAACCGGTCGGAAAAAACACCATCGCTGAGATGATAAATACGTTTCGGGGTCCAGTGACGCTAAGGTGATTTTGGATAAAAGCGAGTGCAAGTGACACGTGCGACAGGACGGGAAGTGTAGAGTTCTGGAGGAAAATAAGAAGTGGGACTTCAGGACACACTAGAACACACACACGCGCGAGTCTGGAACAGCCGCGCAGTTTCAGCCGAGCCCGGTTACCAGGACCTGCCCCCTCCGGCAGGTGTCCGGGCACCGTGCGCCCTCGGCCTTGCAGAGGGAGTGAAGGTCACGTGCGAAGGCGCCTGTGAGGCGCTCCTCCGGCCTTGCCCTGCTCAGGACGCATCCCAGGCCCGCGGGTGCAGAGCCCCGGGGACGCGGGGGTCGTCCTTCCGTGCTCCCCTGCGTCTCTCTCTCTCTGGAGTCGGCCTCTGCCTCTCGTCGGCGGGGCGGAGCCACGCAGCAGGATGAGCCCGCGAGCCCGGCGGAGGACGGAGCTCCACGGTCCTCAGCCCAGAATGAGGAGCTGCTCCCCGTGCCTCGAACCAGCCCCACACAGCCTGGACGTGCGTCCCGCAATAATGCACGGGAGTGGACACCGGGCTTTCACTTCCCCCGAAGTTCTTTCCTCGAGGCAGAAATTATCTCCTTAGCGTCTTGGGAGCAAGAACAGACGGAGGGGCCCGACGACAGCCCCTCGTTGCGAGCCAAGGCCTTCGGAGCGACGTCGAAAGGCTTTGGTCTTCCCGTGACCGTGGGAGGGGTGAATCACGCGGTTGTAAGCATGGAACGGTGGCCACGCGGCGGCGCCGTCGCCGCTGCAAAGTCTGTCATTTAGTGGGCCCGCGGGGACGTGCGGCTGAGGTCTGGGGCGGGCGTCTCCGAGGGTCACTCGGTTTTACTCTCGGGTCCCGGGACGGATTCTCTCAGTCCCCAGGGGAGCGTCCGTGTGTAAACGCGCACCTGCTGGCCCGGCGTTCGCCACGGGTTTCTCCACGTGGGTCACCCCTGGAAGGGGCAGAGGACTCGGAGCGCCCGCCCGGGGACCCTCCACGCAGCGGCCACCGTTTAATTTAAGCAAGTGTCCGTGCAGGTGGCAGAGGTCCGGGCGAGCCTGTGACCGAGGCTGCGGTGGGCTCCCTCCCGCGCGCCGCTGTCACTGAGCCACTCGTCACGCCGTTTTGTCAGGCGTAACCCCCTCCCGGGGGTTCAGAGGGCCAGAGTCTCTGCAAAGTGGGGTCGTCATTTCTATCTAAACTGACCACTCTCTGTTTCTTAATAAAGATTTCGTGTCACTTTTAACTAATGGCGACTCAGCGTCCTGGACGTAGCGCGTGGAGGGGTGGGCGGCGGGGGGGAGAGGCTGGTACGGAGCCTCTGTGAGGGGGACGCCCCAGCTGGGCCTGCGGGTTAGGGCGCGGGGTGTGGAGACGGGGTTCCCTATCCTGCTGCGGCCACGGTGGGGCGCGCCCCGGAGGACCCGGCTAGCGGGGAGTGCGGGCTACGGGGTGGCCCTGCTGCGCCCACCCCCAGGGCCCGGGCTCTGTTTCTGGGTTGACAGAGGCAGCGGCAGCCACCCCCACCCCCCGGAGGACCCTGTGAGTGTCCCATTTCCCTCCCTGGGGTGGGGACCAGGAGGCGGAGGGCGGATGTGGTGACAACTGTAGCGGCTCCAGTTCGTGCGCCTCTGGCCCGATGTCCTTGTGTCCGACCGGCCCTCGTCGAGCAGAAAGAAACCCGCCTCCTCCTGGGCCCCGGCCTGCATTCTGGTTAAGCCCAAACCTCCACGCTCAGACCCTGATGCGGCCACTCCTAGGGCCACTCGCGTGCGTCCCCGCGCCCCACGGGCACCTCCACCTGCCTGGGCACGTGGCCGAGCCTCCCCAATGGCCGCCGGCTAAGCCAGCTGGACCGCCGTGTCCCGGGTGCGCTGTCACACCCCTGCTCTCCACGACCGACTCAGGCCTCCGGTCCCCTTTCCGGGCCTGCGCGGCCCGGTCTGGTGTCGGGCCCGGCCTCATCCACCCCCTCGCCTTCGCAGTCTGAACCCGGTTCTGAAAATAGCGCTGGCTCAGGGCCTGGGACAAAGCCACCTCGTCAGGACAGCACGTGACAGCCCTGAGGGTGCTTAGCGAGCGGAAAATCGTAGCCGAGAGGGAGGCATGTCCTTAAGGGAGGCCTCCAGCCTGCCGCCCCGAGGCAGCCGGAGCCGGTGCCTTTTCCAACCCCAGGGCTATTTCCAGAAAGAGGTCTCGGGAGGGGGGTCATCTCAAACTGGGGCGCCCGTCGTCCCCGGTGGGGCCGTAGGGGCGATTCCCGTCGCTCCTCACAGGCCTCCGCCACCAGGGCATCGCGCGGCCGGGGGCGGGGATGCCACTGCCCCTTTTATTGGCTCCATCCGCGTCGCCGCGGCGCGGCCTGGCCCGCATCCCGCCAGCGACGCGTTCACAGGTCCCGACACCCACCCCACAGCTTCTGGGAAGACGTTCCCTGCTGAGCGGATCTAGACAGCCCCAGTGTCAGGCTCCCAGGGGAGACGAACACCCGCGGACCGACTCACGGCCTGGGTGGGGACCGGGCACCTGGCCTCCTCGGGATCGTGGGTCCCGCTTCTGGCCCTGCCCCTCTGCCCCCCAAGGCAAGCGTGACCTCCTTAGGAAGGTCGTGCCGGTCTCCTGGCCGAGAGAGCCCGGTGTGAGCCCCTCGGCACCGCGCACCCCTTCACAGCGCGCTTTACCCACGTTTGGGGTTCTGTTTGCTTCTCGTGTGCATCGATCTCCTCATGACGACGTCCCACCGGGCGGCTAGGAGCGATGGATTGTTACTGTCTCGTGGCCGTGGGGCAGGAGTCTGAAATCGGGTGTCGGCGGGGACGCCTCCCCTGAGGGCTCTCGGGGCTCTGCACCAGGCCTAGTGCCCAGCAGCACCAGGGGCGCCGCGGGGCTCGTAGAGGAGCCACTGCACCCCCCGTCTTCGCCTGGCCCCTCCCTGTGTCTCCGCGTGGTCTCCTCTGCGTGCTGGTCTCTCTTTGTCCGAATTTCTCCTTTTTATGAGGATTTCAGTCGTGCTGAGTGAAGGCCTACGCCGAGTGGCTTCGTTGTGACCTGATTACTTAGGAAAGACCCTGTTTGCAAATAAGGCCACAGTGCGAGGTGCTGGGGGACAGGGCGTCAACACGTGAATTTTTAGGGGACGCGGTCAGTCCATAGGGTGCCACCTCCCTGGAGTCAGAGGACTCTTTGTTGTTGCTCTCAGGGTGGCCCCTGAGCCTTGCAGGCCGCCTGGCGCGGAGCGAGTGCCTAAGCAGCTATCGATGAATGAATGAATGAATGAACGAACGAATGAATGAATGAACGAACGAATGAGTGGGTGAAGTTGGTCCCCTAAGGTCAGCTCACGCTCCTCCTGCTCCCATGCTGTTGCGATACCTTTAAAATAAAACCGTTCGCAGGTAACTCAAGATGACCCGACCCCAGAGTTAGGCAGGTCGTCAGTGTGTCCCGCCTTTCCGTTCTGGCCCCAGTGTCTGAGAACCCGAGTTCGGGGGAAAACGCAGCGAATTTGCTACCATCTTCCCGTCCCTTTCCCGGACTGACGGGCAGAGGAGAGAGGGAGGGGGGACCCCAGAGAGTTCGGTCTCAGTAAACGGTAGGTTCGCAGGTCGTGCGAGTGGACACGTAGGATGCGCGGCTACAGGTGGGATCCCAGACACCCCTGGGACGTGCTGACACAGAAAATGTTGGTTCTTCATCTGAAACGCAGACTCAGCCGGCGCCCTGTGTCTTGTCTGGCGACCCGGCTGTGGTCGGCTCCCGGCTGGTGAACTGGGTTACCGAAGGTGGCAGGCGGATCCCTCCTGAGAGCGGAAGGCGGATGGATGGGGACTCTGAGGGGAGGCAGGAGGCCGAGCTCCTGGTAGATGTGCGTGCGCTCCCTGAGCCAAGCGAGGTTTCTGAGGCTCCAGCCCTCAAGCTGTTCATCTGAGCCCCTTGGGACCACGCCTCGTCATGCAGAAAGGCCCAGGAGCAGTAATTCCACCGATGACTGGGAGGGGAATACTCCCTGGGGTCAACAGAGGCTCCCAAACTCCATTACGACTCTTCAGGACTGGGTTCTAACGTCGTTCCCACAGGGAAGGCCAAAGGGCTCGAGAAAAGTGGCAGATGGCGCCTTTACGGGGGCAGACGTTTTAAATAAGAATTTCCCAATTCTTAATTAAAAATTTCCCTGCACAACTCCCCAGTCAGCGGCACCGCGGGGCTCGAGTGGGAGCTCGCTGGGTGTGAAATCGAGCACGGCCGTGACGATTCCAGGCGGCACACGCGGGACGCGAAGGCTCTCCAGCCTGTGTGACAGGAAAGGAAAAGGGGGACACAGGAAGGACAAGCCGGACGGCGCAGCTACGTGCCGTCTGCGTGCTCTGCCCTGTTACGTCGCTGGCTTCGGCGCTCCTCCTCGGCCCCGGGTCGTTCAGTCCGGGCAGAGTTAAGGCCTAGAAGCTGTCCTTGGAGGGTTCCAGAAGGCTAGGTCAAGAAATAAAAATGTTCCTATGGGGCCACTGAGGGCAGTGTCTGGGGTGCGGCTGGGCTGACGGGCCGGCAAGCCGCACGCAAGGACAGAGCCAGGCCAGGAAGGGCGGCCGGGGTCACGGGCCAGTGGGAGGTGCGGGAGGTCGGTGTCGGCGCGGAGCAGGCGGTGGCGTGGCCCTGTCCCTGCTGCCAAGGGCCTTCCTGCCGGTCCTCTGCTGCCCCTTACAGCACGAAGGTTCTCAGGTGCCGCGAGTTGAACGTGTCCCTCCGGAATTCACGCTGGAACCCCGGAGCACCACCGCCTTTGGAGCAGGGTAAGGGGACACCTGTCCGCAGGTGATGACAGCTCGATGATGAGGACCACACATGCCCCGTCGCTCCCCGTTTGTCAGGTTTCCCAATAAGCCCTGCTTTCTACGGCACCGAGCGGTGCTATTGGTATGGGACGACACCCCCTTTGGGTGAGCAGGGCGGGAACTTCATGGAGCTCCCTCAAATCACAATGTACCAGAGTCAGGTGAGCGCTCCCCATCGGGGCCTGGTCCTCTGCGGTCACCTTTTGTGTTGTCAACGGAATAGCTGCTGCCTGGGGAGCATCACGAAGCTCACTGGGGACGGGACCAGTGGGGACGGGACCACTGGGGACAGGACCAGTGGGGACACAGGACCAGTGGGGACAGGACCAGTGGGGATGGGACCAGTGGGGACGGGACCAGTGGGGACGGGACCAGTGGGGACGGGGACCAGTGGGGACGGGACCAGTGGGGACGGGACCAGTGGGGACGGGACCAGTGGGGATGGGACCAGTGGGGACGGGACCAGTGGGGATGGGACCAGTGGGGACGGGACCAGTGGGGACGAGTACCAGTGGGGACGGGACCAGAGGGGACGGGACCAGTAGCGATGGGACTAGAGGGGACGGGACCAGTGGGGACGGGACCAGTGGGGACGGGACCAGTGGGGATGGGACCAGTGGGGACGGGACCAGTGGGGATGGGACCAGTGGGGACGGGACCAGTGGGGATGGGACCAGTGGGGACGGGACCAATAGGGATGGTATCAGTGGGGACGGGACCAGTGGGGACGGGACCAGTGGGGACGGGACCAGTGGGGACGAGTACCAGTGGGGACGGGACCAGAGGGGACGGGACCAGTAGCGATGGGACTAGAGGGGACGGGACCAGTGGGGACGGGACCAGTGGGGACAGGACCAGTGGGGACGGGACCAGTGGGGATGGGACCAGTGGGGACGGGACTAGAGGGGACGGGACCAGTGGGGACGGGACTAGAGGGGACGGGACCAGTGGGGACGGGACCAGTGGGGTTGGGACCAGCGGGGATGGGACCAGTGGAGACGAGTACCAGTGGGGATGAGTACCAGTGGGGACGGGACCAGTGGGGACAGGGACCAGTGGGGACGGGACCAGTGGCTGGCCTTGCGACAGGAGGACCGACCAGGCGAGCCTAGCACCAGTGACCACTCACTCGTCGCCATTATGGACCAGTGGGGTGGGGGCCGCGTTAGAGATCGCACACACACGGTTGCTTTTGGATTTTAATAACAGGATATTAGAAGGAGCGGGATGATAATGAGACGTTGGGAAGGGTAAGGGTTGAAAACTGGGACAAACACAGCTTCAGAACGTCACGGACAGCGTGGCTGCGGCGGGCGGAAACCGACGGCGGGCGCCCGGAGGAAGGACAGCGCGGTGTGCAGCTAATCACGCGCTCGAAACGCCGCCGTCTGGAGGCCCCGCACGGTTAGGGAAGTAAACTCAGGGAGACGTTTTAGGTCGCGTGAAACAATCAGCCCGCTGAGCGTCGGTCCCACGAAAGCACAGCCGACCTGTCGGGTGGATGCGATCCCCGTCGGAACGCCAGCGGCCGTGCGCGTGCGCGTGCGCGTGCGCGTGTGCGTGTGAGTGTGCACGCGTGTGCGTGCGCGTGCAACTTCCTAAAATTCACAGGTGATGCTGCGCCGAGACACTTGAGAAAGAAGAAGGTGCGACCACTTTTTTCCTCCGAACGTTGACCTTCACGAAGCTGCGAGGCGTTCGCGACGTGTCCCCCATTGCTCATCCCGGATGGCGGTGACGCTGGATGACGAACGATCCAAGGGGGACCTCATTCCTCCTTGAAAGCGACACGTGTCCTCGGGCTCTTAAAAGCCGACCTCGGGTGTCACGTCAGTAAACGTGAGGGAAAGCACATTTCTCCTCCTCCACGGAGACGGGGCCGGCCGCCCCGCGAGCGCGCTGTCCTCTTGGATCGGGTTCTTGGAGCTGGGAATGGGCCGGAGGAATCGACAGCGTCTCCCTCTCCTCCCTCCACCCCTCCTCCGTCTCCCCCTCTTCCCTCTCCTCCTCCCGACCCCCGTGGGTGCTAGTGGGCAGGGCTGGCCTAGGGCGCGCTCGGGGAGCTGGTGTGGGCGTGGGGGCGCGGGTCTGGATTCACCCCGGGGTTCGGGCGTCCTGGACGTGACTGCGCCAGGGACACGTGGCTCACCAGCGCACACCTGGACGCCTTCTCGCTGCTGACGTCACCGTCCTCACCTGGCGCCCGCTTTCTTTTCGCCTGGGCGGGTGGGCACGCGAAGGTGAGTTCGAATTAAACTTTGAGTCGCTCCAGGGTCTGGTTTTAACTAACGCAGAAGGAAGCAAGGACAGGCCGCGTCACGGGGATGATCCTCGTGAAGGGAATGACAGAAATTCATGATTCTGCGTAATCTGGAATAATAATTCTAGGAAAAGGATTTTCTGTGAATGCAGGGCCCTGTCATAGCGGAAGCAGAGCTTCCCATTTTCTTGGCTTCAGTCTTTAAACTGTATTTAAGCACGTTAGGGATGGTGACGTGCTTTACCGCAGTCGTTTTTTCTTCTCAAATAACCCATTACACGTGCTGAGTTTTAAACTGGGAAAAGGATTCTTCCGATAATACCTCCTTTGTGCATGCTGAGCCTCCGTCTTTGTGATGAAATGTAAACTTCTTAATCCCCCGAGCGGCACAGTCTTTCCGTAACGTCCACGGGGAGTCGCGGGCCTTCAGTTAGCTACGAGGGGCCTTTGGGAGCGTTCTCCGAACGCCCCGGAAAGAAGCCAGGGAAGACGCTGAGGATGACGAGGAAACGTCCGTGATGCCAGGTCGTCTCCGAAGATCGGAGCGTGGTTGGCTGATGGTGCGTTTTCCACTTCCTCGGGATTTTCGGAGAGGAGGGACGTCAGTCCCTGGTGTCGGGGCCTCGATCCCAAGCTGGTCGTTCACGGCTGAGCTTGCTCGTGGCCCTCGGGGAATTTAAATCCATCTCGTCTGTTCCTCTGGCGGAGGCCGACTGCCCGCTCTGCTGGGCCGCTGGCCTGTGAAGGTCAGTGACAGGCAGTCTGCAGACGGACTCTTTATAGTCCCTGAACGTGGCAGGATTGTGGGGGACGATGAGGCAAACGCTCGTTTGGGCCTGGTTATCGGTGTCCATTTGGGGTTGTCAAGAAGCTTGGTCCATTAGCAAACAAGCTGTCCGTCACCCTGGTTTCAGGAGGATGACCGAAGTGTGGGGCTCTGTCCCACTAGAGCTGTGAGAAATCACTTTTTATACTTACATCTTAAATTTCTTCACCGTGTTTACCTGCTAAATAAAAGCGAGATGGTGGGGAACCCACCCAAAGCTGATAATTAAATAAATAAACTAAAGTCTGGTTGACATGCGATATTCTGTTAGTTTTAGGTGTTGGGCAATTATGTGCGTTCTGATTTGGTCACGACGGTACGTCTGGTGACATCCGTCCCCACACGACGTTGCGGTCTAGTTGACTGTGTTCCCCGTGCTGCGCATCGCATCCCCACGGCTGTAGATTTTATACCTGGAAGTTGGCAGCTCTCATCCCCCGTCAGCTTTATTACCCGTTCCCGCACCCCCCCGCCGTCAGCTACCAGTTTGTTCTCTGAACCTGTGAGTCCGTTTCTGTTTCTGTTTGTATTATTATTTTTTTAGATTCCACATGCAAGTAAAATCCTACAGCATTTGTGTTTCTCTGACTTATTTCACTTACTGTAATTCCATTTAGGACCATCCGCGTTGTTACGAATGGCAAGATTTCACTTTTCTGAGTAATATATGTGTATATATGTGTGTGTGTGTGTATGTGTGTATGTGTGTGTGTACATATTTATATATATAAATAAAATATATAATATATATATATATATATAAATAAAATATATATATATATGTAAAATCTCGCATGTTCTTTATCCACGGCCACCTAGCTCGCTTCCATGGTTTGGCTGTCGAACATGATGCTGCCGTAGACGCCGGCTGCCTACATCTTTCTGAATTAGAGTTTTCATTTTCTTTGGATAAATACCCGGAGTTGGAATTTACTGGGTCATGTGGCGCTTCTATCTTCATTATCTTAAAGCAATCCCCACCTGTTTTCCACCGTGGCCGCCCCAGTTCACGGTCCCACCGACAGCGCCCGGGAGCTCCTTTTTCTGCGCCTCCTCACCCACACCCGTCGCTTGGTGGTTTCTCGGGGACAGCCGTCCTGACACGGGTGGGTGACATCTCACGGGGGGTTTGGGTTTGCATTTCCCCGGTGGTTCCCGACGCTGAGCGCGTTCTCACGTGTCTCCTGGCCATCTGTGTGTCCTCTCTCTGTGAGGGTCTCTGCGCAGTTTTAATTAGATGGTTGGATGTGCTGATGTTGAGTCGTGCGAGTTCTTTATACGTCTCAGATATTGACCCCTCATTGAATCCGTCATTTGCAAGTCTCTCCTTCCGTTCGGTAGGTTGTCCTTTCGTTTTGTTGCCGGTTTCCTCTGCTGTGCAAAAGCTCTTCATTTGGATGCAGTCCCATTTGTTCTCTTTTGCTTTTATGGCTGGTCCTCAGGGAGGTCCATCCCCCACAACAGTTGCTAAGATGTCAAAGAGTTTTCTGCCTACGCTTTCTAGGAGTTTTATAGTTTCAGCTCTCACGTTTGTTGAAAGTGATGGGTTTTTCAGAACAAGGGAGATTGGAAAGATCCAGGGTCCCTTCTGGGAGGTTCAGGCCCATGGCCGGTTCTGGGGGGGCGGTGGGCCTCAGTGTGCTCCCCAGGTCTCCCAGGACGACCAGAAAAGAACCCTGAATCCGACCCGATCTCAGGAAGGGCAGGGTCCAGGTTACGAGTTGACGGAAATATGTTTAAATGTGTGCATTTCAAATATGTTCCATTGTATCTTCTAATCTGAAATATATTATAAACGAAAGGATTATTTTTGATCATGGAACATAAACTAGCCAATTTTTTTGGCAGAAATAGAAATTTTGGAAATAATAGAAAAATAGAAAATTATAAAAATTCCTTTTCATAAGCGAAAAGTTGAAAAAATAAGAAAATCTTCAAAGAAGGGGCTCTATTTAAATTTAAAAATAATCCGGAAACAATTAAATTGAACAGACTTAACGTCAAATGTGCACGACGCGAGCTTCGCAAACAGGATATTATAATCAGTATTTACTAATTGTAGAATCAGTCAGATTTAATCACTGAAAAAATAATGGTGTCAAAGAAAATTGTCCTCACCGAATGTAAAATGCGAACAGGTCGGATAAAATCTCATCTTCACGACTAAGGGAAGGTTGATTTTTTGATCAAACGATAAGATTGAAAAGAGTAATTAATGCTCATCAAACCCGCAGCAAGAAGTGAGAGACACAGCTCCAGCCCGCGAGAAGGTGGGCAGAAGGACATTCATGGAATCGGTAAACGGGGCGAGAAGGATGAAGCCTCGTCGGACCGTCTTGCCAGCGCGTGGAAGTGTCCCGCGGACACGCTCTGCTTCAAATCGATGATTCTGACCTTCTCTGTTGGTAAGCCTGGCAGAAAAGTTGAGATTTCACATTAAAGTTATTTCGAGTGGGAAAAAAGTATGGAAACCAATTTTTTTTTTATATTTTAAGGGTAGAGACGATGTATTTTGTAACCATTTTCATATTTCGCAGCGTCGTTTTGGCGAAGATGCTTCCTGCGGCTGGAAACAGTCAGGTTGCTCACTGTGAGCACGTGAAACGTACTTGGACCCACAAACCACACGTGGGTAACGAAAGCCGCGACAACAAGTCTGAATAAACAGCGAACCATCGGCGTGTTTAGGAAAGACGTGAACGTCGAGGTACATGTTTCTGATAAATCAGTGTTAGGTGGCCACTCTTACACGGTGTTACCTTTCAAAAAAAGGGTCGATGGCCCCGTGCACAGGTGCAGCCCCTCCGTGACGGGCGTGCGGCTTCCACCGGACAGCGGTGCCGCCTTGCTCAGGAAGAGTGACAGTGGCGGGTCGGTCCCTTTTGGTGGCCCCTAGAAGGGGATTGGAGATGGCTAAGGGTAAGACGGTCCTGGAGGTCGTTTCAGGAACCTTAAACATCCCCAGCCAGAAACCCGAGAGTGAGTGTCTGGAAGCCCCGGCCTTGAGGTCTGTCTCCCTCTCGGAGCAGAAGCGTCCAGGCTCCTTCAGATTCAAAGAAGCTTTCCCTGTGCGGAGCTCATCAAGCCACACTCAGAGAGGCTAAGGCCACGCCGGACGGTCGTCTCCCCTTCTCATCACACTTGTTGATAAGATAAAACTTATCCACGCGACTTCGAGGGAGGTCGGAAGGGCTCACACAGCGCCGGCCCCGGGCGCACACGGTTGGGAGTCCTCGGCGTCTGCCACCTCCCAGGGAACGGCTGCCACCAACCCCCCTCTCCCCACCCGAGCCAGTGACATTTACGACTCCCGATTCGGGGTGAAAGAGGAACCCGTGCCTCCCGGGGGACGAGACGCTCCCTGAGTGGAAATGCCACTCAGGAGCCTGATTACTTCCACCCTCTGCAGGTCATCATTCTGGCTTAACCTTCCGTTTCCTTCAGAATCTTCTCGAGAATGAACTTCGGGGTGAAAACCGATTCCGTGCAGAGGTGCGTTTTTTAAACGGCTCGTTAGGAAGCATTCGTGCCTGGCCGCGACACTGGGTTAATCCCTGCTGGCAACATTTTTTTTTTTTTTTCGGATTAAACATATAATAAGACCCACACGACCTTGGCCATGCCTAGGTCACCGCAGAATTTATCACGAGAGGTTAGAGTGGGAAGGCCCCTCGAGGGCGTTTTATTGGAGATTGTTTTGATTGTTTGTGGGGTTAAATGATCACGGACCGCCTCACGGCTCTAATTCCATCCGTTTCATAGGGCATTTCACCTGTGCCAGGATTTTATCTGGTGTCGCAGATGGCATTCTGCACGAAGGGGCCGATGGATAGGTAGGAAACAGCGAGTGAGCCGGTCAGGGTCTTGGGTTTCCTTGGCACCAGCCTCTAGGGCCTGAGGGGAGCCTGGGCCACCCCACTCTGCCCAGGTTTTTAATTTAATTTAATTTTATTTTATTATTATTTTATTTTATTTTATTTAATTAATTAATTAATTAATTTTATTTATTTTATTTTATTTTATTTATTTTATTTTATTTTATTTATTTTATTTTATTTTATTATTTTATTTTATTTTATTTTATTTTATTTTATTATTTATTTTATTTTATTTTATTTTATTTTATTTTATTTTATTATTTTATTTTATTTTATTTTATTATTTATTTTATTTATTTTATTTTATTTATTTTATTTATTTTATTTTATTTTATTTATTTTATTTTATTTATTTTATTTTATTTATTTTATTTTATTTTATTTTATTTTATTTTATTTTATTATTTTATTTTATTTTATTTTATTATTATTTTTTTGTGCTGTAGCAGGCGTCCGTGCCAGGTCGCCCCAATTAGAAAAACCACGCTGGCCCTTCGCCCCGTTGCGGAAATACCCTGGTCCGTAGCTATGTTTTCGCTGGGGGAGTGAGCACGTGTGTTACCTGAAATAGCCTGAGGTGGGAGAGGCTATCGGGGGCCGTGGTGTCTCCTTGACTGATGAGAGGTGAGGCTCGGATTCCAGCTTTTGAAGGAACGCTGTGCATTGTCTTTATTAATTATTATTATTATTATTTATGGTGGTGACATTGGTTGATGACATCTAATAGGTTCAGTTGTACGCTTTAACAGTAAGGCATTTATATGTATATTATATAATGTTACATAATAATATATATTAATTATATAATAATTATATAAGTATATTATATATAATATACATATTATATATAATATATAATAATATCATATTATATATAATAATATTATATAATATATAATATATCTTTCTATGTAATGTATCTGTCTGCACTGTGTCACCTCCCGCAGTTAGCCTGCTTTCTGTCACCACATTTTGGACCCCTTTCCCCTGTCTGCCTCCCCTCCCCGCCCCTGCCTTTAGCGTGTGCTCATCAGCGATCATTTTAGGGCAGAGTGAGATGATGACTCCCGTAAATACGTGCAACGTCCAGCAGAGATTTTGTTTGGCTCTTCACGAGGAAAGGCAGCGGTGCGATGCTGTGACCGCGTCCGAGGAAAATCCAAACCAGCGCACACGTGCAGACCATCAGGAACGCGGGGATGTGGAAAAGGACGTTCAAGTCGCTGCCACATTGATCGAGGTCCGTAGAGCATAAGCAAGACGCGGACACAGCTGGCCCTTCTGCGGGCAAGGAGGCCCCGGGACCCCGTGGGTGTTCCGCGGTCCCCGCAGTGGAGAGCCGTGGCTCAGACACGGTGGAAGGCAGACGTCGCCGGGCAGGGCGCACCGTGGGGCGACCGTGCTTGCTCAGCTCGAACGCTTTTACCCCTTTTCCTGACGCTCTATTTTAAGTGCTGCCTCCGGACTCAGATCTAACGTCTCGTATAGAGCTGGGGTGCAGGGCAGCAGGGCAAGCGCTGGCTCACGCCTTGCAGGGGCCTCGGTGGCCCCAGAGCTGGCTTTGAGCTGCCCGGGGCCCCAAACACCGTCTTTCACCCCGCCAGCCTTCGAAAGCAATTTCAGTTACCCACGACGTCACGTCCACACCAGGACCCGAGGAGAGCAGCTTCCTTTCCGTCCATCACTCAGGTTTGCTGCTTCCCGGGCCTTGTTGGCAAACACCAGATCCGGGCCCTTTAATGAGGCGGCCGGCCCGGCGGGTTGGGTTGCCCTGTGGGTCCCTCCCCTGGGGACAGCAGGTGGGGCCCCGAACAGCCGGTCCCCGCGGCGTGGCCGGGAGTTCCCGGGGCTCCCTGGGGCGCTGTTTGGGACCGCGGGTTCCCGAGTGACGCGTCTCCTTTCCAAGGTGACCCTGAGCCAGAGCCCTTTTCATTAGCGGCGAGGCCAGGTGCTGTGTGGGTGGCTGTCAGCTTCTCCCTCCGGGCCCTCCGCCGTCGCCACGGCGACGGTCTCTCAACAACAGAGAGGAGGCTGCGGCAGGGCAGGGCGGCCGCCTGGCTCCCAGCCACGCGGGAAACACTCCCGATGAGCCCAGGAGGTGAGAACCTGCCTTGTCCGCGCGTTTCACGCGTCTCGGTCAGCGTGAGGCTGTGCGGGGGGTGGAGGCAGAGAACGAGGAAAAAGTAGTTTATCTTAAGGCTCAGACAGGGAGGGGGAAGTGCCAAACCCTCGAGAAGTCCCCCCCCCACCCCAGGGCGTGTGGACCCCCTCGCCCTTGCGTGGTGACCACGCGGACGCCGATGCAGAAGGACTTTGGGACACCTTCGTGCGCGGAGGGCGTCGCCTGGCCCGATCCGCGCGTTCGGCAGTCCTGGGTCAGGGGGAGACGTGATTAAAGCCCCAAGGCTCGTCGACGTGGAGTTGGTCGTCTCCGGAGCCCCTGAGGAAGGCCTGGGGGGAGCTCGTCCAGGTTCGGGGGGGCGGGGAGCGTGGAGGGCGACAGCGCGGTGACACGACTCAGCCTCCAGCAGGCGTGCGATGTGTCTGTTGCTGTTTTTGTCCAAATCAATTTATTTCGCGAGGAAAAGCTCCCCGTGGACCGTCCCGGGCTCGCCAAGGCGGTTCGTTCTCCTGCACGTTCCGGATGGATTGACGCGGGCCGCCGGCCTCACCGTGGCTCCTCGCACGTGGCAGGGGTTTCCCAGCCCTTTGGGGGAGACGAGAGACGGTCCCCGCAGCCGGGCTGCCGAGCTGGACGACGGGAGGAGAGGATGCACAGAAACCTCGGGCTGCGGGCCCCGGGCCACGCGCGCGGGCCACCAACACGGCGCGTTCGCGTTCGCGCTTCTGCTCTGAGGCGGCGAACGTGTTTCAGAGCCCGAAGTCCTGGTCCCAACACAAAAACAACAAACAAACAGACACGCAGAGGAAACAGCGATGAACTCATCCTCAGGAATGGCTTTCATCCGGAAAAACAATGTTTTCACTCTGATAAGAACTCGATGACTGTGAGGCTCGCCTCAAACCACCATCGCGCGACGTTTTCGGGGGGAAAACCCACTTATACGGTCATTCTGGGACCTCGGTAACCGGAGCGTTGGGTGGGGACGGAGACAGACTCCCTTCGCTCAGAATCCAGCCCAATCCCGTGCAGCGAGACATCAGCCAAGTGAGGTGGCCACGCGCCCGGCCTCGGTCCCCGTCCGCCACCTGCCGAGGACACAGGGCGTTCTCCCCGCTTGGCGTCTCCATTTACACATCGTGAGGGTCCAGTGGGGTCTGTCCTCACTCCAGGAGGTCGCCGGGGGCACGTGGGAAAGGACGGTCCGGCCTTGGCGGCTCCTGGCGGGGTCTGCTCCCCGCGGTGTGGCCGGCCCTGGAGCCGTGGGCCCCCAGCTGCCCCCAGCTGCCCCCAGCCTTGCTGCGCTGGGGCGCTCTGCCTCCCCGCACCCTCTTCGGTGTCCTCTGCACGACCATCTCCCTGGTCTCCACGGCGGCTTCGGTGCTTCTCGGATTTTCAACATGATTCCTACTGGGACTGCCCGATTCCGGGACGATTCAGTGAACGTCTTCTGCAAACCCGTTTGAGCCAGGGGCAGCGCAAGGGCAGGTGACAGGGCGCCTCGCGGGGATAACCAGGGGCAGCAACGAAGCAGGAGGCAGGACGCGTCGTGGGGACAAGGGCTCCGGCAGGCGGGGTTAGGAGGCAGCGAAGAGGAGGGCGCTCGGCCGGCGGGAAGAGGGGTTTGAGGCCACTCGGGCCAGCGTCCGGATGCGTCTGCTGCAGCCGCCGGGACGGGGCACACGCACTGGGTCACCCGGCAGACGTTTGTGTCCTCACGGCCCCGGAGCCTGCTCGGGGGTCCAAGGCCAAGGTGACGGCAGGGCTGACGGCTCCCGAGCCCGCTCCCCCTGGGCATGCACGGCCGTCCTCCTCCCGCCACCTTTCCATGGGGTCTGCCCGGGGTCGCCCTGCGCGTCCCCACCTTCTCTCGTTCTGAGGACACGTCCGATTGCATCGGGACCCCCAACGCCTCGTTCTGCCTGGGTCGCCGCGAACGACTCTGCCTCCAGATGCGGCCCCGGCCTGAGGTTCTGGGGTAAAGCGTCGGGTGCGACCTCTGGGGGCCGACCCGGCCGCTTCTGGGGAATGTGAGCGTCTGCCGAGGGTTCGACCGCCCACCTCACTGAGCAGTCAGACCAGATCGGTCCCTTGGGTAGTTAACGGGTCCGTGGTGCGCAGGAGCGACCGGGGCTCGGGCTGAAGTGGAGACGGAGGCGATGTCTCTGGTCGCCCTGCAGTTCCCCGGGGCCGGTTGGGCCGGCGGCCCCCTCTCCAGGCCAGGGCTAAACAGGACCCAGTGACCACGTCAGCCTCGAAGACGCCCCGGGGGGGGGATCTGGGCAGGAAGAGGAGAATCGAGGGCCCCGAAGGGCAGGGCCAGCAGGCGCGGGGGTCACTGACAGGCACTGGGGACACCAGGCTCAGGCAGGAGGCAGCTGCGAGTTTGTGGGGCGGACGCTCTGGACGGGGCAGCCTGACCCCCAGGAAGACCGAGCTGTGGGGTGCTGGGTCTGGTTCTGTGACTGGGGGATCTGGGGTGTCTCGGGGGCGCCCGGGAGGGTTGGGGAGCAGCCGCCGCGATGCTGCTGGCATTTGTCTTCCGAGCTTGGACTCTGGCCGCTTGAAGACGGTGAGCCCCCCGCTCAGAGGGACGCGGGTTCCTGCGTGCGGCTGCTCAGCGCAGGGCCGCGACGTCCTGCCCCGGTTCTGGGCCACGGAACCTCAGGGCCCGTTTTGGCAGGCGGCGATTTAGCTCCGATTAAAAACGCGGAGGCGACCGTGAGCATTGTCGGGACTTCCCTTTTCTTTTCTTTTATACTGAATTTATCGGGGTGGCTTTCCTCCCTCCCAGAGCTGCTCATCAGAGGGGCCGGGAGGGGCCTTGACGTGACACACACCATCGGGGGGGGGGGACTCCTGAGAGTCCATTCAGCTGGCATCTGGCGTCCGGGACTTGCGCGGCCCCCCACCCAGCACCAGCTGACGGCCGGGCCCAGCCGGCGTGCCCGGCGCTGGGGCGCCCGCTTTGTTCCTCCCAGCGCCCCGCCCCGCCCCCGTCACGCACTGAAATGCGTTGTGTCATGGAAGGATATTTGTGGGACGGAGGCGTCCAGGGACGTGGACGGGGGAGGGAGTGGGGGGAGCACGTTTTAGCCTGGGGGACACTGTGAGGAACGCGGCCGTGGTGACCGCACGGGGGTCGGGGCTGTGGGGGAAACGGGGACTTCCGTCTGGCAGCAGGGGGACTGCAGAGGACGGGGAGACCCTGACCCTGCGAGGCCCTGGAGCTCAGGAGGCCTCGAGGTGGCCCAGTGGGGGGAGGTCTGGAAGGGAGGGGACAGGGTGACATGGGAGAAGTTCTGGCTTTCTGGCTCTTTCCGGAGCCTGCTCCTCGGAGTCAGCCTCCACTTCTTCACCCCACCCCCCTGCCTTCCTGCGTTTCACGAGGTCGGCCTCTTTCCCGGGCTTCTAGAACGCTGCTCCTGGCTTCTTCTGTGCACGAACTCGGCTAGTTCGGGAAACCCAAATATCCGGCCCGAACCACCCCGGATATTGCCGCGAAGATATTTTTTATGAGGAAACTAGCACCGAAGGACTTCAAATGACCTCGGGTGACCTTCCCAGTGTGGGTGGGCCTCATGCAGCCAGTGGACGGCCTCGGGGGCGAATGCGGGCCCCCGAGGAAGAGGGAATCTGGTTCCAGGTGACAGTCAGGTTCCAGCTGCGGCGTCAGCTCCTCCCGAGGTCTCCAGCCCCCACGCTGTCCTGCGGGGCCCGACCGGCCCGCCTCTGCGGAGTCGCTGCCCCCGGAGCTGACCTCTAACGTGGGGGACCCCCTAGGAGATGACGCTGCGTCAGTGCCTGGGGAGCCCCACTGCGCTGAGGTCTGAGGAGCAAAAATGCAGGTGAGGTGGGGGGGGGGGCGAGCTGGCTGGGGGCGTCCAGGGGGCAGGTGGTCAGGGCGCGTGCCAGGCCGCGCCTCGCTAATACGGCGGGTTGAGGGGTGGGTCCGAAGGAAGCTGGGGAGCAGCTGTAAGACTTGTTTGATGACGGTGATGATTTTCCGGATGATTCCGAGGATGCACATTGGAGGTGCGTGTGGGGGGTCTTATAAATACCCCACCCCCACGTTTCTCCCCGAAGGTCGGCTGGACGCGCGGCTTCTCCGGCCTGTCCCAGGGCTCCCTCCTGATGGATCCCCTCGCACGCCTCGCTGCCTCTGCGGTCTAGTTATTTTGAGGATGACGGAGTGGGTGGATTTATCCGGAGAGCTGGCGTGAATTCCCGCGGCTGTTGCGTGTGGAAATCTGGCCCCTGAGTCGAAAAGCTTCCGGAGCGTTCTGTGTATGTGGGAGGCCTGCTGACTGGCAGGACTTGCTTTAGGGTCAATGAGTAGACGGCTGGATTTGAGGAAATGATTTATTTTATCTGCCTGTCTATCCATCCGTCTGTCTACTCACCCATCATCATCCATCCATCCATCCGTCCGTCCATCCATCCATCACCCATCCATCCATCCATCCATCCATCATCCATCCATCCATCCATCATCCATCCATCCATCCATCCATCCATCACCCATCCATCCATCCATCCATCCATCATCCATCCATCCATCCATCACCCATCCATCCATCCATCACCCATCCATCCATCCATCCATCACCCATCCATCCATCCATCATCCATCCATCCATCACCCATCCATCCATCATCCATCCATCCATCTATCCATCATCCATCAATCCATCCATCCATCCATCATCCATCCATCATCCATCCATCATCCATCCATCCATCTATCCATCATCCATCAATCCATCCATCCATCCATCACCCATCCATCCATCCATCCATCACCCATCCATCCATCCATCCATCCATCCATCATCCATCCATCCATCTATCCATCATCCATCAATCCATCCATCCATCCATCATCCATCCATCATCCATCCATCACCCATCCATCCATCATCCATCCATCCATCTATCCATCATCCATCAATCCATCCATCCATCCATCATCCATCCATCATCCATCCATTCATCCATCCATCCATCCATCCATCCATCATCCATCCATCCATCCACCCACTCACCCGCCCATGCGTCTATCCTACCTAGTCTGTCTGGAGTGAAGTCTCGAACGCTGGAGCGTCGTGTTCGCCAGGATTCCGCACCGTAGGGCCCACTCAGGTAGCTCGTCGTTGGGTTTTCAACTTCTCCCTCTTCTAACCCCGCGTCTGGCTCCCCTTCCATGCTCACCCACAATGCCCACCATCCTCTTAGGTCCCGTGCACGACGACTTATCTCCCTCTCGGGCTACGACTGGAAGCGGGACCCAGGGAGTCCGTCCCGGCTTCCGTGCTTCCTGGCCCTCGAGCAAGTCCCGTGCCCCTCTGCGGTCGACCTCCCCGACCCCAGCGGCGTCGGTCCCTGCGCTGGTCTGCCGGGCTGCCGCGAGCCCTGGGGGTGGGAAGGGGTCGAAGGGTCGTCCCTGGGCTCGGCCCACGGTCCTCTGGCAACACGTGTTAGCGGTCCTGAGCGCGGTTATCATTTTTATCCTTCGCTCCACCCCTTTTCTGGGAATTTTAGGCCGTGACGTTTTATCCTAATGGATCACGTCTTAATCCTCTTGGAGTTTGTTGGAATTTCTCATTTGTTGATGCGTCTTTTCCTGTTCCCTTTGCTGTTGAGTTTATTCCTTTCTCTCTCTCTCTCTCTCTCTCTCTCTCTCTCTCTCTCCCTCCCTCTCCGTCCCCCTCTCTCTTTCTGGAAATCATATTTCTATCATCCCTCGAGTGTCTCAGAAGAGGAGAGAAACGGTAGGTGCTCGATCGATCACTTTTTCTCTTCTTAGGTTTGAGAGATCCAAGTCGTCTAAGACGACCGGGTCCCTTTTATGGAAAAGAAAACTTGGCTTTTGTTCGTCGGCCATGATGGAGGCGGCACCGACCTCTCAAGTGACTCAGCTTCGTGCTGAGCGGTTTAAGGAGTCGTCCTCCTCGCTGCATGTCTGCGCCTGGCGTTGGCTGTTCCTGCTGGACCCGCCGATCTTCAGCTCGTGTGAGTGTCCCTCGGGGAGCCCAAAGCGCTGCCCGCAGCGTCCCTTTTCGTCACTAAATCGAAGGGTGTGTCCCAACGCTCACCAACTCCCCCCCCAGGAACAGGCCTGCACCGGCAAGGGGCACGCGTGGCAGCGGCCACTGGCTCGCCGCGCCGCGATTTCCTGCATCAGTGTGAGGAAGTGTGTGCTGCAGCAGGAGGGTCCCCATTCCGTACCTTTTAGCAGAAAAAGAGGAACAGCTGTTCCTGCTACTGACTGGCAGGCTGTT
Source organism: Cynopterus sphinx (assembly GCA_030015415.1). Classification (NCBI taxonomy): domain Eukaryota; kingdom Metazoa; phylum Chordata; class Mammalia; order Chiroptera; family Pteropodidae; genus Cynopterus; species Cynopterus sphinx. The sequence continues at coordinate 1,565,698 of CM057379.1, read as the reverse complement.
TGTGAGGTTTCATGCAAGAGACGCAAGTTGGGATCCCTGGGCAGCTTACCATCAGCGTGAGGCGCGGGGAGGGGAGGGAGGGAAGGGGAACAAGGAAAATGCGCATCCCCGGCCGTGACCAGGCCCCAGAAGTCACAGGGCAGCCTTTCTGTCGCTCCCCACCCCCGCGGGGGCCACGGCGCGGTCTCGTCGGGGATGCAGCTTCAGGGCAGCGAGCTGCTTCGAGCGGAGCGTGCGGCCTGGATTTCACGCTCCTCACGGGCCGAGCCGACTGCAGGAAGGCGGCGTCCTGTCCTGAATGTTAATGAACGGCGGACGGCAGGCTCCCGGCCTCCGATTGAACAAAGGGAGCCCGGCCGGCGGGGGCCGTGCCAGGGGCGGCGGGCAGGCCCGTGTGCAGGGGACACGCTGTCGGACCCCAGGCAGCTCCGGCATCCCGGGAGGGGCTCCGGGGCAGGAATCGTCTCCCCCCCCACGCAGGTGCCCCTGGCCACAAACTGGAGGGTGACGGCCACACCCTGAGGGGGGGCGCAGGTGGTTTGAACAAGCAGGGGCGGGGGTGATGCCGGCAGGTCGGGGAGCTGGGCCCGCACAGGTCCCCATACTCCTCGCAGGGTCGACCTGAGAGAACAGCCTGGTCTCTGCGGGGCTGCACAGGGCCACGTCGCCTGTGACCGCCCGAGCGCGGGGCTGCCCACGTCCCTCAGGAGAGGGAGACCGAGGGCGAGCATCGAGGGCATCGAGGAGCCAGCACGGGTTGAGGGCCTCACCGGAGGGAACGTGGTGGCCGCGGGAGGAGTGTTGAGGGAGGTGGGTGGGGTGGGGGTAGGCTGTCCCTCGCGTGCTGTCGCGTGAAGGACGGTAACTAAGACGAAACGGCAAACACACCCTATGCCCTTCAGGGAGGGGACAGTCAAAGGAGGTTGGAAGTCCCAGACGACACCCGCGACGTTGCAGCACCCCCCCCCCCACTTCCCCCGACTTCAGAGAACCCGAGGAGGCCTCTGTCGCTTCCCGAACCTTCACGGTCCCAAGTCCGACCCCAACCCCGGGCTGTGGCCTGTCCTTCCCTCCGGGGGGTCTGGGCCGCAGTGGGAGGGAATGGGGTGTGACCGTCAGGGGACCCAGGGCCCACAGCTCGCTCTGCAGCTGGGAGGCTCCCCGGCCGGCCCTCCACAGGGCGTCCCCTCCGTGAGCCCCAAAGGCGGCGCCGCGGCCCCCTGCGTCTGCCGGGCAGGCACCTGCGCGTCCCGCTGCTTTCGCTCCGCGCCCTCCTCTGCTCTGTCGCCCGGGCTCCCCCCGCGTGATGCGTGATGAGGAACGGGCCCCCCTTTCCCTTACGGGCACCGGCTGACGTCAGCGGGCGACACGACGACGATGTCTCACCGGGAACGTGGCAGGAAGCCAGACCCTATTTCTCGGTGTCTAAGCCCGCCGGGCCACACTTTACCCTTGCTGCCTCGCCGGGTGCCGGTGACTCCGAGACGTTCACTCCCTGTGCACCGAGGCTCCGTCGCCGACACTTCGGATTCACCACCGCGGGGACACTCGGGGGCTGGCACAGTGCCGCGGTCAGTCGTCCCAGCAGCGTCTGCTCGTTTCGGTCGGGCGGGGGTGACCGTGGCCCAGGCGTTTACGTGGGAACTGGCTTTCAAGGGGACAGCGGGCTAGCTCAGAACCAGAACGGACCTTGACTTACCCGAAAGCCGAGCGGGAGCAGACGCCTGGACGACCGGAAGCGGCGGGTAAGAGAAAAGGGGGTCACTTCGGTGGAAACGGTCATTTTGCATCTGCGACGGGTTCCTGCTTGCCGTGCTGCCTCTGTTTAAAGGGACTTCTTATCCGCTGCACCCGGGGGAGGGGACGGGCGGAGGAGAGCTCTGGGCGGGGATGAGCCGCAGGTGGACGACGCGTGTTCGGGACAGAGGGCGGGGGAGTGGCCGTCTCGCGTGGCACGGTTACGCCCTCCCTTCAGAGCCGCTGCGCCCTGCCCTGTCCCGCCCCACCACTCTCTCGAGCTCTGACCGGCAGGTGCCATGTGGCCGAGGCCCGGAGAGAGCCTGGGGGGGGGGCTCGCCCCCGGGCACTTCCGTCATCACCGGGAGGAACACGTGCCGGGCCAGCCCGGCCCCGGGAGGAGCAGAGGCCGGTGCCGAGCCCCGCGCCGAGCCCCGCCGGAACCACCTGGCCCGCCGGTGCGCCCGCGGCGGAAACGCCTACGAGGTCGGAGCCCCGTGCTGGCCGGGCGGTCCCCGCGTGGCCTCGGGCGGCCAGCCATCTCCACCCACAGTGGGGTTTTCTCCCGACCACACGGCAGGGCCACAGGCGCGGACGCTGCGCTGTCTTCCTCCCCGTGGCTCCTCCCTGCGCCCTTCGTTCCCCCCTTTAGCTGCCTGCTGCGGCGCAGAGACCATCACTGCAGCGGCCCCCGGGGTGCTTTCCTGCCACGAGGAAGGCGCGGTCTTGCTGGGACGGGGTCTGGGGCTGGAGGGACCTCTGTGAGCGAGGAGGCGGCGCGGCTGAGCTCACAGGTGTCCACGGGCGCCTCCGGCCCACCTGTGGGAGCGGGGACATCGGTCGATCGCTCGTTCCCTCCGAGCTGCGCCCCTTCACGGCATGGACCCTCGTTTTAGGAAGGAAAGACCATTTTTATCATCCGATTTTCATTCCACTTGGCGCGAAAAATTAATACGCAGCGACGTTCACTTGGTAGGCCGCTTACTGTGCAGAAGACGGCCCCCGGGGAGGGTGCACACACACGCACACCCACAGGTGCGTTCGTTCCACGTGCACACGCACACGCATGCACGCTCACACGCATGCACACGCACGCACACACGCCTCTGATGTAAATAAATCCCGATTCCAGACGCGGGAGCCTGTTTCGGTGCCCCTGCGTGAATGCTGAACGGAAAGCACGCCCCCACCTAGCCCGATGCTGTCCCGGGAGAGACCAGGTGACCGGCCGACTGTGGGTACTGGCCCCCATGGCCACCGGCCACGGTTTTCCTGAAAACTGTGGGGTCCCTCCCCGCGTCGCCACCTCCTCCTGTGGGGCCCACAGGCAGGTGGGGGGGGGCGGGACCGAGTCTGCCCTGTCAGTCAGGCGGGGGCGGAGGCGGGGAGGCTGGGATCTGCTGGGGAGCACACAGGGGTGGGGCACCCCGCCCCGGGTCTGACTCTGTGGTACTGACCTGCCCATGGCAGCATCTTCGGGGTTTTTCCATCCGAAGGGGCTGCTTCCCTGGCTGCAGCCCGCCTGGCTCCCCGGGGAGCCCTGCGATTTGCATTTTAGATGTAACAGCTGCAAAGTGGCGCCTGTTTTCAGACGAAATCCCACCCCGGAGGCCAGCCTGGAGCCTGCAGGTCCCCGTGGAGTCCCCCAGCACACAGGGTGAGCCTGCGGCCGGGAAGGGCGCTGTGGCCGCCTTGGACGGGCAAATCGAGCGACCCGTTTTGCCGCGAGGACGGGAAACCGGATGCCGATGCGCTTGCCAGCATCCGTGACAAAGCCGTGCCCTGCCCGCAGCCCAGCGCTCTCCGGTCCGTCTCTAGGGCTCACCTGGTCGGGGCGAGGCACGTAAGTGCAGGTGCGCGGCGCGGAGCCTCGTGTCTGGCGTCTGCCTCTCGGAGCCCCGCGTCGTCGAGCCGCGACGCTTCCTTCCTCGGGACGGCTGGGCACTCGGTGGCTGCACCCGCCGTCGACGGGCGCGTGGGGCGTTCGCACCGTTTGCTGTGGGTAACACTGACCTGGGACAGTCCTCGCCGCACGTGCGAGGCGTTGCAGTCCCCACATCCTGGCTAACCCTGTTATCGGCCCCTTTTCGGCTTAGAGCCGCCCCACGAGGGTGAGAGGCGACATCCCGCCGCCGTGTTCGTGGTGTTGGACGCCCTTCTGCGGACTCGCTGGCCGTTTCTAGATCTCCTCGGGGGAGCGTCTGTTCGAACCGTTTGCCCGCGTTGTGATGGGGCCGCTCGTCTTTTCTCGTGTGCAGCTTCCAGTGTTCCTTGCATCCTTGGGACGTCAGACCCGGGTCAGAGGCGCGAGTTGCCAGGATTTTCTCCCTTTCCCTCTGAAGGGTCTCTTTTGCTTTCCTGGTAATTTCCGTCGATGAGCACCGGTTTTAAGTGTGATGCAAGCGTCATCAAGTTCAGTGTTTCTGAACGTATTTTCAGATCACCCCGCGGAGGAGGCAATGCCAATTTAATTTAATTTAATGAGATAAAGACTGGGAAAGAGGTTTTTGCCGAAGAGCGCTGAGTTTGGAAAGGCCGCAAACCATTGCGATATATGAGATGTTTCTCCCTCCAACAATCGATTCCACCGAGACGTCGGGGCCTGGGTCAAAGCCAGGGCTCTCTGCCCAGACTAGGGTGAGGCCAGGGCGAGGGCCCTCGGAGTGGGCGGACCTGCTCAAGGCCACCCCGCAGGCTCGTTTGTCGGCGAGGCCTTTAGGGACTGGAAAGAGGGGGCTGACCGTGTCGAACCTCCCACCCGTGCACACCCAGACCCGGCCTGCCAGCCGCGCCTGCGGACTTTTCTAGCACGTTGTCTCATTTACGCGATTTACCGCTGCATTACAGAGCGGGGCTTGACGCCGTCTCCACCGGCCAGTTCCCGCCTGCTGGTTCGCTCACGCGTGTCGTGGCCCCGGTGAGCCCGTGGCATATCAATGTACGTTTTTCATTCTTTTGCGAAGTCTGGGCCTGGTGTTTTGCGCCCCGTGTGGATTTCACACTCACCGACCCCAAACCTTTGCGTGTTTTTCTTCAACGGAAATCAATTGGGCAGGTGCGTTGCTGGAACAATTGCCCGATGGTTCTATTTTGCCGAGCGTCACCGGGCACATAGGGGTGGCGTTCGTGGGGTTGGGGCTGCCTGCTGTGAGCTCGGTCGATACGACAGTGACGAAGACGCTCGGGACCTGGAATAGGGCCGTGGGCAGCCGGGCTGGAATCGGGACAGAGCTTTCTTCTAAAGCGAGGGGAGCCACAGGCATGTAGGAGCGAGGCGACCTCAGGGACGGAAACAGGTGACCTCAGGGACGGAAACAGAGGTGGCCTCAGGGACGGAAGCGGAGGCCAAGACCGACCTGGCCGGGTCCAGCGTCAGACACGTGGGTTCCTTCGAGGCTTCGAACAAGAAGTCCGCTGAGTGAAGAGGAGCCGTGGGGACCACCAGGAGGTGGGTGAGCAGGTGAAGGTGTGAAGGGCCCAGGCTGGTGACCCTTTTGACTGAGAGGGTGTCCCGGGGGTTTGAAGGTGCGGCCCACGGCCCCCGATGGATGGTAGAAGTCAGGGGCCAGTGAGCCGCCCGGGGCGTGCGCGCCACCCCTGTCCCGAGGCAGTGACCCCGAATCCGCATCGGCATCCCGGAGGGGAGGGAACGGGGCTGACACTACGGTGTGTTTAGTTAGAAGACCTTGTGGGAGACGGGCCCCGGGATGCTAACAGGCTCCGGACTGCGTGCTGCGACGTTACCTGTGGCTCCACAGCGCCCCGTTTCCGTACTGACAAAACCTTGCTTTTCCTCTGATTTCTCATGAACTGTCCGTGAACTTAAATCACACATGCCTCTGCGCCCCTTTCCTCTGATACCTGGCCCAGGGGACCGTGAGTTTGGGGCTGATTTTCCCTTTGTCTTCCTCGGAGGTGCAATGCCTCTGTCTCTCTCTCTCTGGTCTCCCCTCTGCCCCTCTTTGCGCCGCTGCCATATCTTCCGTAATTTCCATCACCGAGGCTTTAGGAAGAGACGACCAGGACGGGAAGACCCCGATGCTCTCAGACTGGGCACCGAGTTCGGGGCACGGGGCGGGCGCATCCAGTGGGATCAGGGTGATGCACCTGCTCGTGCTCGGCCAGTCGCACCCGGCAACGGTCCCTTGAGCCGCGTCCGAGGCCAGGACCAGCAGGTGGTAGGTGGGTGCTGTGGCACTCCAGAGCATCAAGGAGAGGGGGTCGCTGTCCTCCCTGGGCCATCTAGGGCAGCATCCTGGGTGACTCTGGACCGCTGGGAGGTGAGCGGCCTCCCGCAGCCTTCAGCGCGCTGCCCCGGAGAAGCCGGGGAAGCCCCCTCCCCATCCCTCGGGCCTGGACCTCCAAGACGTGGAAGGGCCTGTTCCTTACACGGTGAACGGTGTGGAGCCCGTCTGGGGTAGGGGTGTGGGTTTCCCTGGTGAAGATCCCAGGTCTTCCAGAAGAATCTGGAGGCGCCCGATGCCGTGAAACCCTTGCAGCCTTCCTTTCGGCCGTCAGAGGCCTCAGAGGTGGCCGAGCTCCCCCTCCTGCGGGGAGAATCTGACACCCCCAAACCGAGTCAGAAAGGCACCGGCTTCTGGAGATGAAAGTGGGTGCACACCCCCCCCCCACCCCGTGGGGATGGACGACGGGACCTCGAGCAGGTGGGACCCCGAGCAGGTGGGAACCCTGAGCGCCGCGCCCGGTTCTGGTCACGGGGCGGGAGGCGCCTCCCGGAGAACTGATGCGCAGGTCGCACGGGGCAGAAACGGGGTCTGTGTGTGTAGATGGAGCCGGGTTAGCTTTGTCCGAGTGATTTTAAGATTTCGTCTTCCTGTGAGCTGGAGTGTCATCGTGCTCTGTCCCAGTGTGGATTCGCTTTTATTTCTGCTCGAAATCGCTTGCCCTTTCGAGCCTGAATAATCGGGTGCATTAAGACAAAGCAGCGTGGGAGACGAGGGGGGAATACGAGAAGCGGCATCACGGGAAAGGAACCGTCGGCTCTTCCAGTCCTGGCTGCTCCGGGGCCCCATGTCCCTCGCGTGTAGGAGACTGGGGCCACGAGGCTTCCTTTTTCCCTCTGGCCCCAGGTCCTATCCTGTCCTTCCTCAGGAGTGGTCAGTCTTCAGAGAGCAGCCCAGGAATCAGCATGTCACAAGGTGTCTGACCTCGACTTTGCTTAACAGTTCTGGAACCTTCTTCCATTCAAAGGACGTGTTCGGAGAAGCTCAGCAGCGTGTACTATAGCAGAGTTACTTGGATCTCAGCAGCCTCTCCTGTCTGTGATGCACCAGTACAGGACAGGAGACCTGGGCACACAGTCACGGTGTCGCTGCCTGCGGGAATCAGTTTTCCCTTTCTGTCGTGAGAAAACACATTTTATTTTAGTTTCCCCAGCGCAGCTCAGGCTTTACTCAAAGACGGCTGCGAGTCCCATCTAGGTCCTACCTTCCAGAAAATGTTGACCAGTCCGGGTGTCCATTCACGACACATTCCCCGGAAGGTCGTGGTTACCTTAGAAACCACGCGAAGGATCTCTCTCTCATAGGCCGGTCGTCCGAGTTGCTGTTTTCAAATCGATCCCACAGTATTTCATCGCATAACATTTTCGCGGGATTATGCTTTGTAAAGCAACAGGGATGCTTGCAAACTCAGCATCCGGGGCCAGAGGGTTTCGCAATGCGAATTCTGGGGCGGTTTCCGGCTGTGGCTGTGACTTAGCTCAACGCGCAGCTCCTCGGGCTGTTTGTAGCGCGCACAGGCAGGGACGGAGGCGTGTTGGGAGCCCCCCCCCCCGCCATCGCATCCGTCACGCAGTCTGATTGGATTGTCTGAGACAGCCGTGCCCAGGTAAACGTAAGAGCAAGGCCCCCTTTCCTGTGGCCGAACCCCCGCAGCTTCCCTGGAGACGCCCCCGGGTCTGATCGACCCCCGATGCTCAGCCGGAGAGTGCGCCTCGTGGGCATGAGGATGCAGGTCCTGAGGCCTTGCCGCCGGCCTGGTACGTTCATGTTCGGGTTTGCTGTAAGGGAGTGCTGCGCCCCGAGTTGCCTGAGCAACAGCAGTTTATTGTCTCGCGGCCTGGCAGCTCCGGCAGGGTCGTCGCGCTCCTTCCGAGGCCAGGAGCGGGGAGGATCTGTTTGACGCCTCGCGCCTGGCTCCGGGTGGTTTGCTGGGAATCTTGGGCCGTTCTGGGCTCCTCGAAGCATCGCCCTGATCTCTGCCTTCACCCCCACGCTGTGTGCTCTCTGTGTCCGGTCGTATCAGGGTGGGGGCCCACCCTCCCCCAGCGTGGCCTCCTCTCAGCTAATCACATCGAAGACATCTTTATTTCCAGACGACGTCACACTCTCAAGCCCCGGGGGTCAAGCTTCCTACCTATGAATTTTCAGAGGGACGCGTTTGCCTCCTGGTGCCCGTGGAGAATAACTAATCCCCCAGGTTAACTCTCCCCCATCAGTAAAAGCCCGGTTTCCCCACAAGACAGCTTTGAGCACCGAGGTCCTCAGAGTCGCTGCGCGTCACTCTTGCCGGGTAGGCTTTAAAAGGCCCTGGTGCGCAGGCTGCATCTTAAATCAATTCCATCCTGATTACGTAAGGTGGGACCAGGCCCCAGTGTGTCTTAAAGCTTCTCCAGTGTATAGTCAGGGTCGAGGGCACGAGCTCAGAGTGACCCTGCCGATCGGAGCTCCTCCCAGCCTCATCCCTGTGAGGCGTCTGCCACCAGACACTGATCGGAGATCTCTGATCGCCCTAAAACGGCTCTCCAAAAGCCTGAGCGCTCCCCAAGACTCTAATCAAACCCTGTTTAGTACGCCACGCCTAACGTGCAGCGTGACCTGGCATCCTGGCCCGCAGCCGACTGGGCACACCGAAGCCGTGGGTCTCGGCATACCCCCAGGGGAGGGTACTCGGGGTGCATGGTCCCAGGCAGGAGGTGAGAGCGGGCAACCTGGCGTCCTCAGGGGAGGCGGCCGAGGAGCCCAGCCAGCAGGCGCGGCTCCCTATGACATTTCCACTGTGATGGCTGAGCATCTGGGGAGGAGTGAGCCAGGGCAACAGCTTCTGCCTAAGAAGGCAGGGGAACGCACACCATGGTTTGGGGGAGAAATAACAACAACAAAGATGAAAAGAAATATTAGTTCGGGAAGGGGCACGCTTCAGTTAAGCGAAGAGTTGATCCACGTGAGGCCACTCGTTTCCTCACAGGACTGGGCAAAAGCGGCGCTTTTGTGGAATAAATCTGCTCTTTCACCTGCCAAACCGGATAAAACTCACCCAGGTGGCAGCACACACTACCTAATCGCTGGTCCCTGGTTGGGGAGATTGTCCTCGGCGGAGGTGACTGCGTCTGCCTTCTGCTCCCAGCCCACGACGTAAGATCGCGCAGGCGCCTTCTCCCCGGGGCGGACGGCGTCAGGACAGCGAGGCTGAGGGCTGGTGACCACACTGGGGACAGTCTCGGCCGCCTTCCACAGCAGCCAGAGCGCACGTGCGGCCCCCGGGTGCACGGCCCGGCCTCCTGAAATTCCCAGGCCTTTCCCGGGGGGATCTGCTGGGACCTGTGAGCAGCCGATGTCAGGGTTGTGACTTCACGAAGGTCGTTTATCCGGACAACCCCCAGGTGGACAGGTGGGTCCCTCCCCCAGGGCATCCACGTGCCAGCGAGCTGCCGGGAGACAGCGCGCACGCTCCGGGTGTGCTCACGCTGGGCGTGCGCGTCTGCGATGCGTCTCCCGTGTACGCGCGCGCGTCTCACGCGGATGCGCGTGTCTTACAGGCAACGTACACTTCGTATGTGTGTGCGTACACACCTTAGGTCCTGCATTACACGTGCTATGTATGTGCATGGTCGCACGCGTGTACACATGTGTCCGCGCACACACACCTTCCCCGTGTCCGCACAGGCCCAGTCACCCGGAATGGCTTCGTTCCACCGCGTGAGCCCAGGCTGCTGGGCCTGCATCGGTGGCGTCACGGGGTATTAAACAGTGGTGACGGCAACGGTGGGGAAGCCGGACGAGAGAAAAATCAGCGCAGCTTGTCCTTTCCAGCGCGAGGCGACCTCAGCGTTGTGGCGGCGACTGTGAGCAGGACGCAGAATTCTAAAATGACCCGGAGAGGACTCCGGCTGCACCTGAGGCCACCGCATGCGCGGCAAACGCCGCGGGCTGGCAGAGAAGGGGGTGCATTCTGTTCTTTTCTGTTTATTATGTTATTTTATTTTATTATTTTATTTTATTTATTATTTTATTTTATTTATTATTTTATTTTATTTATTATTTTATTTTATTTATTATTTTATTTTATTTATTATTTTATTTTATTTTATTATTTTATTATTTATTTATTTATTATTTTATTTTATTTATTATTTTATTTTATTTATTATTTTATTTTATTTATTATTTTATTTTATTTTATTATTTTATTATTTATTTATTTATTATTTTATTTTATTTCATTTTATTATTTCATCTCATTTTATTTATTTTACTTTATTTTATTTTATTTTATTATTTTATTTTATTTTATTTTATTATTTTATTATTTTATTATTTATTTATTTATTATTTTATTTTATTTCATTTTATTATTTCATCTCATTTTATTTATTTTACTTTATTTTATTTTATTTTATTATTTTATTTTATTTTATTTTATTATTTTATTTTATTTTATTATTTTATTTATTTAATTTTCAGACACCTGGCCACAGGAGCAGGGCTCGTTGATATGACAACAGACTCTCCAGAATAACTGGTTACTGCGTTTTATCGGGTATGAACAAACAAATAAATGGAAACCGTACGAGCAAAGTTCCTGGAGGTTTGACAACAACAGCGCAGAGAAGAGGGAAAAGAGCAAGGGACTGACTGACCTCGAGCTCAGCGAGAATCCAGAGGGAGGTGTGCGTCCTTCAAACAAACTGCTGTCACCTAAGTCTGGGACCCAAATCAAGGAGCGAAAGAGCCCGCGTCCCCTCTGCCTGGCTGGTTTCCTACCCGGGAGCCTCAGGGCCTGAGCGGCCAGACACTCTCCGCCAAGCGAATCAAGTAAAAACGCCTGTTTATGAGAGCCTCACGGGGTTCGCTCTCGTCAACGTGGCAGGAAATAAAGTGCGAGGCTTTTTAGTAACAAAAAGGAATTTTTCGGTGAAAGAATCTCGTTAAGGAATCTTGGAGGTAGGGGTCTGGGTTGCATGGACGGGAAATACTGACCCCACTGATGACTTTGATTGTCCCCAGCTTATGACTGGGAGACACGGTCAACGCTTCGTGTGATGCCGAAAACGAGGCTGGAGGGAGGACGAAGCGGTGTGGGGTGGGAACGCAGGGAGAGCCAGGCCAGGGCGGCCACCTCCCAGGCCCCTGAGTGCCGCGCACGTGCAAGGCCACATCTCCGGGACTCCCAGAAACGGGGTTTAGCTGCCCATCTCGCACGGGCCTCCCCTCGGGAATTCCAGGTCGTATTTGTCGGGGGCCTCATTCTCTAGGGAAATGCTAGGGCAGGAGGGGGCAGGGCTGTGCGTGGGGGGAATGCGGACAGAGGCTGGAGGACGGGGCCCCAGACTGTATCTGTGGGTTCCCAAAGCCATGGGTCGGGCGATGCTCAGGGGAGCCGAAGCCTGCACCCGCCTGACGAAAGCACCGCTCAGAGAGGTGAGCGTCCTGCCGATTACGTGACCCTCTGTATGTGCCCCTCACTGTCCGGGGCGGTGTCCTCTCCACGTGCTGGGCTGGCACCCTGAAGCCCCGTCTCTGTCTGTGGGACCCGCCGGCCTGAGGAGCAGACGTGTGGGATGTCTGTGCCAGCGAGTCGGGTGTCAGGGGCGCTGGCCTTCAGCTCTGCCCAGTGGCCCGGGGCCGTTTACTCTGTCTGCATCAGTTTTCCCTCTATTTGTCCCAGTCCTGGCGCCAGGGAGAGACATCGGGGTGCACAGGTCGGCCAGGGCAGTCGCCTGGGCCCGACAGCGAGTGAGCTGAAACAGGTCCCCGGCCTCCCTGGATCAGAGATGCTGGGGGGGTCCCCCTCCCCCATGCCAGGCACGGAGGGGGAGGCCCTGGGACCTCATGAACCCAACCTCCTGGAGCTCCCCAAGTAGGGACTTTGTAGGAGCAGGGGGAGGACACTCAGAGTTGGGACCTGGAGGGCACAGCTGCCCTGGAAGGCACAGCGGCCCCGTAGCTGCCTGGACGACAGGGACCCACGGGCACCCAGGGCGGCCCCATGGCCCTCTGCGGCAAAGCAGGGAGCTGAGAAATGGACCGCGTCCACCACTGGGATGGAAAATACTCCGTGACGTCAGAGTCGTCGGAGAGAAAGGGCGCTGCGGGCGGGAAGCCGACCGGAGCAGCAAACGCACGAAACTGAAACCAGAAGAAAACACTCGCCGCGTTAATTAACGCGCGGACGATGGAGAGAATAAAACCGAGTAAATAATTCACATGTGAACGAGTACCATGTCCTCGTGTTGGGTGAGAAGAATATAAGTAACTTCCTGTGCGACCTTCGTCGGAACTGCCGACTGTTGTGACTTTGCCACGCTTATGTTGTCGTCCTTTTCCAAACAATTTGAGCGTAAATGACACACACGTGACTCTTCAGCCTTAAATCGTCCAGGGTGAATGTCCTGAGAAGAGGGGTATGCTCTGACACAGCCACAGTAAAAGGATCGAAACCAGGAACTTCACACCCCACCATGCAATCCGTATTCCACGTTCGTCGTTCATCAGTTGTCCTCGTGATGCCGTTTCTAGCAAATTTTTCCCGCTCAGGATTCGATTCGGGACCGCACGTTCCATTTAGCTGCCGTCCGTGATTAATCCCCCATCGATCTGGGAGGGCTCCTTAACCTTGCCTCGTCTTTTGGGGCGTTGACACGTTTGAGGAATTCGGGCCCGTTGCTTTGTCGGGTGACCTTCGGTGTGGGATTACCTCGTGCTTCCTCGTCGCTGCATTTCGCTCACGAAGCGTTTTGCAGCAACGTGACAGAAGCGACGCTGTATCCCTCTCCGGGCAGCAAAGCAAGAGCCAAAGGTGTCCCTTTGTCTCTGTGCTGATAAAATTATCTGTGACGAGTTCACGAAAGCGGTGTCAGTCAGGTTTTTCCACCCTAAAGCTATTATTTTTCCACTTTTAACGAACTCATCCGTGGAGAAGTCTAAATCTGGATTTGGGGACCGTAAGCATTTTCCTTTCTTCGTCAAACTCTCGCCCACCGGGGAGTGAGAACAAGAAGCAAAAAAACTATAAAAGCAATGCTAATACCAGGGTAAAACTCAATATTAAAACTTTAAACAACATAGAGATATTAAAACATCAGCAGAAATCACGATTTATGAATAAAATGCACCAATAATAAACCTTAATATGCCCAGCACGTTAATATTCGACAAATAGAAAAAAACCGTGAATACAAGCGTAAAATATGGTGAAAGATTTTATAAACGTCGCTCCGTGAGATAAAATTTCTCTTAGAAAAAATGAGCTTGAATTCATTTAAGTTATTTAAAATTTATAAATCTATAAATAAATGATAAGTAGAGGTTTTCTATGTTAAGTTCACAGTCTCTGATTTTGAGCTAACACAAGGCAGACAGAAGTGATAAAAAATAACAACAAAAAAATCTTGATTTTTTTAAATATTGAGAAATGCTCTTGTAGATAATTCGTGGATTAAAAAGAAAACTAAAATTAAATTATTTAGAAAGTGATAAAGAAGCATTTTATACCAAAACATTTGGACCAAAATAACTGCTATGGATAAATATTGCTATCGTTATTCAAGAAGAGAAACTATATGTAAAGCATACGTGTGCTCATCTCAATGGACGATAAAAAGAGCCGAAAAAAATGCAAACAAAAAATTAAGGAGAAATACATAGGAAGTTGCTAAAAAGAAGGCAATATGAAACGCTGAAAACAATAACGGAGATAAAATAAGACGGGCCTAAATCTGGTTTCTAAAAATCAATAAGACAGATAACTCTCTCACAAGCTTTATCCGGCACGTTCCTGGAATCTGAAGCGTAAAGCACGTCGGGGGAAAATATGCATCAGAGAAAATGCCTGAGCAAAGGTCGGGGCAGCTAGAGACGTGCATCCTGCTGCTCCCAAGGTGGCCCGACAAGCTGCCGGGGCGCTTTCTGGGTGATTTTACCGCAAACCGTACGACCGCGCCGCAGGCTGTCTGAAAAGCGGGGTGGGGGGTGTGTGTCCTGTAGAACAGATACGTTTCCTGCTCTTAGCTTTTTAAATTAAATTTACTGGTTGATAAATGTTGCAGGTTTCAAGCGTGCGGTTCTATAACACGGCCTCTGCATTGTGTGCTTTGGGTTTTAAAAGATTCGGTCCCAGGCTCTGCTCCCCCCACACCTCCCCTGCGCACCTCGCGCCTTCACTCCTGTCCTCCTCCCCCTTCCTGGCCAGCGCGACTCAGCCAGGTCCGGTGGCGTGGACCGACCCCGAGGGGACGCACTGCTGTTTCGGCGAATCCTCTGCCGTGTTCGAGGCCTGGCTTTCGGGGCTGCTCGACAGAACTCAGATGGGGTATTTCCACGACATCATCAGCAAGAGAGGTTCTTGGGACGTAGCTCGCGAATTGATACCGCGCCTTCGCGTAACACGTTCTCAGCGTCGAAATAGAGTACGTGCAAATTGTAAAAGTCACAGAAACGCAGCCTGCTCACTCCTGCACGCAAAACATGGAAATCCCATAGCTCCAGGAAATTAAGAGGCAGAAGAGGGCCACGGTTTAAGCCTGGACTCGAGAGCTGGAACGTTTAGGGCTGAGTCCTGGCCTCGTGACTTGTGGATTGTGTAACTTCAGCCAAATGGATTTTCATCTCTGCGCCTCAGATCCTCGTCTGTAAAAGGATCACGATGATGTTTTCCTTAGAGTATTTCCGTGTGTGGGGATTCCATGGCTAAAGAGCTCAGAGCATCGTCTGACTCACTAACGTGCTATGTTGGGCAGTAACTATTTCAAGCCAGATCAGTACTTTGGGGGAGAATCGTGCCAACTTATTACACATTTGCTGTTTTATTTCTGTGATCGGAAGTCAGTGAATCTCAATAAATCAAGATGTTTTTTCCTTGTGAAGATTATTCCTAAGGGTGGATTTCGGGAACTAAACTTCCAGTAATCGTGTCATGGAAAGGTCAGGCAATTTCCCCCACGGGATAAAAAAAACAAAAATGGACAAAATATTTAAAAAACAATACTGCATTTTATTATTGTTTCTTTTAATAGTTTGTTCATTTTTGTTCTTTTTTTTTCTGTGGAGAGTCCTTCAGGGTGTCCTCTGCGGTGCCGTGAGCCAGGGTGCAGAGCGTCGCTCCGCGCAACCGCTGACTGTGGACAGGTCGCTGTAGGTTTCTAGCAAATTTTGAAATCAGGTGACGCGAATCCTCGGGTGTTTTCCTTTCGTTCTAAAGTTAGGCTGTCCTTCTGGGTCCTTTGTGCTTCCGCGCCCGTGCTGGGTCAGCGTGTGAACTGCCAGCGAAACGCCTGCTGGGGTTGTGACAAGGACCGCTCTGGAGCTCCGCCTCAGTCTGGAGGAAATCCTCGTATCACCGATACTGCGTCTTCTAATCGAAGAGCTGAATACGCTTCTCCTTATTCATTGCCGTTCGCAGTTTTGTGGATTTTAGCAAAAAGGAATTGCAAACATTTGGCTCTGTCTATTCTTAGTTGTATTTTTGCCTTAGTGTACATATGATTGCTTTTTGAATTTTCCCTTCCGGGGTTTTTGCCTACTAGTGGAAAGAAATATTATTATTTTTTTTATATGTCAACCCTGGTTCTGTCCCTTAGACTCACCGCTTCGTTGTAGTGGCACGTTTTGTTCCCTGGGACGTTTTATTTGCAGAACGATGCTATTTGAAAACAGGGACTCACTGTTTCCTTTGCGATCTGCGTGTCTTTCATTTCCCCTGGCTTCGTGCACGCGTGAGTACGTCCCACACGGGGTTGAACAGACGTGGAGAAAGCACGTTCCTGGCCTCATCCGCAGTCAGAGGGAGGGAGAATTAGTCCTTCTGCAGTGACCCTCTGGGGAGCCGGAGGTTTTCCGTAGATCCCTCTAACCGGTCGAGAAGATTCCCTTTAATTTCTAATTTCCTGAGTTTTTACCATAAATTCTGTGATGAATCCTTTTTCCTCAAAGGGGCCTGAGGGAAACCTGAGGGATAAGGCGTCCTTTCCAAAACTCGACCGTCATGGGAGTCGTGCAAGTGGAAATACTCTTCTCACGACTCACCAAACCGAACATTTAAATCCAGTGATTTTACTTTTTTATTTTATGTATGTGATGTTACTTTATGAAAAGATATACTTGAAGGAAGCCATGTACAAGCGTTGTGACGAGGGACAGATCGGCAGGAAGTTGCTTTATGGAGGGTCCGGGGACAGCAACGCCAATGCCCTCCTCAGCAGGACACGCAGGAGGGGTCACGTGCCCTTTGCGGTCGCCGTCGTGGGAGCGCGGCGCTGGCAGGACAGACGTCGGGGCCACGTCCTGGGGTCCCTTGTGGCAGGCGTCCTGAGCACCACTTCCCGAGAGGGAGAAGACGTGTCCGTCACCCTCAGCTCCCTGGTTCCAGCATTTCCGTGCCACTGCGTGAAAAACGACTTCGGCAACGACGTTTCCTCCTCATTGGGCCACGGGCCGGCGAGCGGGGACCTCACGTGTGTGCTCACGGTGCCATTTCTAGGGCTGTCCTGGTGCCTGTGCACCCACCGCAGCGTGCAGCGACTAGCTCGTGGACGAACGAACACACCGCTACTTGTTTGCGCGCTCACGGCTTTCTGAACGAGGGGCAGGACGAGCTGCCTGATTTAACCCCCCCGGAGCCCTGTGAGCTCTTCGTAGGATGCGCTGAGTGGCCGGCGGGTCCCACCTCCTGGAGGCTCGCCCCGCCGTTTCCCTTCCCCGGGGCCGGCGTGATCCCTGTGTCACCCCCTAGGCCACATGTCACCTCCTGGCCGTGGAGCTCTCCATTCGATGACTTAACCTTCTGGAGTCCTGGTTCACCGCTCGTCCGAGGGGAACAGCAGTCACCGGCCCAGGAAACTGGCTGGGCGGGTCGTGGGGGCCGGGCCCAGGGCTCCCGACTGCACGTGTGTGTGTGAGTTGCACGCGCGTGTGCGCGGCCATCGGCACCTTCACAGCAGTTACCAGCTCCCCAGTCCCTCACATACGCGTGTCCCGGGCTGCGGAGCCTTCCTCCCGGCAGGATCGATGCTCTAAAGGCCAGGTGGGGTCTACGCACCTGGCCAGCACCTGTCAAAGTCAAAACGGCAGGAATCAGTTCGTCGTGCCGTTGAGGCCCAGTCTCCACAGGACGAGGACTGACATCCCGAAGGTCCACGTCAGCTCTTCATCTGCAAACGCTTCGTAAGCGGAAAGAAAACAGTCGACTGGGTCCATCACTTGAAGCAAGAACCAGGCCTTTCCCTGATGTCACTGGTGGAGCAGCTGCAGGCACGGGGCGCGCGGCGGCACCAGGGCGGGGGGGGGCAGCCCCGCTCGGGCTGCCAGGGGCCCCGTGTCCGGGCTCCAGCGGCCCCACGCCAAGGCCACCCCGCCGCCTCCTTGCAGCCTCGGTTTTCTCTCTCTGCAGCTTGAATCCCGCCCTCCCACTGAGAGATTTATACTGTACCTTCAGGGGGGTAAAAACAAAAACCTATATTTTCCCTACGTTTCCGAGAAGCGACACCCTCTTTTGAACCATTAATCCGATGCTTTTCTTGCACGTCTGTCCAGGGAAAGAGACGAGATCGGTTTTTCTTGCTTTTGTGGTCCACACGGGCTCCGAGCTGGGGGCTCAGGCCCCGCCTGCGCGTTGCCGGGGGCCGCGAAGCTGTGGGGCGCGCTCTCTGATTTTTGTAATTTAATGCAGTTTATCCATTTCTCTCGAATCTAATGGAGATGAGTTTTGAGTGATGCGATTGGGAGGGGTGATTTTGATTTTTTTTTTCTCTTTCTCCCAACGTTTCTATAATAAACATATTTGACTCTATAAACAGATAAAAAGTAGTAATTTCGCTTTTTAAAAGAGCTACTCTGAGGTCGTGGACCTGGACCACGGATCTGTAAGGAGAACCCAGAATGTGTTAAAACTGTGCTTTGACACTGAGTCGGACACATTAATTAAAGGCACGTTGGGGCTGATTTTGGTTTCTGGGAATCTCCAAAATATAAGTAAAATCAATAAAAGAGTCTTAACGACATTTCAGAAAATTAGTAAACTCGGGAATAGGGAGGTGCATGGCCTTTTTAGAACTAAAGAGCAGAGCTTCAAGTTAATATTTTTTTAATTTGCAAATCAGCTCGAGTTGGAATATCATATGCAAATTAAATACAGGTATGCGGGGGGGCGGGGGTTATATCCTAATGTTTTTATTGCATAACAAATCCCGTCTGGATCCTTCCTAATGAATCGACACCTTGTGCTTGTACTGGATTCACATACATTAGCATCAGACTTCTCTTCGAGAATTCAGTTTCTGGTGGTTTTGACAGCGGGAAAGGGTTCGGGGCTGGGGGAGAGCAGGGAGAGGGGCTGGGATGGAGAGCGGGGAGGGGGGAGCTGTCCCATCCAGCGGGGCCGGCTTCGTCTGCTTCCAGACTATTTTCAGACATCGGCGCCCGCCCGGCAACTCGGGTCAGAGATGGAAATCGGGGCGCCTCTGGGAGTGCAGGGTCAGCGCGTCTGTTCAGGTCACCCTGCATCCCCTCACACCTGCAGCTTCCACGCGGGAGAAGGCGCCCCCAGCAGGGACCGCGTGGGAGGGGGTGGGGCGTGAAATCCAGACATCGACCCAGTGTTTCTAGGGAGACAACACTGAGGGCAGCCCAGAAGGACTGGAGAAGCGTTTGCACTAAAATCGGACGCACAAAGAAAATTTAACAAATGCCGTGCGAGGAGTCGGCTCTCCACGAGACACGGCACAGGGCCAAAGCAAGCCCCCAAGAACGCTGCTCTCAGAGGGAGGCCGTGGAAGGCCGGCTGCTCGCCGTCGCCGACGAGATTTTGGACGGGTGGCGCTTGCGATGGAAAGGCAGGCCACGGTGAGGAAACACAGAATTTCGAACAGGATGAAAGGACACTCCCAGGAGTGAAAAGTGTGATCCTCACAAGTGCGGAGGACGTATAAATGGCGTGTGCGATAGATCCGAAGGGACGGGAATTCAGTGGACGACAGATGCGCGGAAATCACCGGAATTAGACACGAAAAGGGGGAGATGCGTGAAAAAAAATGGACATTTATGAAACAAACAATCAAAACCCCCTGAAAGTGACTCAATAGGAAAAGGTGTGACGACGCGCAGTAGAATTTTGGGTCAGACTCCGTTTTTCAACCGGGCGTAGCTAAGTTTTCAGACCTGAACTGAAATTAGGTTTAAGAACCAAGCCGAGTCCCGAGCAGGATAAATGAATCACACGCACGCGTGCACGCACGTAAACACATACCCCTGCGCTTGGTTTCTTAACTTCAAATGCTGGGAGAAACCCGTGCAGGCAAGCAGAGGGGAAAGAGGGATTTCTTACACAGAAGGACAATTTAGCCGACGCCAGGGTCCTCCTCGGTGGCAGCCAGAGCCGTCCAGAGGGCCCCGGGCGCCCGACCAGCGAACGAAGAACCAGAAAAGTCCAGACGCAGAGACATAGCCCCCAAGACCCTCTCCGAGCGATTCTGCGACGGGAGGGGATCGCGGTGAGGACGAGGGCGCCGGGAGCGCCTGCGAGCGACGACGCTGGGGCGAGGTCTCGGTGACTCGCGACAGGCGTTGGTGGAGGGACGTGCCAGCGCGCTTCACGCGGCCATGACTCCGAACGTGCACGGAGGGACACGGAGTGCAGGCCCGGCCCCGGCGCACGCTCGCTGCCCTGCGGCGCGTCCGCAGCCGCCTCTCCGTGTCACCTCCCGGCTGCTCCTGCTCGCGCTGCTCCGGCCGCACCTGCGTCCGGGCAAGCGTGGAGACTCCACGGAGACCCCTCTGGGTAGCGCACATGTCCCCCCACCCCCGGCCTGCACACCTGCACCTTCCACCCATCGACCTGCCGGGTTCCTCTCGGCGCTAAACGATGACCCGCGGGGCTGCGTCCAACGCCCGGGCCTTCACAGACAGCCTCTGCCTCACACATCCAGAAGGTTCCTCTCACGTCTCTGGGCCTGTCCATCCGATAACATGACCAAACCTGCCAAGTCACGTGTCTGGGGACTGGTACCCGAGAGAGGAGCGGCCGAGCGAGATGGAGAAGGGCTCTAGAAAGCAGAACCGGTACCCACCCCGCCCCCGGCGGGCCCGTTCCCGTCCTCCCCGCCCTCTGAGCACCCGCGAGAACGGAGGCCCCGTCCCTCACACGCCCGTTATGCCCCTCACTTGTGCCCTCTCTCTCTGCGCACACTTCTGCGGTCGCCTTGAATCCCTGCGATGCCGCAGGGGGTTCAGGCTCCGACGCGGTCTCGGGCACGAGGATGCACCCGCGAGAACACACACACACACCCCCTTTGCTCCTACTGAGGAAAAGAAAACGCGCTCCGACGACGACAGCTTCAAGCCCCGCCAAGGCCGCGAGCGTGCGGCCTTCCTAGGCTGATTTTTACTCTTTTCACTGTTCAACAGGCTCATTCCAGGCCTGGGCAGGAAGGCGGGACGCGGGTCGCCAAGGAATCCCGCGTAGACATTAGCCGCCTCCAGCAGCACCGTCGTGTTCAGAGCCCCCAAAGCCTCTTCAAATTACCCGATCGTCGTGATAAAGCTCGGGAGAGGGAAAAGCAAAGCTCTGTGTGCACGTGTGAACGCGGGATTTACATTTCTTCAAAACGCTGTGCAGCTCCCGTGCTCTCCGAGTGTCTCCAGTGGGGTCCGCCGACCCCGCTGACTTACTTACGTGTCAACGCTCAGGCCCCCGCCTGCGTCAGGTGCATGAGCTCCCCGGGGGTGACTCCTCAGACCCCTACCCCGGGGGCGCCCTGGCCTCAGCCCTCGGTTTACCACCGTTTGCTTTTCTCTGTGATTCTGAAGCTCCCGGCCTTCCTGCTTCGTTGGCTATGGGATACGAGTGCGTTTTTCTTTTGATTTTTTTAGTTTTCGGACACACGAAAGAGGCAAACCTCTGCCTCGTTCCCCAGCTCAGCGTATTTTGAATTCAGGCTTCACGCAGCCCTAGAATCGGGAACGCCGGTTGAAAAGAAATGCCAATAAGTGACAGAATCAGAGAAGCAGGCGTACCGCCAGGGGACGCGGGTCAGCGCTTTCTGTGGCGCCTGCGGTGCGTGAGACGGGCAGCCGGCAGCACACAGCTCTGCCGGGCAAGCCTGCCTCAGCCCCAACTCTCAAATTCGGGGGAAAGTTTTCGACGGTCAGCGGGATTCCTGCGGTGATCGTCCTGCCTGTCCCATTTGCCCTTTAAGATAGATCAGTCGGTGCGGGGGGGGGGGGGGGGATTTTCACGGTGAAGGCGGCCACCGAGCTGTGACCTTCACGGAAAGTGTCCCCTGAGGTAAAGAGAACCGAGCGCCAGGAGACACCGATTCACAGACTGAAGGCCAACAAGGCGTGGCACAGATGCTACGGCGACGGCCGAAGAAAGAGCTGCGGGTGCCCACGAGAGACAGACAGCTGTCCGCGGGAACTCGGGGAGGCAAAGGTTGTAAAACGGCAGAAAATCCGCAGGGGACAGCGGCGGGTGCCTCTCCTGGCCCCGTAGGAGGAGGAGGCTCCCGCGGGCCCAGGCGGCCGGAATCCGGGCCCCGATCTGTGGAGGCTCGCGAGCTCGGTGGGGTGACACCACCGGTCTTCCCCAGGGGTGTGCGGGGCCCGCCGGGGATGAGGGGTCCTCGTGACGGCTAGAAACTTCCAGAGTGGCCTGAGGGCTTTCCGATCCTTTTGCATTCGTGAGCCCGCACCTGGGCAATAGCACGTGTGGGACCAGCAAGGGAGGTGGACACGGAGGCAGGGGACGCGCGTGCCTCCCCGGGGAAGCGGGAGGACACCACGTCTCAGCCACACGCCGTCCTGTCCCGAACCCGGCTCAACTTGATCTTACTAAGACGTAGCAGGGGGAGGGAAGGCTGCCAAGGACCTTTTGAGTGACACAGGATTTTCCATCCGGGACCGTGTCCGCGAGACCAGGCCACCCTCCCCAGAACAGGGAGAGGGCACTGAGCCCGGTGACCACAGTGATGAAGGGACGGGGTGGTGTGCGTGTGTGTGTGCGTGCGTGTGTGTATGTGCATGCGTGTGTGCACACGTGTGTGTGCGTGTGTGCATGTGCTCGCACACGTGTGTGCATGCGTATATGTGCATGCGTGCACATGTGTGTGCCTGCATGTGTGTGAGCGTGTACATGTGTCTGCGTGCATGTGTGCATGCATGTGTGTATATGCATGCACGTGTGCACATGTGTGTGCACACGTGTGTGCGTGTGTGTATTTTCCTCAAAACGAATTTTCTCTGCATCGAGGAACAGGGCCCCCTCGGGCTGGTGCCTGCCCAGCGACTGACCTCGAAGGAAAACCCCTCTTCTCGTCTAAATACAAACACAGGCATTTAAACTGACTCCCGCGGTTCGATCCCCCTCGAGACCTCACAGTCGACAAACCCGGCAGCAGCACCCGCCCTCCCGGTGCAAGCGGACTCGGCCCTTTCTCAGTGACCGTGCAGGCGCAGGTGGCCCCGGCGTCTGCAGCGGGAGCGTCGCTCGCCCACACGCGGCCCCCGTTCCGCTCCCGCCAGAGCCGCGAGCTGCTGCGTGCAGCCCCTGCAGCGGCCTGTCCATGGGATGAACCTTTTCTGCTCAACCCCGCGCCCGGGCACTCAGCCAGGCCCCGCGCTCCCACTATCCCTGCCACCGGGGCTCGGCGGGGGCCGGGAAAGCGACGCCCACGGAGGGAGGGAGGGACAGCCCCCGGGGACACTAAACGATGCTTTTAAAAGAGCCACAGTGCTCTGCCTTCCTCCTCTTCCTTCCATCTCGGAGGAAGGACGTCAGACGAAATATTTCAACCAAAACAAACAGGTTGAATAAATCAGCTCCGCTGTCCTTGAAGCCGGGCTCGAACCACCCTACGAGCAGGGCAGTCTCCCCCGCGTGGCTTCGGTCTTGCCCACTGGTCTGCCAGTGTCCAGGGCCCTGCATCGCCGTCACTCAGACGTCGTGGGTCGTGTGTCCCGCGTCTGTGTGTCCGTGCTTATGCTTTACAAGCCACGGTGCCGTCGGGTCAGCACCTCGAGGACACATGTAGACTTGGGACATCTCTCATTGACCACAGCGGAGACAAAGCCGTCTTCCAGAAAAGACTTCTCAGCAAGTTCAAAGGTTGGGGCCGCCGCTGCCGCTGCACACGTGATTAGGTTATTATTATTTATTTTTCATTCAACAAGCATTTGGTTATCGTCCGCCTCCCCTCGGCAGCAGGCAGGCTCCGTAAGGGGAGGTGACCGAGCCTGCTCTGCACATCGTGCGTAGTTAAAAGGTGTGCAACGTGCGCGTGGGGCTGACCTTTCAGACGACTTCCGTACACAGGGGACATTGGGGGGTGGCCTGCGAGGACGCCGCGCGGAGGAGCCTGAAGGCGGTTTCCCGCAGCAGGGACACGGCGCCTGCACAGCCTCTTAGCGGAGTGACCTCCTCGACAGGAAACCTGACCCTGAGAACGGAAAGATCCACGCACCGCGTACCGTCCGCTCGTGTCTTTCTTGTCACCGACGCTTTTATGTCCTTGGGGGGAGCCGCTAGGGGTGCGACGGCCGAGGGCTAGGGCCGGTGCAGCTGTGGCTCTGAGAAACTTCCGGAGTCTTTTCCACAGAGTCTGGGTCTCCAGCCCGTCGCACAGACCCTGCACCTGCCGGGGCCAGCTTTGGGGATGTTCGGCTTTTGGGTGGTGTCGGCCCCTCGCCCCTTTCCCTAATGGACAGCGGCGCTGAGCACCTTTGCAGGGGCCGACTCGCTGGCCGCGTGGCCTCTCTAGTGGAGTCTCTGACCGAACGCACGGCCGGCTCCTTGGCTCACTTTTTACCTGGTTTGTTCACAGGCCTTTTGCTGTGATCTGAAGGTCCGTGTCTCCTCGAAACGCCTGCGCTGCCACCGGAGCTCTCCGTGTGATGTGTCGGGAGGGGTCTGTGTTTACCCCAAGACTACCCTCTCCTGATCACAGCAGCTTTCCCAGAAGCCTTAAAATGAGGTTGTTAATCCTTAGTCTTGTCCTTAGTTATTTATCTTTTTAATTAATTAACTTATTTATTTTAGTTAGTTTCCAGTGTGCAGCACATTGGTTGGACATCTACGTGGTTCCTAAGACGATCCCCCCGGTGCTCCTCCCTCCCCTGGGCCTCTGCCTGGCCGTCGTGTTGGTGCTGACTGCGTCCCCCCTGCCGTGCCCCCACCCCCGTGACCAGCATCGATCACTAATCTGACCTTCTTTAGCCCCTCACCCCATTCTCCAGTCCCCTAATTCCCCTCCCCTCTGTCCCTCGCCAAACTGCCCACTATGTTCGCGCGTCTGGTTTTCACGAATTTGTTAGTTTTGTTCCTCAGGTTCCGCATGTACGTGAAATCACGTTATTTATCTTTCTCCGTCCGACTCATTTCACTCGCATCATTTTCCTCCACTGATTTCTTTGTCCACATTTACGCCTATGCTACACCCTCCCGGTGACAGAAGCTTTAGAAGAAGTCATGAAACGAGGTCATATTAATCCCCAGTTCTGTTGTTGTTTTCGTTCTTTTTAAAATGGGTTTCCTCGACTGCTAGCCCGTCGCATTTTCACAGGAATTTTAGAGTCCACTTGTCAATTTCTAGCAAAAATAAATAAAATAAAATAAAATAAAAGGCGGCTGGGATTTTGATTGCTTGGCATTGCTTTGATTCAGCCTCGTGCACATGAGCATCCTCACCCTACCGAGTTTTCTGACCCTCGTTTGCAGCGAAGCGTTCCACGTATTTATCCCTGTTTAATTCCTCTCAGCAGCGTGGCGTCGTCTTCGGCGGCGCAGTCCTTCGCATCTTGGGACGGATTCGTCCTCGATGATTTAATTTTCTGATGTTCTCGCCGGCGGCATTGTTGCTTTAATCTAAATTCCCAGTTATTTGTTGCGAGTCCGTAGAGGCACGGTCGGTTTCGGTTTACTGATTCGCGCCTCGCAAAGGTGTTAAACTACTCGTTGTTTACAGTAACGTTTTTTAACAGATTCCTTTAGATCTTCCAATAGCTAATCATGTCGTCTGTGAATAAAGATAGTTTTACTCTTCCAAGATGGACGTCTTTTTCCCCCTCGTGTGGCCGTGCTGGCCAGCATCTCCCGGATGGGGTCGAACAGGCCTGCTGGGAACACACATCCTTCCTGGTCTCGCCCCCGACCTTCACGGGGAAGCGGTCCGTCTTTGACCTCTAGCTGTGGTGTGAGCTCTGGTTTCCCACAGGTTGCCCTCATCGGTCCGAGAAAGTCTGCTGTGATCCCTCGTGTGATGCGAGTTTCCACCAGGAAGGTCGCTGGATCGTGTCACGTGTGCTCCCGCGTCTATTCGGAGGACCCTGTGACTCTTCTTTTTCAGTTCGTTAACAGGGTGAATGCTCCCGGCTGGTACTTGCATGTCCATCCTGCTGTGCGTTCTTGAGATAAGCTTCCCGCAGTCACGATGCCTTTTTAACGTATTTGGATTCTGTTGGATAAAAATGCTTAAAATGTTTGCGTCTGTGTTCATGAGGGATGTTGCTCTGCAGGTTTCTTGTAATGCCTTGCCGTGGCTGTGGCGTCGGGGCGATGCTGACCTCATAACATGAGTTGAGAACGATCCTTTCGCGTTCCATTTCTAGAAGAATCTGTGTCAAATCGGTACCCTGTCTCCTTTACGTTCCCGGTGGGATTCACCAGGGAAAACATGCAAGCCTGGAATTTTCTTTGTGGGAAAGTTTATAATTCAAATTTAAAAATATAATGGATAGAGAGTATTCAGACGATTTCCCCTGGAGTGAACTTGGTCACTTTGTGTTTTTCAAGGGATTTGTCCGTTTCATCTAATTTTCGAGATTTATTGGCGTAAATCAAAAATTCTGTTCTCCCGTCACCCTTTCGATGGCCGTAGAACCAGCAGCGAGGATGCCGCTTCCATTCCCGATCTCGGTAAAATGTATCTCCTGGTCTGCCTGCAGGCTGATCAGCCTCACTGATATCCCCAAATGACCAGTTACTGATTTCACTGATTTTCTCTTTTTGTAGTTTTCTATTCTTTTATTTTTGCTCTGACCTGTGTTATTTCTTTTCTTCGATGTTCCTTGAATTTCATGGTTTCTCAGGATGGAAACTGAAGTTATTTATTTGAGAATTTCCTTTTATTTTCTAATACTGACACATAGAGCGCCGTGTAGCAGGAGTCCACACGTTTTCCTGTGACCCCGTTCGAACTCTTCTTTAATTTCCCTTGTGATTATTCCTTTGATGCTTGGGTATTATTTTACTTTCCAAATATCCATGGATTTTTCCATAGATCTATCTGCCTTTTGATTTCTAACTTAATCCATCATGGTCAGAGAACAGATTCTGCAGGAATTGACTAGTTTACACTCACTGAGACTTGTCTTACGGCATTGAGTACGATCTATCTTGGTCCAGATTTTGTAGGATTTTGAAAGAAACATGTATTCTGCTGTTTATTGGGTGGATTTTTCTATAAAGGTCCATGAGGTCAAGTTGCTTGGTAGTGTTGCTTAAATCTTTTACATCTTTACGGAATTTCTGTCGACTTTATCCATAAATTATTGAAATACATTGCAATATTTAAGTGTGATAGTGGCTTTATCTTTTCCTCCACTTTTCCTTTTCCACTTTTCAGTCGGTGGAATTTCCCTGGTGCACGGCACGTCTGGTCATCATTTACCGGATGACAGGCATTTTGAATTCTGACCTGCTGGTTCCTGGACATTTCTGCATTTTTATAAATGGTTTTGCGCTCTGTTCTGAGGCACGGTCACGCCATGTTCAGACAGTGTGATCCTTTGGGGTCTTGCTTTGAAGATTTGTCAGGCGGGACCGAAGCAGCACTCCGATCAGGGACAGTCGTTCCCCTCTGTGGTGGCAGGATCCTAGCGCATCTGCCCAGGTCCTGGGAATGCGATTTCCCGGTCTGGCTGGTGGGAACAGGCCCTTCCCTCCCCGGCCCCATGTGAGTGTCAGGCACTGTTCCCCAGCCCTGCTGGGTAGTTCTCTCCTGGCCTCGGTGGCTCCTCGGGATCCGTGAGTTGATCAGTTCACGGTGAATACCTGAGGGAGGCCCTCTGTGGGGCTCCTCTCACTCACCTCCTGCGTGCCAGGGCCACTGTCCTTCCTCGTGGGGCTTCTAGTGTCTAGAAAATTATCTTTTTTTTAATTGTGTCTATTTTGGGAGGGTTGTTTTAAGGGAAGAGGCATATTTAGTCTCTGTTGGATGCACAGTGGCCGGGAGCAGAGAATCTGAGTCTGGAGGTGAGGATGGGAGGGGTCCTCAGAGCCACCTGGGGCACCTCTGACGGGGAGGACCTGGACCCACTGCTCGGCTCACTGCGCTGGTGCCTCCTGACGTACAACCGGCATCTCTGTGCACGTGTTTTTAAAGCTGCGTAAAATCAGGCCATACAATCTTTAACTCTGCTGCCGGTGCCCCACTGAAGCTCTGAAGCATGGCCATAGAGCCAGTAACTGAGTGAGGTGCCACCGCAATGAGGCTTGGCTGTGGCTTCTCTTAGGATACTCATCCATCAGCAGTGACGTGCAGGCAGATGGAGGGCTCAATTAGAGATGGGCCGTCAGACATTAGGGTGGCTGCTTCCTCGTAATTACAATGCAGCACAGAGAGAGGCTCTTAACGTTTCCTTTCATGGCCCCATGGCTTATCTCCTTCGTCCCCTAGGGCCCCGTGTCGGACTTAAAAGCATTTCTGGGGATGAACGCAGACTGAGGCCTCTTGCTTTAATTGGTGCCTAATCGGATTCCCTGATTTTGCGAATACATCGTTGCTAAAACCATCAGAAAGGGAGCAAAAGGACTCGCAGGAACCACGGGTACCTCGTCAGTATTCCGGTGGGTAATTTAGCCAAGCTCGGATCTGAGCTATAGGGAGCTCGACGTTTCGTGTCTCGGTCTGAGTGGACATAAAGGGGATGAGTAGCCTTTGGTCGGCTCCTCCTTGGAACAGACACAGACACATGTCGTTCCGAGACACGGAGACGACCGGCCTCTATGCAAAACGCTTTCTGTATGACTTCTCGTGTTCAGAAATCGAGATGACCAACGACGGGGTTCGTTGTCCTCCCCTGGACTCAGGACGGACTATAAACTCCCCCGGAAAGCACCGCCGTGCACTAAGCGTTACTCGTTTTCCCTCAGCGGGAACCGTATTTCAGGGCCTCGAATGCAGATGCTGATTGGATTGCTGTAGCGCTTCTTCCCCCAAAACCATCCCTACGGCTTGTCACAAACGGTGCTGGCTAAGCACAGGTCGCGCGCCGGTGCCCGCGTCATGAGCTTAAACGTGAGCCTTGGTCGCGGGGGAGCCCGGTCTCGTCTTCGTCCCCTAGAAGTCGTGACGCTCGCGCTCGTCCCCAGACGTGGCGTCTCGCTACGTCCCCCCCTGTTTTCCACGTCCCGCTCGTGAACCTTGCTCTGCCTCCCCCGGTGGAGGTGACACTCGTGCATGTGGACTCCGCTGAGTGTGGTTTGCGTCTTTCAAGAATCAGATCTCCGCCTGCTCAGGCGATTCTGCGTCCGTTTCCAGGGCTTTTGAACTGTGTTTGTCGTAGCTGACACAGAGTTTGTCGTTATTATTGATTGCAGAGTTAGTCCACTACGAGAAGTTCCTCTAAGAAAGAATTCTTAGAAGGAATCCAGAGGCGTATCTCCTGAAAACAGTTTCAACTATATAATATTTCTGCCTTAAAATGTGACAATTGTATTCTTATGAGAGAAACAGGTAATTCTCATTATTCACAGCAGTTATGTTCTAAAAGGGGTCAGAAATACTGAATTAGTGAACACGGAGTGTTGCTCTTAGGAGACCTAAGAGTTAGGTTTCGGTGAGCCCACATTTTCATCAATCCATCAACCAATCAACCAATTAATCAATTACTCAATACCTGATCTGCTTGTGCCTCTGTTGAAGACACCTCATCTGACACATAATACTGATTCCTTAACTCTGAACTCAAGGCCGACCGCACGGTTACTTAGGTCCACAGGAAGCTTTTCTAGCTCATATTCCGTCTCCATGACGCACGTCATAGTCCTTGTGTGCTTAGGGACACCGACGGCACTTGCACGTTATGCTTGGGGCATTTTAAAGAGCAAAATCACCAACACAAAGCGCAAAAATGCATAAACGCAATGGAAGAAACGTCATAAATGCCATCTTATCTGACCACAGACATGCTGCACGCGTCACGGTGGAGGTGATCAGCGCACGGTGGCGCGTCCGCTGTTCGTCAGACTTAATTCATCCCTCATGCTTCGTTCTCTGCAGTTGCTATTGGGAGGTCCACGTCCACTTTTCTGGCATTTAACTTTTGTTAATTCCGTAAAGCGGAGTCTTCCCCATGCCCGAGGGAGGATTTTTGGACACCTGCGACTTCTAGGCATTTAGATGTAACATAAACATAACGTGTTTCATCTCTACGAGTTGCTCGACGGATTTCTTTATTCCTCGGATTTTCTTCTCATCACGGTCATGTTTTCTGCGCGTTTCGCACGTACTGTTTTAGGTCCCTGTGTGCCAATTTATAATCCCTCGTTTCTGGGTCTGCTCGCACTGTGTGATTATCCCCCTGGTAGCGGATGGAACAGATTCTTGCTTCTCCCTTTTAGGAATTCGCGGTTCGACTCCGGACCTTGTGCATTTCCGATTCCGATTCCGAATAACGTTCTAAGGCCCGAAAGGGTGTGCGCCTTGGGCCTGCGCGTCGCGGGCCCTGACGCAGCCTGTGGATCGGCCCGCAGCCCTTGCAGCTGCGTTTTCCACACGTGAATCCGGACACGTGCAGAGCGGCTCCCTCATCCCCGCTTCTCTGGCTGCCTTCTGGGTCCTCAGCGGCTTCCTGGGACCTCTGCAGAGTGCCGTGTGCTCAGCGGGGTCTCTCCACAGGCGCAGGGAGGAGCTCAGGTGATTCTCACGCTTCTGGGGGGCTCTGCAGCTTACCTAGCAGGTGTTCCGGATCCTGCCGCTCTTGCCACAGCCCCAGGGATTGTCGGCCCTTTCAGGAGCAGCTGAGATTTCAGCCAAAGACTCTCGGGGCGTTTTCTCCCTCCCCTGTGATGCCCTCCTGGGAACTCTGCACCGCGGCTGCCTCCTCCCAGTGCTGTCCTTGTCTGGTCCACTCAGAAAGCTACTTGCCCTGCTGGGGTTTCTGCTCCCTGGACCAAAGTCTAGAAATTGGCACCAGGCGGGGAGGATGACAGGGCTCGCGTGGCCATCTCCTTCTGCCGGGAGCGGTGCTGTGCTGCCTGTTGTCCACGATCAAACCCCATCCTTTGTCTAGTCCTTATTTGCAGCTGTTCATGGCACAGCGGTTGTTGCCTTCCCATGGGCACAGGCAGAAACCCCGAGGTAAAATTTTCAAGTCTTATATCTCATCTTTGGATGCTAACCCCACCTGGCACTAGTTTCTGAATAATGTCTGAGGCAGCATTTCAAGTCTGACGTTTACTTTTGCCTTGTGGGGTCTCTGGCAATTGGTCTTCCTCACGCTCCTTCCTAAACATGCCAGCGTTCTCCACGGCCTGGCGGAGCTCAGACCGGCTTCTTCGATGTGCGTGCGGGTCTGTTTCCAGGTTCTCTGTCGTGCTTTATTCATCTGTTTTTCTATCCCGGAGCTAACATCCCACGCTTGCTCACTTCCGTTTGATTAAAAAACCTTGCCCTCCGAGGCTTCCTTACCAGGACATGTTGTCTGTCTGTATTTAGCTCAATCTTAATTTATCTTTTAATAATGTTTTATTATTTTTACCCATATAGCTAGTGCACGGCCATTATTAGATTGAATCCTCAACAATATATTTGTTGTTCTGGAAATGATATTTTTACGATACGTTGTCTAACCTTTGCTGTTGGTTATTGGCATGCAATCCATTTCCACATATTGACTTTACATTCAGCAACCTTCTGAATCTTCTCATCAATCCCAGTAATTGAGCCCTGGGTTCTCTGGGGTTTTCTACGCACACAAACGTATCGACTGTTCTAGGCCCTAATATTTATTTCCTTATTCCTGCTTAATAATCTTGCCCTGGAAACCCAGGAAAAACAGAAAAGAAGTAATGAGAGAGGCAGGCGTTCTGTTCTCATTCCCAGCAATAGGGACATTCTCTGTCACCTCACGATTAAATGCGGACTCATTGTCTCTTTTAAATAAACACCTCTCATTCCAATAAGGATAAATTCTGATGTTTCTAGTTTTTAGAACAGCTTTACTCGGAATATGCTTGAATTCAGTGAAATGCAATTACCGTGCGTCTGAAACCGATTGTTTTCAGTCTACGTTTTGAATCACAGCAGCAGATTTCATGTTTAGCGTCCTATAGTCTTGGTATAAAGCCACTGTGCGTCCTTTTTTTAATGAATCACCGGATGAAATTTGCTAATAAACGTAGTATTGTCGCTTCTATGGTCAACGGTGAGACTAGTCTGTAATTTTCTTATTATGTCCTTGTCCCTGCTTTGAACAAGCGCCTTGCTGGACTCGACCAGCGTTGGTGTTCTCAGTCCTTGCAACAGGTTTTACAACGTTAGAATATCTGTTCCTTGAATTATTGGTGGAATTTTCAACTGCTACTGCCAGTGTCTGGGGAGCTTTTTGCTTTGTTTTGCATTCGTTTTTGATAAGACTTCAAATGCTGATCAAATTTATCGAGTTGTACTTCTGTGTAGATTGCTCTGCTTCCTCTTGAGTTTCTTTTAATACCATCGTGCCCTCAGTCCCGGACGTAATCTGCTTAACAATTTTTCAAATTTATTTTCCACGCTGTACCTTGTAACTTTTTATTTTTAAAAGTCTAATTAATTTGTTTTTTTAAAAAAAACTTTTGAGTTTATCAGTTTTGCCAAATGTTTTTCTATTTTATTAGATGTTTCCAAATAACTATTGTCTTGAGTTTTTGGTCTTAAAATGCATTTGTTAATTTTTTTATAATTTCTGCTTATGTCTTATAACATGCCTAGTACTTTGTTTTTATTTATTTATTTGCTTTGCTTTTTTTTGATATCTTAAGTTCAATAATAAAACTGTAGTTTTCATTAACATTTTTGCTAGTGTTAGTATGATTTTTAGTACTTTATAGTCTTTTTTAAAAAAGTGGTATTTTTATCACTATTGTCATTATCATTATACTTTCTTCTTTGAGTCACGGGTTCTACATAAGTTTGATTTGAAATTTCCTGACATGAATTATTTGAAAAAATAAATTATAATTTGCTTGCACTGTGGTCAGAAGAAATAGTCTGTGAAGTTCATTGTGATTTGTTTTATGGTCTAGATAACATAATTAATATTAATTAATGTTCCAATACTTGTCAGCATTCTGTATGTGTTTTTAAATGAATATGTTTTATGATTATAACATAGAGGAAATCCTATATCCTATATAATATTTTATATGTTATTTATTATTATCAGATTATATTTATTTATTATGTATAATATGTAATATTATGTTACATATTATACATAATAAATAAATATAATATTATATATATTTCAGCTACTGACAGAAATTGTCTTAGTGATCTTCAACACTAATAGCACATTTTTTATTTTCCAGTTTTTTCTTTATCTGTCCTGAAATCCTGAGATAGAGGCATGCATACTGAATTTTATATGCATATTTTTAAATGTTCTGGGAGAAAGTTACCTATTGCCATTATGACGATATTTTTATCTTTGATGATAATTTTGTCTTAGAGACAACTTTGTCTTAAATTATCAAGTCTTTTATTGCTTAATATTTTCTGTGGTTTGGTTAAACTTGGTTTAACGGTTTCTGTTTTTATAAATAATTATAACTGCTCTACATTTGACCTGATTCAAATATTAGCAAAGAACTTGAATAGACATTTCTTTAGAGAAAATATGCAAATATCTAAAAAAAAAAACACATGAAAAATGCTTAAAGTAATTGGGGGTAGAGTTTCGATTCATTGCTATGAGTCTAGCAGGGTAGACTTGCTCTGTCTTTGCATCTTTGAAGAAGTGGATTTCTACAAGGGGCGGACCTAGGTTTAGTGACAAGGCTGTTGACCAGGAATTAGTGGCGTATGAGATGCAGGTGGGAGAGAGGTGAGTGAGGGTAGAAGATTAGACAGTCATTCCGCGACGGAATCAGATAACCTTCACTGCATTTAACAAGGTTTAAATGCAGGTAACAGAGAGTCCATTAGTAAGCCATTTTCTTAAATTTTCGAGGCGGTAGTAGACACTGGGAAGCCTTATTTTTAGAAGCCAAGATCAAAACGAGGCCTTTAGAAAATAACGATCTCCATCCTTTGCCGCATTCACTGACGTGTGAACATATCAGAAACAGGAAAAGGTACCCAAAGGCCCTGGAGGCTGGCCGAAGCCGGGTGCTGGAGCCAAAACAGCTGATCATGAAAACGAATACAGACGGAATGAAGCAGCCAAACAGAGCCAAGTGCGACGGGTTAAGGACAGAGCGAAATCACTCAGCGTCCCAAGGGCTCAGGAGCAAAGGGTGGCCTTCTGCGGAGACGCACAAAGGCCATGTAGTCCCTGGTGTGTGGCTGGAGCCTGTGGATGGACCATGAAGCCACGTGTTCACTCACTCACCTTTTACTGACCACTGAGCACTCAGATGCAAAAGAGTCATTAGAGAAACGAGCCTCTAGGTGCTCACAGGCTGGGGGACACAGACAGGTGGGCGGACAGGTAGGCCAGGTGCCTTCCGAGCGACCACAGGTCTGAGTGCAGGATCCTGGGGAGGCCAGGACTGGGGCGGAGGTCGTGGCTTCTCCCTAAGCGCAACTTAAAGCCAGTCCTCTTCTCTGGAGCAGCACTGGGGCCTGAGGTTCTTCCTCTCACACAGGGCTCTGGCGCTGGTAGCCCCAGAGCTGGTAGGAGGTGACCCTTTGCCTTTACCCTAACGCCCAGGTCAGTACAAGTGACATGAACAGACGTTTTCCTCAGGATGCGTTTTGATGAATGAACACAGAGGAAAGACGTTTCCTGGGCAGAGAAGGATGAACATGGGTGTTTCGGAAATCGGGATAGGCCCCAGAGCAGAGGGAGACGCCAGAGCCGAGGCTGAGCTGCCGAGGCTGGAGGGTGGAAACGTGTGTGGGCCGAGGGGCGTTGGCACCTGTTACCAGGTTCGTGTTCCAACCTTTGGTAGCTCACGAGATCACGTGACCAACACGGTTTCGTACGAACCGTGGTATCTGAAAGGACCTGGGCTTCTCCCTTCCTCTCTTCCTGTCGTCTCCGTTCACCAAGTCTGTGAATCGCTGACTTTCCTGGTTCCGGCCCTGAGGGGCCTGCTAACAGGTGAGCCCTAGATGCTGCCCCCCCAATCTGGACTTGCATCTTCCCATGGGACCGTGGCTATGGTCGCCTGAGCAAGACGAATGAGAATCTGTTCAGAATCCCACATGTCACCCGGGGGCTGCACAACGTCCCCTGGTCCCTCCCGGTTTCTCCTTCCAGCCTTTCCTTTCGTCCTGCGAGTCTGGCTCTCCCTACCAGGATTTGCGAATATCGTGTCCCAACCGCTACCTCTTTCAGAACCAACCCCACGTTTCCTCTTGTTCTCTGCTACCTCGTTACCATTTCGTTGACAAATGACCCAATTTCTCTTCCCGTTCTCCTGGTCGTAATTACATTGGGTCTCTCTGATTCCGTTCTTCATCACATGCAGACGGATTTATCCAGAGCCCGTTGCAGGAATGACCGAAGAGGGAGGGGCTGTCGGGGGAAAGGACGGTGCAGACTGGGGACAGGGGACGCTATCGAAGAAGAGTTCTGTGGTGAGAACGAACTGGATATCGCCAGGAATAGCTCTTCTGGACAGATCGGTCCAGAAAGTGCTTTTGGTTGATGTATGCTTAGGTCCTGGAGGCAAGGCTCGAGTTAAGGGTTTACGAGGAAGAAGAGTTTATTTGGAAGGAGCTGGAGTCGCCGATAGGGCTTGGGGAGGTGGGTGAGGGGGGGCAAGCGAAGCGAGCATCGTCCGACCAGCCGTGCTGTGGGTACGGGGGCGCACTCCCGTGGAGATGACCCGGGAAAGACTCCGAAGCGCACATCTCAAGTCGTCCCAGCGACGGGGCGACCTGGGACGTCGACATCTCTTTCCTGGGCGCGCCCCCGCGACTTCCTGGGTCGCAGCTTTCATGAGGGAAAACCCTTGGGTCTTTCCACCCCTGACATGTCATGAAAGTGCATTTGGTATACGTACTTGACCTCCACAGACACTCTAAATCGTGCCCCACACGAGCGTTTCCTCCTGGTTCTCCGTGCCCCTTCCCATCACGTCTTCTGGCTCCGTGTCTGCTGCGTTTTCCGATCACGGAATCTGGGGATTTGTGCCGCTCTTCTCGGAGAAGTCAAAGACCTAACAAAGAGAGGAACAATTCAAGAAAGCCACGGCCACCGTCGCCTGATAGCCCGCTTGTCTGTGGAAACACCTGCGCCCCACAGTGACACGGGGCCCCCTTGCCGGGCCCCAGCACAGAGGGCCTTTTCCAGTGGATCCGTCTCCCTCCGACACCTGCTCTCCTGTCGCCTCAGCAAGACAAGCGTGCCGGGTTTTAGGAATCGCAGCAACTCTGCTGCCGGCTGGGCAGAGATCTCGGCCTCCATCCCCGGGCGCCCGGCATGTCGTCCCTACTTCATCCCCATCCCGAGACTTACTCTGCAGGATGCAACTGTCGCCATGCAAGGACGCATTGCACCTTGGAGCAAAAGCGCATTTTCTGCCGGATGAGACGTGTCTACAGTTTTGAAACAGGGCGGCAGACTTCTCCTCCAGGACACCGATGAGGCTATGTCTCCAGCCTCCTCTGCTTTTCCCCGTGGCCTGGTGACCAAGTCCCGGCCCACAGAAGGCCAGAAAGTGACAGGTGTCGCTTCCAAGACTGACCCGTAAATCTCCACACCTGGATGCCCCAAGGAGGACAGAGCCCCAGGATGTAAAGAGCCGTTGTTGCCACGGCTCGGAGCACCGGGAGGCTGTCACTTCCTCCGGTCCGGGTCTGCAGGATGGGGATGGAGCGTCACTGAAACCCTGAGAGGTCTGTAGATGGAGGAGGAAGCCTCCAGGGGCCAGCTAGGCTCCCGGAGATGACAGGGAGGCGAGCAGGGACGATCGCCACCTCCCCCACTCCCCCACGCGCCACCCTGCCACCTCTTTCCACCGACAGACCCAACCCAAGGTTAAAGGGCAAGGGGCCCCACGTGATGCCACTTGTTGAAGCCGGCCTAGGGGCCGCGGAGTGGGAAGAGGGGGTGGGGAGGAAACCTCAGAGGGGAAATGGCACATTCTCAGCACCGTGATTTCAGACAGCTCGGAGGAGTGTGGTTCGCTAGCGGGTCGTGGTAACTGTGGTGCGATCCACGGCCTCGTGTTTAATTCCTCATTTCTTCCCTAAGATGATCGTGGCCTCATCAGTGTCCTGGGGAGGGGCTGGGGCTCCGGTACCCACTGAAGTTCAAGCTGACGCTCATGTCTACGGCAGCTTTTTAGCGTTTTATTCCCATGGCAGTTCCCTTAGCTTGCAGGGCGCTGGGGAAAGGGAAGTTTTAGTTTCATGGTGATTCCAGGTCAGAAGGGGGGAGATAACTGGAAATGGTGGTTTGGAGAGTTCTAGCCAGATGGTGGGTAAAACCAGAAGAATTCAGGGTGTAACCCGGCATCCAGGTAGAACGCAAAGCCTCGAGG
This sequence comes from Cynopterus sphinx, assembly GCA_030015415.1. Classification (NCBI taxonomy): domain Eukaryota; kingdom Metazoa; phylum Chordata; class Mammalia; order Chiroptera; family Pteropodidae; genus Cynopterus; species Cynopterus sphinx. Next base: position 1,529,038 of record CM057379.1, on the reverse strand, counting down.
ACAATTAGCAGCGCTCGAACCCGGTATCCACAGGAGCGTGTTAGGAAAACGTAACTTTTCTCTTTATAGTCATTTCCATTTTTTATCAAAGATGACCGTAGTCGGGCTAATTTATTCGCCAATTAAGTTCGGTGTCAATGAGCTCGATTCAATTATTTATCTAAGGAAAGCGAGAATAGTAATTGCCCGCATCGGCTCTTGAAAATTTGCGGGAACTTTTCATGACGGACTTTACAGGAGGCCTGGAGGGTGTCTCTAGCCTGAGGAGCCAAGCAGAGGACTTGTTCCCGTGCGTCTGATACAGGAGGAGCAACTCTTATTGAATTTATGCAAACACGTGTGCGGCCAGGGAAAGTAAGAATATTTAGCAAGAATTGCAGAATTCTGGAGGGATCGGGTAGAGAGAAAGACGTCAATGTTGTAACCGTTGTTGCAAAGATCCCCTTTACCCAAGTTCTATAGCGTAAAAGAGGAGAAAACGGGGTCTTTTTAATCTGGGAAGCTAAACTTTACAAAAAGCAAAGTTTTCAATGAAATCACAAACCTTATAACCATCTTCATCCGTTCCTTCGGTCGCCTGTCATTAATTCATGTGGCTCTTGGTCTTTTACTATCGGTTTTATGAACGCATCAGTTTTCCACCAAAATGTCAGGAATTCTTACCCAGTTCCGTGTTACGATCTCAAACGTCTCAGAAACCTGCATCTAGACCACTCACCAGGCTCTTTTTCACGAATCTCCTTCATGACGAAGCATTGTCGCGGAAGCGTTTTTGCGAAACATCAGAATAAAACGGTCGTCGGGAAACGACGAGAATAAAGCGGGCCCTGCTCGCGGAGACCTGGCGGCAGTTCCTCATACTGGAACTGATGGAAAAGTGTGGATTCCTCAGCGACACAAGTCACGACTGATCACATGAGGATACCAGGCACGTGAGATTTTAGGAAACTTCCTGTAGCTGCGGCCTGGAGACAGCTTTGCTTCGTTGCTTACGTGACGATGCTTCCCACGAAGTTTAATGCACACAGAGAGACGCTTAGTTGTAACAAGCTTAGTCTTTTTAATTGAGAAGACTCAGTTTTCTTAAATCATCAAAGACCTGATCAGAGAAAACACAGAAGCTTTGTTTTCTAGGCAAATTACCTTAAAGAAAAGAAGAACCTTTGTTTGCAATTTTTCATTACGAGCAGACGGGTCATCTAAGCAAACTTCGTTCTTTTCACAGGGAGGAAAACAAGTTCTTATTTAGCACCAGCGAGTTTTAATATTACAAGTCTCCTTTTTTTAAAAAATAAGTAAATTCACTCCGATGTGAGTCAGCTTGACCGCACACGAAACTCCGTTCGCAGGATTCCTTCCCACAAATCTCCTGCGACTTCATGTCTCTGTTTAGGTTTTATGTCATTTTTTTTTCTTTCTCGTTTTAGGACAGTGATTTACTTTCTGACAAAAATATCTTTGTTTTGTTTTTCTTTTATCCTTATTATGCTAGTATTTATGTAAAAAAATCTTAACTCTGGTTTCCAAGTCAACCTTGTGAGGAAATTTCTGCAGCAGTAGGATTTTAGAACGCTTCCTTCCTTCCTTTTCTTCCTTTTCTTTGGTGGGAATGGTCAGAGCTTTGGTTATCTCCTGTGGTGTTTACGTTTCAAAAACATAATTTACAACTGGAAAGGACAGAGGAAGGATGTAGGCTTTCTCCTGGGCATTTTGGGGCATTTGCTGTTTAAATTTTTCCTTCCAATCAGGAGTGGGATGGCATGGACGCAGGGATTGTTTCCTCACGCTCATGAGTCACCACTTCATCCTCCTCTTTATCCCCATCACTTCCCCGGAGACGCCACCTCTTAGAATCCCAATCTGGCTGGTCACACGCACCCAGATCTTAATCCAGGCCATCCAGGGTCATCTCCTCCTTTTGAAGTTTCTGCATACCCATCAGAAACGCGTTCCATCGTCTCTGCGAGGTTTAGGATCCCCTCTTTTAGGAGTCCCCCTTCAGGTGGGCTTATTTAAGCCAAAGATTCCCTGAAGCGGCCGCTGAAATTACCCAGAGGTTCACTTGTTTTTCCAGAAAGGCACAAGATCCTTGTCCAAAAGCCAGGTGGAACCTTGGCCGTCAGACGCCCTAAAGCAAATGATCCCTGGGGAATGCGCGAGACCCACTACTCGTCAAACCCTCGCGTTTCTCTTCTCATGGACACACAGGTGAGGGGGAGCCACCTTTGTCATCGGGGACTAGGAAATCACCCGGAGCTGAGACAGTGCAGCCCCCGCTGAGCCAGTTCCCATCCGCAGGACGACCGGGCCCCTTGTTCGTAACGACGCAGTCAGGAGTCTCAGCGGTTCCCGGCCTGGCCGGGGGGAGAAGGCGCTACGCTCACTGCCAAGTGTGCGTCTTTTCTGATGATGTGAAGGGACCGTCCGTACTCCTGCCAAGGCAGAGGCCGCTCCGGTCTCAGCCACCCGGTCACAAAGAATAAGTGTCTCGTCTGTCAGATTTCGTTTGGGAGAGCTTCTTGTGTATTGGCCAGTTTGGGGGACGTTGCCGTTGTTATGATATCAAACTTCCAGACGTACTAATGGATTTGACCCATCTCTCCATTCGTTTGTACTTATCTAGCTGGTGCTAGCTGATTCATGACGCAGGGTTGGATTTTTTGTTTACGTTCGTGCCACAATTGATCTGTAATTTCCTTTTCTTAGCTCATCTAATTTAGACGTCGGTGTTAAGTTTAGGCTAGCCTTCTGGATTCATTCAGACGGTTACCTCCTTCTTCTCTGGAAGACTGTGTGTCAAGTTCAGAACATACCAGAAGAGTCAGCGGGGCCTAGAATCCTTTTACAGACGCTTTCAACGACGAATTAAATGACACGGGACTATTCTTGTTTCTGTTTCTTCTTGTGTTAATTTTTATAAATTGTGTGTTTTCAAATTTATTCTAATATATTTGAAAACTTTTACTAAATAGATAAAGATGTTACTTTATGTATGTCTGTGACAGCTGCGGGGTCGCCTGGGGCTCGCTGGCTTTGGAACCTCCTCGCTCTTTCCTGCCACTTGGCTTCTGTGTCCTTTGGGTTACAGACTGACAGGCCCCTGATGCCAACTGGCGAATGTCTGAGGCACAAGACTGTGCTAGGTATCGGGGTCACCCTCTCTCTGATCTCGTCGTTTTGTCCTCAAAGGCCAGGAAGCTCTCCGATGTCTTAGAAAACTCTCAATTCTCCTCAAGTTATTAATGAAAACGGGGAAGACGCTTCAAAGGATCCGAGTGTCTCAGCCTGTCAGTCACGACCCATCGCTCTGTGCTATGGCCGTTATGCCCCGTTCCTATTTTCACAGCAGAAGGAAAGAAACGTGCGGTTCCTCCGCCACCAAGGACTACAGGGCCAATTATTACTATTTTTATTTCAAACGTGTTCATTTAGGGGATTTTATACATGGGTGGCGGTGAGGAAATTTTTGAAATATAATTAGAAGGCAAAAGTGCAATGTTATTTTTACTGTGATTTGGAGCCTGGAGATGGGATGAGAGGAAATCTCTGTCGATTGAGGAAGGTTTTTCTCTTTTTTCCCCCTCTAATTTGTGTTTGACAGGGTTAATGATCTGGAAAGTGTCTCGATCATTACGAACGCAAGGAAGAGGGAGGCATCGCAGCATGCAAATCGCCTTCCCGGCCCACGCGGTCCTGGCTGCACTCTCAGTGGCGATTATTCACATTTTTGTACTTTTGCCTTTTTCCCCTTCTTCCGAAGCGGCAATTTTACTCTCTGGGAAGACGAGTGTTTTGGTCGGTGGAAATGGGAACGGAGGATGGGACTGAAGAAAAGCTGCCGATCCCGGGCCCCAGAACCCAAAACGAAGGCACAGGTGGAGGCTTCTTAGGGGATCTCCCGTACGCGGTTGTTATTTTGATGGCGTGAGCCGGCGCCTCGCCAGTGAACCATAAAGCGAACTCGTTACAGCAGGTTGCAGGGGTGGGAAGGACGTCTGCAGCTCCTGGGCAGGCCGGCCCGCTTCGGATGGGCTTGGCTCCAGCCTCTCCGCGGTCCAAGGTCCACAGCGACGTCTGCGTCGTGTCGTGGGAGCTCCGCTCAGCCCTGGGTGCCTCCTTCTCAGCTGCGTGCTCCCACCTGACTCCTTCTTCGTGGCTGTTATTTTTAATTGTTTTTTCTGGCTTTTCCTCCTCTACCAGGACTCTGGGGTTAGTCCTGAGCGCCCTCCTTTCCTCTTGTCTCCGCAGTTTTGGCCTGAACGAGTTCATCTAACCTCGTGACCTTAAGGATCGCCGACCTGTCATTCGCTCCCAGGCTTCTGAGTCCAGTCTTGACCTTGCCTATGAGCCCCAGACTCAGCCGCCTGGCCGGAGGGACAGCGAAAGCAGTCGGGCACGCAGCGATCCCCGGGCACTCGGAGTCCTTCAGATGCGATGCCCGGGGACCCAGAAGCGGGAGTTGTCCTTCTAGGACGCGTGACGGTTGTTTAATGAGCCCCATTTCTTCCCCTCCCCCTCCAGGCCACGTCACACTGTGGTGGTCACCGTCCGCCGATGCGGGTGGCGCGTATCAAACCCGCAGTTCTCAGTCTCACGTGCAGTCAGGTGAGGTCTGTGCTCGCGTTTTTTCCGACAGAAGGAGAACGGAAGTGACGGTGCCAAAGGTGTCAGGCAGTGCTGGTTCTTAGTCCCGGAAGACTTAGCAGCGGCCTCCTCCATCCCGGACACAGTCGCTGAGGGTGCGGTCCGTCCCCGTGCAAGCCTCAGTCATCGATGGGCACCGGCACCTGACAGGAGCCAATCTACGCCTCGAAAGCAACCTGCTTTTTCGGATGTTCTACTCGACGACAAAGCAACCTGAAGCTTCTTCGTAAAACGCAGAATGTGCAGAATAAGGTAGAATATCGGGCGAGTGTGTTTTATTAGAAAATAAGTTACATTATAGAGAGCAATCGCACGCTGTGGCCGGCAGGGCGACGGTGCTCCTCACGGGGGTAAAAGCGGCTCTGCCAACCCGGTCGATTCTTCGCCTTTTCTGAGCTGCCAATTTCCCCGCCACAAAGCGGAGAGGCCGAGGCCCACTTAGCAGGGTTTGGGAAGGGTGTTTAAGGAAAGCTGCTAGTCTCTTCTGCCACACGCACCGAGTGCTTCAACCACCCACTCCACAAAGCCTTGCTATTAAGAGTAATAATTATAGTCAAATTGCAAATACTTACCTAATCTTGGGTTCTATACTCCTGAACAGAGACTTTTAAGAAGCGCAGAATTTTCAGTGCAGCTTTATTTTATTTTATTTTATTTATTTTATATGTTATTTTATTATTTTTATTTTTTATTTTATATTTTATTTTATTTTTATTTTTTATTTTATATTTTATTTATTTTTATTTTATATTTTATATTTTATTTATTTATTTTATTTTATTTTTATTTTTTATTTTATATTTTATATTTTATTTTATATTTTATTTTATTTTTATTTTATATTTTATATTTTATTTTATATTTTATTTTATTTTTATTTTATATTTTATATTTTATTTTATATTTTATTTTATTTTTATTTTATATTTTATATTTTATTTTATATTTTATTTTATTTTTATTTTATATTTTATATTTTATTTTATTTTATTTATTTTATATTTTAGTTTATTTTTATTTTTTATTTTATTTTATTATTTTATTCTATTTAGCTGTAAACTAGATCTTATTTATTAACTGAGAAAGATGTCTACAATATAGTAATTTTTTAAAAAAATATTTTATTATTAGTTTCAAGTATACAGTACGTTGGTTGGACATTTATATCATTTATGAAACGATGCCCTGATGGCTCTCTCTCTCCTCTGGCTCTCCACCCAGCCATTGCCTGACTGCTGACTGCATTCCCTGGGCTGCGCTCCCCACCCTGTGACCTTCTATCGACTGCTCATTTGTACTTAAATAACCCTTCGCCCCTTTCTCCCAGCCCCCCCAAACCCCTCTGGCCATCACGAGATTGTCCTCTATACTTGTGACTCTGCTTTTGATTATTTTAGATTCCGCGCATAAGTGACATCCCAGGGTATTTATCCTTCTCTCTCTGACTAATGTCACTCGGCACCGTGACCTCTGGCTCCATCCACGTCATTGCGAATGTTAGGATTTCACTTTTAACGGCCAAGTAATATTCCATCGTGTATCTGAGCCATAATGCAGGCTTATATGAAAACAGCAAGTAACAACAAGATATATAAATATGAAATATGCATTGGCCTTTATTTCCGTGTACAAATGCACAGGAAAACATGGAAGGACCCACACCGAAATGTTAACGGGCAGCAGTTGTCACATGACAGGTGCTCCTCGCGCTCTTCTGTATTTCTCAGAAGTTTTCTAACGAGCACGCATTTCTTTTTATCAGTTTCTGCATTACCTTGTTGCTTTTCAGTTACAGTTGCCATTCAGCATTAGTCACGGGGAAGGTAGTCCACACTATTAGGATAGCTAGTGATGCTGCATTTTAAAATATAAGTGACGAGTTGATCTCCTCTCCGGAACAAAGGGCGTTGTTTGAGGGTGAGGGCTCCCCGACATGCCCTCCTTCCTTCACGGCGCAGATTGTCACAGCCGAAGGCTCGGCTGTTTTAGTCCAAGTTTACACAGATGGGCAGGTGACACACGTGATGAAGTCAGTACACATCCTTGTTTTGTTGTGTCCTTCACGTGTCTGGACAACACGAGCCTCCCGCTGGGCGCGTGACCTGCTGCCTTCAGTCCACGTGCCTTAAAAACGGGCTGAGAACGCCCATCGGCGGGGTGATGTAAGCATCGAGTGACCTAGGAAGCTGAGGGACACCTGTGCTCGTCTGAGTGAAGCTTACATACGTGTATCTGTAGGATTCACAGGCCATGCAGGCGTGTGCAGCTGTGGGGCCTTGCCTGTGCGTGGACGGGGGTGGACATCTCAGATGGGAACGGGAGTCCGTGTGAAGACGGACGAGTGTGCGTGAGCCGGGGCCTGGTGTGCTGGCGAAGGCACGGGCCGCTGAGCCCGGAGCGTGGCTTTGAACCCTGCTCCTCCGCGTGCCTCCTGCAGGACCCGAGCCACTTTTAACCTCCCTTGGCGCTCCGTTCCAAACGTGCAAGGCGGTGAAGATCATGAGATGGTCACGAAGGCTGGTTTGCGAGCTGGTCCGGCTCCGGAGCACAGAACAGGCACCAGGATGCCCTCGGCTGTGTTTGACGACCGCCGACATCCACGCGATGCCTCTTCCCGCCGTTCCAGCCCGACGTCAGCTCTCGACACCACCTGCTGTCTGTGCTGGTGGGAGATAGAGGCGCACGCACCAAGCATGTGTGCTGGGAGACAGGAGTCAACGTGAGAAGAGCGGACGGAAAGGAAGAAACAGGGGTGAGATGGAACCAGGAACGCGCAAGGAGAAGAGAAAGAGAGAGTGAAGGGAGGCCGGGCGAGCGCACGAGGCCTGGACGGGATGTCTGCAGGGGCGCTGGCCTCTGTCCCCGACACCCTGTCTCAGTCTCCGGTGATGCTTGAATGTCAAAGTGCATGCAGACGACCAGGGCTGTGGCCTCTGATGACATTGTAACGCCCCCCAACCCAGGAGACCCTCATCCTCAGGAACACGGACCTCGGTTCCTTGCTGTTTCCTTTTGTTTTGCTTTAATAAAGAACAGGCCACCCGCCCCCGGGGAGAATGTTGGGTTTCGGTGTAGGCCACACACCTGTCCCCACCCGTAGCTGGGTTCCCCGAGGGCCTACCCTGGCTCGTCTTTGTCCCCGGCTCAGGGCCCAGACTGAGGCGCCCCTCTCTGGGCCGTCAGCTCTGCCCTGGAGAACCGCCCTCGAGGTCTCCTCGCCGGGCACGGGCTGCAAGGTGAGGCCCCAGCTTCCCGGCAGGAAATAAATTATGAACGTGAGAGTCTCGAAGGGACGCTTGCCGACGGCTTCCGCTGCACTCAGCACCAGCACTTGACGTTGCGTCGGCTTTGGAGTTCCGCCGCGGGGCCGATGGATCGATGGCTTCTGGGTTAATTTGCCCAGAATCCTGCGTCCTGTGTTTCAGGGCGACCCCAGTGTTTCATTCCAGGGACCAGAGTATGCATTTCGGGGAGCCCCAGGAGCTGAGTAAGATGTTACCTATTGGAGGGTTTCTTTGGAGCAGAGCCATGCCTTCGAGGAGCACGCCGTTCTGAGACTCGGGGTTCAGCTTTGGGCAGCTATCCCCCTGAAATGCACGGGCGAAGCCCTGCGTGGGGCTCGGCCCCCCGCTCCGTTCATGGCCGCATCCTGGAATGCCTCAGCCACGGGTCTGGGCGGCTTCGTTAACCTGTCAGCCCCCCCGTCTGCTCTGCAAGTGATGTATGGGCAGGGCCTTCCTGTGCTCATTAGGACCCCCCGTGCCATATTAATAATCCCACAGCGATCCCGAGCGTGGAGCCATTAGAACGGTAATAAAAAGGCAGACTGTCATTATTTCAACCACGGAGCAGAAAACGAGAGACTCTTCTGCAATTACGGGCCTTTGTGGCTGCCGGGCTCCAGCCAGGAGGGATGTGGGGAGCAGAGCGGGCTCCGCAGGCTGCCAGCCTGGGAAGGGGCAGGCCCGCGAGCCGGAGCCGTGGGCGGTCGGCAGGTGCGGGCTGGGCGGCCCTCTGATTGCTCCGCCTCGACTTCTGGCTGCGCGGGAAGGAGGACACTTAACATCTTTCTACTGCGCTGTCATCCGTCCATCAGGCCACCGTGCTGTGACCGCCCCCACATAGCTCTGCAGACCTGGACCCACAAAATATTTCTCCACATTTGCAAATCCAGTAAGCGGCGGCTGTTATCAAATGTGCTTACCGAGACTCTACCTGGAGGTCTTTTATTATCAGGGGGCAATTCGGTTCGGAAGAAATGCTCCCTTCATTCAGTGCGGGAGTGGCTTCGGGGGCACTGTTCAACATTCAGCTTGGCATTATAATTTTTATCTGATTTCAGACCAGCTTTTTAAAGTCACTGAAACATCGAACACAGAATTAGCATCAATTCTTCTCCAGCTCTTCCAAAAAATAGAAGATGGGGCACTTGCAAACTCATCCCGAGGCTAGCATTCCCCCGGCACCCAAATCAGGCAAAATATCAAAATAAAAGAAACTATAGACTAATGACTCTATGGATGTGGATGCAAAAATCCTCAAAGACAGCACAGGCATGCTGAATCCGGCAGTATACGGAAAGGGCACAAATCGTGATCATTAGGCCTTAACCTAGACGTGTGAGGTTGGTCCAACATCTCCATGTCAGTGGTGTCACTTGGAAAACTAGAAAGAAAACCCACACGATCCCCTCAATAGATGCAGAAAAATCGGTTCAGAAAATTCAACAGCTCTTCAGGATAAAAACACTTGAGACCTAGAAGTGAAGGAAACTTTCCCAACCCGATAAAGAACATCTCGGAAAAGCTCACAAAACATGGCGCTTCACAGTGGCACGCTAACTCCCGTCCCCTCGTGGTCAGAAACGAAACGAGCACGTCTGTCCCCGCTGATTCTGTGCGACATTGTCCTGGAGCTTCTAGCCAGGGGGATTACGCCAGAAAATGACGTATAAAGTAATGCATGTGGATTAGAAAGAGCAGAATGATCTCTACTTGAAGAGGACACTCTCGTACGTACAAAATCGGAAGGAATCCACTAAAAAATGTTTGGAACAACCAACTTCAGCAAGGTTGCAGGACACGAACTCAACATACGAGGGTCAATTTTATTTATTTGCATTTACAATGAACGAGCTGAAAATAAAATAATTTAATTTACATTAGCACAAGCAAGAATAAAATACCCGCTTAGGAGAAATTAGCAAATAAGGTTCAAAACGTATTCTCTGAAAACTACAAAATGCTGTTCAAAGAAACGAAAGAAGACCTAAATAAATGAAAAGATGTTTCATGTTCAAGGATTGAGATTCCAATACTTTCCAAATTGATCCATAGAGTCGACACAAACCCTATTAAATTCTCAGCTGGCTTTGTGTGCAAATTGACAAGCCGACCTTAAGATTCATGTGAAAATGGAAATGCAAAGGAACCAGAATATCCAAGACAATCTTGAGAAAAGAACAATTTCTAAAGCTGCCACAGAGATAAAATAATGAAGATAGGATGGTACTGGAATGACGATAGATTCGTAGATCAGTGAAATGGAATTAAGTACAGAAATAGACCCCGACATTTTTAGTCAACTGGTTTGTCCACGAGGGCACCAAGACAATTCAATGAGAGGGAAGAATGATTTCCAGCAAGTGGCTCTGAGGTAACTAGATCTATCCACACGCAAAAAATAAATAAAATAAAATAAAATAAAATAAAATAATAAAAATAAATAAAATAAAATAAAATAAAATAAAATAATAAAATAAAATAAAATAATAAAATAAATAAAGTAAAATAAAATAAAATAATAAAATAAATAAATAAATAAAATAAAATAATAAAATAAAATAAAAAAATAAAATAAAATAAAATAATAAAATAAATAAATAAATAAATAAAATAATAAAATAAAATAAAAAAATAAAATAAAAATAATAAAATAAATAAATAAATAAATAAAATAAAATAATAAAATAAAATAAAATAAAATAAAATAAATAAAATAAAATAAAATAAATAAAATAAAATAAAATAAAATAAAATAAAATATAAAATAAAATAATGAATTTGGATCCTTACTCACGCATATACAAAAATGAACTCAAAATGAATCACAGCCCTTAATACAGGAGTTAAAAATATAAAAAGCATTGAAGAAACAGGTCTTGGATTAAGCAATAGTCTCTAGATATTACACCAAAAGCAGAAGCAACAACAACAAATAGATAAACTGAAGTTCAAAGTGGAACACTTTTGTTCTTCAAAAGACGCTGGCAATAAAGTAAAAAAATAAATAAATAAATAAAAAAGAAAAAGAATAGGAGAAAACTTTGCAAACCATTTTTTGATGAAGAACTTGTAATATAAACACACACACACACACACACACACACACACACTCAAAAATAAAAAAGGCGAATAACCTAGTGTCAAAACTGAGCAAAATATCCAAATAGAATCTTTTCTAAAGAAGATTCACAAAGGGCCAATTAGCACGGAAAAAGTAGCTCAGCCTCATTCGCCTCAGAGGAAAGCCAGCGAGCTCTCCCTTCCTGTCGACGAGAACGGCTGTCACCAGGAAGACAGAGGACAGGCCGGGGGCGCGAGGACGGGGAAGCCAGGAGGCCCCCACGCTGCTGATGCGATGAGCGAGCTGCAGCGGGTTTCCTGTTCCCCCAAGAGTGGCCGACAGGTGTGCACCTCCCAAAAAAGGAGAATTGTCCGTCCACACAGATCCCTGTACCCCGACGTTCACGGCGGCACATCGGGGCCCCAAAGTGGAAGCCAGTGGACGTCTGCCAACCAGCACGTGGGTGCGAAACGCGCTGGAGCCTCAGGGCATGTCGTGCAGCCGCAGGGTGAATGAGGAACGGATGCTGCCACGACAGGAAGGAATCTTGGAAACACGTTAAACGAAGAAACGCGTCATCAACGACCACGTAACTCATGACTCCGTCCCTGCGACATTTCCAGGCCGGGCAAATCTCAGACAGAAAGTGGGTCAGCAGGGACGGTGGCGTGGGAGGCTGGGCGCAGGTGGGAAGCGACTGGTGATGAACAGGATGATGCTTCCTTTTGGGGTGATGGAAATGTCCTACGGTGGACGGTGCCGACGGTCACACAACTCTGAAAATACCAAAACGACCGACTTGGACACCCCAGTTTATTTACTTCTGAGGGACAGTTTCCACGTAACTTTACGCCAGTTTCCGGGGTACAACGTTCAGATTGGACGTTTGTAAAACAATCGTCAAAATGCGTCTGCGTGACAGTTGTCGCCGGACGCGGTCCCGCAAACGTTTTTTCTTGCGATGAGAACTTCGAGCGCCGTTCAGATCCGCAGCCACTCAGAACCACTTGCGAGCGGCCCGGGGTCCTCGCGAAGCGGAAAAGACGCAAAAGCTCACAGCTCTGTTTGCTTCCGTAGATTTTACAGTTTCTGAACGAAACGCTCTCCGGGTTCGCAGCCTCCGTTTATGCACGTGACCGGCGGTTGCCGTCTGTCACTGGCTCTGCGACAGCTCTCGTTTCACGAACTGGCGTGTCGGCAGCTGAACACTGGGGCCTTCTGACCCCTTCGCTCACTTCGCCTGAGCGGCATCTAAGCATGACGCAGACGAGCAGCAAAAGTTTCAGTTCCTTCGAGGTCTCAGGATAGTCAGAAACAAAGCGTTCGCTGGCTTGGGAAGACGGGCCGGAGGTGAGAAGCCGGGGTCAAGCTCCGGCATGAGGTCTGGGCGGAACCTGGGCTCCTCCCGAAGGCTGGGGGCTCGGGGCAGGGTCTCGCCCAGCACCCTTCTAGAACACAGGATGACTGGGACACCGTAGAGAGAAAAGAAAGTACGTGGGGCGTGACACTAAACCGTCGGATGTGTACGAGGGCTGACCATCTAGAAGGTTCCGCGGATGGCAGCACAGTGACCTGATTCCAGACTGAACTTAGGAGCACATCCTGACAACGCGGTGAGGACGCGGCCGTGCTGAGAGCTGGAGCATGGCCGTTGCTGAAGGAATCTCGTTCCTCCCTTCACGAGGATGGAGGAGGCGGCACAGGAGCCCATCTGCTTGGCAGAGCGAGCACCTATTTTTATCTACTACGTGTCGTGTAGACATAGATACACATCACACTGCACGGGAGGACCTTGGAAGCGTCAAGCCTGCTAAAACGGGCACTTTCCCCTCATTTTTCTTGTAGAGAAAAATAGGCATTCGATGTCTACTTTTATCTTTCGTCTCAGCGGCTTCGCCGACTTTCGCTCAGCTCCTGACACGTACGCCCCCCGTTTTAGCCCGTCGGGGTGGCTCTCACGAGAATAACACAGCCTGGGTGACTTGGAAACAACAAAAATCCCTTTCTCACGGTCCCGGAGGCTGGAAGTCCCAGACTGAGGAGTCCGCGGATTGTGGATGGGGGGGAGGGCTGTGTCCTCACATGGCAGAAGGAGAAGGGAAAGTCTGTGGAGGGCACTTACGCCAATCATGGGGACTCACTCCACCCTGTGACCTGCTCACCTCCCAAAGACCCCACTTCTTAACCCCTTTCATGCTGGGGCTTAGGATTTCTACACAGGAATTTTAGGGGGACACAAGCATTCCAGCTGTAGCACACCCACTCCTCTCTGTAAGTGGGGTTCCCTTCACCTAAAGGAGCATCCCCGGGGTGACGGGATGTGTGCCGTGAGGCCGTAGGAAACTTTAGGAATGAACGGGGGCTGGAACCCACCAAATTGCAATGCCAAGTTCATCTCTGTCGCCTGTGTTCTCTCTACAGCTGCGCGGCTGAAATCTTACCGCCGAATGGAAAATGGGATTTTCTGTCACATTCCCTCATTGTCCCCTCGGATTCTTCATCTCTGCTAAGGCTACATGAATCATTATCAATGGCACAAAGACAAGACAATAAACGCCCACGGTGCTCTGTTCAATATTCAACGTGGCAGGTGCAAAGTGTTCACCTCACGGTCGTTTCAACTTGCCTCTGAGGCAAAGTGTTCCCAATTCGCTCACGAGAGTCTCCAATCCCCAAAGGCGTCACGGGCCCTGACAGAAGCGTATTTTCTCACAGCTGCACCTGGAACGGACCTGGCAGGTGCGCTTAGCAGAACCGAGGGGTGCGTCTCCATCCCGGCAGGTGGCGTCCATTTGAGAGATGGACGAGCCGGAGCCCAGTGCGGTTTTCCTTTCCGTCAAATCTGACAAATCCCTTCCTTTCCTAAAGATGGAATCACGGAGCAGAATACGCCCCTATTGCACGGGAAACAAGGGGCGACGCCTTTTAACGGAAACTCCCTCTCCTTCTGTCGTTTTGGAAGGGCTCTTCCTCAGACCCACAGCCCGCTCTTCTCAGGATCTAACTCACAGTTCCACCTTCCGGCCAGGTGCGCTTTATTCGTTCAACCCGTAGACTAAATCGAAGGCCCACTGTGTCCAGTCAACGAGCTACGTTCCGGGGACAGCAAGATGACCCGGTCCCCCTTCCGGTGATTCCAGGCCAGGAAGAGGACAGAGTTTCAACCCGTAACGGCGCGAATCGTCACTGAATGTGACGAGTGCTGGTTGGTGCGAAATCACCTTGACCCTCACGCACGTCTGAGGCCATCTCGGCATCTGCATCTCGGTAGATTAACAAAAGTCGCAGACGTTCCGACGATCCCGCGTCATCGCGTCGCAGCAGAGGGTGAGGGCGCGAGGGCCCCATGCAAACAGCTCGGCGGCGGGTTCGAACCCAGGGGCTCCCACTAGCCGAAGACGGGACAATAGGAGCATCGGGAAGATCTTAGCTGCAGTGGACGGAGACGCATCCAGAACGCTCACATCCCCTAAGGAAATGTTAACTCATCACCGTCGAGGATGCCAGGAAGCCCCCTCATTTAGTTCGGGGAAAACCAAACACCCACTCCGACTCGCCCGGCAAGCGGAATCCCCGGACTTGCCGAGGGTAGGAAGGTCCCTTTTCCAAACAGAAGGACCCCGCGAGCAGACGGGAGCAGAACGGTGGAAGTGGAGGGTCGCCGCTGCCTCATCCCTGAAACATGGACGGACCAAGCTACGGACCCTCAACGGCGGCTCAGATCGCAGAACGGAGGACGACCAGACACCCGCCACGGTGCGCCTTCACCCCGGAGAGCGCGGAGCAGCCTTTGAGGTGACCTTGTCGGGGGAAAAATGTGAATTCGACCAGGCCCCTGGCTCCATTTCTCAGCCAACAGGGAACACGGAAGACTAACGGGTACCGCGGGTTCCAGCCAAAACCCAGAGTCTGGGAAAGTCTTCGGACAAGCGTCCTGACTTAATTAATAAATCACGGGGAAACAAACAGACAAGAGATGAAGGGCGAATTTATGAATAAAAGAGACTTAAGAGAGATCTTAACCACTCCCCCCTCTCTCTCTCTGAGTTGAAGGTATCGACTCCGTCTGACTTCGAGGTGGAAAGGAGCCCCCCGGGAGCTTGTTTCAATCCCCAAGCATCTTGGATCCCCCAGCATCGCTGCCCGTGCAGCCTCTCACCTCCAGGCCCCGATGCCACGGGCCAACGTCTGCCGTCCCCTCGCCCCTTCCTGCGCTGTCACCTCCCTACGTCCTCCCGGGAACAGCCCACGGCGACCGTCCCCCACCGTGTTTTCTCTTCAGTCCGGTGCGTCCTCCCTCTCGATCCCCGTGCCCTTCCCGCCTCAGGCCCGCGTTGTTCTGCTCGCACTGGCGAAGCCAACTCTGTTCATCACGAACAGAACGTCAGGTAAGCGACCGCCCGTCTTCTCCAGTCTAGTGACTTTGCAGTGACAGGAAATGAAAACGGGAGAGCAGGGACTTAGTCAGGGCGAGAGGCACGCGGCCCCTCCCCTCTCGGACACACACACTCCGAACACGTTCTTCCGTGCTCACAGCGACGTGGCATTTACTATTCCATTGCAAACAGACCCCATCAATACCAAGTTCTAACGAAACATTAAAATTAGCAATAGCAGCAAGGTCCGAGCACAGGGAAACTGCCGCTTCGCATGCCTGTACCTGACTGTTGTCCCCGACCTATGACAGCGACAAAAGGGTTGCCGTGGGCACGCGGAGTCTCCCGACCCTGTATCCTAACCGGGAAAGAGTGAATTAAAAACCTCTTTGTGAAAAGACGAAGGCGGTTCCGATGGCGTTTCATCCCCAGCGTTCAGACCCGCAGGAAGGAGCACGAGACGCCAGAATTTAAATCGGAGCAAATTCCAACCTCGCGTGTCAACAAAGCGTGAATTTCCACGGACGGGTCTGTTTCTCGGGAAACGTCCTTGGACCGTGTGTGAGTTCACGCTGCGAGCTCGCGAGGCTCCGGCAGGAGAGGGTTGAATGAGGACTAGGAGGCGTGGACGGCAGAGGGCCAAGGGACGCGACGAGGCCGTGGGGACCAGCGGCGCCCGGTGGCCATCGCTGTTTGGCGGCGAGAGTGCTCCCGGAGTCTGGAAGGGTCCTGAGCCCCGATCGCTCTTGGGAGGGGGGCGGCTGACATCACAGAGGGACAGTGCTGGCCTCGGACACGGGACTGGCCCCGGGAGGCCCCGGGAAGCCACGCCGACGCCCTCTCCTCCTGCCTGTGGCTGAATCCAGCCCAAGTCCTGGTCTGGGAGCCCAAGTGAGGGTCACCTGCAAGGACACACCCCAGGGTGACAGCCAAGAAGAGTGGGTGTAGGAGGCCATGGAAAACAGCCAGCACCCAGGGCCACTGCCTCCTCTTCCCGCCACCTCACGGCGTCCGGCACTGAACCGCGACACCTGCTGCCTCCTTCGCGGACCCTCCCTGCTGTCTCTCGTGAGGACGAACCGAGCGGGAAGGCGCCGCGTGTTGCCAGGGTTGGGGGTTCAGTGTCCAGACTCAGCGGTGTTGGGGACAGACTGCCGGTGGTCACTCAATCTGTGCACCCCGTGGGGAACGGAGGCCAGGTCGCTGTGGCGTTCCGTGAGCAGGTCCGCACGGCAAACGTGCATCGGCTGTCCTGCTGGATCACCAGGTCAGGAGCGACTTTAGGACCGCGCTCTAGGACCCAGGCCTTGACTGTCAATGGCTTCCTCTGTCAAGTGCACGTCCTTCCTCTTCTACGGATCGTCTATGGGTGACGGACGGACCCGAACTTACAAAGTTGCAGGTGCCGAGCTGCACGGGGCCTCAGCGATGGCTGGATAAGGTGAGGTGGCAGGAGATTCATCCTCAGGGCTCACATTTATGCATTCTTTAACGGCCAGTGCAAAATCTGTTGCGCTTTATCGTAAAAAGAAGCAGAAAAGAACGACCCGTGAGAAATGTGTATCTGACCTTGGTTCGAATCGCACGCTTGTCCCTGCCCCCTCTTTGATAGTTTCAAAGACCGTCGATTAGGCCTGGGACACGAAACAAGTCACGTTGCAAGTGCCTCCTGTCGCCCCAGTATTTCCTGATCAGTACAAGAGGGCGGCTCGCCACACCTCGGTTCCCCCCTCAACCCCGTCCGCACCCCGCTTTTCTCAGTTGCGTTCTCTTCAATGATCCATGCTCGATCCATCCTTTATTGGGGAAAACTAAACCGATAAAGTGCATATTGGAATGTGCACTCTTTATTCACGTGATCAGAAGACACTGGAGGGCACCGTGCAAAAAAATGACGCGATTTAACTCGTGGCCGTGGAGCATCGTTCTGGGGACCGAGTGGCGGACAGAGGCGGGCCGGCTCGGAGGCCCCTACGGCAGCACGCAGGTCACGCAGGTCGGACGCTGCCGGGCCGCCTTGGTAGACGCGGGTCGGATCCAGCAGCTGCCTTCGGACAGCAAAATGTGCTGGGGCGTGGGATGTAGGGCCCCAGGGTTCAAAGACCGCCTCCGCCAGAAATCCGCCCGAATGACGTCTCAAACGACCGTGTCACCCACACAGGGGGGACACCGGGGGAGCCGGCCAGGAAAGCGTAGAAGCTTCGCTCTGACGTGTTAAATGGAACATGCTCTTCAGGCCTCCCCGCGGAGGGTCAGGGTGCGCGTCTCGGGACGGGGCGCCGCGCTCGAGAGTCCCCAGCGCCTGGGGCACAGCTGCCCCTGCCGAGGACGAGGGTGACCGAGCTGGTCCACTCCCACGGGGCTGATCCCGATAGGTCTGCAGCCGCCCTGGATCGTCAGTGTGTTTTCGGTCTGCGGGTGGGAGCCCCAGCGTGTGGAAGGCTGGCTCGTGCGTTGTCTACGCCGTTCGTAGACGGGGCTCGAGCATCCGTGGGCTGGGGCACCTGCAGCGGGTGCTGGAACTGGTCCCGCGTGGGTACCGAGGGGCTGTGGTTAAGTTCTGGGGGAGTCAAAAGATACCCATGGCGCTGGCCCCGCTGGTCCCCACTTGGTTCAGGGTCAATCGTGTTTGGGGAGTTGGATGGAGGAGCTCGCCTCAGGAGAACTAGGTAAAGACACGAGTTCTACGAAAAGAACCCTGAGAGGCATCCTGCAGATCAGAGATTGGAAAAGGGAACAAGGGAGCAACACGGCCTTCGAAGAAGCTTCCGGTAAGACAGGAGGGGCCCCAGGCGGGATTCATGCTCCGCTGCTCTAACGCGGGGGGTGCCGCTCGTCTGCGGGAGAGGGGAGCGCGGACGCCCTGGAGACTCTCGCGAGCTCCGTGACGCGAGTCCAGGAGCGCGGCCCAGTGCGTCTCCCTGAGAGCGGGTCCCCTGTGTGCCCGTGGGCGCCAGCATCGCCCACGCGCCCCGGCCCGTCGCTGCGCCTGGTCCCCACCCGTCGTCTAGAGACGCTAACACGTGCCTCCGGGAAGCCTGTTCTAAAGATAACCCGCCTGTTCTGCGTTTCTGGGAGATCGACTTGACGTTTTAATTATGTGTAAAGGTTCAACCCGACGTGTTGCTACCGAATATTTTGACAAGGTCTTTCATCCCCGTGCTCGTCGAGATTCCGGGAACCAGCTGCTCGGCTCTAATTACATCAAATGAGGAGGAGAAGGAGGAGGAGGAGAATAACGAACAAGGAGGGAGCCATCTGCCCCCCGAGCGGTTGGGAACGAGCCTCGGGGCCCGGGGTCCCGCGTCTTCGGGTGCGGGGGTCGTTACCCGCTGCTGCTGGCTCTTATGGCCCACGGGGTCCGAGGGCCCGGTCTGGATGTGCCTTAGCTGCGTCTCCCCAAGGGCGGCAGCCACGCGGCGGCCGGGAGAGGTCCACTTCCAGCTCTCCCGCATGGCTCCTCGTGGCCTCTGGTCCTCCGTGGGCAGGGGCGACGGTTCCCTGCACCCGGGCCTCGGCACAGGGCCGCTCACGGCATGGCAGCCGGCTTCCTTCCAGGCAGGGGAGACCCAGCGGCCAACATGAAGCCAGCGTCCCGCAGTCCGGTCTCGGACGCCACGTCCGGTCACCTCTGCGGCATTTGTCGGAAGCCGGTCGCTCTGTCCGGCCCACAAGGGGGGTGACTGGGGTCTCCGGAAGGGGCTGCCCCCAGCGGACACCCCAGCGAGCGAGCTGCACTTCTCACGGGGCCCTAACAGGCCCAGAATGACGGGAATTTGACGGGACTTTAGAGCGTCCTTTAGGCACCTTTGGGCTCCGCGCTGCACGGGTCTGGGGACCGGCGGACGATCGGGACACCGTCGCGCTGCGCCCACAGACCTCTCCCTCCCTCTCGTCTCCCCGCAGCGCGCGTTGGCTGAGCGGCCGCGGCGAGCTGGGCGCTGAGGGTTGCTTTAACGAGCATTTGAACGACGTCGCCGCCATCTGTCCTGTCTAATCACAAACGACCCGCGTTGGCGGGCGCGTCGTTAAAGGAGCGATTCTGGCGGAGCGTGCTAAGGGCTTGTCTAGCCTGTCATCCCGGTCCCACACGGATTTTCTCAGCTCGGGCCTCTCGGAGTCCGAGGCCTCCCGTTTGAGGTGAAGACGCAGAAAGAAAAACCGAGTTCCCGTACGCACGGCTCTCCGCCGAGCGGGACGCGCGTCTTCTCTCTCTCTCTCTCTCGGACTCTCTCCCTTCTGCAATCCTCTTATGGAAACAGGGATTCTCTTGAAGAAGGATTTTGCGGTTCAGATTCCCAGAGCGTCTCCGGTGGTTTTCAGCTTGCTGCAGGGATGAGGGGCGGATTTAACCAGAAGCCCTTCAAGCAGGAATGAAGCTCGTCGGCACTTGGAGACCTGCGGCCCGCTCTCGCGAGCACGCAGACGCGTGGTGCAGAGTTTCATTCTGCAAATGTTGTTTTACGCCTTCGCTCCCCCCACCCCCAAGGAATTGCTCATCAGGATGAACTCGAAACAAATCAGGAGATGCCGAGAGGGACGGACAAAGCTTTTAAAGCAAGCGGCTCATGAGCGAAGGGTGGCGGGTGGTCTTGCGTCTCAACGAAGCTGGGATCGGGGCGTGGGTGTCTGTCACCATCAGGACCACCCACCGGGGCCGGCGTTGCCGTTCCCAGCCCCGCCCCACCACCCGCCCCACCCTCCCGGCTTCTCAGGCTGTCCCCAGGCTTCGCTGCATTCGGGAAGAGTGACGGACGCTGCCCCGTCCACTGGGCGCCGAGGACGAGCGCTTCGGGCCGGGTGACACTTCGGCTGAAGGAGTCGCACACGTGGAGTGAGAGGTGCCCCGAGGCCCCAGTCACGTGATCCGACGCCCGTTGCTAACGAACAGCCCGGCAGACGGGCCTGCGGCTGGGCACGGGGTGGCCCTGTGTCCGGGCGCAGTGACGTTCAGCTCGTGCTCTCGCGTTCCTCAGCCTCCGAGACCATCGGGGTTCTGAGCTCCTTCCGGCTCCAGTGGGTCCCCCGAGGCAGAACTGCCCTGGGCCCTAAGCAGGAGTGACACGTGACGAGGAGCCCGGGTTCCCGTGCCGCCCGAGGCGCTGACACACACCTGCGTGTCTTCTCTTTCTTTGCCACCCCCCCCCGAATCCCTGAAGCTGCTGGCACTCGAGAGGGACGCCGGCCTGTCGTTGCGCCCAGAAGACCACATCTGCCCACTGCGCTGCCCGGGGCGCTTTTCCTGGACGCGCTTGCAGCATGGGTCGTGCTCCAGGCGTCACGTCCCGAGCTTTCGGATGGCTCCCTTAGGAACCCTCCCACGCGACGGGGCTCGCTCCTGCTCCACGCTGTTAGGAACACGGTTTCTCGGGCCCCGCTAGCCCGCAGGCCGCTCCTTTCCTGCCACGGCCCGTCCTGTTTCTGGTGTTTGAAAACCGAAGGCTTCGAGGGCAGTCGAGGAACGCCGCCCTGGCGAGCGCTGTTGCTTTGCTCAGCTTCTCTCGCCTTCGGGGACTCCGTGAAAGCCCGAGGCGCCTCGGTGGGTGGCTGCCTGGGGCACCGAGGCAACCGTTCCCGAGGCGGGGCCCACACAGCCAGTCTGGAGGCTGGTGTCACGACTCCGGGCGCGGGGCCGGGGGCCGGAGTCTCCGCTTCTTGCCCGATGCCGGGAGCGGTGCCGTGCCCTACGCCCCACGTCGGAAGTGACCCTGTGGGGTACGTGAGAACACCCAGGACGGCCCGGGTGCCCGGATTCGGACTGATGAACCGCCCCACGCGCTGCTGGTGGTCCCAGAGGCTGGCGTGGGCGAGGCGTTGCGGACAGGGACCCGGGCTGCTCCAGCCTTTACACCCACGAGTGACCCCGCAGGGTCCAGTGCTTTGTCCCCTGCTGGCCATAAAGTGCTTAATGGTGTCTGAACCCACCCCCCCCCCACGACAATACCGACTGCGGATGCCACTGGCTAATTAGTCTCCCTTTCGTGAAAATCAGTCTTAATGCCGAGGCGACCCCGGTCCCCGGTCCTGAGGTTGCTACGTTACCGAGAACAAAGCAGCCCCTCACCCCGCCCGTGGCCGGGAACGCCAACCCTGCAGCGCACCTTCTCCTTCAGCTCGTTTAGTGCCTGGGCCCTCCCCCCGCAGAAGGCCTAGGACGCACCAGCCGGCTGCGTCTGGCTCACCCCGGGTCACGCTGGTGCAGCAAGAGCCACCCCAGAGTCCCGGCCTCACCGGGGACACACGCGGGCCTGGAGCCACACGTGCTGATAGCTCCGGGGGACACGTTTCTGAGAGGCCCCGAGCGGTGTGTGCCTCGTGCCCCTCTCGGTCTGGCCACCCCACCACGCGACGCCTCCCTGGTGCCCACCCGACAGCTCCTGCGGTTCTTAGGCTGAGGGTCGGGTGTCCCCACCCTCGCGCCTCAGGCGGGTACAGACGGTCTCGCTGCTGCGGCTCCTGCCCCTGGGCCTGCAGCTCGACAAAGCGGCGTCCTGCGGCCAGGTGGGAGGGACGAGACTGCTGGTCACCTTCCTCGTGCGGAAAGCACAGCAGGTGGCGACGTGAGCTGTCTGGGTCCCTTGTGTGTGGGGGGGAACGGCTCTTTCAGGTCTTACCGAGAGCCCCACGTCCACTCGGCACCTGTCAATGGGTCGCTGCGTGGCTGGGGGCTGGAGGAACCGGGATGGGTGCCATCTCTACTCAGAGTCGCCTTCCCCTCGGCCCGGGTCTTCGTCCCAGCACAGAGAGCGGGACCTCGCCTCTCGTGGCTGACCTGATGGCCGGCCAGGAGCTCTGTAGCTCTTCACGGAGACGCAGCCCCTGGATGTGTCCAGACGTCGCCAGCACCCACCCGGCCACGTGCAGGAAGGTGCCTCCCACCCACTGGGAGGAGGCCCGGGAGCTCTGTCCTCGAGCTTTGCCGTTCGGTAATGAAGTGCGAGCCCCTCGGTGGGGGGGGGGGGCTCGCGGTCCTTGTACGTGCAGGAACCTCTGGGCAGCTGGAGTTTTAACTTTTACTCAAGCGTGCCGTCCCCTGTCCCCCCCCATTCTGTTAAACCAGTTACCTCCGGAATAACAAAATCCACAGGACCCACAGTCCTCGGGGATGAGAGGAAAATCTGAGGCAAACAAGGAGCTCAGGGTGAGTCATGTGACTCTAAATGGCCAAAGAAGGTCGCCTTCGTCTGTTTCTGTTGTAAACGGCCTTCCCCTTAGCAGTGGATCCTTCACTCGGGGACCGCTGAGCACCGCGTCGCTGCTTTACGTGAGGTCCATGCGGGACATACTTACTGTAAACGGCTTGTCATCTCACAGATGTCCCTGTCGTGGACGGCATTTGACATTTCCGAGCGTCAAAGATAAACTTAAGTATCAGGAAGCGTTAAAAGGTGCCCACACAAGCCATGGCGACGATTTTCAAAAAACGAAGCCAGCTGTGCAGGCCCAGACATACAGATTCGGGTGCGTTTACGGAGCCTTTGGGACTCGGACCCTCTGGTGGCCACTCGTGAAGTCGTTATTTCTAACTGGGAGAGCTCGGAGGGACGGCAAGCAGGCTGAGGCGCCGGTGGCCCTGTCGAAGGCGGCAGACGTCGCGGGCGGCCTGGCCCCCCTCGCTCTCGTTTCTGCCCCGGGAGGCAGCCGGGGACACGCTCGGAGTGGCAGCCGCCCCGTGGGGAGACCGGGCCACTGCCGGGGAGGAGCAGACCTGAGGCAGCGGGTGTCACGGTTCTGTAAGTCAGGGGACGCCCCCAAATCGCTTTCCTGCAGCCTCCCGAGAAGCCAAAAAAACATTAGGAAAACCCAGAGGACGTCCCGGCAACATACAACGTGGCACGAGATGTCAACCCTCCTCCCAAGGTGGAGACGAGAATTATCTGGGGAAACCCACGGCCTGAGCCCGTTACCTGCCCGAGAGCGCGGGCGGGCAGGTGGCCTTGGCTCTCTCCAGAGCTGTCATCACGTCACACGGTGACACTTTAAATCTTTGTTTACGTCCCATATTACACGAGGGACGCCTGAGTGGACGCTAACGGTGTGACCGTGCATCCGTGAGGACGTGACTGCCGTGGGGATGGAGACAGGGGGCGCGGCCGCGGGAGAAAGAGGAGGGATTTCTGTTCTGGCTCCACCTGTTCCACCTCCTCCTCTCCTACCAGGAGAGCTGTGGGACCGGCTCCTCTCCCTCCCCTCTCGTCACCCTGCAGCTCCTCAGTTAAGCGCGGGGCCTCCTGGTGGGCACCACACATCCTCCCCTTGGAAGCCACGGGAAAGAGAAGCTTCATGAATACTTACTGGCTGCACGAAGGAAGGGTCCACGCAGAAAGGACAGTTACAACTCTATAGCTCATAGCAGAATCTGCTCAGAATCCTTATTTTAGCGACGCGTGAAAAATAAATAAAAAAATAGATAAATAGATGGATGGATGAATAGATGGATGGATGGATGGATGGATGGATGGATGGATGAATGGATGGATGAATGAATAAATAAATAAATAAATAAATAAATAAATAAATAGATAGATAAATAGAAACGTGACACGGAAGCAAAGGAAAGGCCATTTTGTGGGTGAGGAAGGATGCAACACGTGAGACTACGTCCTGGGAAGAGAGGTGATCTCCTGATCCAAATTTTCCTGTCCTAGCCCTAAAGGCACCTTGGTCGTGACCGCGGCCACAGGAGGATGGGCTGACGTGACCCCTCACAATCCCATTCGGTGACCGGCTGGGATCGCGGGCGCCCGAGGCAGGACCTGGGTCCGCGTCATCCTCACACGGGCTCGTGGCTTTTATCGCGTTTGTGTGAAGTCGAACGGGAGAAGGTACCTGGGGTTTTAATCACGGGGCGCCCGTGGTGCAGTTTAACACGACGCCCGGAGACGTTTTGTTCTTGGTTGTGATTACAGACGTTTTTCTGCGTTGGCTTGCGATTCGCGTCTCAGGATGCGAACGGCGCTTGTCCTGCTCGTAGCTCAGCCGCGACAATTCCCCGGGACGTCATTGCTCGTTGCACGCCCGAGGACACACGCACGACGGGGGGATGAGGTCGCTTAATCTATTCGGAGTTGATCCTGTTGGTTGAGTGAAAGTTATTTCTGGAACCGTCAGCGCCTTGGGTCCCACTTTCGCTTTTTACCAAATGCGGTTCGGAGAGCTGCCCAGAGTCCGCGCGTGGTTTTGCTGTCGTCGGGCACCACGCTCTCCCGGCGCGTGGGCACCGCAGAGGAGCTGTGGACAGAGTCTGCCCTCAGGGGCGAGGCCTCCAGGGAGCTGACTCTCTCGACTGCGAAGCCCTGGCTGCGGGAGGGTGGCAGCGGACAGGCAAGGCCTCCGCCTCCTGCGTTCTGTGCCACGACACCGTCCGCGCGGGTGGCCACCTGCCCACAGCCACTGTCCTGTCCTTTGTGACGTGGCGCACACGCTGCTCTGGGAAGGGGCTCGTTCAACGTGATCACGGCAGTCAGAGGCAATTCGGTGGCCCGCTCTTCGGAAAATCTCCATGGGCGCCGAGGCTTTTGAATTTCAGACAAAATCCCTCGGATTCTGCCAAGGCCGCGTGCCAAAGGCCTCCTAATTATACACCGCCAAGCATTTGTTCCTGCCAGGAATGAATTAATGAGACGATCTCACACACGGTCTCGAATCCTGCGAAACAAAAGCAGGAACGGGAAGGGAATAAAATCAAGGGGAGCGAGGGGCCTCGTTGTAAAAGACAGCGGCTTTTCATTGTTGGAGAGAAGGACCTTCGGAGCCAACGAAACCAGGAGAGAATAGACCTCTCCGCTTCGTGGACGGGGCGTGGAGGGTGAAAGGGGGGGACAAGATGAGCCGTCTCTGTCCATGAGCACCCACCTGGGTCAGGTGGCCTTCGGGTGGTCCCCTGGGCGCCCTCTGGTCCCTTGGTTGGGACCCACTTCAGGGGGGGGAACTGTAGAAACCTTCCTCGGATAGTCCCTGCTGCCTCGCGCCGTGCAGACCACGTCAAACTAGACGAACTTTCTCTTAAAACAGGAGAGGGAGGTTTAAGTAACTTTGGCTTCCTCTGGGGAGTGATGCACAGTAGAAGTGAACAGAAGCGAGCAGGCCGCGCCAGAACGCGTTCCAGGCCCAGCAGGCCGGGAGGGAGCCGCGGGAGGGCAGCCGCGTTTTCCATCTCCCTGGACGTGGCTTTCCTTGTTCTCGGCGACGGCGGCGGGGCCCCCGGCTCAGTGAGTCTCCGAAAGTCGGAAAATACACTCATTTCCTGGGAAAAAAAAAAGTAAAACACGTTTTATTCCTTGTGGAGAACATGCGTTCTCTCTGTTTCGTCGTGTGTGCTCGTCTGTTCACTGTTTTAAATTACAGCTGGATGGACATTTAGGTGGGCGGGTGGGTGGGTGGGTGGAAAGAGAGACCGCAGAGGGAATGGGTGGAGTCCACGCTGCGAGCCGGACGTCAGGCACGGTCCCTGCTTTCAGGAGCCCGGCGGTGGAAGGAGGGGCTACGGTCAACGAGACCCAATGACGAGAAGGGACGCGAGTGCACAGCTCGGGCTGGACGTTTGCCTCCAAGGGCATCTGAGATGGAGGGAAGGAGAGATGTGTTTTCACGATGAGCTTTCCACCCAGGGTTTTGCATGGGCGAAACCATGTGCTTTTATGAAAAAAGAAATCGTTCTGTTTTTTAATCTACAATCTCAAAGTAAACGAACTGCTTCTCAGATTTACTAAACTGTCTGATTGTACGTTAGTTATTAAAAGTCATAAGAGCTTGAAGAGTCCAAAAAGGCAGTTTCGTCTGTTTACCTGCCTCGAGGCGAGACTGAGAGGCGGCAGCGGCGATAACTGGTATCCTGCCAAATGACTAGCTTTCGGTCCAAGCAATTAATTCTTTTCTAATTAGTGGTGTTGGGAGCTGCTTCTGATGACTCACGGGGACCGTTGGGACGCCGCACTCAGCAGGGATGCAGCGGGCAGCCCGGCCCTCTCCACGGGCCGCTTACCCCGCCTCCAGGGTCGGCCAGCAAAACCCGCCTCCAACCCGCGCAGCTCGGCTCCTTTGCTGCTGCTAATTGCTGTCACTTCGAGAGTCTTTCATGATCTTATGTCCCCAAAGGCCCTCAATCCAGAGGAACAGCCACCGGAAGCCGCGTTCTGGGGATCCGACCCAAGGCCGCGAACCAGGGGGGGCGCGGCGGAGGACAACGGTGCTAATGCTGACACTTGACCCTGTCAGGGTGCCTCGCCGCCTGCGGCCGGCGCACGCGTCCGCCTCTAGCTCGACCGAGACGTTTCCGTGGACGCTGAGACGCTGGGATGGTGTTTAGCTCCACGATGGGCTCGCTCAGCGCAGCCGGATGCCGCTCGCTCAGGATCCACGTCAATTAGACGTGGACAGGTTTTTGCCGTTGGCACGTCGCCCTTCAACCCCAGCAGCCGCGCGCCCGCGTGGAGGCGCCCAGGGCTGTCCCACACGTGCTGGCGGGGTGCACACCCCCAGAGCAGCTCCTCCCAGACGTGGGCGCTTCACGGAGGCCTGAACCCAAGACCTGCTCTGACTTACACGCCGCAGTGAACGTCACGACATCTTCTGGAAAGATCTCGTTACGAGAAGCTCTAATTAAGCCACCTGCACTGAGCCAGCGGCCGGCCCGGTCCAAGCCCCCCCGGTACAGTCTGAAGGCCGCGGTCTCCTCTCCACCTGGCAGCTCTGAGGTGCTGCTGACGAGCCAGTGACGTCCGTTCGACTCACCTGCACCTGCACGTCTACAGACCTCCTGCGTTTCCTTCGGGGAGGGGCGAAGGTCAACCTTTCGCTTTTTTCATCGAGATATTTTCTGTTTTCGGTCATTGAGTTGGTAAAACATCACTTTGGCCCCTTCTCTAGACGTGGGAGAGGGCGGATCTGCGTGTTCACATCTGAGGCATCCCCCCCCCCTCCGGTGGGAAGCGGGTAGCTGTCACTTTTTAAATCCCGTGACAGTCAATTATGCAAATCACCAAATCTCATTAGTGGGTTTGCTGATTCTGCCTCCTGCCCTTCACTCCTCCTCCGTATGCAAGGCCAGAACATCACGGGCGCGACATTTTAACGCCGTGCCAATGATCGCGACGTCAACGCAATTGTCATTTTTAGCGTGTTCTCAGTGAAAACCACTGGGGTCCCGCCTTTCAGCATAGATGGTTAGGAAGGACAGCTCTTTCCTAGTTAGCATCAGCCCTGAGCGTCCGTTGGGTGATTGGAGATCATTCTGGGGTGAGATTTCTTGAGAAAGGCAAAGGGATGACGATACAATGGCCGAGGCCAGAGAGAGGCGGTGCCTCAGAATCCTGTCAGCTCTGGGCCCCACTGCTCCCCTCACAATGGGGCCGACACAGCCTTGTGATGACCTCAGTGGGGTTTTTTGACGTGCTCTTCTTCCCTCAAGATACGGCAGAGTTTCAGAGTTTCCAAATGGTCGAGGCGCAGAGAAGCCAGGGCACCGTGGGCCACTCTGCAGGGTCCCGGCCTGCGAGCGGCAGAAGCACCTTCTCCTGAAAAGCACACTCGAGCCTGGATTCAGGAAGACGCCGTGGAGACATCTCCTACCCTTCTCGGAGTGCGCTGACGCGTGCCGACTGCCCCAGAATCACGATTCCTCAACAAGAGCCACGGATGCACACGGCCACTCTGCAGGCCCCAAGCGGCCGTGCAGATCTGCACCTGCGAAGCGCCGGCTCAGAGCGTCCGGGTTCTCTTTTTGATATCAGAACCCATTATCCACGGCTTTACGTGAGATGCTCCGAGCTCACCAGATCATGACGACTCACTGGGGAACCACGTTGGGTTGACATTTCTCCGGTTCTCATTGGATGTCACATCAGCCTCGGGGTCGATATGGCCATCTGACCTCTGCCTTGAAAGTAGAGGAACTTATTTAGGCCGATAGATAGGTAGATGAGCATCCACCTGAAGCGCACACTAAAAGCTGCTTCTCGTTTCAAAACATTGTTTTTTTTTTCCTGTACTGGGCGTTGGCAGTTCCCGCTTTCTGGTTGGATCTCAGACATGCCGTGTCACCGGCGTTTCAGCAATCGCTCTTCTAAAACCCTTGCTCCTTACTTCGCAATCCCTGAAAAACATTTTTATTTTTTGGTTGGAAAATATCCACGTTTTGGAAACCGTTCCAAGGCCGCCGGCGCTTCTGAATTTTGCTCTGTGAATGATGATTGATGTTTAGCAACTGTCGCTGCCAAGTCTGCGATTTATTTTCGGCGTGCGGGACGCGCGCGGCCTTCTCCGTCACAGCCAGGCAGGGCCCGGCGCTGGGTTTCGCCACTGCCTTTCGCGGGGCGGGGTTTGGGGAGGGGGGATGCAGTAGGTCAGCGTTGGATCCTGAAGCCGGGGGGGATGGTGACCCTATTTGTGCAATACTCTTATTTTCTAAGTCCAAATTGGGGCCTCGTGGCCTGAGCATCGACGTTCCCATGGCAACCGGGAGAGACAGCTCCGGAAAACCCAGGCTGATGGACAGAGGTCCGCGGGGCCAGAAAGAAGCGTGTCTGGGTGGAATTCACTGTCCCACAGAGTCTGTCTGGGGCCTCGAGGGTGCAGGAGCCCGCCACCTGCTCCTCCATATTCCCCTTCTTTCCCAGTCCTTACTCCCGGATTTCTCTTGGGCCTGAATTTGTGTCATTCCAAGTCATTCCTCGCTCTGACTTTCCAGTCTCCTCCGTGACTGGGTTCCTTCTCGCTCGTTTGGTTTACACTTACACCTGCCTTAGTGCCACTGATCGCAGGTAGTTCCACCTGGAGCCTCTCGGGTTTGCCCCGTGTGCACCGCAGGAAAGCAGTCACCTACCCGTCACCTGCTCTTCAACCCCGGAGGTCGCCCCTCGCTCCTGATTCTCTGCCTGGTTTCGGAATCAAGGCTGGGACCCATTTTGCATGAACAGAGAACACGCCAACAGCCCTGGGTTAGGAACAGCGGAACCAGATGGAGCCTCGGGTTGCTGACTCGGAGTCCGTTTTCATCGACATTTCATTTCCCTTCCCCGGAGCGGTTCGTTTATGCTTTAATTTATTCATTCAGCGCTCACCTGCTCATTCATTCATTCAGCAGCTCAGTCGTGTGCAGTCATTTATTTGTCCACCCTATACATGCCCGCTGGGCATCCACCGGGCGCTTGGCACGCCCCTGGTGTAGGGGTGCGGCAAAGTGGGCTCCCGTTCTGCCCACCGGGGAGCCTGCTCCGCAGAGGTGATGAGCGCGGTGGCGGTCGTAGAGCACGAGGGCGACAGGAATGGCGTGGAGGGGGCGTGTTCAGTGTGTGTGGGACGGGCTCACAGGGAAGGTCCCTGAACGGGCAGGCGAGGGGACCGCCTGGGACCGGATTGAGAATCACCGTGACAGGCCAGAGGAGCGGAGCTCGGAGCTCAGGCCGCACTGGGCGTGGCGGCTGCGGCCACCAGCCGGGCTCGGACGCCCACGGGAGAGGAGGACGCGTGACCCGAAAGAGCATCTGAAAGAATCACATCCAAAGAGTTCAAAGCTGCACGAACACTGTAAGGTCACAGATTCAAGGAGCTCCCTGAATCCTACGCACGAGAACCGTGACGCAAACGACACAAAACCAAACTGCTCCCGTCCAGGGGTCAGTGGGACACCTCAAAGGCCACCGACAGGGACGAGGACACAGCAAATGAAGAAGACGACCCGAGAGGGGGACAGCAGGTCCCTCCTCAGAAACAGTGCAGGTGCGGAGAGAGCAGAGAGTCCTCAGGGCACCCAAGGGAGAACAGGCTGTCCACCTGGGATTGTTTGCTGCACGGGACGTAGTTCATACATCGAGGGGAATGAATAGGCGGGTGCGACCTCCCGGACCCGCAGCAGCTCACGGGAGAGGGAGTAGAGCTCAAAAAGCACCTCGTTAATTCAAACGGCGGCAGAAAACCGGGAAACAAGAACAAGGACAGAGGGAGAAACGGGAAACAAGTGGCCGACAACAGATTCCGGCTTAACCACTCGAGCGAGCTCATCAAGCACAGGCGGCGCCAGCACCCCGAGCAGCGGACAGGGTGTCAGACGGGGTCCGCGACGGCGAGCCTCGCGCACGTGCTGTCTGTCTCCGAGAAAACGCCGGGGTCCAGAGGCACACGGGTCCGCAGCGGGAAATGGGCCAGCGTCGCTCCCGGCTGAAGCGACCCGGAGTGGGGACGCCGATGTCACGGGAAGTGGATTCTAGAGTAGACAAGGTGCGGGGTGTGAGGGAGGTTGTTTTACACAGAGAGAGGAATCTCAGGTCCATTCTCAACGTCTGCGCACCTAAAAGGGCCAAGAAGGGCACGAAAGGGGACTGACAGGACTCTAGGGAAAACGAGAAAACCCCAGTCACACTCAGAGGTTTCAAGGGTCCCCGCGACGATGGCCACGACACGTCAAACGCAGAAAACCAGGTGAGACGTAGAAGACGCGCGCGAAACGAGCCGCCGATGTCACCCGGTGCCATTCACGGGCCACCCGATGACGTCGGTGCCTGTTTCTTCCCCACGCGTGCGGAATCCCTGGACCAGGTGGGGCGTTCGGCTTTGTCCCTGGCAGGTGGCCCACCGAGAACCCGGGAAGGGGGGCCGCCGAGACGCCTTGCACAGGTCCCAGGCGTGGAAAAGGGTGCGCCACGTCAGAAGTCGCTGGGTGCGCGCGACACGGGTGAGAACGTTCCGGGACGTGGGGAGCTCGAACACGGCGGGCTGGAGGGGACGGGGAGCAACCACGCGCACGCCCTCTGTTGACCCGCGCTCCCGTTCACACTCACGCACAGCAGGAACCATCGCTCGACTCGCCGGCCCCTCCACTTCCCGTCGTGTATGCCCGACGGAGCAAAGGAGGGGGCGTCTGTCGCCACCGCGGGGTGTGCACCTCCCAAGGGGGTGCGGAATGAAGACATCTCCCCCACATCAAGGGAGAAGCGCCTTCTGGGCCGCGGGCCTGGCCTCAGGGCCTCGGTGACACTCGTGTCCGGAGCAAACCTGAGGGCGGTCCCCGTGCCAGGGCGGACTCGTGGTCGGCCGCCCGGTTCCGGATCTCAGCCGGAGGATGCCCGGCAGCCTCTGTGCACCTCTCCACGGCTGTTCGTGGCCCGAGCCACAGACCACTCGGCTCGATTCCGCAGCCCGCCCGCGGCACCGGGGAGGCCCGCGGCGGGGAGGGAGCACGTACGGGGGACACACACACGCGGGCATCGGCGCTGGTGTGCACGGTGTCGGCGAAGGCCAGGCCGCCTGGCAGGCTATCCCGGGGCGCTGAGCTCTGCCTTGGCGTGGCTGGGGCACTGATGGGTCGGGCAGGCTCGCCCGACGCTCACTCGCCCGGGCCTACAGGCTGCTCGGCACAGCCGAGCATTAAAGTGCCCCTTGCCCGCCTGCGAGGGGACCGGCCGGCTGCCCAGATCCGCCTGCACAACGACCCTCCAGGTGCAGAATGGTTCGCGGAGGCTGTGCCTAGGGACCTGCCCAGGCCGGGTGTGTTTTCACTCCTGCCACCCGCCCAGAGGCCACTAAACACACGGCTGCTGGTTAGGGTGGCAACAGGCACCGGCCACCGCCCGTTCCCAGACAGACAGACAGACAGGCAGCCCCCCAGCCAGATGGCCTGCAGGTCTCCGTGGCAACACACCAGCGGTCTCGGCAGCCCCGAGGGCACCTGCACCTCCATCGCAGAGCTGATTTTTGTTCCAGGGAAGTTCAATGGCGGGTGAAGAGCAGGGACGAGGGTGGGAGGTGGAGGAGCGGGCCCACGACGTCCCCGCGCGCCTAGGACGGTTAGGACGTGAACGGAAACGCAGAAAAGGTTCTAGAGACGTCCTCGGAGAAGCATCCGCCGCCGTCAGGGGGACAGAGCCGCAGAGAGGAGCACGGAGCCATGGAATGAGAAACGGAGCAGCGTGGGGGGAGCCGGCCTGGGACGCGGGGTGCGGGCAGGGCAGCCAGCCCGGCCCGCGTGGCCGCGTGCCCCGAGCACCGCACAGTCGGCGCCCCGCTCCTCCTGCCGCTCTGTCTCGTGGCATCTGTGGTTGTCACGGTTCGGATTCC
The DNA here is from genome assembly GCA_030015415.1 of Cynopterus sphinx. NCBI lineage: Eukaryota > Metazoa > Chordata > Mammalia > Chiroptera > Pteropodidae > Cynopterus > Cynopterus sphinx. Next base: position 1,496,621 of record CM057379.1, on the reverse strand, counting down.
CCCAAAGAACGCCAGCCCCCCCTCCCCACGTCCTGGGGGGGATGGGGGGCACGGGGACCCTTGAGCTCACACGCGTGAGGAGCTTCATGTTCTGGGGATGAAAGGAGTCGCAGGAACACGAGACACTATCAAAGCCACACGCAGGGCAAAGCCCCGGGCCTCCGGCCCCGTTTTCCTCCCCCCGAGGCCCGCTGCGCGGTCGAAGCGGCTCCACGTGACTTTGAAGTTTTATTAAAGATGAAGGAAGATCAGAGCCATGACAGCTGAGCGCTCGCAGGCGTCGACGGGAGGGCAGGCGCAGCAACGTGGCACTGTTTTCATTTTTAGGGATCCTCCTGTAAGTTTTTTTCTTTTTTTTTAATTTAAAATACTAATATCTACCCCGAATGCTCTCACCACTTATAACTAGCCCTTGGCATTTGTGTGTCATTTGACTGCATCTGTGCAAAGACCCAAAACGTTAAAGCTGTAGCTTAAAATCCTGGTTTTCGGGGAGTTTAAAATCCTCACGCCCGGCAGGAGTGTACCCCAACTTCCGGACGGAGAGTCAAGTCTCGTCAGAAGGGAAAAACGTATTTATTAGGTGTTTATGTGTACGGGGGACGTGTCGCCTGCCTACACTGCACGCTGCTGACGCGTGAGGACGTGACACTTCGCTGAGGCCACGTCTCCCGGTCGCTCCCCGTTTCACTCCCGAGATCCGTCGGCCCCGATGCGGAGAGATGGCTGCGGCTGCGGTATTGATCCTTCCTCCAACCGACGGGCGCCCGATCCCGGACCTCAGAGCTGCAGACCCTGCTGCAGTGAACCGACACCGCAGGGCGGATGCCCGGGGGCGCCGCGCCGGCCTTCGTCTCGGGCCCCTTTCCAGGCGTGGAGCGGCGGCTGGCTCTCAGGAGACGCACGTTCTGCGTTTTTCCAGAAGCCGACACGCCGTCTCCACGGCCCGGACCAGAGCGGAGCAGGGAAAGCCGCGGCCAGCGCGCCCCCCGTCACCCTGGCCTACTTCCTTTTTGTAAAAATGGCCTTTTCTCGCTCCTTCGATGTGCATTCCTCTGGTCGCTGGTGGGTCGAGCTTCCCTTCCAGGTGCGGTGGCCCGCCCGTCGCGTGCCTCTTCGCCGTCCTTCCCGTCGACGTCTCAGCGTTCTTCCCCGACGAGGCCTGTGTCTCTCCCGCCTGGTGCCTGCAGCGACGGCCCCCTCCCCTGGACTGTGACTTGTACTTTAATCGTTTCGAGGGTTTTTTGGAAATCCAGAGCGCGACCGTTTGAAATCACCGGGTTCACTTGTATGGTGCGTGGCTTCGGGTTGGTTTGGGGTTATGGAGAGAACCAGGGCGCACACGAAAGGAAGACGCACTGACCAGAGGAGGGGCTTCTTGGCCTTCTCGGTCGCGCGTGGTGTCCTAAGGCAGCCACCGGGGTTGTTCTGGCGTTACGCATGCGGTCGGGGGGGGCCTGACCTTATTTCACTCTGTTTTCCCAAACGGACGGTGAACGGTCTCGATGCCGCTCATTGAGATCACCGCTACAGTCTCAGGTAAAAATGTGGTGTGCGGACGACCCCGTGGGAACAGACTCGACCAGGCCCTCCACCTCCCCGACGCCAATCTTCGAACCGA